>LR738714.1:105325712-105484328 GCA_902687465.1 Secale cereale | reverse complement strand
TTCTACCCCCCCCCCCCAACCATTATCCTCCTAGACATGCAATTACATCCATCACTAGTAAATACGGAAGCCAATTGAAAATTTAGATATGCACACATGACACATTGATCATAGGGC
Source organism: Secale cereale (assembly GCA_902687465.1). Classification (NCBI taxonomy): domain Eukaryota; kingdom Viridiplantae; phylum Streptophyta; class Magnoliopsida; order Poales; family Poaceae; genus Secale; species Secale cereale. The sequence continues at coordinate 105,484,211 of LR738714.1, read as the reverse complement.
TAATATACTCCCAATCTAAGGCAAAGAATCTGAGTAGCATTAAAACCCCCCCAATCTCTGAGCACTAAAAACAAATCTAATAACCATGCATCTGTTCACAACATTGAGCATTTTTGCAACGAATTTATCCAAATCTAAAAATAAATCTAAAAACCCCAATCATTTCAGCACCTAAAATCATAGTTCACAACATCTAGCATTTTTGCAATGAATTTATACAACAAACCCTAGTCCAAAAACCCCCATCCCCCCAACCCATACAAAAAAAACCGGCCCATTCGTCAAACCAACTACTCTAACCATCTGAACTACTGTATGAACCGCTATCTAACCAATGCAACTAGGGAGCAACTAACTCTACAAGCTAAGCAAGTGCAAATACCTGCTGCTCCACGGTAGGCGGCGCATCGGGGGTATCGGGATGGACAGTGCCGCTTGACGCCGCCACCTTCTACAGCGATGAGGCGGAGCCCGCCACATCCACAGCAGTTGTGAGTTTCCTTGCACCGTCGTTAACACCGCCGACATCCGCGGTCACTGCGCCCTGACCCTGCAGCTCCACCACATCTCCGGCCGCTGCGCCGGTGTCGCCACGAGCGTCGGCCATCTGACAGATGGAGGCGATGAAGGTGAGGAAGAGGATGCGGTGGGGGAGAGCGAGACGGTGCGGTGGAGGCGGTGGAGGGGAGCGAGACGACGACGTCGGTGGAGGAGAGGAAGAAGATGCGGCAGGGAGGGGATTTGGGGGGAAATGGTAGGGGCGATGGAGGTGGTTGCCCCTCTTTATATGATGGGACGTTTCGGGCATGTCCATGGACACGTGCTACCCCACGACCGCGCACGACAGCGTTCTTGCATGCGCCCACGTATACGCGGCCCCACTCGTTAGAGTTCACGGTCAAAGGCATTGACCCGACGACAACGTCCGTTATAACAAGTTCTGAGGTTTTCGAGCAAGGGAGTGGGGAAAAGTGAGCAAAAGTTAACAGAGTGGGGATGAATGAGTAGAGCTAAGGAACCAGGGGCACAGAAATAAAAATCCCATTTAATTATGATAATTGTTCTTTAATAGATTGTATTTCCTTGTTGCAATCAATGTTGAATTCTCCGCATGCTTATAATCAAAATAAAGCTTTTACTAAACATATCTTTGATGCAATGATGCAATCTTTTGAAGAAAAGCTTGAATTAGAAGTTTCTATCGCTAGAAAACTTTATGATGAGTGGGAACCTACTATTAAGATCAAGATTAAAGATTATGAGTGTCATGCTTTGTCTGATTTGGGTGCTAGCACTTCTACGATTCCAAAAAAAATTGTGATGTGCTAGGTTTCCGTGAAATTAATGAGTGTTCTTTAAATTTACATCTTGTGAATTCCACTATTAAGAAACCTATGTGGAGGATTAATGATGTTCTTACTGTTGCAAATGGGAATTATGTACCCATAAATTTCATTGTTCTTGATATAGATTGCAATCCTACATGTCCTACTATTCTCGATAGACCTTTCCTTAGAACAATTGGTGCAGTTATTGATATGAAAGAAGGAAACATTAGATTTCAATTTCCATTAAGGAAGGGCATGGAACACTTTCCAAGAAATAAAATTAAATTTCCTTATGAATCTATTATGAGAGCTACCTATGGATTGCATACCAAAGATGATAATACCTAGATCTATTTGTGTTTTATGCCTAGCTAAGGGCGTTAAACAATAGCGCTTGTTGGGAGGCAACCCAATTTTATTTTCGATTTTTAATTTTTGCTTTTTTTTCAATAAATACGCATTATTACTTCTGTAGTAATTGTGTTTTGGAGTTTTAATTAGTGTTTGATCCAAGTAAGACCTTTGGGATGGCTTACGGTGATCGTTGACTTGATTTTGCTGAAAAACAGAAACTTTTACGCCCAGTGCAGAAAATTCAATAATTCACTGGAACGTAGAAACCTTCTGAAATTTGTACACAAAATTGATATACAAATTCCCCACGTCGTCCTATTTTTTTAGAATTTTTAGAGTTACAGAAGTATGCAAAGTTTTCACATTGCTACAGACTGTTCTGTTTTTGACAGATTTTGTTTTTATGTGTTGTTTGCTTATTTTGATGCATCTATGGCTAGTATTGGGGGGTATGAACTATGAAAAAGTTGGAATACGGTAGATATAGCACCAATATAAAATTAGAATAAGATCACAACATTACCTTGATTGGTTATTTGCTTTGTTTTACTAACGGAGCTCACGAGATTTCAGTTGAGTTTTGTGTTGTGAAGTTTTGAAGTTTTGGGTAAGGATTTGATGGACTATGGAATAAGGAGTGGCAAAAGCCTAAGCTTGGGGATGCCCAAGGTAAAATTCAAGGACGGCCAACAGCCTAAGCTTGGGGATGCCCTGGGAAGGCATCCCCTCTTTCGTCTTCATCCATATGTGTTTTGCTGGAGGCTATATTTTTATTCACTACATCACATGTGTTTTTCTTGGAGCGTCTTATATGATATGAGTCTTTGATTTTTAGTTTTTCACAATCATCCTTGATGTACACACCTTTTTAGAGGGACACACTTCAATCGTGATTTATTAGAATACTCTTTGTGCTTCACTTATATCTTTTGAGCTAGGCAATTTTGCTCTAGTGCTTCACTTATATCTTTTTAGAGCACGGCGGTGGTTTTACTTTATAGAAATTGTTGAACTCTCTTGCTTAACTTATATTACTTTGAGAGTCTCTAAAACAGCATGGTAATTAGCTTGGGTTATGAATTTAGTCCTAATACGGTACACATCCAAAGTAGGTATAATTAAAACTTCCATTTGATAAATGTGATCGTTTTGAGATAAGAGGATGGTAATATTAGAATCATGCTAGTAGTAAATTGTAGGGTAGAGAAAATAATTGTGTTAAGGTTCATGATTCCCGTAGCAAGCACGCATGGTCTCCAAAAAGTGCAACCAAAACGAAATGCTTGTGTCTTAAACTCTTGATTGTTCACCTTTGTGTGAAGGTCGGGGGCGCGCCATGGTTAACTCCTACCAACCTCCCCCCCCCCAGGAGAATGCGTAGTAGTACTTTGCTTCGAGGGCTAATAAATCTTTTGCAATAAGTATGTGAGTTCTTGATGACTAATGTTGAGTCCATGGATTATACGCACTCTCGCCCTTCCACCTTGGTAGCCACTCTAGTGTCGGGCAACTTTCGCCCGTGCATAAAACCCTCCTTATACCTTCCTCAAAACAGCGACCATACCTACCTATTATGGCATTTCCATAGCCATTCTCAGATATATTGCCATGTAACTCCACCGTTCCGTTTATTATGACACAAATCTTCATTGTCATATTGCTTTGCATGATCATGTAGTTGACATAGTATTTGTGGCGAGGCCATTGTTCATATATTTTATACATGTCACTCTTGGTCATTGCACATCCCGGTACACCGCCGGAGGCATTCATATAGAGTCATATGTGTGTTCTAGTATCAAGTTGTAAGTAAATAAAAGTGTGATGATCATCATTATTAGAACATTGTCCCATGTGAGGTTATGAAAAATAAAAGAGGCCAATGAAGCCCAAATAAAAAAAAGAGGCCAAAGAAGCCCACCAATAAAAGAGGCCAAAAAGCCCAAAATAAAAAACTGAGAGAAAAAGAGAGAACGGACAATGTTACTATCTTCTTTTCCACACTTGTTCTTCAGAGTAGCACCATGTTCTTCATGATAGAGAGTCTCCTATGTTGTCACTTCCATATACTAGTGGGAATTTTCGTTATAGAACTTGGCTTGTATATTCCAATGATGGGCTTCCTCAAATGCCCTAGGTCTTCACGAGCAAGCAAGTTGATTCACACCCACTAGTTTTCTTTTTGACCTTTCAAACACTTATAGCTCTAGTGCATCTGTTACATGGCAATCCCTACTCACTCACATTGATATCAATTGACGGACATCTCCATAGTCCATTGATTTGCCGAGTTGATGTGACACCTTCTCCCCACTTATGTCTATTACCACCTTCTATTCCACCCATATATAGTGCTATATCCATGGCTCACGCTCATATATTGTGTGAAAAGTTGAAAAGCCTGAAGCGCGTTAAAAGTATGAACCAATTGCTTGGCTGACACCGTGGTGGGCATGATTACCTTGTGTTGAGAAGAGGGGGCATAATAAGGCTAGATGATTTTGTAGGGATAACTTTATTTAGCCATGTTATTTATGAAGCTTAATGATTTACTATCTAGTATGCTTGGAATATTATTGTTCTCATGTCAACATAAACTTTTGCTTGAAACTTACGGATCTGAACTTTCATACCACATTAAAGAAGAATTGCATTGATAAATATGTTAGGTAGCATTCCACATCAAAAATTCTATTTTTATCATTTACCTACTTGAGGACGAGCAGGAATTAAGCTTGGGGATGCTTGATACGTCTCCAACGTATCTATAATTTTTTATTGTTCCATACTATTATATTATCTGTTTTGGATGTTTTATGTGCATTAATATGCTATTTTATATCATTTTTGGGACTAACCTATTAACCTAGAGCCCAGTGCCAGTTTCTGTTTTTTCCTAATTTTTAAGCTTCACCGAAAAGGAATATCAAACGGAGTCCAAATGGAACGAAACTTTACGAGGATTATTCTTGGACCAGAAGACATCCAGAGGACTTGGAGTACATGCCAGGGGAGTCTCGAGGCGGCCACAAGGGTGGAGGCGCGCCCTGGGGGGTAGGGCGTGCCCCTACCTGGTGGGCCCCCCGAGACCCCCTTGACGTACTGCTTCCACCTATAAATTACCAAATATTCCAGAAACATTAGAACATCCATTGAAACCACTTTTCTGCCGTTGTAACCTTGTGTTCTCGCAAGATCCCATCTGGAGGCCTTTTTCGGTACTTTGCCGGAGGGGGATTCGACCATGGAGGGCATCTACATCAACACGATTGCCCTTCCGATGAAGTGTGAGTAGTTTACCACAAACCTACGGGTCCATAGCTAGTAGGTTGATGGCTTCTTCTCTCTCTTTGATCCTCAATACCATGTTCTCCTCGATGTTCTTGGAGATCTATCCGATGTAATATTCTTTTGCGGTGTGTTTTTCAAGAACCAATGAATTGTGGGTTCATGATCAGATTATCTATGAATATTATTAGAGTATCTTCTGAATTCTTATATGCATGATTTGGTATCTTAGTAATTCTCTTCGAACTATCAGTTTGGTTTGGCCAACTAGATTGGTTTTTCTTGCAATGGGAGAAGTGCTTTGCTTTGGGTTCAATCTTGTGGTGCTCAATCCCAGTGATAGTTGGGGACATGACACGTATTGTATTGTTGCCATCTAGGATAACAAGATGGGATTTTCATCATATTGCTTGAGTTAATTCTGCTACATCATGTCATCTTGCTTAATGTGTTACTCTATTCTTATGAACTTAATACTCTAGATGCAAAATCATTTCAGTCGATGTGTGGAATAATAGTAGTAGATGCAGGTAGGAGTCGGTCTACTTGATATGGATGTGATGCCTATATTCATGATCATTGCCTTAGATATCATCATAATTATTCGCTCTTCTATCAATTGCTTGACAGTAATTTGTTTACCCACCGTAATATTTGCTATCATGAGAGAAGCCTCTAGTCAAACCTATGGCCCTCGGGTCTATTTCACATCTTATAAGTTTAAATTTACTATTTTGCAATGTTTTACTTTTCAGTCTATAAACCAAAAATATTTAATTTATAGTTTATCTATCTCTATCAGATCTCACTTTCACAAATAACTGTGAAGGGATTGGCAACCCCTTTATAGCATTGGGTGCAAGTTGTTTGATTGTTTGTGCATGTATGTTGCGATTTGTGCGTAATCTCCTACTGGATTGATACCTTGGTTCTCAAACTGCGGGAAATACTTACTCTACTTTGGTGCATCACCCTTTCCTCTTCAAGGAAAAAACCAACGCAAGCTCAAGTGGTAGCATTCATATATTACAAAATCATACGGATTAGAATCTAATTTTGTGTGCCAAGCAATGTTGTAGATCTATCATATGTCTAATGTCATTTATTTTCAGCCACCTGCTACTTTTACAGTGCACTAGTTCTGCACACACGTCACCCATACTCTCACTATGGTTTTTTTATGCATGGGTATTTCAGCCTTTGCCAACCGGTTGATAGAAGCACGAAATAAAAGAGAGAAGCAGCTCCAACTTTCTTTGGGCTTAGGCAAGACATGTTTCGGCGTTATAAAGGGTGCAGTATCAGAAGATGGAGATGGTAAACGTAGCTCTAGAGTTGATGATCTCGCTCACCATGAACCACCATCCCAGGTGCTTGCCTTAACTTTGCAGTGTCATTTGTGGTTGCATGCTGCATATGGTGTCTAGCTTGTATTAGAATGGTCGAAGTCGGTCCTTATTAAGATAAGAAAATATATTTTTTACATGAACCACCATCCTGGGAGCACCAGAAGAGAAATAGCTAGTCAGGGCACTGGCCAAGCTAGTGACAAGCCCAGCACAGACAGGCATCACCTGGAACCACTCCAGCCGGATGTTTAGCTTGTATTGCTTCCGATTTGGTTAAATTGCATCTACTTAGCTTACACATTATACATTTGAATATGACATGCCTTCCTATTTTTCGTACATACTAGTACATATGTCTATTAACCATGTTCTTACATCAAACTAATGTTCTTGTGTATCCCTCATCAATCACTTATGATGAGATAGTCACCCAAGTGGGTTACTTTGAGCAAATATGCTCTTTTAAAGGATGTAGTGTTAGCCTCCCCACATGATTATCAAGAAACAGCAAGGCTAGATGAAGATAGTGAACGTAGCTCCATAGTTGATGACCGCATTTCCCCTACACCACCATGACAGGTGCATGCTCTAACTTGACAGCGTGATATATGGTTGCATGCTGCATATGGTGTCTAGATTGTAATTCTTCCAATCTGGTTAAATTTCATGTGCTATTCTACTTAGTTTATACATTATACCTGTTAATGTGACATGCCTTCCTGTTTTTAGTACATAGTACATATGTCTATTAAGCATGCCCTTACATAAAACTATTGTGTTTTTATCCCACATCAATTAATATGACGAGACACCTTTAGTATATGCAGTGTGATATTGGTTGCATCTTGCATTTGATTTATAGCATGCACTGCTTCTAATTTGTTGAAACACCATTTATGATGGGACACTTTGACTTGGCAGAGTCATATTGGTTGCATCTTTCATGTGGTGTCTAGCTTGCATTGCTTCTTATTTGTTGAAATGACTTCTGCTTAGTTTACACAAATAGTTGTGAATATGCCATGGCGTCCTGTTTTTCGTACATATTCCATCCCGGTATCATGTGTTTGCCTTACATCAAAGTAGTGATTGTTAGTATCAAGCATGAATGAGTTCTGAAGAGTGAATTTTATTGCTTTTTCATGCCGGTTTTACTTGACAATTCAAAATCAATAAAGCGTAAGGAAATTAGTAAGGCAGTGGATAAAGGTGCTCCTTCCAAACGGAGGGCCTCTACGCATTCTACTCCGCCACCACCCCCCCCCCCTAGAAGATTTGCAAGACAACACACGCATGGACACTCAACGTAGCTATGTTGATGATGAGCACGTATACCCTAGTCCACCATCATAGGTGCTCCCTCTAACTTGGCACTGTTATATGTGGTTGCATGTTATTTATGATGTCTAGCTTGTATTGCTTCTAATTTTGTTGAATTCCATCTGCTTACTTTACACATTATACTTGTGAATAAGGCATGTGTTCCTGTTTCTAGAACATACAATATATGTCTATCACACCATGTTCTTACATCGAAGTACCACTGTTGTGTAACCTGCAACAATCACTTATCATAAGACACGTTTAACTTGGGAGTGTGATATAGGATACATCTCGCATTATTTTCTAGCATGTACAACTTCTAATTTGTTGAAATGACACTTATGACAAGACAGTTTTAACTTGGTAGAGTGATATTCGTTGGATCTTTCATATGGTGTCTAGCTTCCATTGCTTCTAATTTGTTGAAATGACTTATGCTTAGTGTACACATAATAGCTGTGAATATGAAATGTTGTCATTTTTTCTTGCACATTCAATCATCCTATCATGCGGTCGCCTTACATTAAAGTAGTGCTCGTCAGCATCCTACATCAATGAGTTCTGAAAAGCGAATTTTTTATTCATTTTTCTTGTTGGTTTGACTTGACAAGGAAATAAAATTAAGAAATATGAAGGGAAAAATTAGGGCAAGGACTGATGGCGGTCTTCTGGCGAAACCATCATCTCAGGTGCTTTCTATAGGTTGTCAGTGTGATATTGTCTTGCATGTTGCATATGGTGTCTAGATTGTATTGCTTGTAATTTGATTAAATTACTTCAGCTTAGTTTACACAACTAGTTGTGAGTATGCCATGTCGTCCTGTTTTCGTACATATTCCATCCTCGTATCATGTGTTTGCCTTACATCCAGGTATTGATTGTCAGTATCATGCATGAATGAGTTCTGAAGAGTTAATTTTATTGCTTTTTCTTGTCAGTTTTACTTGACAATGCAAAATCAATAAAGCAGAAAGAAATTAGCAAGGCAGTGGATAAATGTGCTCCTTCTAAACGGAGGGCCTCTACACATTCTACTCCACCATCCCCCCAACAAGATTTGGAAGACAACACATGCATAGACACTCAACGTAGCTGTGTTGATGATGAGCACAGCCCCCCTTGTCCACCATCACAGGTGCTCCCTCTAACATGGCATTGTTATATGTGGTTGCATGTTATGTATGATGTCTAGCTTGTATTGCTTCCAATTTTATTGAATTCCATCTGCTTAATTTACACAATACTTCTGAATAAGACATGTGTTCCTGTGTCTAGAACATACAATATTTTTCTATCACACAATGTTCTTACATAAAAGTACTATTGTTGTGTAACCTACAACAATCACTTTTCACAAGACACGTTTGACTTGGGAGTCTGATATAGTTTACATCTCACATTAATTTCTATCTTGTCTATACTAATACTAATTTGAGACTCCCAAGAAATTCCTACGTTAATTAGAAAATACGGGCCGTTAATCTGATGGGTCCAAATTATAATGGTGTAGATTTGTTAGTTTTCTTTTTTTATCTGAGATTAGTTTGTGAAAGAAAAAAAGTCTAATCTATAAAAAGTAACCTCACGTACCTAACTATAAAATCCCTATGTTGCAACAAATAAAAAAATTAGACACCAATCCCTATGTTGCCACTATTTAAAAACTAGATACCTTTGTTTTGGCACAAATAGCCATTAAGAAATCCAGCGTACTCAGAACTCCAACATCTAGCGTACTCCTAAATTGGTTTTTCTTTTTGTTTTTTCCACAGAAAAAAATAAAAACCAATCTATAATACTCCTAGGAAACAAGAAGATAGATCCTTCCTCAAAGTCTCCCTCCACAATATAATGTGTTCTCCCAATCCACTTTGATCGATCTGCCTATTTACTAATTGGAGGCACCTTTCAAGTCTTCTCATTAATCCACATCATTAACATTAATTACACCGTTGGATTGTAGAATTTACATTCGGGATTAAAGGAAAACATACGTAACATATATGGTCCGGACGTGCCATAAAAAAGGAATATGACACATCCAATGTTTGTGGAACAAAAGAAAAAAAAGCATCCATCCGTCTTCTGAAAAGAAAAGGCAAGTCTCCAACCATAAAGAGTCTAATCTGATCCTTAAAAAAGAGTCCAGTCCAACGTAAAAAGGGGGAAAACTTCACCATGCAGCTGAATCCCCTCAAAAGCCACGCCCAAGAATAGAATATTCTGCCGATTAAACTCTATGTGGACTCCTATACGTGATCATATCGCTGCCTCCTGCGTGTCGGGACCCCGATCCTAAGTCACACCGGTCTAGCATGTAACACACCATATCACTTTGCGGCCTCACGCACGGTATCCCCACGGGTGCCACCTTACCTGGCCCGGGACCGTTTGCGCATTTTGGCTCACGTATATGATAGTGTCGCTAGCATCCATATGACAGAGAACCCGGGCCGACATGACCAGTTAGAAACCAAAAGTGGCACTAAATTACAGAGACAGGCATACGTGACCCAGCAACGAACGTGTCGGTCATCAACGTATGAACCCAAGTCGTAGCATACTACCAAGGCTCAATGGAAGCACTAGGAGACATTTCCCTATAAGATAGGCTACCAAGGGTAAACAACTAGGTGTCGGATCCCACACATACCAAGCATTTCAATAACATACACACAATATGCTCAATATGTGCAAATACAACATGGCATCACAACAAGACTCTAATAAACAAAGTATTTATTCATTAGGCTCCGAGGAGCCAGATATTACAAACATGGGTCTCACGACCCAACATTCAGAGCATACAAGCAACTAGCGGAAGCACAACATGTCTGAGTACAGACATCTACAAATGAAAAAGGCTGAAGAGTATGACTATCTACAACACTCGTCCAAGATCGTAGCTGAGGTAACAAGCTACTTGGCGAAGTCCAAGCGGAACTACTAGTGAGACGTTAATCCTATCTGCAAAACATAATTAAGCAAACATGAGTACAAAGGTACTCAGCAAGACTTACATCAGATCCTATCATACATGCACTTGTATCAAGATGGCAAAGTGGGGTTTAGTTGCAGCAAGCCAGCTTTGACTCAGTGGCTATCCTATTCTACGATTGCTGGTAACTCTTTTGAGGTGGCGCACACGAGTCCACTAAGTACCACATAACACACCACTATGGATTCATCCCCGTCTCCCTACGAGAAGGCCATCCATAGCACTCACACTTGTCTTGAGTATTTTAGAGTATCCACTTCAAATTGTCTATGTACCATGTAAGCATCCAAGAAGTCCATAACCGTGGACCCGGCTATTCGAATAGATCATGTTAACCCTGCAGGGGTGTACATCTTCACACACGCTCTCGCCACTTACCGCCATGTACAACTCGTGTATCTCGGCAACCTTCAAGCGGAAGCCTGGCGAGGGTGTCGGCCACGACCTGACTAACCACACAAGACTCTAATCCAGGTTCATCGCCTATTCGGGTTCCATCCGTAAGGAGATCCGGCCGGGGTGTCGCTCACGGCCCCAAATGATGTGCGCGGGGTTCCCAAGCCCACCTCGCCGAGTGGATCTACGCTTGGTACACCGTGCCACGGTGCCTAGTCTGTCCCAAGCCCACCTGGCCAAGTGCCACTTGGTAGACTACTAACAGTACCTTCAAACACCAGAAACTAGTTGCAACTCCTGGACAGAGATCATGCTGATTAATAAGTCGAGAGGGGTCGAGTTACCGGAACCCAATGTGTGGTAGTAGCTAGTCATTGGACAACATACACAGAACTCAGTTCTTAGGGACGGTTCCAGTGAGACAACCCACCATGTACTCCTACATGGCCTCTCACCGCTACCTTTACCAAATCGCGTTCACACGCTTAACTCTCAGCATCAGAACATATCATTGCACTCCAATTCATTCCCGATGAATCAGACCTGACACACTCTAAGCAATAGCAAGCAAGGCATGGTAAGATCACATCATGGCTTCAATCAACTCCTACACATGCTAGTGGGTTTCAACTATTTACTGTGGAATGACAGGTCATGCAGAGGAATGGGTTCAACTACCGCAACATAAAGTAGCAGTTGAAGTCGTTGTTGTCCTAATGCAATAACAGGGTGCAGGAGCGAGAGAGGGGTTGTATCGGAATGAACAAGGGGGTTTGCTTGCCTGATAAAACAACGTGCAGAGCACTGCTCCTCTGACAGGTACTCTAGATCGGTCTCCGGAGCTGGACCTATCGAGAAGAACGGTGCCGACAATCAAACACAAGTATATGCAACAATATGATGCATGAATATGGCATGAAGTTATGATGTTGTTTGAGCTAATGCAACTAGCATTTTATTTGGTTGAATTCCATTTGAACCAAGGGTTCAAATGCAACTCTAAAACAAGTATTTTTAAATGCCATTTATGTGTTTTCATGTAAACAGTAGGTTTAACTTCATTTGTCATGCATGAAAATGGTACAAATGGATAGATTGAATTTTTCTGATAATTTTTCATATATAAATTATTTCATTCTGAGCTATGGTTGAATTTCTGTGATTTTTTGAAGTTTAAACAATTTTTTGGATTTTCCTAAACAAAAACAATTCCAGAAAATATTTATTGCGTCAGCACTGCGTCATGCTTGCGTCAGCAAGTCAGCAGCGCTGGCTCAGGTCAAACCTGACGTGTGGGGTACACACGTCAGTGGCTCAGCAAACTAACTGAGTTAGTTAGCCCTAACTAACTGGGCAGGGCCCACTAGTCAGTGACTGTAGGACTAACCTAATTAGTTAATTAACACTAACTGGAATAATTAGCCGGGCGGGGCCCGCGGGTCAGTGAGAGAGGGGGGTAGGTCAACTGGGCAGTGGGGGTCAAAGCACACCAGTCAGCGGTCAAACCCACCGGCGGCTCGACGCCGGCGAGGCCCAACACGTCGGCGATCTGCGGGATTCGCCTACGGGGCACCTTTTGGCGCGCGGAGCACAACTACGGGACGCTGGAAATCGTCCGCATCCAGCCGTGGTGGTTGCTCGGCCGGGGAGTGGCCGGAGTGGCGCCGGCGACGAGCTCGGCGACGGCCGAAGCTCGGTCGAGCTCGGCTCGTGGCTGAGGTGGCCTAGGCGGAGCAGCGCTAGCATCTACGGCTTCTACGCGACGCGGCGAACGTGTTAGACGCACGCCCGGGACCAAAAGGTCACCGGAGCACCACCGACGACGAGCGCGGGCGGCGGCGCGTGCGGGTGAACGCGGTGCGGCAGCTACGGCGTGCGAGAGGGAGAACGGAGAGGGGGAGCAGGGGCAGAAGCTTACGACGGTTGCAACGAGACGAACGGCGGGCTCGGGGAGGCTCTGGAGTGGTCGGGGCAGCGAGGGGGATCCACGGCGGCCGGCGGTGAAGACGAGCTCGAGGTCAAGGCCTTAGGGCGTCCGGGGTCGAATTCTTCGGCTTGTAGATGCACAGCAACGAGGCGGAGCTCGGGGGCTCGTCGGAGGGGCGAGGGGAAGGCAGTGGCTACGGCAACGGCGATCGGAGGCGGCGACGGCGCTCGGCCACTGCGAGGAGCAGACGAGGGAGAGGGCAGGAGGGGAGGAAAGGCGTCCAGGGGATCGGGGCGGCGCCGCGGAGGTGATTCTAGGCGTCGTGTTGTCCCAGGAAGCAGGCAGGCAGCTGGCGGCATGGCGCACTCGCCCTGCGCGCGCGTCGGTCACGCGCCTCGCCTACTGGCGCGAGGAAGACGACAGGGGAGACCCGGTGGGCTGGGCTGGCCAGCTGGGCCGGCCAGGGCGCACTGTGCTGGGCCAGCACAGGTAAGTTGCTTCCTCTCCTTTTTTTTGTTCTGTTTTTTATTTCTGCAATTATGTTTTGATTTAATTTCTAAACTAAATCAATTATTTTCTTCTGACATTTTTATTTTGCAGGGACCTAGGAATTAATCCAAACCCCTCAAAATAAAGAATCAGAATTTTGGACATATATAAAATATAAAATAAATATATATCCAAGCAAATAACTATTGCATTAATTCCAAATGCCTAAAATAAATACTTATGAGCTCATAATAATATTGGTTTGATTTTTATCTCTAACCAATATTTTCAAAGGGCCACATGAACATTTTCTTGGACCTTTTTGGAGCAATTTTTATTTGGGTCATTTTCAAAAAGGGTTTCTGAGGGTTTCACAAGTCCTCAATTCAATTTAATTTGAAAATTAAACATGATGCAAACAACAAGACTAACCTAGTGCATACCAGAACTAGGGTTGTGACAACTCGCCTCCACTCGAAAGAATCTCGTCCCGAGATTCAGGAGTAGGCGGAAAGAAGGTGGGGTACTCCAGTCGGAGACGATCTTCTCGCTCCCAAGTAGCTTCTCTCTCGGAATGATGAGACCACTGAACCTTGAGAAACTTGATGTTATGACGTCGAGTGACACGCTCTGCTTGATCCAGAATGCGAACGGGATACTCTCGATATGTGAGGTTATCTTGGAGATCAAGCGTTTTGTGGTCCACTCCGCGGATGGGATCCGAGAAGCAATGCCTGAGTTGAGAGACGTGGAAGACATCATGAACTCGAGAAAGATGTGGGGGTAGTTCCAATTGGTAGGACGCATTGACAACCTCTCCTCGTTTAGCGAGAATGCGAAAAGGACCAATGTAACGAGGGGCCAACTTGCCCTTGATACCGAAATGATGGGTACCCTTCAAAGGAGTAACCCGAAGATAAGCTTTATCGCCAACCTCATAAGCCACTTCCTTATGATGGCGATCATACTGGCTCTTTTGACGAGACTGGGCTGATTTCAAATTCTCACGAATGATGCGAACTTGCTCTTCTGCTTCCTGGATCATATCCGGTCCAAAGAATTGTCTTTCACCGGTTTCTGACCAGTTCAAAGGTGTTCGACATCTTCGTCCATAAAGAATCTCAAAAGGAGCTTGCTTGAGACTGGATTGATAGCTATTGTTATAAGCAAACTCGGCAAAAGGAAGACATTTCTCCCAATCCATACCGAATGAGATAACGCAAGCTCTAAGCATGTCTTCGAGAATTTGGTTAACCCGTTCCACTTGAGCACTTGACTGAGGGTGGAAAGCGGTACTGAAGGAAAGATGGGTGCCCATGGCAGTCTGGAAACTCTCCCAGAAATGAGAAGTGAAAAGACTACCACGGTCTGAATTGATCTCTAGTGGAACACCATGAAGTGTCACTATTCGATATATATACAAGTCAGCAAGCTGACTAGCAGTGATACTCTCTCGAACAGGTAGGAAGTGAGCCACTTTGGAGAGACGATCAATGACTACGAAGATAGCATTATTCCCTCTCTTGGTCCTGGGAAAGCCGGTGATGAAGTCCATACCAACTTTATCCCATTTCCACTCAGGAATAGCTAGAGGCTGAAGGGTGCCAGCAGGTCTTTCATGTTCTGCCTTAACACGACGACAAACGTCACATTTAGCAATGAACTCAGCAATTTCTCTTTTCATCCTAGTCCACCAGAACCTCTGGCATAGGTCCTGATACATCTTAGTACTACCGGGATGAATCGTGAGAGGAGATTCATGAGCCTCTTTAAGAATCAATTGCCGAAGATGTTGCTTCTTGGGAACCACCAGCCGGTTTTGGAAGAGAACAACACCTCGGTCATCTATGGAGAAACTACCAGCAATACCCTTGGCAATGTTTCTCTTGATCCGGGTAATTCCGGTATCATGCTTCTGGGCTTCTATGATATGATCCACAAGAGTAGGTTTCGCCACCAAAGTTGAAAGGAATCCGTGAGGAGCAATGTGAAGGTTAAGCTTACATAATTCCTCATGGAGAAGTGGTTGGCCCTGCTGCAACATGAGATTGTTGCAATAGGATTTACGACTTAGCGCATCAGCCATGACATTTCCCTTGCCTGGGGTGTAGGTAATCCCTAAGTCGTAATCTGAGATCAACTCCAACCAACGTCTCTGCCTAAGATCCAAATCTGGTTGGGTGAAGATATACTTGAGACTTTGGTGATCGGTGTAGATCTCACAACGATTATCAAGGAGGTAATGCCGCCAGGTCTTAAGTGCATAGACTACGGCTACAAGCTCTAGATCATGTGTAGGATAATTCTCCTCATGTGGATGCAACTGTGGGATGCATAGGCAATCACATGACGATCCTGCATAAGAATGCAACCTAGTCCCTGTCGTGAGGCATCACAGTAGATAACAAAGTCCTTAGTGAAATCCGGTGGCACAAGTATGGGAGCAGAAGTCAGGCGTCTTTTCAGTTCCTGAAAACTGTGCTCACACTATGGGGACCACTCAAACTTCTTATCTTTCTTGAGAAGTTCCGTGAGAGGTTTGGCCACTTTAGAGAAGTTCTCAACAAAGCGGCGACAATAACTGGCTAGACCAAGGAAAATCCTAACTTGTTTAACTGTTTCAGGCGGAGTCCAATCAAGAACGGCCTGAACTCTCTCGGGGTTGACAGTAATGCCCTTACCAGAGATTACATGGCCGAGATAGGTCACTTCTGGCAACCAAAATTTCTCACTTGGAGAACTAGGCATAAAGGCGGTGCTCTCTGAGTTTTTCTAGAACAAGTCTAAGATGTTCGGCATGCTCTTCCTCGTTCTTCGAGTAAATAAGAATATCATCGAGGTAAACCACGACAAACTTATATAAATACTCCATGAAGATCGAGTTCATCAAGTGGGAGAAGGTGGCTGGAGCATTTGTTAGACCGAAGGACATGACGGTGTACTCGTACTGACCATAACGAGTGACGAAAGCCGTCTTAGGAGTTAGGAATGTCCCCATTTCTAATTTTGATTTGATGGTATCCCAACCTCAAATCCATCTTGGAGAAGATTGAGGATCCAGCGAGCTGATCATATAGGTCGTTGATCCTGGGAAGCGGATACTTGTTCTTTACCGTGACCAATTTAACGGGACGATAATCTACGACCATCCGATCCGTGCCATCCTTCTTCTTAACGAAGAGGACGGGGCAAGCCCAGGGAGAAGAACTAGGACGGATGAAACCCTTTTGCGAGGACTCATCAAGTTGTTTCTTAAGCTCAGCTAGTTCTAAGGGTGCCATTTTGTAGGGTCTCCTAGAGATTGGAGCAGTGCCTGGGATAAGCTCTATAACAAACTCTACATCTCAGTCAGGTGGAACACCTGGCAGTTCCTCTGGAAAGACATCCGAAAAGTCACGGACTACTCGAACATCTTAAAGATCTGGAAGAGGGATGGCATTCAGAGAATAGAGTTGACGCTTTGCAACTCTAGTGGTGACAGTGACTATCTTACCAGATGGATGGGTAAGTTGAACAGACCTAGTGAAGCAATCAATCTTGGCATGATGAGCTGTCATCCAGTCCATACCCAAGATGATATTAATATCTGAGGACTTGAGGGCCACAAGTGATGCAAGGAACACAAGTCTGTCGACAAGGATTTCATTACCATGGCTTACGCTAGAAGTTTGCCATTTGGAACCAGGAGTTTGAATGAGTAGTGGGGAGGGCATATCACAAAATGACATGTCGTGCAAGCGGGCATAACTTTCGGAAATGAAGGAATGAGATGCTCCAGTATCGAATAGAACCGATGCCGGATGACAATTGACAAGGAGTGTACCAAGAATGACATCTGGATCATCATGAGCGTTTTTGGCTGAGACGTGATGCACACGTCCATGTTCGGTGGGAGCTAACTTGACACTGATCATCTTGCGTGATGATTTATCACGTCTAACAGATTTCTCAGACTGGGATGGAGCAACACGGGTTTGAGTGCAAATACGGGCAATGTGTCCCGGTTCTCCGCACTTGTAACAAATCCTGGAGGTAGGACGTGGACCCGCATTGACAAACGGTCCATCAATAGGCCTGGGTAGAGCATACTGCTGAACTAGAAGAGGTACCACAGAAGATGGCCTCGGTGTACAACTGGGTGGAAGAACAGATTTCGGAACCCAAATCCGGCGCTTCTGAGAACTAGAACCGGAGGAAGATCCCAAATCAAGGGCGTGCTTACGAGACTCCTCGTAAGTGAGTTGAGCTGTCTCCGCATTGATTGCCTTGTTCACAAGAGCCTGGAATGTGTTGCAATGATGCAAGTGGAGATCACGACGCAGTTTGGGGTTGAGACCCTTCCGGAACCTAGCCTGCTTCTTGGCGTCCGTGGACACTTCCTCTGTAGCATAGCGGGCGAGGTTCTCAAACTCTCAACTATAAGCATCAACAGCCATCTTAGCCTGTGTAAGACTACAGAACTCTTCTCTCTTACATTCGATAAGGGCATGAGGGATATGATGCTCACAAAAAGCCTCGGTGAAATCTCTCCAGGTAGGAATCTGGCCAGCTGGAATCATGGCCTCATAGTTCTGCCACCAAAGACTAGCAGCACCTTCCAGGTGATAAGTGGCATAGATGACCTTGTCATCTTCAGCTACGTTCGCAGAACGCAGCTTGTGAGTGATACTACGGAGCCAGTCATCTGCATCGAGTGGCTCAATGGGATGATGGAAGGTGGGTGGTTTCAGACGAATGAAGTCGTGGATGGTTGCTGATTCCTTGCACTGATGTGCGGTGTTCTCCTCAATACGTGCCAACAAGCGGCTAGACTCACGTTTGTTTCTCTCCATCTCTAACATTAACTCTGCCATCGAAGGCTGGTCGGGAAGATCCTCCTCATCCCTACCACCTTCGGGGTTCTGTCTACGAGCAGCTGAGCTTCGCTTAAGTGAAGACATCCTGAGAAGCGAAACCGAAGACGGAAACATCAACAACTATAGGATGCATAAGGTAGAACAAGAAATTAGTATCTCTCGAACTACTAGGATAATTCCGGCAGCATAACGGCAGTAAAATTCTCAGAATAAGACATCCTGCTAACAAAGGGTAGTTCAACATCTCAACATCATCACTCAAGGTACTGTGATAGTACTAAACAAACTATACTGGATGAACTTGAAAACAGGAGTAGGACTCTGATCAACCAATCCTAAGGGACTACGGAGTAGTAACTCGTGATCCTGATAGACGGAAGAGAAAGCCTAGTTCCTTAACCCCGTAGGAAAGGTAGGATGACTCAGATCAGAAGACATGAGGTATAAGGAGTAAAAAGAGCCTTACGTTCCCTTCCACAATCAATTCCGTTATATAACTAAGGAATTTGTAGACTCAACTTCGACCAGTTTGGCTTGGTAATCCTACAGGCAGTCAGGCTCTGATACCAAACGTTGTCGGGACCCCGATCCTAAGTCACACCGGTCTAGCATGTAACACACCATATCACTTTGCGGCCTCACGCACGGTATCCCCACGGGTGACACCTTACCTGGCCCGGGACCGGTTGTGCATTTTGGCTCACGTATATGATAGTGTCGCTAGCATCCATATGACAGAGAACCCGGGCGGACATGACCAGTTATAAACCAAAAGTGGCACTAAATTACAGAGACAGGCATACGTGACCCAGCAACGAACGTGTCGGTCATCAACGTATGAACCCAAGTCGTAGCAAGCTACCAAGGCTCAGTGGAAGCACTAGGAGACATTTCCCTGTAAGATAGGCTACCAAGGGTAAACAACTAGGTGTCGGATCCCACACATACCAAGCATTTCAATAACATACACACAATATGCTCAATATGTGCAAATACAACATGGCATCACAACAAGACTCTAATAAACAAAGTATTTATTCATTAGGCTCCGAGCAGCCAGATATTACAAACATGGGTCTCACGACCCAACATTCAGAGCATACAAGCAACAAGCGGAAGCACAACATGTCTGAGTACAGACATCTACACATGAAAAAGGCTTAAGAGTCTGACTATCTACAACACTCGTCCAAGATCATAGCTGAGGTAACAAGCTACTTGGCGAAGTCCAAGCGGAACTACTAGTGAGACGTCAATCCTATCTGCAAAACATAATTAAGCAAACATGAGTACAAAGGTACTCAGCAAGACTTACATCAGATCCTATCATACAAGCACTTGTATCAAGATGGCAAAGTGGGGTTTAGTTGCAGCAAGCCAGCTTTGACTCAGTGGCTATCCTATTCTACGATTGCTGGTAACTCTTTTGAGGTGGCGCACACGAGTCCACTAAGCACCACACAATACACCACTATGGATTCATCCTCGTCTCCCTACGAGAAGGCCATCAATAGCACTCACACTTGTCTTGAGTATTTTAGAGTATCCACTTCAAGTTGTCTATGTACCACATAAGCATCCAAGAAGTCCATAACCGTGGACCCGGCTATTCGAATAGATCATGTTAACCCTGCAGGGGTGTACTTCTTCACACACGCTCTCGCCACTTACCGCCATGTACAACTCGTGTATCTCGGCAACCTTCAAGCGGAAGCCTGGCGAGGGTGTCGGCCACAACCTGACTAACCACACAAGACTCTAATCCAGGTTCATCGCCTATTCAGGTTCCATCCATAAGGAGATCCAGCCGGGGTGTCGCTCACGGCCCCAAATGATGTGCGTAGGGTTCCCAAGCCCACCTCGCCGAGTGGATCTACGCTTGGTACACCGTGCCACAGTGCCTAGTCTGTCCCAAGCCCACCTGGCCAAGTGCCACTTGGTAGACTACTAACACTACCTACAAACACCAGAAACTAGTTGCAACTCCTGGACAGAGATCATGTTGATTAATAGGTCGAGAGGGGTCGAGTTACCGGAACCCAATGTGTGTTAGTATCTAGTCATTGGACAACATACTCGGAACTCAGTTCTTAGGGACGGTTCCAGTGAGACAACCCACCATGTACTCCTACATGGCCTCTCACCGCTACCTTTACCAAATCACGTTCACACGCTTAACTCTCAGCATCAGAACATATCATTGCACTCCAATTCATTCCCGATGAATCAGACCTGACACACTCTAAGCAATAGCAAGCAAGGCATGGTAAGATCACATCATGGCTTCAATCAACTCCTACACATGCTAGTGGGTTTCAACTATTTACTGTGGAATGACAGGTCATGGAGAGGAATGGGTTCAACTACCGCAGCATAAAGTAGCAGTTGAAGTCGTTGTTGTCCTAATGCAATAACAGGGAGCAGGAGCGAGAGAGGGGTTGTATCGGAATGAACAAGGGGGTTTGCTTGCCTGATAAAACAACGTGCAGAGCACTGCTCCTCTGACAGGTACTCTGGATCGGTCTCCGGAGCTGGACCTATCGAGAAGAACGGTGCCGACAATCAAACACAAGTATATGCAACAATATGATGCATGAATATGGCATGAAGTTATGAAGTTGTTTGAGATAATGCAACTAGCATTTTATGGTTGAATTCCATTTGAACCAAGGGTTCAAATGCAACTCTAAAACATGTATTTTGAAATTCCATTTATATGTTTTCATGTAAACAGTAGGTTTAACTTCATTTGTCATGCATGAAAATGGTACAGATGGATAGATTGAATTTTTCTGATAATTTTTCATATATAAATTATTTCATTCTGAGCTACGGTTGAATTTCTGTGATTTTTTGAAGTTTAAACAATTTTCTGGATATTCCTAAACAAAAACAATTCTAGAAAATATTTATTGCGTCAGCACTGCGTCATGCTTGCGTCAGCAAGTCAGCAGCGCTGGCTCAGGTCAAACCTGATGTGTGGGGTCCACACGTCAGTGGCTCAGCAAACTAACTGAGTTAGTTAGCCCTAACTAACTGGGCAGGGCCCACTAGTCAGTGACTGTAGGACTAACCTAATTAGTTAATTAACACTAACTAGAATAATTAGCCGGGCGGGGCCCGCGGGTCAGTGAGAGAGGGGGGAGGTCAACTGGGCAGTGGGGGTCAAAGCACGCCGGTCAGCGGTCAAACCCACCGGCGGCTCGACGCCGGCGAGGCCCAACACGGCGGTGATCTGCGGGATTCGCCTACGGGGCACCTTTTGGCGCGCGGAGCACAACTACGGGACGCTGGAGCTCGTCCGCATCCAGCCGTGGTGGTGGCTCGGCCGGGGAGTGGCCGGAGTGGCGCCGGCGACGAGCTCGGCGGCGGCCCAAGCTCGGTCGAGCTCGGCTCGTGGCTGTGGTGGCCTAGGCGGAGCAGCGCTAGCACCTACGGCTTCTACGCGACGCGGCGAACGTGTTAGACGCACGCCCGGGACCAAAAGGTCACCGGAGCACCACCGGCGACGAGCGCGGGCGGCGGCGCGTGCAGGTGAACGTGGTGCGGCAGCTACGGCGTGCGAGAGGGAGAACAGAGAGGGGGAGCAGGGGCAGAAGCTTACGACGGTTGCAACGAGACGAACGGCGGGCTCGGGGAGGCTCTGGAGCGGTCGGGGCAGCGAGGGGGATCCACGGCGGCGGGTGGTGAAGACGAGCTCGAGGTCGAGGCCTCACGGCGTCCGGGGTCGAATCCTTCGGCTTGGAGATGCACAGCAACGAGGCTGAGCTCGGGGGCTCGTCGGAGGGGCGAGGGGAAGGCAGTGGCTACGGCAACGGCGATCGGCGGCGGCGACGGCGCTCGGCCACTGCGAGGATCAGACGAGGGAGAGGGCAGGATGGGAGGAAAGGAGTCAAGGGGATCGGGGCGGCGCCGCGGAGGTGATTCTAGGCGTCGTGCTGTCCCAGGAAGCAGGCAGGCAGCTGGCGGCGTGGCGCACTCGCCGTGCGCGCGCGTCGGCCACGCGCCTCGCCTACTGGCGCGAGGAAGACGACTGGGGAGACCCGGTGGGCTGGGCTGGCCAGCTGGGCCGGCTAGGCCGCACTGTGCTGGGCCAGCACAGGTAAGTTGCTTCCTCTCCTTTTTTTTATTTGTTCTGTTTTTTATTTCTGAAATTATGTTTTAATTTAGTTTCTAAACTAAATCAATTATTTTCTTCTGACATTTTTATTTTGTTGGGACCTAGGAATTAATCCAAACCCCTCAAAATAAAGAATCAGAATTTTGGATATATATAAAATATAAAATAAATATATATCCAAGCAAATAACTATTGCATTAATTCCAAATGCCCAAAATAAATACTTATGAGCTGCTAATAATATTGGTTTGATTTTTATCTCTAACCAATATTTTCAGAGGGCCACATGAACATTTTCTTGGATCTTTTTGGAGCAATTTTTATTTGGGTCATTTTCAAAAAGGGTTCCTGAGGGTTTCACAAGTCCTCAATTCAATTTCATTTGAAAATTAAACATGATGCAAACAACAAGACTAACCTAGTGCATACCAGAACTAGGGTTGTGACACTGCGCCTTTCAATCGTGCTCTCTATGGCTGGTGGCGCTGATTTTTCTCTTTCAAGTCAAGTGTGCTCGGTTCTCCTAATATATTTTCGTTTTTATCCCAGAATTCAATCTAACATACACCTAATATATTTTTCTATATGCTAGCTTAAAAAATAAATCTCTCATGTTTTGTAGATACAATATATTTTTTGAAAGACGGTTGACGCGGAAGTTTGTCAACTATAGATGTGGAGTTAGTTGAAACTGACAGCTAGATGAGACGCGCCGCAAGGAAAGACTTGGGTCGAGTCAAGACTCAAGACTAATGGATATAGTCGTGGAGACGGAGAACGTAGGAAATCAGATTAGCTGTTGGTTGATTTTTATTGAGAAATAAATCAATTTTGAGAATCAGATTTCAGTTTTGATTTCCAGAGTTGGCGACATTGGGCCACTTAAATTATTCTGTTTTCTTTGCGAGTTTCATTGTTGCAGAGAGCAGAGGGGAAGCCGGCCAATGTTCCCAATAGTGAGTAGTTCATCACATCATTTTCCATATAGTGCATACGACCAAACACTATTATTGAGTGTCCTACAAAAAATAAACGTAAGCATTCTGAATATTCAATGTGTTCATGATATTGAAAAGCAAAGGAAATCCATGTGATCTCGGAAATTTCAGATATATCCCGCATCTCCACAAGTATTTTGTCGAATTTAAATATCGTCAAAATTTGTACTGCTCTGCTCGCTGCTCCTAAATATAAACAAGGGAGCATGCCGTTCTTCTACAAGGAAAGGCCGATCTACTTCACTAACTAATTGGTCAGGAAGTGGAATAGTGAGTTTGGCTGACCAAGATAAATAATTTTAGATAGAGCTACTCATTTCGTGAATCTACGACGTGTACTGGCCGGCTCGACGAGGTCCTCCTAAATGCCGCTGGGCTATGGTTGGATCCGATGTCGGCAGGTGCAATGTTGTGGTGTCCTGCAAGTTTAGTCTAGATGCTAAATCAACTCCCGCATTGATTATAACTATTATGCATGCACATAATACTACTGTTGTGACATCTATAGTACTTTTCCACGCATGCGATTCATGAATTACATAGATCCACATGATTCATGAAATGTGCGGATTGTCAATACATATTATATGCGTGTATACTATATCTATGCATGACTTTATTTTGCCTTATAAGTAAGAGAAAATTTTAGCTATTAAAATATCTTCAAAATAACACCTAATTACAACAGTTACAACACAAAATCTAGATGTGTCATTCACCACAAATATCTCATGTAAACACATAATTATATAAGGGATAATTATATTTCCGTATAATGGATAGAAAGTTTTTAAAATTAGGAACAATCATAAAACGAATTCTTTAAGAATGTTTTGGTACGAACAACTTAAATCCGAATAATCTATTACAAAGTTCCCAGCTACGTTAATAATAAAAGTAATTCTGTAATAATTTATTGGTTAAGAAAACAACATCAAATCTGAATAATCTATGGCTCTTAAGGAATGAGAATTTCCCCAAAGAAAGGCATGAGAAAATAGTTAATTCTCCGCTCCCCATTTGTTCCCAAGAGAGGACTTACGCTTAAATGTCATGCACATATAGGATGTAATCTACGAAGTGTTTTAAGATCAAATTCTTCCATTTTTCTGTGGCAAAAAGGAAGATGTATGGTTTTTCAGTACGTCGGAGAAAGGAAGATGTATGTAACATGTTTTGATTTTTTTTGTGAATGATATTTTGAATTTAACCATGTTGTTCACAAAACTAATAATAATCCATAACAACATACTTATATTATTGTTCAACATTTTTAATTTGTAACAACATTTTGACATATTTAATATGAAAAGTGCTAGCCCGTGCAGGTGCACGGGTTGACGACTAGTACTACTAATTTGTTGAAATGGCACTAATGACGAATGCCTTCTTCATAGTTTACACGTCATAGCTGTGAATAAGCAATGTTATGAATATGAATGTCACTAATGATGAGAGACCTTTAACTTGGTTGTGTGATGTTGTTTGCATCTTGCATATGATTTATTTCTTGTACTGCTTCACATGTGTATAAATGTCAGTTATGACAAGACACTGTTAACTTGGAAGAGCGATATTTGTAGCATCTTTCATATGGTGTCTACCTTCCATTGCATTGCTTCTAATTTATTGAAATGTCTTCTGCTTAGTTTATACATCATAGTTCTGATTATCCCATGTCGTCCAGTTTTTCGTACATATTACATCCTCCTATCACGCGGTTGTCTAACATCAAAATTCAGTTCGTCTGTATCACGCATCAATTTATTCTGAAGAACTAAATGTTTACTCTTTTTTCTTGTCGACTTAACTTGACATGGCACAGAGAAAGAGGAAGGAACACATAATGGCAGGGGATGGTGTTAGTACCCAGGACACATGGAAATAGAAACAGAAGAATTATGCGGATTCTACTGGTACTGATGGTGCAACATAAGGTCAAAGTTCACCGGAAAATTGTACAAACGCGGTATCCCGTGCTACACGAGCTACAAACCAATCCAAACAGAAACTAATAGCTGCCACCAAACAAGCAGCGACAGCCCTAGTTGTTGCAACACCTTCCACAGTACCACCAGTTGCACGAGTTACTCGTTTGTTAACTCAGCTAGCAGCACGTTCCCAAGCTTCCTTGACACCTGACACTACTTCCGAAGCACTCTTGACACAAGATGAGTTGGCAAGATTAGATGAACCTTGTGAGCTTCAACAAGAAGAAGGTAGTTGCTGGGGTCAAGTTACAGTTGCATGCTTCTCTATATGTAGTCTCACAGTTTGATATACACTAACACTTCCTAAGTTCATTGTTGGACTAGCACCTAGGCGCAAGAGGAAACAGACATCAGGGATAATGCTCGATAGGTTAACAAAATCTAGAGGAGGAAGAATGGAAATCCGTTTTGAGGCAAGTTTAAAAAGGCCACGTGATGCTACATAGTCAGCCAAGTTAGTATCAGAGGCAGCGGTTGTCGTTAGGTGTCATGCACGTATCCTCCCAACATGGATTCAGTACAGGAATGACAAAGATGAAACCCAGTTCAACACCTTCCTCGGTCATTTATCTGTAAGTATGGTTATGTATGGAAACTAGTAATACCGTCTTGCTCTGTCCCATACTTTCTAGGCTATTGATAATGAGACTCCCATAATTCTCAACAAATGAGGTTCAAGTTGGATAGCCAAGATGATGCAACCAGACAAGCTTGCACCTATGTTTTCAAGTCTGCTTTGAGACAGTATCGGTATAACTTGAGGAAAACTCACTTTGAAGGCAAGGCTAACAGTGAACTTGCCCAAACATCTCTAGTGGAAAATATATCGGATGAAGACTAGAGAGTCCTTGTTAAACACTAGTCTGATCCAAAATATCAAGTATGTTATATATATGTGATAAAATCACATGTTGAACTCCTATTTACGCATATGCCTCACAAAATCTATCTTCTTGTAAGTGAACTATTCAAAGAACAAGGCCAATTGTACGAAAGTGAAATTCCAACAGACAACAGGATCTCGTAGCTATATTGCACACTGCGAGGCTCTTGTAATTAGCTGCTGGTTCACTCTTTTCACTGTGCCATATTATCAGATCTGTATTGACTTGTTTCAAATGCATAGGAAAGACCGCAAATACCAAAAAGTACCTGAACCAAATGATGTGGAAATCTTCAAGGACTGTCACACCATCAAGACGAAGGGCATGACTACACTAGTCAAAGACGTTGTTATAAGTCCTAAATCCTCATGCCTTTTAACTACTACTTAGTCTAACTTGTGCATTGAACTGAACGGTTTGCAGCCAATGTCTATTACTCTTTTCAATTTTATACACAATGTTCTTAGCGTACCATTGCACCTTACAAGTTTAAAAGAGAGGAGTGATGTTCCTTTGATCTTGATTTGTAATCTAGTTCTGTGCTGGACTTTCCAACACAACGTTACAATTGCATGTTTGTCTGTTCTCAGTTGTTTTGTGATATGAATGATGTCATACTATGCTTACCGCATTATAAACTTTGTCTCTTTATCCTTAGCTGTTAATACAATGTGAAGACATAGACAATACATTAGCCATGGTACATGGTCATATGTTTGGAACCTGATTTTATTATATACTTTGTAGTAAAATATACAACTAATATTTTACACGGGTTCACGAGAACAAGTTCAGTATATAGACCAAAGCTATTTTGTTTGGTTTTAGTGCCACCTTATATCTTCTGTTTTGGTACTACTAATCTAAAAAACTGAACTTTTCAGCAAGCTTGGGAACAAATGGTGGAACCGCCACCTTCTGAAGGTGACGAGGCAAATATAACCGCAATGTCACCGCTTGCTGCAGTGGGTCAGTACCTATCCACTAACAGTGCCAAAAGCACGTTCTTGTGTAATATTGGGTTGGTTGTTAAGGCAATCTTATCCAAATTGCCTCATGATCAAGATATGCAAGCTCGAAACAATATTATATCTATGCTCCAGACACAAGTCCATTCCCTAAAAGAGACCCTTTAGTGAAACATGGACATACATTGTTTGATGTCGTCAAGATATGCATGGTTTTGAAACCAGACTATCAGACATTCGCTATGTTGTTCAGGAGCCTAGGAAAAATGAAGGTGAAGGTTATGGTGCTCCATCGGACAGTACAACATGAAAATGTACCAGTCATGTCAAATGAACTGAGCTTCTGAACTTCTGGTGGTACATTTATCTGCCAGACTGTTAACTTTTATGCCAACCATCCTTTTGTTTTATGGTTGTAATTTGTTTTGTTGCGATAAAAAATTTGTTCTTAACGTGCAACCACCGGCTCAAGAAAACAGCAAGCCACTTTTGTATAGTGTAGGGTGTTCCCTATATTTGCACTGGTGGCGAACTTTGATGCCCAGTGGATGTAATCTGTGCAATCGCCTTAATAGCCTAGCGTTAGTTTCTGGCTTATTTATTTCCTAGTCTTCTTTTTCCTTGGCTTGCTAGTGGCCGCAACAACCATGGGCCATATACGGATCGTGGTAACCTTGAGCCTTCAACATGCCGTAGGATCCATGGGCCTCCTACGGGTCGTCGGAAAAATGGGCCTCCAACGGGCCATAGAATCGGTGGGCCTCGGGCCTTCGGATAAATGGGCCCACATGGGCCATAAACGGGCGTAATTGGTATCGGGTCAGCACGGTAACGGGCCGTTAACAGGCTGAAGACAGCAAAGGCTAAATTATGTCACCGGCATAACGGGTCATTAATGGGCCAGAATATAGGATGGGCTGGAAACGGCGCAACGGGTTAACAGGCCACAAACGGGCCGATTCTAACCACGGGCCGAAATTGGCCCATTAGGGGAACATGTCAGTAACGGATCGGAAGTAATCGAGGGCCGGACTGGAGGCCAAGAATGTATGGGTCGTTAGTAGGCCAAAAGCTAACATGGGCTGGAAATGGCCCATGTGAATCATGGGCCGTTAATAGGTACAAAGAAATTTACTATTCATTATGGGCCAGAGTCACCGTGGGCCACTAAAGGTCCCAAAGATACAAAAGGACTCATATGGACCAAAAGACGTCGTGGGGGCATACATGGGCCAAAACTCAAACGGGCTGGTGTTATATTCGACGGCCCACATGGCATTGTTGGGCCGATTTTGGGAAGGCCCTTAGGGAAGTGAGTTACCGGGTCGTAAAATGGGCTATATGCAAACACACCGTTAACATGCTTTTCATGGGCCGACCCGCTAGCTTTTGACCAAGTCAAACGGGTCGGCCTTTGTAAGCTAAATGGGCCAGTGTTGGGTCGTCGCACGTGTTGACATATCACACGCGCCTATCTGACCCAATGATGAGCTGACACATGGATCATCCGGCGAATGAGAATTTTACACGTGGAAAATCCCCATTGGTTAGCGCTGTTAACGGGTTATCGGATCCAAAACCGGACCCGGTAGCTTAATGGCGACCCGTTACGGTGGATGCCACGTGTCAGTTACCCTTGACGAAAGCACTTCCATGACGCGTCATTTATCGTCATGGAAGTGAACATTTCCGTGATGATAATTTTGATATTGTCATGGAACACTTCTACAACAGCGGAGGTATGACTATCTTGATTTTGTCACAAATTCGTCATGGATGTACATGCATGACAGAAAACGTGACCTACTGTGACAAGCATGTATCATCATGGAAGTGTATTTTTTTTTGTAGTGCAGATAGCTAGAACTCATGTGTATTGAGCCTCTCAAGTATGTCAGATGGATCGAGATCTTTGAAGTCGGGACGTTCTTGGATCATCAGGGCCAAAGTGTCAAATGATTTGTCAAGTGATCTCAACAGCTTCTTCACTATTTCATGCTTGGTGATCTCAGTGGCGCCAAGAGCACGAAGCTCATCGGTGATATCAGTAAGACGGTCGAAAGTGATCTAGACATTCTCATTGTCATTTCTCTTGAATCGGTTGAAAAGATTGCGAAGCAAATCGATTCTTGAGTCTCTTTGAGTTGAGACGCCTTCGTTGACCTTGGACAGCCAGTCCCAGACTAGCTTTGCAGATTCCACAGCACTCACACGACCATATTGTCCTTTGGTTAGATGGCCACAAATGATGTTCTTGGCGGTTGAGTATGGTTGTGCAAACTTCTTGACATCTGCAGCGGTGACACCTTCACCACACTGGTGCGCGTCGGTCCTAAACAAACGGTTTAAAAACCCTTTCTGCGATGGCATTTGGGACCGTCGCCAAGTGGGTGTGGGCGATAGGGGGGTCCTTCCCACACGACCCAGAAACCGTTGGGGATATGCCCTCCTGGCACACACGTTCGACAAAATGAGGTCGTGTGCGATCGGCGAGCACTCAAATATGGAAATATGTAGAGTAGAGCTAAAAAATACAATTATATGGCAAAATTGTTTCCGGTCGCAAGTACATCCCACACAGTCAGTCCCCGCTAAACGTTTTCGTTCGTACGCACATCCCACACAGTCGGTCCAAGGAAAACATTTCCGTTCACAGGTACATCACACACAATTTTTCCTATTAAATCATTTCCGTATTGAATGTATCACACATGATCCATAGAAGAAACTGTGTGTCAAAGGCCGTCCATCACACACAGTTTTTTATGTGGTAAACGTTTGCGCAAGGTGGCCTAACGTAAACATTTTTCAACAGAAAGTCATGTGTGATTGTTCATTGATCCAACACGGTTTATTCCTAGAAACTGTGTGTGTTGCCTGAGGTCATCGCCCACGGTATTTTTTCAACTACCGTTTGCAATAGCAAAACATAATTAGCAGGCTAATTCGCCATTAGCATGATGATTATTCATAATCCATTTATTAATCTAATTGACATTTCATATTAAGCACACAATATATTTCATTTCCATATTAAGGAAGCAGAATTTCATAATTGAAATACATCAGAGTACAACATGATATAGCTTCAGCACTCAGCTACCCCATTACACAAATGCACAGTAGCAAGTTTCACATGCAACATCTAGAACCTTTCGAATTAGCATCATAGACGGTACATAGAGAGATGCATCTCATCTGGAAAACTGCTGAAGCGGAAGGCGAATATTGAGCTTGTTGGCATGTGAAATCTCCGCGCAACACGATGATAGTTGTCGTGCTTTCGTGATGACAAACGATTGCTTTACGAGCAAGGCAACAAAGATTTCCTCGCTTTCGTGGAGAAGAACCGGCCGCTTTTCAGTGCAAAACGGCAAATATCACCAAACCCTAAGGCTGCTTGGGCTTGACAAGAAGTAACGACAGAAAATAGACGTACGTGAAAAATAGAGTTTGTATTGATAGATCGATTGATATCCTTTCAATTGGCCAAGTACAGAGGCCGGTCACTGATCATATCATTACTCAGGGCGATGTCTAAAGATACTTCGGCCAAATTCGCTTAGGGCGATACATGGAATAACATATCGGCCACAACATGTTCAGGCCTCCTGTCACATGCTAGGATAGTACTTCTTCAAATATTTTCCATTGATAGCTTTCGACAACTTATCTCCCTGCAAAGATTGTACAAAGTATGAATTTCCATGAACAATCTCTATAATTTTATATGGGCCTTCCCAACTCGGCGACCATTTGACGAATTTCCTATCTTTAGTTCCAATAGGTAAAATTGTTTTCCACGCTAAATCTCCTATTTGAAATGATTTCTCTCTCACCTTTTTATTATCAGCCTTGGCTACTCTTAATTTCTCCTTCTCAGTCTCTCGCAAAGCTCTTAATCTCTCTTCTGAAATGTCATCTATCTTATCCATCATCAAATCATTATAATCTACAGGCGACAAATCATTTTGTCTGGCCACTCTAATAGCTTGTAAATTAACCTCTACAGGTAAAACTGCCTCCTGACCATATACTAGATCATACGGTGCTACTTGAGTCGCTCTGTGTTTAGATATCTGATGTGCCCATAAAACTTCCGATAGTACCTCATGCCATCTTTTTGGATGATCCTCAATTTTCTTCTTTATAAGCTTAATTAAAGTTTTATTGCTAGATTCGGCCTGTCCATTAGCTTGAGCATAATAAGGCGACGAATTTAACAATTTAATTCCTAAAGATTCGGCAAATTCACGAAATTGATGAGACATAAAAGAGGCACCTTGATCAGTAGTTAAAGTTTGAGGAATACCGAATCTATGAATAATATGCTCTAAAACAAAACTAATAACTTCCTTATGAGCCATATTTTTCAAAGGAACCGCTTCAATCCATTTAGTAAAATAATCTGTAGCAACTAGGACGAAGCGATGTGTCAGGGAAAACAACACCCATGGGATCACTGGAATCCCTTCTACGGTTGAGGGGCGCGGGGTTGTGCAAAGAGCGGGTCTAGGAGTCAGCACAAGGATCGTTTACCCAGGTTTGGGCCGCAAAGATGCGTAATACCCTAGTCCCGCTTTGGTGTGTATTTGAGTGTTCTTGGGTTCTTGAACTAGCTATGGTGCATGTCTAGTTCAAAAGATCTGAATCCTCCTCCAGTATGCCTCGGGCCTCCTTTCATAGTCAAAAGGGGCTGCCACAGTGGCACACAGGAGGTGGAAAGGTATATAGTGTACAAGCTTATCCCATGCCATTACAGGACAAGACGCATTAAATGCGCTACTTAGGTGTCCACTTGCTTTATCGGGGACGGGAACGAGGCCCATCCCGTCCGCTGCCACTTCGTCTAGTTGCGACGCACGTCGAGGCCAGCGGGGCAGGTAGCTGTGATGGCATGGTGGAAGGGTCTTCACAAAGATCTACATGCCACCACGCAGGTGCTTGGCTAGAAGGATCAGGAATCACGTACTGCCACGTGGGTACTTTCCTAAGCTATTGGGTCGGCCCTCAAGCTGAGGCCACGAAGGGGCGGCAAGGGCTTGCCGCGGTCTTGCGTTTGTTCCCGGCATGGGTCTTGCCGGGGCCTTTGTGAGTGCCCTCGGTAAGAGGCTTGCCGGGGCTTCGGGGGTATCTTTGACAGGGAGACTTGCCGGGGCCTCATGGGCATCCTCGGCAAGGAGCCTTGCGGTTGTCTTGTCTTCTGGTTCTCTTCTTAGGATTCGTGGACCCTTGTCTTCACAAAGACCTGCATGCCATCACGCAGGCGCTTCCCGAACCTTGGTTCCAACATTGTTTGATGATGTCAGAGCTCCTAGGCTCAAGGGTTGCTGCAACGGAGGCGTTGGGTGAGTTACCCCGGCAAGGGTTCTTGCCGGGGTCATGTAGGCCGCCCCGGCAAGGGTCTTGTTGGGGGAAGCCTATCTTGTTGCTTGGCCTTCTTGTGCCACTGTCTTGGCGCTGCTCTGGTAGTCTTGTGCTTTGGTTTCCCTCCTCTGCCTTATTAAGCGTGGCCCCAGGCGTGGCTCTGACTGCCCATGCACAAGTAAGGGGTAGAAAGGAGCGCCCCTACTTTTGTACACCGACAGGAGCCCCTGGGCCTGGGCCATACATAAGTGCGACGCATTGTTGGGCTAGGCCTAGAGCGATGCGCGGGCTGTGGGGCCAGATTGTTTTTACTGCGGTAACTCCACTGGTGGTTGCGCTTCCCCATGATCTGCGCATGACGTGGGGGTCGTGTGTGGGGTGACCGCAGCATGATTGCGTCATCCCGTGATTCCAAACAGTAAAGAGGCGGTTCACGTTCTCCACATGAAAAAATAGAGGAAGTTGCGGGAGCGCGGCCCTTTTACTAGGTGGACTCGTGTCGCCCCACGATCACGAGGTGCGAAACGGTCGTACCACGCGCCATCCGAATCGGGGAGGGCAGGCGGCGGATGCAGAGGGTGCGGGCTTTAACGCTGAGGCAGGGGCCGGGCGCTGCTGATTGGAGCAGCGGGTCGGTCTTGTTTTCTTGCGTCTCCGGTGTTTGGACTGGTCGATCCGAGAGGTCGCCCTTCTATAAAGAAGGGGGAGAGGGACAGTGCTCCCCCAACTCCACTCATCCTCTTCCAGTCCGATCCCTTTCCTTCCCAGGTTATGCCAAGAGGGCTTGGTCGTGGTCGTGCCCCTGCGGAGGCGACCAGGTCATCCTCTCGTCAGAGGGCGGCGGCGGTCAAAGAAGATTCGGACGTCCAAGACGAGGGTCATGCTAAAGGTAGAGGCGCCGGCCAGGGTCATGGTCGGCGAGGCGGTCGAGGCAGAGGCGGGCGAGGATAGGGGACACCCGCTTCGTCATCATCTCCGTCTCCATCTCCTCCGTCGTCTCCTCCTGCCTCACCACGCGGCCATGTCGGGGACACGGCGCTGGAGTTCATCTTGCAAATGCGTGAGCCGCCACGCAGTCGCCTCCGTCTTCCTGAAGCATTCGCGAGGGTGTTGGAGGTCGACCAGCCATCGAGGTTGAGGCTTCACATGGAGGGGTGTTGCAATGGCGCCATGTGGGTGAACACCAAGTTCCCCGCCCCTCATGTAATGCTTCTCCGCCGGGGGTGGAAGACCTTCGCGCGTGCCCACTGCCTGATGAAGGGGCATGTCCTCTGCTTCAAGTTAGCGAAGAGCGATCTGCTCTCCGTCAAGGTCTTCGGGCACTCGGGTCACAGGCTAGGGTGTTGTGCGGAGAGCTCGACCGATGACGAAAACTGCTCCCCGAGCGACAGTGATGGGGAGGATAGCGACAGCGACGACGAGGGCAGCAGGCGGGAGGATAATGGGTCCGACTAGGCGTCGGAGACACCATCCCTGGGCGACGCCGACAGCACCATCATCTGCATCGCCAGCCCCTCGAACTTCTCGAGGTCGCCTCCTTGGGAGGCTGGCGTTGGGAGGCCGGAGAAGATGAAGAAGGTGGGCGGCGGTCGCCAAGTTAGAGTACGCGGGCATCAAATGCCATTCGCGCATGTTGCTGGCCCGCTGCCTCTTCTTTCGGCTCTTCTCTCGGTGCCATCATGACCAGCCTTCTTCGGGGCGGCCGCCGGGATGTTCTCTTGGTGCTTTCTGCTGCTCGTGCTTCGCCTAGGCGCCCCCCTTGCCCTTTCGCAATCTTGTTCCATTTCCTGAGGAGAGAGACAAGAAAGGGATTACGGGCATCTTAGCTCTTTTCAGCTTTTAAGCCTACGGGCCTTTGTAAGATTTAAATATTGTAATCCCCTTGCTTATGTATGCATTCCGTATGAGTTGTACTTGTTTGCAATGTATTAATGGAGAGAAGGGTGTTTGCTGTGTTTCTTTTGTGCGTGGGCAGGGGCCACACCATGGAACGAATCCTTGTTATCTTAAGACAAACATTGTACCCCGGCAACGGCATTGCCGTCCTCCTACTTTATAGCTCGACCACATTCACGCCCTTGACGGAAGTAGGAGAAGAGTATGATTAGGCCCTTTGTCTGCTCCTTTTGCCATCACACTACCACCGAGTTCCGGTCCAAAATATGGTTTGTTGGACGCAGGGAAAAAGGGAGCATATAAGAGCGAGCGAAGTCTCGTACGTTCAAGTTTCTTACATAAATGAGGAGTGGGGGACAAAAGACTTATCTCATCTTGTAGCCCCCGGCAACCTTGTCTTGCCGTGGTGGACCCTTGGATCTGCAGCCCCCGGCAACTTTTGTTCGCCGAGGTCAGAGCGTCGGCCTGTCTTCTTTTTCCCAAACAGCTCAGCAGAAATGTCCATGCATCCTTTGAACAAAAGAGGATGGAAAGGAACAGAGAGACGCGCACTCAACCTCTATGCTAGGGCTTAGTCGCCGCCAAGCACTATCAACCCTAACAGAGAAAGAGACTCGACCTAGCATGCATGCTAAAACTTAGGGCGCCAACGCTTCATTTATTTATGCTCAGGGTCTGCGCCTGGCTTTGAACAAAGGGTTACATGCCTTGTCGGGAAGGCTTGTACAAAAGGGTGGTTTGCCGGGGAGCCCGGCAACCACGCCTTATGGGTAAAACTTGCAAAGATGTTCGATGTTCCAGGAGTTGCTCACTGGAATACCATCTTCGGTCTCCACGCGGACTGCGCCAGGCCTGGTGACTCGTATTACTCGATAAGGGCCTTCCCTCTTTGGCGTCAACTTGTTGGAATTCTTGGCCGACTGAACGCGCCGAAGAATAAGGTCGCCTTCCTCAAAGCTTCGGGCATGAGCGTTGCAGCTATGGTAGCGGCGCAAGGCTTGCTGGTAGCGTGCTGCTTGCACAGCCGCCCAAAGACGATCTTCCTCAAGTAGCATTGCGTCATCTTGCCGTAGTTGATCTTGCTCAAGCTCATCATAAGCGAGCACTCGGGTTGACCCGTATGTGAGTTCCGTGGGGGAAACTGCTTTTGCCCCGTAAACGAGGGAGAAGGGTGTCTGGTCGGTGGCTCGATTTGGTGTCGTTCTGATTGACCAAAGAACCGTCAGCAATTCATCAATCCAACGCCTTCCGCACTTGCGTAGCCTGTCAAAAGTCCTTGTCCAGAGGCCTCGCAGTACTTCAGCATTTTCCCTCTCTGCCTGGCCGTTGCTTCGAGGATGCGCAATAGAAGCGAAACAGACCTTGATGCCGAGGTCTTCAATGTACTGCATGAAGGTACGGCTTGTGAATTGTGTGTTGTTGTTGGTGATGACTTTGTTTGGTACACCAAAACGGCAAACCAGGCCCTTGAAGAACTTGATGGTTGATTGTGCTGTCACCTTTCTCACTGCTTCCACCTCTGGCCACTTTGTGAACTTGTCAATAAAACATACAAGTACTCAAAGCCCCCAACAGCACGGGGAAAGGGGCCTAGTATGTCGAGCCCCCAGACCGAGATCAGCCAGGAAAGAGGGATTGTTTGGAGAGCTTGAGCTCGTTGATGAAGCTTCTTTGAATGGAACTGACACGCTTCTGTCGGCGTCCTGGGAACCAGGCTACACAGACTTGCCTGTCTGCGGGCCGCAGCGCACTCCTGCCACGGCCTAGTATGGCCCAGCTGATCGACCAGCTGCCCAAGACCCTCGCGAGGGGGCTAGACCTCACGAGGGGAACAACGTCAAGACCCCCTCAGGAGCGGCCTCGACAAGGTGCTCCAGAGGGGCGAAGAATCCAAGGCCAAGCCTGCCTCAGGAGGAGGCAACGATGTAAGCAGTGACGCACCATGCCAGCGGGTGCCAGCGCTCGCTAGCGGCGGAGTTGCCATTTCGGTGCAAAGGAAGCAGCGCAGGCGCAGGTTCCCGAGGAGCGGGACAAAGGTTTCCCCTTTGGTGCAACAAGACCGAAGACCGCAAGGACAACAGGGAGGATGTCACCACCGAGCCTCCCGACCCTCCCGAGCTCACCTCCTGAGCTCAGGAACCACTATACTAGTTCATATTCTAGCCCTCCTAAGGCCAATCCACCAAAGCAGGAAGTAGGGTTTTACACCACAAGGTGGCCTGAACCTGGGTAAACTCTTGCATGATTCATTTGTTCTTTGCTCAAATCTCTTCACTAGGCGAGGGCGAGACGCTGGGTAGACGTGAGTGGGAGAGATCTTCGTTCAAGCCCCTGTGTTTGAACTTCTTGGGTTTTGCAGAGCCCGTAATTCGACATTTGGCGCGCCAGGTAGGGGCGTGTCAAGATCTCGCCTCTCCGACGACCTCGTCCCGTTGTCGTCGTTGACTCCGCTCCACAGCCATGGTGGACACATGCCGAGCTCGCGCCGCCCGATGCGCCACGAACGTCGCTCAGACGGTGCCCGCGGGCAACAGTGCGCCTCTCTGCCCCAACTCGCCGGTCGCCAATGCGGCCACCTACCCGGCCATCCACGAGCAGCAGGACTCGTCGCTGCCATCGTCCGTGCGGCACGATGGCCGCACAGCTACGTCTTCACTCTCACCAGCCGCGGCGTCGTCCTCGCTGGTCCATCGTGGGCTGGTCTATCACTAGCCTGCGTTGTTGATGACGCGGGAGCTCTTGTGCTACCGCCCGGCCGACGACCTCTACGACGAGTGGCTCCACCGCATCACCGAGCTCATCAACGCCGCTGGGGAGGCACCTACACCAATGCACTCCTCCCATCCCCCGTCGCCCCTGGCGGAGAACGAAGGCCACGGAGTCCCGGTTCCGCCTCCACTCTATGGCACCGGCCAGGAGGTCCGGCGCAAGGCTCCGCGGCGTGAGCCGCCCCCGCAGAGCCCACGCGCGCGACGAGGAGAGCTGCCAGGTGATTCCGCATCCCCAGGCACGGGCTCGCGGGCCCCCTGGCCCGCAGCGCCAGGACCGCGCACCACAGGAGGTGGTGACACCAGCACCCCAAGAACCAGCACCGCAGGCGCAGGGGGTGCATGCAATCATGAGCATAGCTGGGTGTCGCGCCCTAGCTCCTGAGCTACGGTGCCTCGTTTGGCCAGGCAAGTTCAAGCCGGATCTGCCTCCGTGCTACGACGGCACCACCGACCCCACGGAGTTCCTCCAACTCTACGAGCTGAGCATCGAGGCGTCCAACGGCACTGAGCAAGTCATGGCGAACTAGTTCCCCATGGATCTCAATGATGGCGCACGCTCCTAGCTCCTGAACCTCCCCGTGGGATCCATCTCCTCCCGGGGAGAGCTTCCTGAGCGTTTCATCAACAACTTCCAAGGCACCCGCGACCGAGCCCCGGCAGTTGCGGATCTGCGCCGCGTGAGGCAGCAACCGGGAGAGACCCTGCAAAAGTACATCCAACGCTTCAACACCATGCGCCTTCGGATCCCTAGGGTCTCGGACGAGGCCATCATCTTGACGTTCTCCGACGGCGTTCGCGACGTCAGGATGAGGGAGGTGCTCGCCATCCACGAGGACCTGTGCACAGCCCTCGAGATGTTCAAGCTCGCGGCAAAGTGCGCCAGGGCGGAGGAAGGACGCCTCTCCCTCCAGGAGCTGCCTGAGGCGGAGGCGGACGACAAGTAGGCCAAGGCCAAAGAAGCAAAGCGCAAGGGACCCGTCGTGCTGGCAGCGGAGCCAGAAGTGAAGCGTGGCTACGGCTACGACGACCACCCTAGAGACAACCGACCGTACTATGTCTTCCACAATGTCCACAGCCACAACACTAACGACTGCCAGGAGCTCAGGGCGATGCACGGCGGGCGCGGCGGGCAGCGCCCTGAGCGTGACAACCGCGGCTACGGTCGTGGAGGAGGCCGAGGTGGAGGACAAAGGGACGGCAGGAACTCGCGCAAAGAGTGGCGCGAACAGCCTCGTGAAGACCACTGGCAGGAGAAGCCTCGTGACGCCCCCTAGTGCGACCAGCCTCGTGAGGGTCGCCCTCAGGGCAATGGAGGCCTGCCTCCGCTGCCACCACCGTCAAGAAGGAATGACGACGACCACCAGGGAGATGGAGCAGGGGGCTTCCAGGAGCCGCGTGTAGTTGCATGCATCTTGAGAGGATCCCATGCCCCGGCTTCCCATCGCATCTGCAAGCAGTTCTCCCGTGAGGTGAATGCGGCGCTTCCCAGGCCTGACGCCGCGTGCAACCTCAGGTGGACCAAGCAAGTCATCGCCTTCGACCCCAAGGACCAGCTCAAGTGCACCGCAGCCCCAGGCGCTCTCCCGATCCTCTGCACCCCGACCATCGGCAACGTCCTCGTGACCAAGACCCTCATCGATGGCGGAGCAGGACTCAACGTCCTCTTTGTCTAGACCTTCGAGACACTCAAGGTCCCCTACGATTAGCTCCACTTGACCAAGCCATTCTACAGAGTCACGGATGGCTCCACACTCCCGATGGGGCAGGTTCGCCTTCCCGTCACCTTTGGTGACCGCGACAACTATCACACCGAGCTCATCGACTTCGACGTCGCCAATATCCACCTCCCGTACAACGCCATCCTTGGGTATCCTGCTCTCGCCAAGTTCATGGCGGCGACCCATCACGGCTACAATGTCCTCAAGATGCCCGGGAGCGGCGGAGTCATCACGATCGCCTCTGACGAGAAGGAAGCGGTGCGTTCCCTGGAGCGAGCCTACTAGACTGCGGCGGTCGAATACTCCGATGAGGATAAAGCCGTCCTCGCCCTGCAGACCGTCCCCAAGAAGAAGAAGAACCTACCCGTCAACGGACCTCAGGACGCAGGGGCTCCTGACGGCCCCGCCTCAAGACTCGCGCCTGCTGACAAGGCGCCTTCCACCCTCGCATACGGAGGCGTGCCCGACGCCCCTCTCAGGACAGGCTCGGGGGCTCTCCTCTGGAGCGCCTCCGACCTAACCAGCGTCTCGAGGGAGGTGTTCGGGCACCACCTGCAGGCGTGTCTTGACGCGTGTTTTTGTGAGCCCAGCGTGGACCGCACGGCGTTGGGGGCTCAGGACTTCGTCGACCAGGTTACCGAAGAACTTCAGTACGCAAGGCTCATCCGCGGTGGGTGTAACCGCACAACTCCAAGCTCACCTGCCAGCACCTCGAGTGACTGCTTCCGCGTGTGCGTTGACATCGCGGTTCTCAACTGAGCCGCCTCTCAGGAGCCCTTCTGGCCGAAGGCAGTCGGCCGGAGGAGGGCCCTCCCCTGCAGCTACGTCCGCACACTCTTCGGCTTCGCAACGCAGCTGACACGTTCCAGCACCTCACACGGAAGGCTTTGGGGGCTCGGGAGGCTCAGTGGCAGGCGGTCCAGACGGAGCGAGAACTGGACCCGCGCGGCCGCTGAGAGCCTCCGGAGCCCCTGGGCCTCAGGAGCCCGACGATCTTCAGGAGCAACCTGCGTGGCTCGCGTCTTCAGGTACCCCAACTCTTCTTCGACAAGTATCAGGTGACGCTTCAGGTATCCAATCGAGGGCGCCCCCCGGGCTGCATCATCCTCGGGCTGCTGGGGGCTATTCCCTCGTAGCTGTCTCCTTTTTTGTGCATCATCAAAGCTAATTGCTTCTTTCTATTCGCATTATCTGCATGCTTGGCATTCTCACCGCCACTAAGGTCATGAGCCCTTGTGAGCCCACTCGTGACCAACCCATGATTAAGGACTGGCACAGCGTCTGTGCTCGGGTCCATCCCTGCAGCGTCGCTAAACCCAAGGGCTAAGCTTTGTCTCGTGAGCCATTCCCGTGACGTCACCTCCCATGGTTCTTGGTGCCTTGTTCTCGCATGGGATAATCATGGATGGGTAAGTAGGGGCCTGTGGCAGGTGCCTCGCTCACGCGGGAACCGCGCGCCGGTTGTTTTTCTTTTGGATCGTTGCATGAGAAGACTGGGCACAGCGGCTGTGCTCGGGTCCGTCCCTGAAGCGTCGACAAATCCAGTGGCTGAGCTCTGTCTCGCGAGCCATTCCCGTGACGTCACCTCCTGGGTCGCTGGTGCGGCAGCCTTCTCATGCGATACCCTCTAGAGATGCACTCGGCGCGGGTCGACACAACACCTCTCTTTTCA
The DNA here is from genome assembly GCA_902687465.1 of Secale cereale. Classification (NCBI taxonomy): domain Eukaryota; kingdom Viridiplantae; phylum Streptophyta; class Magnoliopsida; order Poales; family Poaceae; genus Secale; species Secale cereale. The sequence continues at coordinate 105,443,518 of LR738714.1, read as the reverse complement.
CATTTTGCAGAAGAAGACTCAGGCGCAACTCGCCTTAGGGTAGAGTCTCGTGAGTGATGTGTAAGCTCACGAGAACTTCCTCAGAGTCGTTCAGCTCGTCCTGAGGAGGGCCCATATACACCTTGGCTGTCCTACCGTGCAAGCCACGTGTCAGGACGGGGCTGTACACGCCCCGGAGTCTCTCCCGGTGGGAGGCTCCCTCCCATGGTCCACGGGAAGTGCCATGCTCCACGCTGGCAGAACCAACCGAGGAGCGGTTATGCCCACGAACTAGTGGAAGCACCAAGCTCCATGCAGGCAGGTACGACCGAGGCGCGGTTATGCCCACACTCCGCGCAAGTGTGGTAGCACTATGCTCCGCGCTAGTTATAAACAACTGAGGGCGGCCCCCAGTGGTCGCACCAACCTCAGGGAGCTTTTCAGCTCATGACGCTCACAACTTCTCCTTGGAGGGTTGTCGCGAGGGGGGCTAGGCACAGGGGCTATGCCCAGGTCGCGCCTGTCAGACGTCACCCTACCAGGTGCCCAGACACCTGGCCTTCTCGCGCCTCCATCCCAGGCGAAGGTTCGTGAGCAAGGTATGGTACTCGTTCTCCCTAATGAGAGCCATTCATACGTCAAGGGGGGACCCCTGGGCATCGCGACCCAGGGGCCTCACTAGCCACGTAGCCCGTCATCCCTTGAGTCTAGTTATTCCGATAACCCTGGTCACCCGGAGGGCTCAACGACGATCGAGGTATGCGCAGGGCTGGGCCCTACCGACGCAAAACGCAAACGAGATCGCTTGAACGTCAAGGGGGGCCCCTGGGCATCGCGACCCACGGGCCTCCCTGCCACGTAGCCCCTCATCCCTTGAGTCTAGTTATTCCGATAACCCCGGTCACCCAGAGGGCTCAATGGAGATCGAGGTATGCGTGGGGTTGGGCCCTGCCGACGCAGAGCACCTAAGAAAACATGAAAGGAAGCAAGCACGGAAATCATCAAGTTATTACAATAATACCAAGTTCTTCAAATTCAAATAAAGTTCTTACGCATCCCTGAGGCAGTCACACTTCTCTCTCTGGACAGGAGCAGATCAGGCATCACCAAGCGCGTCATCACCAGTGTCCGCCTTTTCGGCTGCGGTAGCAGTGGCCTGGAGGAACGCCTCAACCAGCTCCGTGACCTTCGCCCCCAGGGCCTCAGCAGCCGCGCCCTCTATGCTTGTGGTCACGGGCTCGGACAGCGAGGCCAGGTCAAGAGTGGGGTCACAAAGACTCAGGTGGCTGCACACCCACGTCAGGACCAAGGTAAGGAGCGTGCGGCTCTCGATGTCGGCTAACTGGCCAATTGCGCCAGCAACCTCGCGCAGGGATTTCACAAGCGCGGCAAGGAGCCTGGTGGGGCCTTCCTCCGAAGCAGCCAGTGGCTTCTTGAACCCTTCCCCGTAGGCGGCCTGCAGCGCCATACGGGCCTCAAGATCAAAGGCGGCGAGGGCCTCGCGACCCACTACCCCCGAGGCCGCAAGGGCGTCTTCCTTGTCGCGTGCAGCTTGGGCTACCTTGGCCTTTTCAACCTCAACCTTAAGTTTCTCCCAGCTCGCGCAGTCAGCAAGCTGCTCCTGTTGCAGCCGGAACGTCTCAGCCCTCTGCGCCTCGAGCTCCTTCCCCAACCTCTAGAGCTCCAGGGCGCGTCCTGTGCCTTCCTCGCAAAGGGCCCCCAGCTCGCTCTCGGCCTTGAGGCAACGCTTCTCGAAGGATGGAGCATCGGCTCGTGCGGCGTCACATGCCCGCGTGGCTGCTATAACTTCCTCTTGACCCTTGGCAGCGATCGCTGAGGCCTGGTTCCAGGAGGCCCGCACAGACTCGTCTGCCAGGAGCCACCCGTAGATCAGCCCCAGGCGTCCTTCCATCGCGTGGCCATCACCACCTTGAAGTTTGCGCGAAACCGACCCAGCGCGGCGTAGGCAGCCTCCAAGGTCTCAGGGCCAGGCTACGCCGGCTGGCGCATGGGCACCGACAAGATCGGCTGCTAGACCAGGGGCTCGGGGGCTCTGGCACCCCTCGCTGATGCCTCCGAAGCAGGAGCTGCCGCGATCTCGCAGGCAACAATGACGCCCGCAAGCGACGCCACCGCTGCGTGATCGGTGGCTCGGTTGGCCGAGATGCCCAGCGTCATGGCACCCTTCTCCGCGGTCGCATCAACTGCAGGAGGGGCAGGGCACCGCGACGTGACCTCCCCCTTCGCCTTCTTCATCACGCCACCCAGGCTGCTGCATTAGGTGAAGCACATCAGGGACACAGCAACTAAGGATAGCAGGAGATTGCACACTTACTCGTCGGAGGGAAGGCGCGCCCTTCTCTTCACCAACAGGTGGGCTGCAGCCGCTCGCGCTATGGGTGTGCCGGTAGTCCGGATCTTGGCAAGGCACGAGGCAACAGTCCCGACAAGGGGGTCGGTGAGCTTCGCGTAGCTCCAGCCGACACGTTTCGCCGGACGGGCGGTAGGCAGCGCCAGCAGAGGATGGACGCGTTGGGTATCCAGATAGACCCACCTCTTCTGGTGGGAGTCTATCTTCTTCCCAGCTGTCATCAGCCGACAGCCCTGGCGCTGGAAGATGAAGGAGACGTAGTGTCACAACCCTAGTTCTGGTATGCATTAGGCCAGTCTTGATGTTTGCATCATGTTTAATTTTCAAATGAATTTGAATTGAGGACTTGTGAAACCCTCAGAAAACCCTTTTGAAAAGTGACCAAATAAAAATTGCTCCAAAAGGTGCCAAGAAAATGTTCATGTTGCTCTCTGAAAATATTGGTTAGAGATAAAAATCAAACCAATATTATTAGCAGCTCATAAATATTTATTTTGGGCTTTTGGAATTAATGCAATAAATATTTGCGTTGGATATATATAATTATTATATATTTTATATGTGTCCAATAATTCTGGATTTTGTGTGGGGCTTTGAATTACTCCTTTTAGGCCCTACAAATTGACAGAATAAATTAAATGAGTTTCTTTTAAATCAAAACAAATGTCAAAATAGAAAAAGAAAAACAGGAAAAAGGAAAAAGGTTACCTGGACTTACCTGCAGCCCAACCAGGCAGAGCTGGCCCGGCCCACTGGCCAAGCCAGTCACCACCAACCTCGCGCCAGTAGGCAAGGCGTGTGGCCGGCACGCGCGCACGGCGAGGGCGCCACGCCTCCTGCCTGTGTGTCCTCCCCCTCGCCGCCTCGAAGCTCCGGATGAAGACACGCACATCCCCTTACCTCTCTGGCTCTCTCGTCGCCCCTCCCCTCCTCTGTCTTCCTCTACCGCTCGGTCCCGAGCGCCGTCGTCGCCGCCGATCGAAACCACCGTAGCCACCGCCTCCCCCTCGCCTCTCCGACGAGCCCCCGAGCTCCGCCTCGCTGCCGTGCATCTCCAATCGGAGGAATCGACCCCGGACGCCCTGAGGCCTCGACCTCGACCTCATCTTCACCGCCGGCCGCCGTGGATCCCCCTCCCCGCCCCAACCGCTCCAGGACCTCCCCGAGATCGCCGTCCGTCGCGTTGCACTCGTCGTGAGCTCCTCCTTCCTTCCCCCCTGTCCCCTCACTCTCGCGCGTGCTGTAGCACCGAATCCCTCCGTGACCGCAAGCTCACCGCCACCGGCGATGCCGCCGCCGTGGCCATAGCCACGCACGCTCAAAATCGAACACGCCACCGCACTCACTACTTCACCAGGAGCCCGTAACACCTCTCCCCTGGCCTCCCCGTGCCCCGTAGCTCTGTTTCCGACGAGGCCCGAACTCCGGCGCCGCCGCGAGCTCGTTTCCTACGAGCTCCGGCCGCCCTAGCAGCTGCCGCTGGCTGGAATGGATGCGGGTAAGCTCCAGCTCCCCGTAGATGGTCTCCGCTGCGCAAAAGACCGCCGGAACGGCGATCCCGACGCCCTCCGCCGCGTTTGCTGCCGCCGGCGGCTAAACGCCGGCGTGTTAGCTGGGGTTTGACCAGGATTTGACCCCCTGGGTCAATGACAGGTGGGCCCCACCCCTCCAGTTAGTTGACTAGATTAAGTTAATTAATTAGTTTTGTTAATTATATTAGCCACTGACATGTGGGCCCTGCCCTGCTGACTTTCTGATAGGATTAGTTTAGTGTTAATTAACTCAGTTAATTAACGAGTCACTGGCCAGTGGACCCCACTGTCAGGTTTGACTCTGGTCAGCCTGTTTGACCTGCTGACGTCATGCCTGGGTCATGCTGACGCAGTAATCCAGTTCTGGTATTTAAATAAATCTTAAATGATTTATTTATTTCAAAAATTTGTTTAAACTTCTAAAAATTACAGAAATTCAACCGTAGCTCAGAATGAAATAATTTATATATGAAAATTTATCAGAAAAATTCAATCTATCCATCTGTACCACTTTCATGCAAGACAAATGAAGTTATACCTACTGTTTATATGAAAACACATAAATGGCATTTAAAATGCTTATTTTAGAGTTGCATTCGAACCCTTGGTTCAAATGGAATTCAACCAAATAAAATTCTAGTTGCATTAGCTCAAACAACATCATAACTTCATGCCATATTCATGCATCATATTGTTGCATATGCTTGTGTTTGATTGCTGGCACCGTCCTTCTCAATAGGTTCTACTCCGGAGACCGTTCCAGAGTACCTGTCAGAGGAACAGTGCTCTACACGTTGTTATACCAGGCAAGCAAACCCCATTGTTCATTCCGATACAATCCTACTCTCTCGCTCCTGCTCCCAGTTATTGCATTAGGACAACAACGATTCAACTGCTACTTTATGTTGTGGTAGTTGAACCCATTCCTCTGCATGACCTGTCATTGCCACAGTAAATAGTTGAAACCCACTAGCATGTGTAGGAGTTGATTGAAGCCATGTTGTGTTCTTACCATGCCTTGCTTGCTATTGCTTAGAGTGTGTCAGGTCTGGTTCATTGGGAATGAATTGGAGTGCAGTGATATGTTCTGATGCCGAGCGTTAAGTGTGTGAACACGATTTGGTAAAGGTAGCAGTGAGAGGCCATGTAGGAGTACATGGTGGGTTGTCTCACTGGAACCATCCTTAAGCACTGAGTTCTGTGTATGTTGTCAAATGACTAGCTACTACCACACATTGGGTTCCGGTAACTCGACCCCTCTCGGCTTATTAATCAACTTGATCTCTGTCCAGGAGTCACAACTAGTTTCTGGTGTTTGTAGGTAGTGTTATTTCTCTACCAAGTGGCACCCGGCAGGGTGGGCTTGGGACAGACTAAGCACACGTGGCCCGGTGTACCGAGTGGCACCCGGATGGTGGGCTCGGGAACCCTGTACACATCGTTTGGGGCCGTGATGGAAACCTCGGCCGGACTCCCTTGCGGATGGAACCCGAATAGGCGATAAACCTAGAATAGAGTCTTGTGTGGTTAGTCAGGTCGTGGCCGACACCCTCGCTAGGCTTCCGCTTGAAGGTTGCCGAGATACACGTCGTGTACACGGCGGTAAGTGGCGAGAGCGTGTGTGAAGAAGTACACCCCTACAGGGTCTTATCATGATCTATTCGAATAGCCGGGTCCAAGGTTATGGACTTCTTGGATGCTTACGTGGTACATAGACAACTGAAAGTGGATACTCTAAATACTCAAGACAAGTGTGAGTGCTATGGATGGCCTTCTCGTAGGGAGACGGGAATGAATCCATAGTGGTGTATTGTGTGGTGATTAGTGGACTCATGTGCGCCACCTCAAAGTTACCAGCAACCGTAGTACATGATAGCCACTGAGTCAAAGCTGGCTTGCTGCAACTAAACCCCACTATGCCTTCTTGATACAAATGCATGTATGATAGGATCTGATGTAAGTCTTGCTGAGTACCTTTGTACTCATGTTTGCTTAATTTATGTTTTGTAGATGTCAGGACCCCGATCCTAAGTCACACAGGTCTAGCCTGTAACACATCATATCACTTTGCGGCCTCATGCACGGTATCCCCACAGGTACCACCTTACCTGGCCCGGGACCGTTTGCGCATTTTGGCACACGTATATCATAGTGTCGCTAGCATCCATATGACAGAGAACCCGGGCCGACATGACTAGCTATAAACCAAAAGTGGCACTAAATTACAGAGACAGACATACATGACCCAGCAACGAACGTGTCGGTCACCAACGTATGAACCCAAGTCGTAGCAAGATACAAGGACTTAAAGGAACAACGCGTGACATTTCTCCTAAGGGACAGACACAGGAACGAAGAAGGACACATGCCGGCCAGCCTAAGTGTTCCGGAGCAGTAGCGAGCTACCAAGGCTCGGTGGAAGCAGTAGTTGAAGCGTTGTTGTCCTAATGCATTAAAAGAGAGCAAGAGCGAGAGAGTGGGATTGTATCGGAATGCTCAATGGGGTTTTGCTTGCCTGGCACTTCTGAAGATAACATTGGGTCTTCATCGGTGTCATCGAACTCATCGTCGAAACACGTCTACTGAAAGGGAACAACACCGGCAACAGAGAAAGAAACACAATCAATGCAATGCAACAATATGATGCATGATCATGACATGGCAATATGCTGTGGATTGAGCTAATGCAACTAGCAACACAATTAAATGAAGTTGGTTTGAATCCAAGATTCAAATTCAAACTCCATATGTGATTATTTAAATGCCATTTAATTGATTTGACCTTATCAGCAGGTTTAACTTGTTCAAACATGCATGAAAATGCCATAAATAGATTCCTTGGATTTTTCTGATCAATTTTCATATATAAATTATTTTCATCTGAGCTATAGTTTATTTTCTATGATTTTTAGAAGTTTTGGCTATTTTCTGGAATAAATAAATCATTTATGATTTATTTAAAATTCCAGAAAACACTTATTGCGTCAGCACTAGGTCATGCTGACATCAGCAAGTCAACAGGGGCTGGTCCAGTCAAACCTGACCAGTGGGGCCCACTGGTCAGTGACACAACTAACTAAACTAACTTATTTAATACTAACCTAGTTTAATTAGACGGGCGGGACCCACATGTCAGTGTCTCAACTAATTAACTAATTTAGATAACACTAATTTAAACCTGACTCTAATTAGTCAAAGGCCTGGGCCCACACGTCAGTGAGCCAGGGCTAATCCTATTTTAATTAAACCTAAACTAGGTAGTTAGCAGTGGGGCCCGTATGTCAGTGGCCCTGGGGGGGTTAGTTAGAGTGTCATTAGTGGCTAATGACTTGCCACGTCGGCGTCACCGGAGTTACGCCGGCGGCGACCCAAAACGCGGCGGAGGCACGCTGGAGCGGCTCGGGTTTCGCCTATGGTTGGTGGTTTGGCGAGCTGAGGGCTCCAGGGAGTAGCTCTTGCTCGCCCGCATCCATCCACGCAGGTGGGAGGAGCTGGGGTGGCCGGAGCTCGTCGGAAACGAGCTCGCGGCGGCGCCGGAGTCCGGGCACCGTCGAGTTAGGCGCTGCGGGGCACGGGGAGGTGAGCTGGTGGGTGTTTTCGACTCGTGGGAGGGTGCGGAGCACGGTGCCGGGCTCGTTTTCAAGCCCAGGTGGATGCAGCGACGTCGGTGACATCGCCGGCGGCGTGGAGTTCGCGGCATGGTGGGGGTCGGAGCTACAGCATGCGCGTGGGTAAGGGGATAGGGGAAGAGCAAGAGGGGCTCACGACGGTTCGTTTGAAGAAGACGGCGAGCCCGAGGGCGGCCTGACGGCGGCGAATCGTCGACGGCGGTCACCGGACGCAGAGGAGGGGAACGACGGCGTTGCGGGTGAGGGGGAGCTCTTGGCGCCGCGTGACATGAAGGAGAGGAAGAGGGGGGCACGGCAGAGCTCGGGGGCTCATCGGAGGGCCGAGGGGGAGGCTGTGGCCGTGGTAACGACGAGCGGGGGCGATGGTGGCGTTCAGCCGCGCGCGTGGGAAGCGGGGGAGAGAGACAGAGGAGAGGGAAGAAGCACGGGGAGGGTTGTGGGGGTTCCAGGGTGTCGTGGCGTCCTCTAGGGGCTTCGGGGCGGCGAGGAGGCAGGCGGACAAGGTGGAGGTGGCCGGCGCACGGTGGCCACGCGCCCTCCTGCCCACTGGCAGGAGGTTGAATACAGTAGGAGGGAGGAGGGTGGGCTGGGCCGGCAGAAGCTGGGCCAGGCTACAGGGAGACTAGGTAAGTGGCTCAGGTGGGCTTCCTCTCTCTCTGTTTTCTATTTTAATTTCTGTTTCTGTTTTTTTGTATTTGTTTTGCTCTATTTTGATTTAGAACTAATACTAAACCATTTTTGTTGCTTCTAAAATTATTTGTGGATGCAATATGGATTATTCCAAAACTCCACAAAATGTTTTCAGAATAATTGGAGCAATAAAAATAATTATAGAATTTATTTGCTCCAACTCAAATACAATATGAGTTAATTCCAAAATCAAAAAATGTCCTAGAAATATGTGCAACATTTTTGGCAGAGGTTTTTAATAAATCCATAAATGATGAACTTTTCCAAAGGGCATTTTGGGTTCATTGAAAAGATTTTAATTGACCCTAGTTGAATTTATTTAGTGCTAGGGTTTGAACATCCCCATTTCAAGTTTAACAAGATTTTAAACATGATGCACAAGCAAAAACTATCCTAGGGCAAAGTAAAGCTAAGGATGTGACAGCAGATGAGACTTCTGTCTCTCTAGTAGTTCTGCTTGGACTTTGACAAGTAGCTTGTTACCTCAGCTACGATCTTGGACGAGTGTTGTAGATAGTCAGGCTCTTCAGCCTTTTTCATTTGTAGAGGTCTGTACTCAGACATGTATGCTTCCGCTTGTTGCTTGTATGCTCTGAAAGTTGGGTCATGAGACCCATGTTTGTAATATCTGGCTCCTCGGAAACTAATGAATAAATACTTGTTTCATAAAGTCTTGTTGTGATGCCATGTTGTATTTGCACATATCGAGCATATTGTGTGTATGTTATTGAAATGCTTGGTATGTGTGGGATCCGACACCTAGTTGTTTACCCTTGGTAGCCTATCTTACAGGGAAATGTCTCCTAGTGCTTCCACTGAGCCTTGGTAGCTTGCTACTGCTCCGGAACACTTAGGCTGACCAGCATGTGTCCTTCTTCGTTCCTGTGTCTGTCTCTTAGGGGAAATGTCACGCATTGTTCCTTTAAGTCCTTGTAGCTTGCTACGACTTGGGTTCCTACGTTGATGACCGACACGTTCGTTGCTGGGTCATGTATGCCTGTCTCTGTAATTTAGTGCCACTTTTGGTTTATAACTGGTCATGTCGGCCCGTGTTCTCTGTCATATGGATGCCAGCGACACTATCATATACGTGAGCCAAAATGCGCAAACGGTCCCGGGCCAGGTAAGGTGGCACCCGTGGGGATACCGTGCGTGAGGCCGCAAAGTGATATGGTGTGTTACATGCTAGACCGGTGTGACTTAGAATCAGGGTCCCGACAGCTTTGGTATCAGAGCCTGACTGACTATAGGATTACCAAGCAAACTGGTCGCAGTTGAGTCTAGAAATTCTTCAGTTATATAAGGGAATTGATTATGGAAGGGAACGTAAGGCTCTTTTTACTCCTTATACCTCATGTCTTCTGATCTGAGTCATCCTACCTTTCCTACGGGGTTAAGGAACTAGGCTTCTTTTCCGTCTATCAGGATCACGTGTTACTATTCCGTAGTTCCTTAGGATTGGTTGATGAGAGTCCTACTCCTGTTTTCAAGTTCTTCCGGTGTAGATTGTTTAGCACTATCACAGAACCTTGAGTGATGATGTTGAGTTGTTGTACTACCCTTTGTTAGCAGGATGTCTCATTCTGAGCATTTTACTGTCGTTGTGCTGCCGGATTTATGCTAGGAGTTCGAGAGATAACCATTTCTTGTCCTACCTTTTACAGCCTGGTTCATGCTGATTCCGTCCTTGGTTTCATTTCTCAGGATGTCGTTAGTTACCCGAGGTTCAGTTGCTCGTAGAAAGAACCACGGAGGTGGTAGGGATGAGGAGGATCCTCCCGACCAGCCTTCATTGGCGGAGTTCATGCTAGAGATGGAGAGGAACAAGCGAGAGTCTAACCGCTTGTTGGCACGTATTGAGGAGAACACCACACATCAATGCAAAGAGTCAGCAACCATTCATGACTTCATTCATCTAAAACCACCCACCTTCCAGCATCCCGTTGAGCCGCTCAATGCAGATGACTGGCTCCGTAGTATCACTCACAAGCTGTGTTCTGCAAACGTAGCTGAAGAGGACAAGGTCATCTATGCCACATATCACCTGGAAAGTCTTGCTAGTCTCTGGTGGCAGAACTATGAGGCCATGATTCTAGCTGGCCAGATTCCTGCCTGGAGAGATTTCACCGAGGCTTTTCGCGAGCATCACATTCCTCAAGCTCTCATCGATCGCAAGAGAGAGGGGTTTTGTAGTCTTACCCAGGCTAAGATGGCTGTTGATGCTTACAGTAGAGAGTTTGAGAACCTTGCCCGCTATGCTACATAAGAAGTGTCCACGGACGCCAAGAAGCAGGCTAGGTTCCGGAAGGGTCTCAACCCCAAGATGCATCGTGATCTTCACTTGCATCATTGCCATACATTCCAGGCTCTTGTGAACAAGGCCATAAATGCAGAGACCGCTCAGCTCACTTACGAGGAGTCTCGTAAGCACACCCATGATTTGGGATCTTGCTCCGGCACTAGTTCCCAGAAGCGCCGGATTTGGGTTCCAAACTCCGTTCTTCCACCCAGATATCCTCCGAGGCCATGTTATAAGGTGCCTCATCCAGCTCAGACTTATGTTCCACCCAAGCCTATTGGCAAACCGCTTGTCAATGCGGGTCCACGACCTACCTTAGGGACTTGCTTTACATGCGGAAAGCCAGGACACTATGCACATGACTGCTCTCAGGCCAGTCTTGCTCCACCCCAGCCCAAGAAGTCCGTTCTTCATGGTAAGCCACCACGTAAGACGATCAGTGCCAATCCAGCTCCCACTAAACATGGACGTGTGCATCACATCTCAGCTAAAGATGCTCATGATGATCCAAATGTCGTTCTTGGTACACTCCTTGTCAATTGCCATCCGGCTTCGGTTCTATTCGATACAGGAGCATCTCACTCCTTCATTTCTGAAGGCTATGCCCGTTTCCACGACATGTCATTTTGTGATATGCCAACTCCGCTCGAAATCCAAACCCCAGGGTCTAGATGGCAAACTACCAGAATAAGCCATGGTAATGGAATTCTTGTTGACAGACTTGTATTCCTTGCCTCACTCATAGCCCTCAAGTCTTCGGATATTAACATCATCTTGGGTATGGACTGGATGACAGCTCATCATGCCAAGATTGATTGTTACACTAGGTCTGTTCAGCTTACACATCCATCTGGCAAGATAGTCACTGTCTCCACTAGAGTTGCAAAGCGTCAACTCTATTCTCTTAATGCCAACCCCCTCCCAGACCTTGAAGATATTCCGGTAGTCCGTGACTTTCTGGATGTCTTTCCAGAAGAACTACCAGGTGTTCCACCTGACGGGGATGTAGAGTTTCTCATAGATCTTATCCCAGGAACTGTTCCAATTTCTAGGAGACCTTACAAGATGGCACCCCTAGAACTAGCTGAGCTTAAGAAACAACTGGATGAGTCCTTGCAAAAGGGTTTCTCCAAGATGGATTTGAGGTTAGGCTACCATCAAATAAAGATCAGTAACGAAGACATTCCTAAGACGGCTTTTGTCACTCGTTATGGTCAGTACGAGTACACCGTCATGTCTTTCGGTCTAACCAATGCTCTAGCCACTTTCTCCCGCTTGATGAACTCGATCTTCATGGAGTACTTAGATAAGTTCATCGTGGTTTACCTCGATGATATTCTTATTTACTCAAAGAACGAGGAAGAGCATGCCGAACATCTTAGACTTGTTCTATGTCAGGACCCCGATCCTAAGTCACACAGGTCTAGCCTGTAACACATCATATCACTTTGCGGCCTCACGCACGGTATCCCCACGGGTGCCACCTTACCTGGCCCGGGACCGTTTGCGCATTTTGGCACACGTATATGATAGTGTCGCTAGCATCCATATGACAGAGAACCCGGGCCGACATGACTAGTTATAAACCAAAAGTGGCACTAAATTACAGAGACATGCATACATGACCCAGCAACGAACGTGTCGGTCATCTACGTATGAACCCAAGTCGTAGCAAGCTACAAGGACTTAAAGGAACAACGCGTGACATTTCCCCTAAGGGACAGACACAGGAACGAAGAAGGACACATGCCGGCCAGCCTAAGTGTTCCGGTGCAGTAGCAAGCTACCAAGGCTCGGTGGAAGCACTAGGAGACATTTCCCTGTAAGATAGGCTACCAAAGGTAAACAACTAGGTGTCGGATCCTACACATAGCAATACACATTACACGTACGCATAACATGCAAGTATGTGCTGTACAACAAGGCATCACAACATAACTCAACAACTCATATAGATAAAGGCCCAGAAGAGCCATCATAGCATTTATTACAATCAGAGGTCATATGACCTAACATACAGAGCATACAGGCGACGGAAGCATTACATGTCTGAGTACAGACATCTACAAATGAAAAAGGCTGAGAAGCCTGACTATTTACCAAATCCTACAAGGGTTCAAGATCGTAGCTGAGGTAACAAGCTAAACGTCGAAGTCCACGCGGAACCACTAGCGAGACTGAGGTCTCTCTGCAAAAACATAAATTAAGCAAACGTGAGTACAAAGGTACTCAGCAAGACTTACATCAGATCTATCTACATATGCATCAGTATCAACAAAGGGGTGGTGGAGTTTGACTGCAGCAAGCCAGCTTTGACTCGGTGGCTATCCTAAACTATGACTGAAAGTAACTCTTTTGAGGTGGCGCACACGAGTCCACATATTCACCAATCAATACACCACTATGGATCCGCTCCCGTCTCCCTACGAGAAGGCCATCCATAGCACTCACGCTTATCTTGCGCGTTTTAGAGTATCCACTTTCACTTGTCTATGAACTGTAATAGGTAACCCAGAAGTCCATTTCCGCGGACACGGCTATTCGAATAGATCATATATAAAACCCTGCAGGGGTGTACTTCTTCACACACGCTCTCACCACTTACCGCCGTTTACACGACATGTACTCGGCAACCTTCAAGCGGAGGCCCAGCGAGGGTGTCGGCCACGACCTGACTAACCACACAAGTCTCTCGTCTAGGTTTATCGCCTATGTGGGTTCCATCCGTGGGGAGATCCGGCCAGGGTGTCGCTCACGGCCCCAAACGATGTGTACAGGGTTCCCGCATCACCAAACGGGCAATCGGTACACCGTGCCACGTACCTGCCGTGTCACAGCCCACCCCGAGGGTCAGCGCTGCGCACGACCTTCAGTAAACTACAAACACCAGAAACTAGTTGCAACTCCTGGACAGAGATCATGTTGATTAATAAGTCGAGAGGGTCCATTGGTTTCGGGCCCAATGCATGGTAGTAACTGGTCATGGATCAACCAACACAGAACTCGGTTCCTGAGGACGGCTGCAATGAGACAACCCACCATGTACTCCTACATGGCCTCTCATCGCTACCTTTACCAAATCGTGTTCACACACTTAGCTCACACACAGTAGGACATGTTCATCACATTCCAATTCATCCCCGATGAATCAGACCTGACACAACTCTAAGCAATAGCAGGCATAACCAGAAAGCATCAATGAGTAGGCACAACATGGCTCAAACAACTCCTACTCATACTAGTGGGTTTCAACTATTTACTGTGGCAATGACGGGTCATGCAGTGGAAAGGGGTTCAACTACCGCAGCAGGTAACAATTGAAGCGTTGTTGTCCTAATGCAGTAAAAGAGAGCAAGAGCGAGAGAGTGGGATTGTATCGGAATGCTCAATGGGGTTCTGCTTGCCTGGCACTTCTGAAGATAACATTGAGTCTTCATCGGTGTCATCGAACTCATCGTCGGAAAGTCGTCTACTGAGAGGGGACAAAACCGACAAACAGAGGAAGAACACAATCAATGCAATGCGACAATATGATGCATGATCATGACATGGCAATATGCTGTTTATTGAGCTAATGAAACTAGCAACACAATTAAATGAAGTTGGTTTGAACCAAGGTTCAAATTCAAACTCCATATATGATTATTCAAATGCCATTAATTCACATTGCCCTAAACAGTGGCTGTAAGTTATTCAAACATGCATGAAAATGCCATAAACAGATTCCTTGGATTTTTCTGATCAATTTTCATATATAAATTATTTTCATCAGAGTTATAGATTATTTTCTATGATTTTTAGAAGTTTTGGTTATTTTCTGAAATAAATAAATCATTTCTGATTTATTTAAAAACCCAGAAAACATTTACTGCGTCAGCACTGCGTCAGGCTAAGGTCAGCAGGTCAACTGACCGGCCAGGGTCAAACCTGACGTGTGGGGTCCACACGTCAGTGACACAACAGTTAAACAGACTTAACTAAACTTAACAGAAGATTAAACTAAACTAAATAGGCACTGGGGCCCACTGTCAGTGACTCTAGGTTGGGTTAGTTAGTCACTAATGCCGATGCCACGTCAGCACGCTGGAGTTACTCGCCGGCGACCGCATTCCGCGGCGGTGACTCGCCGGAGAGGGTCGGGTTTCGTGTACAAGGGGTGGTTTTGGGCGCGGTTAGTCCCGTTGGAAAGCTGGCACTCGGCCGCATCCAACGGTGTGAGCCGTTCGTCCTGGCGTGGCCGGAAACAGCGCCGGCGGCGAGGTTTGCGGCGCCGGAGTTTGGGCGATGATCGAAACGGCGCTACGGGCCACTCCAGGAGCAACGGTTGGCCCTGTCCGATGCGCGGGAGTGCAAGGAGTGCAATGGCGAGCTGGGATGTAAGCTATGGTGGTTGTGGCCACGGCGGCGACAGGTTCAGCGGCGGCCGGCGACGGTGAGGAAGGGGGCGATGGCTATGGGGCGCGCACGAAGGAAAGGACGGAGGGAAAAGGTTCAGTGGCTCACGGCGGTTTGGCTGGTGCAGACGGAGGGGCCGGGGAGGCGTTGGTTGTCGCGAATCGCCGGCGAGGTCGACGGCGGCCGAAGGTTGAAGAAGACGATGGTGAGGGTGTTTGGGGGCTTCCGGCGTCGGGCGGCTTGGCGAGGAGGAAGAGAGGGACGAGGCGAAGCTCGTGGACGTTTTGCGGGGGCGTGGGGAGGGCTGTGGTCACGGTGGAGCTCGCCGGCGGCGACGGCTTCGTTCGGTCGCCGCGTGAGAGAGAGACAGAGGAGGGAGGAGAGAGTAGCGAGTGAGGGGGGAGGTCGAGGGGGTTCCAGGGGCGTCGTGGCGTTCGTCCAGGGCATCGGGGAGGGAAGCAGGCAGGGAGGAGGTGGAGGCCGCGGGCGTGCGCCGTCGCCACGCACCTGCCTGTCCTCCTGGCAGGAGGTTGAAGACGCCCTTGCCCCTGGTGGGCTGGGCCGACCAGATGGGCCACACAGGTAAAGGCCAGGTACTTCCACTCTCTCTCTCTTTTATTTCTGTTTCTGTTTTCTATTATTCTTTCTTTGTTTTATTTTCTTTTGCCACTGTTTTGAAATTTAAACAATTTCAAACAATGCCCAAAAACTCCTCTGAACAATTTTATGTTGCTAGATGGACTTTTCCAAAAGCACATAAAATATTTCAAAGTTATTTGAAAATATATTCTATATATTATGAATATAGTTCCAAATTCAAATACAATAATAAATTAAATTCCATGCCCAAAATATTCCATAGAAATGTCCATTCTTTTTGGTTTGCTGCAAAAGCCTTGCCAAAATATCCAACAATTATGAGGAACATTTTGGAAACATTGAATGCAATCTTTTTGACTGTACCTATTTGGAATTTGAAGTGCTAGGGTTTGAATAATCCCCATTTCAAGTTTCCTTTGAAAATAAACATGATGACATGATGATCAGTCAAGGACCATAAGGGTTGATCTAGGGATGTGACAACTCACCCCCACTAAAACAAGAATCTCGTCCCGAGATTCAAGACGTGAAATAAGAAAACAGAGGGGACACTAACTAACACAATCTTCTCGATTCAACTGTCCTCATCGAAGTTGCTGATTCATTGCATCATGTTGATCTTGTCATCCTTGCTATGAGATCTTCATCCAACTGGATGATAACTGAGACATACTCTATAGGAATCGATCTTCCCGAAGATCGAGGAACTCAAGATCAACTCAAGGGAGTGAGACATTGAAGCATCTCTTGAGCTGGGACACGGGACACACATCCAGGAGGATGGAGTGAAACAAATGATGAAGGTTCACTTGGTAGGCAAAATTCTACACCTAAGAAGATGGTGCTCGATGTCACCAGGCGGGGCACCTTAGAGAAGGTGACTCGTAGAGTTATTCCCTTAAGTGGCAAAAAGAATTACTTTTGATATAGAGATCATTGAAATTCCCTATACCAGCCTGAGGCAACCAGATTAGATAGTTTGAAGGAGTTCGAGAGAACGACATACTCCATCTATAATAGATGAGGGGGGGAGCTACCTTGTTGAAGACAACACAACGGATGATTTAGATTATCATCGGAAATGGATGGGACCCATGGCAAGTGGCACATTGGCGGTGCAAGTTGGGAACAGAATGGAAATGCTGGGAATAATTCTGGTAACTGGGAAGAATCCCAACAGTAGAAAGTGGATCTACTCCTTGAGAGGGTATAATATAACCAAGAACACTGGGAGCAATCCCGGGTAGTGTCGAGAATAACACCTAGTGTTTGTGCGTGCTCTCAAGAACTTGAGCATTTCCATAATCATCAAAGTTTTACCAATATCTGTGTCAAGGATCCTGGCAACACCACATACTACCATGATGAACAATGATGGACGATGCATATGCAAAGGAAGATAACACTTTCTCAGATTTCACCTTAGCGGAGTCAAAGAGCAAAATCTGGATGATCGACCGAGAGACATTTAGCACTCCGTTTCTAATGTTCCCCTTGATGTGCTAGCTCAACCTACTTATTAGAATGGTTTGGCACCTAGAACATCAAGTAAAAGGTTAGACTTCAGGAGCACAACAATCCATAGAGCAACTAGGGAGTAAATCCTACGAAGTCCTTATGGGGAGGTGGCCAACCTCTTCAATCAAGATTCTACAACAATAGGTCTTCCGGCTGGGTGTGTTGGCCACGACATCCACTTTACCGGTTATCGAGAGACCAATATTATAGCTCTTGGGAAATGCACCAACCATCATATCTGCCTGAGATTCAGTTCTGGTTGGTGTCAGGATATTCCAGACTCATCGAGTCTAGAAGGAAAAATGAAAGTTTACAACACAAATCGACGAGATGGCGTTGCGAGATTCTCGGGAAGTGAACTACGATAGCAAGCTCCAAAACATGAGCTGGTTCTGCTACAAACCTGTGAACACGTTGTCCAAGACAAGCATGACCACATAGCAGTCTTATGATAAAACACTACCGAGTTCTGGTTGGGAACCATCGTCTAGGATATCGAGGTCCTTGCATAAGTTCCGGATCTTAAGAAGGAACTTCTTCTCCTAGGACAAACAATCAGTGGCTTGGTGTGCTAGGGATACATATAGGGTGAAGGTTGCAAACCACAGAATACTTTGCACTTATGCATGACTGACTTGGGATGATTCCACAGGAAGCAAAACAACTTTCTCGAACTCACGGTGGCAACTTACATCAACTACACATGAATTAGGGAAAGTTTCTTCTCTCATCCAACATATACCTCATGAACGGGACACGAAGGCAATGCTTACAAAGTTTCCAACACTAGCTTAATGTCCTACAAAATCATGGAGAAGATAGCAGTGTTGCTGATGGGCTCAACAACAATTCATCCAGGTTTCCATGGAGATGGAATTCCATAATTATGTGGACAAGTGATAGTATTGGTCAGACCAATAGATGTAATGGTGTATGCTCGAGGGATCAACCACGAGTAAGACAACATTAAGAACATCGTTGGTTCTGATTTGATTTGATGATAGCCCACACTCAAATCAAAGTTTTGGTAAGACAATAGATCCAACAATTGATCACGAGGATTAATCGATCAAGATATCATCTTTCTTCAACACACACACAAAAGATATCCCTTGGAAGGAACTAAGTCAGGCAAGCTTTTATCTTCCAACTCTCCAAGTTGTCGTTTAGCTTAACCGGCTAGCTCAGGGTATCCATCACAGATTCTTGGAGAAGTGGTGGTTTATAAGGAACCAGCTTGATCACGAACTTAACATAGCGGTCAGGTGACAACCTGGTAATACTTCCGAGAAGATATTCAGAAAATCACGAACCACCGATATGTTACTAAACTCGAGAACAATCTTGCTTTTCAGGGCGAGATGATATGATCAAATGAGCGAGGAGTTAACAAAGTCCTATCTCATCAATCAAGAGGTGCACTAGGAAAGTGGACTAGATAGCACGATCAACCTTAGGGTGATGATTCAAAATTCAGCTCGCTAAGGATGAGGTTATTGCCCATTTAACTACCAAGCAACGAAGTTGCTAGGAGTATTGATTTCACACATCACGATTCACTTGTCAGTATTCCGGTTACAACAACACGGAGACCGAGGAATGAACAATGATGGTGAGAAATATTACTGTATCAAGAGTTCATAGGATGATGTGCAATTCCCATGACATTCTTGACATAAAGATGGTAATACTCCAGGATAGAACAGTTTAGAAGCTGGATTAACATTCTTCATCTGCGGAGTACAACTTCTTTGACCCAATCCTGGATATGGATAAGGTACTGGAGTTTGTTTTCCCCTAGTCATTCCAGAATAGAATGGCTTGACAGACCACAAGAGTAAAAGGCATCGATGAACACGAGTGCACAACTACTCCTGACTATCAACTGATAGACGAGGGTCATAATACAACTAAAAAGGAGACAACTCAAGGAACATATAACTTCTGAGTTGTGGATGCATAGATTAACATGTCGAACATGTTCAACATATTTCTTCCGGATAACCCATGCGGAAAGTAGAATTGGCAGAGTCACAATATGAATGGAGTACCACTCAAGAGCACTCGGGTTGTGATCTTTTGGTTTGGGAGAACTTCTGCCAAGATGGTTCATGGTATTGGAAGAAAGATATACCACAGACCTCTAGGACTATCACAAGGTTACTAATAACCTAAAGGGACGAGCAAATACTACCTACAAGAGGTAAGTGGAGTGAGTCTTGGGTTCAAGAACCCAGAAATAGAATACCTACCAACTAAATAGCATCACGGGATGCTTTCGAGAATGATGGCCAAGATCATCACACTGGAATATAAAACATTGCTGAATTACTGGGTGATCTTCTAAGATACTTAGGGTCATAATAATAACTCCAACATATGTGTCGAGGTAACAGAGTACCACAACACCCGACTAATGTGATTAATCTGGCCTAAAAGGACATTAAGAACAGATAGGAATGGTTTGCAAATGCATCAGACTATTTAGAAACCTGGGATGACTCGGACAGCATAACGACTGTAAATGCTCGAAAATACTTTTGAAATCCAAGCAAAAAGGGTAGCATATCCACTTAACATCATAATGTCAGGGTTCTGAGACCACAGTTGAACAAACAGAAGTAGTAGAAACTGAGCTGAGGGTTGAATCCACAATAACGTGATCCTGATAAATAAAATAAGAATCCTAGTTCTTAATCCCCGTAGAAAGAAGAAGGTGACTCAGATCAGAAGGTCATAGGGCAAAGGAGTAAAAAGAGCCTTACGTTCCCTTCCACAAACAATTCCCTTACATAACTAAAGAGTTTCTAGACACGACTTCGACCAGTTTGGCTTACTAATCCTACAGGAAGTCAGGCTCTGATACCAAAGCTGCTAGGACCCCGATCCTAAGTCACACAGGTCTAGCCTGTAACACATCATATCACTTTGCGGCCTCACGCACGGTATCCCCACGGGTGCCACCTTACCTGGCCCGGGACCGTTTGCGCATTTTGGCACACGTATATGATAGTGTCGCTAGCATCCATATGAGAGAGAACCCGGGCCGACATGACTAGTTATAAACCAAAAGTGGCACTAAATTACAGAGACAGGCATACATGACCCAGCAACGAACGTGTCGGTCATCAACGTATGAACCCAAGTCGTAGCAAGCTACAAGGACTTAAAGGAACAACGCGTGACATTTCCCCTAAGGGACAGACACAGGAACGTAGAAGGACACATGCCGGCCAGCCTAAGTGTTCCGGAGTATTAGCAAGCTACCAAGGCTCAGTGGAAGCACTAGGAGACATTTCCCTGTAAGATAGGCTACCAAAGGTAAACAACTAGGTGTCGGATCCTACACATAGCAATACACATTACACGTACGCATAACATGAAAGTATGTGCTGTACAACAAGGCATCACAACATAAGTCAACAACTCATATAGATAAAGGCCCAGAAGAGCCATCATAGCATTTATTACAATCAGAGGTCACATGACCTAACATACAGAGCATACAGGCAACGGAAGCATTACATGTCTGAGTACAGACATCTACAAATGAAAAAGGCTGAGAAGCCTGACTATTTACCAAATCCTACAAGGGTTCAAGATCGTAGCTGAGGTAACAAGCTAAACGTCGAAGTCCACGCGGAACCACTAGCGAGACTGAGGTCTCTCTGCAAAAACATAAATTAAGCAAACGTGAGTACAAAGGTACTCAGCAAGACATACATCAGATCTATCTACATATGCATCAGTATCAACAAAGGGGTGGTGGAGTTTGACTGCAGCAAGCCAGCTTTGACTCGGTGGCTATCCTAAACAACGACTGAAAGTAACTCTTTTGAGGTGGCGCACACGAGTCCACATATTCACCAATCAATACACCACTATGGATCCGCTCCCGTCTCCCTACGAGAAGGCCATCCATAGCACTCACGCTTATCTTGCGCGTTTTAGAGTATCCACTTTCACTTGTCTATGAACTGTAATAGGTAACCCAGAAGTCCATTTCCGCGGACACGGCTATTAGAATAGATCATATATAAAACCCTGCAGGGGTGTACTTCTTCACACACGCTCTCACCACTTACCGCCGTTTACACGACATGTACTCGGCAACCTTCAAGCGGAGGCCCAGCGAGGGTGTCGGCCACTACCTGACTAACCACACAAGTCTCTCGTCCAGGTTTATCGCCTATTTGGGTTCCATCCATGGGGAGATCCGGCCGGGGTGTCGCTCACGGCCCCAAACGATGTGTACAGGGTTCCCGCATCACCATACGGGCAATCGGTACACCGTGCCACGTACCTGCTGTGTCACAGCCCACCCCGAGGGTTAGCGCTGCGCACGACCTCCAGTAAACTACAAACACCAGAAACTAGTTGCAACTCCTGGACAGAGATCATGTTGATTAATAAGTCGAGAGGGTCCATTGGTTTCGGGCCCAATGCATGGTAGTAACTGGTCATGGATCAACCAACACAGAACTCAGTTCCTGAGGACGGCTGCAATGAGACAACCCACCATGTACTTCTACATGGCCTCTCATCGCTACCTTTACCAAATTGTGTTCACACACTTAGCTCACACACAGTAGGACATGTTCATCACATTCCAATTCATCCCCGATGAATCAGACCTGACACAACTCTAAGCAATAGCAGGCATAACCAGAAAGCATCAATGAGTAGGCACAACATGGCTCAAACAACTCCTACTCATACTAGTGGGTTTCAACTATTTACTGTGGCAATGACGGGTCATGCAGTGGAAAGGGGTTCAACTACCGCAGCAGGTAACAATTGAAGCGTTGTTGTCCTAATGCAGTAAAAGAGAACAAGAGCGAGAGAGTGGGATTGTATCGGAATGCTCAATGGGGTTTTGCTTGCCTGGCACTTCTGAAGATAACATTGAGTCTTCATCGGTGTCATCGAACTCATCGATGGAAAGTCGTCTACTGAGAGGGGACAAAACCGACAAACAGAGGAAGAACACAATCAATGCAATGCGACAATATGATGCATGATCATGACATGGCAATATGCTGTTTATTGAGCTAATGCAACTAGTAACACAATTAAATGAAGTTGGTTTGAACCAAGGTTCAAATTCAAACTCCATATATGATTATTCAAATGCCATTAATTCAAATTGCCCTAAACAGTGGCTGTAAGTTATTCAAACATGCATGAAAATGCCGTAAACAGATTCCTTGGATTTTTCTGATCAATTTTCATATATAAATTATTTTCATCTGAGTTATAGATTATTTTCTATGATTTTTAGAAGTTTTGGTTATTTTCTGAAATAAATAAATCATTTCTGATTTATTTAAAAACCCAGAAAACATTTACTGCGTCAGCACTGCATCAGGCTGAGGTCAGCAGGTCAACTGACCGGCCAGGGTCAAACCTGACGTGTGGGGTCCACACGTCAGTGACACAACAGTTAAACAGACTTAACTAAACTTAACAGAAGATTAAACTAAACTAAATAGGCACTGGGGCCCACTGTCAGTGACTCTAGGTTGGGTTAGTTAGTCACTAATGACGATGCCACGTCAGCACGCCGGAGTTACTCGCCGGCGACCTCATTCCGCGGCGGTGACTCGCCGGAGAGGGTCGGGTTTCGTGTACAAGGGATGGTTTTGGGCGCGGTTAGTCCCGTTGGAAAGCTGGCACTCGGCCGCATCCAACGGTGCGAGCCGTTCGTCCTGGGGTGGCCGGAAACAGCTCCGGCGGCGAGGTTTGCGGCGCCGGAGTTCAGGCGATGATCGAGACGGCGCTACGGGCCACTCCAGGAGCAACGGTTAGCCCTGTCCGATGCGCGGGAGTGCAAGGAGTGCAATGGCGAGCTGGGATGTAAGCTATGGTGGTTGTGGCCACGGCGGCGACAGGTTCAGCGGCAGCCGGCGACGGTGAGGAAGGGGGCGATGGCTACGGGGCGCGCGCGAAGGAAAGGATGGAGGGAAAAGGTTCAGTGGCTCACGGCGGTTCGGCTGGTGCAGACGGAGGGGCCGGGGAGGCGTTGGTTGTCGCGAATCGCCGACGAGGTCGACGGAGGCCGAAGGTTGAAGAAGACGATGGTGAGGGCGTTTGGGGGCTTCCGGCGTCGGGCGGCTTGGCGAGGAGGAAGAGAGGGACGAGGCAAAGCTCGTGGACGTTTTGCGGGGGCATGGGGAGGGCTGTGGTCACGGTGGAGCTCGCCGGCGGCGACGGCTTCGTTCGGTCGCCGCGTGAGAGAGAGACAGAGGAGGGAGGAGAGAGCAGCGAGTGAGGGGGGAGGTCGAGGGGGTTCCAGGGGCGTCGTGGCGTTCGTCCAGGGCATCGGGGAGGGAAGCAGGCAGGGAGGAGGTGGAGGCCGCGGGCGTGCGCCGTCGCCACGCACCTGCCTGTCCTCCTCGCAGGCGGTTGAAGACGCCCTTGCCCCTGGTGGGTTGGGCCGGCCAGATGGGCCACACAGGTAAAGGCCAGGTACTTCCACTCTCTCTCTCTTTTATTTCTGTTTCTGTTTTCTATTTTTCTTTCTTTGTTTTATTTTCTTTTGCCACTGTTTTGAAATTTAAACAATTTCAAACAATGCCCAAAAACTCCTCTGAACAATTTTATGTTGCTAGATGGACTTTTCCAAAAGCACATAAAATATTTCAAAATTATTTGAAAATATATTCTATATATTATGAATATAGTTCCAAATTCAAATACAATAATAAATTAAATTCCATGCCCAAAATATTCTACAGAAATGTCCATTATTTTTGGTTTGCTGCAAAAGCCTTGCCAAAATATCCAACAATTATTAGGAACATTTTGGAAACATTGAATGCAATCTTTTTGACTGGACGTATTTGGAATTTGAAGTGCTAGGGTTTGAACAATCCCCATTTCAAGTTTCCTTTGAAAATAAACATGATGACATGATGATCACGCAAGGACCACAAGGGTTGATCTAGGGATGTGACATTCTAGAAAAACTCGGAGAGCACCGCCTTTATGCCAAGTTCTCCAAGTGCGAATTTTGGTTGCCAGAAGTGACCTATCTCGGCCACGTAATCTCTGGTAAGGGCATTGCTGTCAATCCCGAGAGAGTTCAGGCCGTTCTTGATTGGACTCCGCCTGAAATAGTTAAACAAGTTAGGAGTTTCCTTGGTCTAGCCAGCTATTGTCGCCGCTTTGTTGAAAACTTCTCTAAAGTGGCCAAACCTCTCACGGAACTTCTCAAGAATGATAAAAAGTTTGAGTGGTCCCCACAGTGTGAGCACAGTTTTCAGGAACTGAAAAGACGCCTGACTTCTGCTCCCCTACTTGTGCCACCGGATTTCACTAAGGACTTTGTTATCTATTGTGATGCCTCACGACAGGGACTAGGTTGCATTCTTATGCAGGATCGTCATGTGATTGCCTATGCATCTCGACAGTTGCATCCACATGAGGAAAATTATCCTACACACGATCTAGAGCTTGCAGCTATAGTCTATGCACTTAAGACCTGGCGACATTACCTCCTTGGTAATCGTTGCGAGATCTACACTGATCACCAGAGTCTCAAGTATATCTTCACCCAGCCAGATTTGAACCTTAGACAAAGACGTTGGTTGGAGTTGATCTCAGATTACGACTTAGGGATTACTTATACCCCAGGCAAGGCCAATGTCATGGCTGATGCTTTAAGTCGTAAGTCATATTGCAACAATCTCATGTTGCAGCAAGGCCAACCACTTCTCCATGAGGAATTATGTAAGCTTAACCTTCACATTGCTCCTCACGGATTCCTTTCAACCTTGGTGGCGAAACCTACTCTTATGGATCATATCATAGAAGCCCAAAAGCATGATACGGGGATTACCCGGATCAAGAGAAATATTGCCAAGGGTATTGGTGGATGTTTCTCTATGGATGATCGGGGTGTTGTTTTCTTCGAGAATCGCTTGGTGGTTCCCAAGAAGCAACATCTGCGACAACTGATCCTTAAGGAGGCTCATGAATCTCCTCTCACGATTCATCCCGGTAGTACTAAGATGTATCAGGACCTACGCCAGAGGTTCTGGTGGACTAGGATGAAGAGAAAAATTGCTGAGTTCATTGCTAAATGTGACGTTTGTCGTCGCGTTAAGGCAGAACATCAAAGACCTGCTGGCACCCTTCAGCCTTTAGCAATTCCTGAGTGGAAATGGGATAAAGTTGGTATGGACTTCATCACCGGCTTTCCCAGGACCAAGAGAGGGAATAATGCTATCTTCGTAGTCATTGATCGTCTGTCCAAAGTGGCTCACTTCCTACCTGTTCGAGAGAGTATCACCGCTAGTCAGCTCGCTGACTTGTATATCTCTCGAATAGTATCACTTCATGGTGTTCCACTAGAGATCAATTCAGACCATGGTAGTCTTTTCACTTCTCATTTCTGGGAGAGTTTCCAGACTGCCATGGGCACCGATCATTCCTTCAGTACCGCTTTCCACCCTTAGTCAAGTGGTCAGGTGGAACGGGTCAACCAAATTCTCGAGGACATGCTTAGAGCTTGCGTTATCTCTTTAGGTATGGATTGGGAGAAATGTCTTCCTTTCGCCGAGTTTTCTTATAACAATAGCTATCAATCCAGTTTCAAGAAAGCTCCTTTTGAGATTCTCTATGGACGAAGATGTCGAACACCTTTGAACTGGTCAGAAACCGGTGAAAGACAATTATTTGGACCGGATATGATCCAGGAAGCAGAAGAGCAAGTTCGCATCATTCGTGAGAATTTGAAAACAGCTCAATCTCGTCAAAAGAGCCAGTATGATCGTCATCATAAGGAAGTGGCTTATGAAGTTGGCGACAAAGCTTACCTTCGGGTTACTCCTTTGAAGGGTACCCATCGTTTCGGTATCAAGGGCAAGTTGGCTCCTCGTTACATTGGTCCTTTTCGCATTCTCGCTAAACGAGGAGAGGTTGCCTACCAGTTGGAACTACCCCCACATTTTCTCGAGTATATGATGTCTTCCACGTCTCTCAACTCAGGCATTGCTTCTCGGATCCCATCCGCGAAGTGGACCACGAAACCCTTGATCTCCAAGATAACCTCACATATCGAGAGTATCTCGTTCGCATTCTGGATCAAGCAGAACGTGTCACTCGACGTCATAGCATCGAGTTTCTCAAGGTTCAGTGGTCTCATCATTCCGAGAGAGAAGCTACTTGGGAGCGAGAAGATCGTCTCCGACTGGAGTACCCCACCTTCTTTCCGCCGACTCTTGAATCTCGGGACGAGATTTTTTCGAGTGGGGGCGAGTTGTCACAACCCTAGTTCTGGTATGCATTAGGCCAGTCTTGATGTTTGCATCATGTTTAATTTTCAAATGAATTTGAATTGAGGACTTGTGAAACCCACAGAAAACCCTTTTGAAAAGTGACCAAATAAAAATTGCTCCAAAAGGTGCCAAGAAAATGTTCATGTTGCTCTCTGAATATATTGGTTAGAGATAAAAATCAAACCAATATTATTAGCAGCTCATAAATATTTATTTTGGGCTTTTGGAATTAATGCAATAAATATTTGCATTGGATATATATAATTATTATATATTTTATATGTGTCCAATAATTCTGGATTTTGTGTGGGGCTTTGAATGACTCCTTTTAGTCCCTGCAAATTGACAGAATAAATTAAATGATTTTCTTTTAAATCAAAACAAATGTCAAAATAGAAAAAGAAAAACAAGAAAAAGGAAAAGGCTTACCAGGACTTACCTGCAGCCCAACCAGGCAGAGCTGGCCCGGCCCACTGGCCAAGCCAGTCACCACCAACCTTGCGCCAGTAGGCGAGGCGCGTGGCCGGCGCGCGCGCACGGCGAGGGCGCCACGCCTCCTGCCTGCCTATCCTCCCCCTCGCCGCCTCGAAGCTCCGGACGAAGCCACGCACATCCCCTTACCTCTCTGGCTCTCTCTCGTCGCCCCTCCCCTCCTCCGTCTTCCTCTCCCGCTCGGTCCCGAGCGTCGTCGTCGCCGCCGATTGAAACCACCGTAGCCACCGCCTCCCCCTCGCCTCTCCGACGAGCCCCCGAGCTCCGCCTCGCTGCCGTTCATCTCCAAGCCGGAGGAATCGACCCCGGATGCCCTGAGGCCTCGACCTCGACCTCATCTTCACCGCCGGCCGCCGTGGATCCCCCTCGCCGCCCCGACCGCTCCAGGACCTCCCCGAGCTTGCTGTCCGTCGCGTTGCACTCGCCGTGAGCTCCTCCTTCCTTTCCCCCTGTCCCCTCACTCTCGCGCGTGCTGTAGCCCCGAATACCTCCGTGACCGCAAGCTCACCGCCGCCGGTGATGCCGCCGCCGTGGCCACAGCCACGCACGCTCAAAACCGAGCACGCCACCGCAGTCGCTACTTCACCAGGAGCCCGTAACACCTCTCCCCTGGCCTCCCCGTGCCCCGTAGCTCTGTTTCCGATGAGGCCCGAACTCCGGCGCCGCCGCGAGCTCGTTTCCGGCGAGCTCCGGCCGCCCTAGCTGCTGCCGCTGGCTGGAATGGATGCGGGTGAGCTCCAGCTCCCCGTAGATGGTCTCCGCTGCGCAAAAGACTGCCGGAACGGTGATCCCGACACCCTCCGCCGTGTTTGCTGCCGTCGGCGGCTAAGCGCGGCGTGTTAGCTAGGGTTTGACCAGGATTTGACCCCCTGGGTCAATGACAGGTGGGCCCCACCCCTCCAGTTAGTTGACTAGATTAAGTTAATTAATTAGTTTTGTTAATTAGATTAGCCACTGACATGTGGGCCCTGCCCTGCTGACTTTCTGTTAGGATTAGTTTAGTGTTAATTAACTCAGTTAATTAACTGAGTCACTGACCAGTGGACCCCACTATCAGGTTTGACTCTGGTCAGCCTGTTTGACCTGCTGACGTCATGCCTGGGTCATGCTGACGCAGTAATCTAGTTCTGGTATTTAAATAAATCTTAAATGATTTATTTATTTCAGAAATTGGTTTAAACTTCTAAAAATCACAGAAATTCAACCGTAGCTCAGAATGAAATAATTTATATATGAAAAATTATCAAAAAAATTCAATCTATCTATCTGTACCACTTTCATGCATGACAAATGAAGTTATACCTACTGTTTATATGAAAACACATAAATGGCATTTAAAAATGCTTATTTTAGTGTTGCATTTGAACCCTTGGTTCAAATGGAATTCAACCATATAAAATGCTAGTTGCATTAGCTCAAACAACATCATAACTTCATGCCATATTCATACATCATATTATTGCATATGCTTGTGTTTGATTGCTGTCACCGTCCTTCTCGATAGGTTCTGCTCCGGAGACCGTTCCAGAGTACCTGTCAGAGGAGCAGTGCTCTACACGTTGTTATACCAGGCAAGCAAACCCCATTGTTCATTCCGATACAATCCTACTCTCTCGCTCCTGCTCCCTGTTATTGCATTAGGACAACAAAGATTCAACTGCTATTTTATGTTGCGGTAGTTGAACCCATTCCTCTGCATGACCTGTCATTGCCACAGTAAATAGTTGAAACCCACTAGCATGTGTCGGAGTTGATTGAAGCCATGTTGTGTTCTTACCATGCCTTGCTTTCTATTGCTTAGAGTGTGTCAGGTCTGGTTCATTGGGAATGAATTGGAGTGCAGTGATATGTTCTGATGCCGAGCGTTAAGTGTGTGAACACGATTTGGTAAAGGTAGCGGTGATAGGCCATGTAGGAGTACATGGTGGGTTGTCTCACTGGAACCATCCTTAAGCACTGAGTTCTGTGTATGTTGTCCAATGACTAGCTACTACCACACATTGGGTTCCGGTAACTCGACCCCTCTCGGCTTATTAATCAACTTGATCTCTGTCCAGGAGTCGCAACTAGTTTCTGGTGTTTGTAGGTAGTGTTTTTTATCTACCAAGTGGCACCCGGCAGGGTGGGCTTGGGACAGACTAGGCACACGTGGCCCGGTGTACCGAGTGGCACCCGGATGGTGGGCTTGGGAACCCTGTACACATCATTTGGGGCTGTGATTGAAACCTCGGTCGGACTCCCTTGTGGATGGAACCCGAATAGGCGATAAACCTGGACTAGAGTCTTGTG
The DNA here is from genome assembly GCA_902687465.1 of Secale cereale. NCBI lineage: Eukaryota > Viridiplantae > Streptophyta > Magnoliopsida > Poales > Poaceae > Secale > Secale cereale. The sequence goes on along the minus strand of LR738714.1, from coordinate 105,414,443 downwards.
TGGTTAGTCAGGTCGTGGCCGACACCCTCGCTAGGCTTCTGTTTGAAGGTTGCCGAGATACACGTCGTGTACATGGCCGTAAGTGGCGAGAGCGTGTGTGAAGAAGTACACCCCTGCAGGGTTTTATCATGATCTATTTGAATAGTCGGGTCCACTGTTATGGACTTCTTGGATGCTTACGTGGTACATAGACAACTGAAAGTGGATACTCTAAAATACTCAAGACAAGTGTGAGTGCTATGGATGGCCTTCTCGTAGGGAGACGGGAATGAATACATAGTGGTGTATTGTGTGGTGATTAGTGGACTCGTGTGCGCCACCTCAAAGTTACCAGCAACTGTAGTACAGGATAGCCACTAAGTCAAAGCTGGCTTGCTGCAACTAAACCCCACTATGCCTTCTTGATACAAATGCATGTATGATAGGATCTGATGTAAGTCTTGATGAGTACCTTTGTACTCATGTTTGCTTAATTTATGTTTTGCATATGAGACTTCTGTCTCTCTAGTAGTTCCGCTTGGACTTCGACAAGTAGCTTGTTACCTCAGCTACGATCTTGGACGAGTGTTGTAGATAGTCAGGCTCTTCAGGCTTTTTCATTTGTAGAGGTCTGTACTCAGACATGTATGCTTACATTTGTTGCTTGTATGCTCTGAATGTTGGGTCATGAGACCCATGTTTGTAATATCTGGCTCCTCGGAGCCTAATGAATAAATACTTGTTTCTTAAAGTCTTGTTGTGATGCCATGTTGTATTTGCACATATCGAGCATATTGTGTGTATGTTATTGAAATGCTTGGTATGTGTGGGATCCGACACCTAGTTGTTTACCCTTGGTGGCCTATCTTACAGGGAAATGTCTCCTAGTGCTTCCACTGAGCCTTGGTAGCTTGCTACTGCTCCGGAACACTTAGGCTGACCGGCATGTGTCCTTCTTCGTTCCTGTGTCTGTCCCTTAGGGGAAATGTCACGCGTTGTTCCTTTAAGTCCTTGGAGCTTGCTACGACTTGGGTTCCTACGTTGATGACCGACACGTTCGTTGTTGGGTCATGTATGCCTGTCTCTGTAATTTAGTGCCACTTTTGGTTTATAACTGGTCATGTCGGCCCGGGTTCTCTGTCATATGGATGCTAGCGACACTATCATATACGTGAGCCAAAATGCGCAAACGGTCCCGGGCCAGGTAAGGTGGCACCCGTGGGGATACCGTGCGTGAGGCCGCAAAGTGATATGGTGTGTTACATGCTAGACCGATGTGACTTAGAATCGGGGTCCCGACACGCAGCCCGAGCACGGACCCTCGTCGTACCGGTGCATGGAGAAGAAGTGGCGGAAGAGGGCGACAGGCGGCCTCACCCCCACAAGCGCCTCGCAGTAAAAGGCGAAGAGCGACAGGACGAAGATGGAGCGAGGCTGGATATGGAGAGCATGCACCTGGTAATGTTCCATGATGGCGTAGAAGAACTCTAAGAAGGGCGGCACGAGCCCCACGGAGATGTTGTGGAGAAAGAAGGGGTAGCAGGATGTCGGCAAGATCCGCGTCGCGGTGGATCCGGCCCAGATCCCCGTCGGGCCATGCTCGTTGTGGACGCTCGACAAGAAAGGTTGGACCTCTGAGTAGTCCTCCTCCTTGGTGATGGAGGACTCCTCGAGCATCGCCTCAAGGGAAGAAGCAGATCCGGACGCCGGCATGGTACCCTTGCTCTTCTTCGCCATTGTTGAAGGTGCTGGAGGATGCAGGCAATTTAGGGAGGCGGGAGGCGTAGGAGGAGGAGATCTGAGAAGGAAGGAAGGGAAGCGATAACTCCCCTGCAGCGGAGACGGCCCCTTTTTGTCAAGTCACACGGTTGCTGAGACGGCGTGGGGAGCGGGGTCGCCCACGCCCCATCCAACCGTCGCGCGCCAGCCTGGCCCGCAGCCTTTTGGGGGCCCGCGGCGCTTCGTCCTCGGCTAAGGCTTCGCCCCGAAGCCAACTCCGTGCGCGCCTTGGGCCCGGGGGCTACTGTCGGCGTCCTGGGAACCAGGGTACCTAGACTTGCCTGTCCGTGGGCCACAGCGCGCTCCTGCCACGGCCTGGTACGGCCCAGCTGATCGACCAGCTGCCCAAGACCCTAGCGAGGGGGCTAGACCTCACGAAGAGAACAACGTCAAGACCCCCTCAGGAGCGGCCTCGATAAGGTGCTCCGGAGGGACGGATAATCCAAGGCCAAGCCTGCCTCAGGAGGAGGCAGGGACGTAAGCAGTGACGTACCACGCCAGCAGGTGCCAGCGCCCGCCAGCGGTGCAGTTGCCGTTTCGGTGCAAAGGAGGCAGCGCAGGCGCAGGTTCCCGAGGAGCGGGACACAGGTTTCCCCTTTGGTGCAACAAGACCGAAGACCACAAGGACGACAGGGAGGATGTCACCATAGAGCCCACCACCACGTCACCGCCTGATCCTTTTGCAGGCGAAGACTGTTTTTGTCAGGGTAGGAACGTCCTTGTGTTCCCGCCCAAAAATGGCCGTTGTGGGATCCCTTCCCGCCTAAACATTTCGGGGGAAGAGGACCCTGTCCGCCTATATAAGTAGCTAGGATCCTCACTATGAGGGGAGAGGTCATGTTAGGCCAAGTGCAGTCAAGTCGAGCTGATCCATAGACTCTGCCGCCACACAATGGAGCAAGAACTCTTGCCTCCTGACCCTCCTGAGCTCACCTCCTGAGATCAGGAACCACTGTACTACTTCATATTCTAGCCCTCCTAAGGCCAATCCACCAAAGCAGGAAGTAGGGTTTTACACCACAAGGTGGCCTGAACCTGGGTAAACTCTTGCGTGCTTCATTTGTTGTTTGCTCATATATCTTCACTAGGCAAGGGCGAGACGTTAGGTAGACGTGAGTGGGAGAGATCTTTGTTCACGCCCCTGTGTTCGAACTTCTTGGGTTTTGCGGAGCCCGTAATCCGACAGCTTCACACCTGGTTACTAGTGTCGTTGCATCCTGGAGGGCAGTGGGCCAGAAGAAACCCTGTCGGAATGCCTTCCGGCAAGGTCCCTTGACCCTATGTGGGAGCCACATATGCCTCCGTGTATCTCTGCCAACAGCTCCAGTCCTTCCTCCCAGGGAATGCACTTCAATTTCACGCCGTTCGGCCTTTTTCTGTATAAGACGTCATCGACGAACTGATACATGGCTGACTGACGGGCTACTTTCTCCGCTTCTTCCTGCTCCTCAGGAAGCTCTCCGGCTTGGAGAAAACGGACGGTATGCTGTGCCCATGCCGGAGCCTGGGGCTCAATGGCAAGGACTAAAGGCATCTCCTCTGCCGTAGGAGCAATTGTCTCCACGGTCAGGGCTTGACGCCTTTCCGGAATCTGTTGCCCTACGGCAGGCTAGCGTCCCCAGCAACATCTTTGCCGGCGGCCCCTGGGGGCTCGGCAGGAAAGTACTTGCTGGAGCCTGATTTCCTTCGCTTATTCTGCTCTGTTTATGGTTCAATGGATGGTTGAGTGCTACCTCTTGAGCTTGCGTTGTATTCCCTCGAAGAAGAAAGGGAGATGCAGCACAGTAGCGTAAGTATTTCCCTCAGTTTTTGAGAACCAAGGTATCAATCCAGTAGGAGACCACGCGCGAGTCCCTCGCACCTGCACAAACAAATAAGAACTTCCCAGCCAACGCGATAAGGGGTTGTCAATCCCTTTACAGTCACTTACGAAAGTGAGATGTGATAGAGATGATAGTTTATATTTTTGGTATTTTTGGTTTAATAAAACAGCAAATAAAAGCGGTAAAAGTAAAATAGATGTAAATAGATATGTTCAGAATAGACCCGGGGGCCATAGTTTTTTCCAGTGGCTTCTCTCATGATAGCGATATTCTACGGCGAGTAAACAAATTACTGTCGAGCAATTCATAGAAAAGCGAATAATTATGAGACTATCTAGGCATGATCATTGTATATAGGCATCACATCCGAGACAAGTAGACTGGAACGATTCTGCATCTACTACTATTACTCCACACATCGACCGCTATCCAGCATGCATCTAGTGTATTGAGTTCATACGAACAGAGTAACGCCTTAAGCAAGATGACATGATGTAGAGGGATAAACTCAAGCAATATGATATAAACCCCATGTTTTTATCCTCGATGGCAACAATACAATACGTTCCTTGCTATCCCTACTGTCACTGGGAAAGGACACCGCAAGAGTGAACCCAAAGCCAAGTACTTCTCCCATTGCAAGAACTATAGATCTAGTAGGCCAAACCAAACCAATAATTCGAAGAGACTTGCAAGGATATTATGAGCACACATAAAAGTTTAGAGAAGAACCAAATATCTTTCATAGATAACCTTGATCATAAACTCAAAATTCATCGGATCTCGACAAACACACCGCAAAAAGAGATTACATCGAATAGATCTCCTCGAAGACCGAGGAGAACTTTGTATTGAGATCCAGAGAGAGAGAAGAAGCCATCTAGATACTAGCTATGGACCTGAAGGTTTGTGGTAAACTACTCACAACTCATGGTGAGGGCGATGATGATGATGATGAAGGCCTCCGTGGTAGATCCCCCTCCGATGGAGCTCCGGAACAAGCTCCAAGATGGGATCTTCATGGGAACAGAAGCTATGGCGGTGGAATTATGTTTTTCTCTCTGCGTATGGAGTTTCTAGGGTACGTGGATATATATAGGAAGAAGGAGGGCACCAGGGCCACATGAGGGAGCCTCGAGGCAGGGGGCGTGCCCCCCACCCTCGAGGGTAGCCCTTCTGTCCCCTGACTTGGCCCTGAAGTTTCCCGTGTTTGATTTTCTCCAAAAAAATCTCTCGCGAAGGTTTCATTCTGTTTGGACTCCATTTAATATTCTTTTTCTGCAAAACACTAAAATAGGCAAAAAATAGCAATCTGGACTGGGCCTTTGGGTTAGTAGGTTAGTCCCAAAAATGATATAAAAGTGAATGATAAAGCCCATTAAACATCCAAGACTTCATAAATAATAGCATGGAACAATAAAAAATTATAGATACGTTGGAGACGTATCATTGAGTTAATCGAAGCACAAAGGAACCTAATTCCACAGGTAGTTTGAGGGCGGCGCGCTTTGACAAGTAGTCGGTGATGTCGTTTTCCGCCCGGGGAACACGCTATGCTTGTATACCGTCAAAATGCTCCTCCAGCTTCCTCACTTCATCTACGTAGGCGTCTGATACGTCCAAAACGTATCTATAATTTCTGCTTGCTCCATGCCTTTTTTGTGTCATATTGCTATGATATTTATGCACTTCCATACACTTTTGATCATATTTGGAATAACCTACTAATGGTTGCAAAAGTGCACAATGTTCTTGTTTTACACTTTATTGTGTAGGAATTACTTGGAAATTGACAAAAACGCAAAAGGAGTCGTATTGGAGTAGGACTCTGACTTTCCGGAAATCTGTCTGAGAACGTTTTTTAAAGATGGTCACGTTTCGGCCCGAAGTCGACGTCAAATGGAAAAAGTCTAGTTGCGAAAGTTGTGGGAAATTTCGAGGCGATGCTTCTGAATATAAAATTCGTTCAAATCGGAGTCCGGACGGCCGAGTAAAGCCCATTTTACTGAGGCCCAAAATCTGATGACGGGAATCCGAGAGTCTATATAAAGAGAGGAAACCTAGGTCACCAAGGGCCACGAATTTTCCTCCTCCCAAGCCGCCGTCTTCTAGGGGAGGACCAGCACCATTGCAGCACCATCCACAATGAAGAAGGGGGGCCAAGGAGCCGCTGCCCCAAGGGCCGCCGCTGCCCCCTAGGGCCGCCGCCGTCTCCTCCTCGCCGCCGCCGCCTCCGTGGTTTTATGGGAAATATCATGTGATTCGATTATGTTAATGTTGTTGGGAGTTGCCACTAGTGAAAGTATGATCCCTAGGCCTTGTTTCCACCATTGCAATACCATTTGTGCTCACGTTTACCACTTGTTTGCTTGTTGCACTTTTTATTACAGATTTATATTACTTTGTTTTGCCATCCATATCACTTGCCATTTAACATCTTTTCGCCAAACTAGTGCACCTATACATCTAACAAGTGTATTAGGTGTGTTGAGGACACAAGAGACTTCTTGTATCTTAGTTGCAGGGTTGCTTGAGAGAGACCATCTTCAACCTCTACTTTCCTGAGTTCGATAAACCTTAGGTCATCCACTTGAGGGAAATTGTTGCTGTCCTACAAACCTCTGCGCTTGGAGGCCCAACATAGTCTACAAGAGTAGAAGCGTGTGTAGACATCAGCGTCCATCAACAGGCTCTGGTAATCATTGTTGACTTGCTTGATGACAAGCTGCGAATCACCCCTGATGATAAGCTTCTTGATTCCGAGGTCTACCGCGATCCTGACACCGGCAAGCAGTCCCTCGTACTCGGCAGTGTTGTTCGTTGACATCTCCCTGGGAATGTGCATTTGGACCACATACTTGAGGTGCTCTCCGGTGGGCGCAACGAGCAGCACACCAGCACCGACGCCTTCCAGCGAGAAAGCTCCGTCAAAGTACATGATCCAGTCCCGACTTGTTTCCTTGCCGAGGAAAGTGGTCTCCTGGACCTCTTCGTCGGGCGTTGAGGTCCATTCTGCAACGAACTCCGCCAAGACTCTACTTTGAATCGTCGAAGTGCTTTCAAACTTCAAACCAAAGCTCGACAGTTCCAAGGCCCATTCCACAATCCTCCCGGTCGCATCTGGGTTATGCAATATCCGCTGCAACGGGAGGCGGGTGACGACGGTAATTTCATGTGCTTGGAAGTAATGATGCAGCTTCCTCGAGGCCATAAGGAGGTCGAAAAGCAATTTCTGCATATTGGAGTACCTCGACCTAGCCCCCCCGCAAGAGGGAGCTGACAAAGTAAACCGGGTGCTGCATCATCTTCTTCTTCCGCACTACTTCATTTGGTTGCGTCGCTTATGTCCCAGTGGCGTTAGGTTCTGTCGTTGCTATTGCTTCCGTATTGACCTCTCTCTTGGCTACTAGCGCAGCACTGACCACTTGATTCGTCGCTGCTAGATATAGCAGCAACGGCTCTTGGGGCCTAGGCATGACCAGTATTGGCGTAGAGGAGAGGTATCTCTTCGAATCATGTAGTGCTGCTTTGGCTTTTGGGGTCCACTCCATTGGGCCCGCCTTTTTCAAGACTTTGAAAAGGGGAAGGGCGCGCTCGGCTGATTTGGAGATGAATCTGCTCATGGCGGCAACGCAGCCAGCAAGCAGACGCACATCCTTGATCCGCTTGGGTGCCTTAATTTGCTCGATAGCCTTGATCTTGTCTGGATTCGCCTCAATCCCACGCTGTGACACGAAGAAACCGATAAGCTTGCCTGACGGAACGCCGAAGACACACTTCTCAGGGTTCAGCTTGAGGTTGATCTTGCGCAAATTCACAAACGTCTCTTCTAAATCTTGTATGAGCGTTGCTCTGTCCTTGGTTTTGACCACTATATCATCCATATAGGCTTCCATATTTCTATGTAGCTGAGGCTCGAAACCAATTTGGACTGCTCTTGCAAATGTTGAGCCAGCACTCTTCAACCCGAAAGGCATTGTAGACAATTTCTCCTGTGACAGAGGAGATGCCTTTAGTCCTAGCCGTCGAGCCCCAGGCACCGGCATGGGCACAACGTACCGTTTGATTTCTCCAAGACGGAGAGCTTCCTGAGGAGCAGGAAGAAGCGGAGAAAGTAGCCCGTCAGTCTTCCATGTATTAGTTCGTCGATGACGTCTTATACGGAAAAAGGTCAAACGGCGTGAAATTGAAGTGCATTCCCCGGGAGGAAGGACTGGAGCTGTTGCAGAGATACATGGAGGCATATGTGGCTCCCACATAGGGTCAAGGGCCCTTGCCGGCAAGGCATTCCGGCAGGGTTTCTTCTGGCCCACTACCCTCCAGGATGCAATGACACTAGTAACCAGGTGTGAAGCGAGTCAGTTCCATTCAAAGAAGCTTCATCAACTAGCTCAAGCTCTCCAAACAATCCCTCTTTCCTGGCCGTTCTCGGTTTGGGGGCTCGACATACTGGGCCCCTTTCCCCAATCCTCCCGGTCGCATTTGGGTTATGCAATATCCGCTGCAACGAGAGGCGGGTGACAACGGTAATTTCATGTGCTTGGAAGTAATGATGCAGCTTCCTCGAGGCCATAAGGAGGCCGAAGAGCAATTTATGCACACCAGAGTACCTCGACCTAGCCCCCTGCAAGAGGGAGCTGACAAAGTAAATAAGGTGATGCATCATCTTCTTCTTCCGCACTACTTCACTTGGTTGCGTCGCTTCTGTCCTAGTGGCGTCAGGTTTTGTCGTTGCTATTGCTTCTGTATTGACCTCTCTCTGGGCTACTAGCGCAGCACTGACTACTTGATTCGTCGCCGCTAGATATAGCAGCAACGGCTCTTGTGGCCTAGGCGTGACCAGTATTGGCGTAGAGGAGAGGTATCTCTTCAAATCTTGTAGTGCTGCTTCGGCTTCTGGGGTCCACTCCATTGGGCCCGCCTTTTTCAAGATTTTGAAAAGGGGAAGGGCGCGCTCGGTATATTTGGAGATTAATCTGCTCATGGCGGCAACGCGGCAAGAAAGTCGACGCACATCCTTGATCCGCCTAGGTGCCTCAATTTGCTCGATAGCCTTGATCTTGTATGGATTCACCTCGATCCCACACTGTGACACAAAGAAACCGAGAAGCTTGCCGGACGGAACGCCGAAGACACACTTCTCAGGGTTCAGCTTGAGGTTGATCTTGCACAAATTCACAAACTTCTCTTCTAAATCTTGTATGAGCGTTGCTCTGTCCTTGGTTTTGACCACTATATCATCCATATAGGCTTCCATATTTCTATGTAGATGAGGCTCAAAACCAATTTGGACTGCTCTTGCAAATGTTGAGCCAGCACTCTTCAACCCGGAAGGCATTCGTATGAAACAATACGTACCACATGTGTGATGAATAATGTCTTCTCTTCATCCTCTCTCGTCATGAAGATTTGATGGTATCCTGAGTAAGCCTCAAGGAATGATAACAGGTCACACCCGGCCGTGGAGTCTACAATCTGGTCGATGCATGGCAACGGGAAAGGGTCCTTTGGACAGGCCTTATTGATGTGTATGTAATCAATACACAGTCTCCACTTCCCATTTTCCTTGCGCACCACCACCGGATTGGCCAGCCACGTTTGATGGAGTACTCCTTTCACCAAGCCTGCCGCCTCCAACTTTCTGGTTTTCTCTCTAATGAACTCTTGCCGTTCCTCCGCTTGCTTCCTGACCTTCTGCTTGATGGGCCGCGCGTGAGGGCAGATAGCAAGATGGTGCTCAATAACCTCCCTCAGAATGTCGGGGATGTCGGATGCTTTCCACGCAAACACATCGACATTCACCCGCAGGAAGGTGACGAGCGCGTCTTCCTATTGGCAGTTGAGGGCAGAGTTTATGGTGAAAGCCCCTCCCGTGCCATCCTCCTTGACGGACACCTTCTTGGTTTCTGGTGGTGCAGCTCTAGATTTCTTGTTCTTGCTGGTGGAGCTCTCTGGCACGTCCTCGGCGGGAGTGATGCACTCCGAAGAGGTGCGCTTGCCAGAGTGGGTGCGAGAGGTCTTACCGGTCTTCTTCTCTCCCCAGGCTTCAGCGACAGGAGCAAGTGCCTTGGCGGCAGTCGCTGCAACTACCTCCCGGTAAAGTTGATCAGCGCAGATCAGTGCATCCTTCTTGTCGGAGGGGACGGTGATGATGGACATCGGCCCACGCATTTTCAGTGTGTTGTAGGTGTAATGTGATGCTGCCATGAACTTGGCCAACACTGGGCGGCCGAGGATCCCGTTGTAAAGCAAGGGGATCTCGGCAACATAAAAAACAACCCTCTCTGTCATGTAGTTCTGCTCGCCTCTGAATGTCATGGGCAGTGTGACTTTACCCTTCGGCTGACCCCTTCCTGAGTTGACCCCTTGAAACGTGCCCGTCTCTTCGAGGTCTCCATAAGGAATCCGCAACCTTTTGATCACAACGGGCGAGATCAAGTTCAGACCGGCCCCGCCATCAACCAGCATTTTCGTCACCCTGAGGTTGCGTATTGTTGGTGAAACCAACAATGGCAAACACCCGACCGCGGTTGTGCGATTAGGGTGATCCTCGGTGTCAAAAATGATAGGTGTGTTGGACCAATTCAGCGGCTTCTGGGCATCGAACAATGGTTCCGCTATTGTGATCTCACGCGCCCACTGCTTGAGATGGCAGTGAGAGGTGTACAGGGAGGCACCACTGTCGATGCACATGGCCTCCGTAGCTTTCTGGAACTCTTGCTCGCCGGACTCGTCATCCTCATCACGATCATCATCTTCTCGCTTCTTGTCGCGGCCTCGGGCGGGCCTTTCTTGTTGGTTATCTTTGCCACGGCGGCCAGGCTGGCCGCCACGTTTCTTGTTAGATCCCTCAGCACCATCCTGGCCCTTCTCCTTGTCCCGCCTTTCATATTCGGCTTTCTGCTTCTCCGCGAGCTGCTCGACTTACCGACAGTTCTGGAGGTCATGGCCCTTGGTGCGATGGATCTTGCAGTATTGCTTGTTGGAGCTTCCTGGCTTGTCGGCAGCCGCCAAGGCCCGGCAGGCGACACACCCGGCAACTTCCTTGTCGGGGTCGTCTGCCTTGGTTTTCTTGGCAGCGCCGCCGTCGTCGGATCCCTTGACGGCAAGCACGTCCTTGCCCTTGCGTTTCCTGTTGCGGTGTCGGCCCTTCTTCGCCGGGGCGACAGCGTCTTCGTCTGATGAATCAGTTTCCACACCGGCGTCTTCGCCGGGGTACTTCCTTCCCTCTTCAGCCCGAGCACATCTGTCGGCCAGAACATAGAGCTCGGCCACATCTTTGAACTTATTCATTGCCAGCTCTTCGCGCATCTTGTGGTTACGCACATTCTGATGGAATGCACTGATGACGGCAGCGGGATGAACATCTGGGATGTTGTACTACACTCGGCTAAATCTCTGTATGTACTTGCATAGGTTTTCACCTTCTTTCTGGGGGATGACATGCAAATCGCTTGCCTGTCCATGAGCCTGGTGGCCTCCCGTAAAGGCGCCGACAAACTCATGGCATAGATCTGACCAGGAAGAAATAGAATCTGCTGACAAGTGCATCAACCATGACATGACATTGGGTTTAAGCGCCAACAGGAAGTAATTGGCAAGCACCTTGTCGTCACGTGTTCCGGTGGCCTGCATCGCGATGGTGTAGATGCTGAGGAACTCCGACGGGTGAGTCTTGCCATTGTACTTCTCGCCGACGTCAGGCTTCAATGTGCGGTGAGTGGGCCACTAGAACTATCGTAGCTCACGGGTAAAGGCTGGATAGCCTACCTCGTAAGGTAAGCCTCCAGGGCCTCCCGGTGCTGGGTGGTCCGTAGTGGGCCCTACCCGCCTATCTGACTGATGGCGTGCTTCGTGCCGGCACTCGATGGTAGTTCGAGCGTCTTCATGGGCTCGCTCCCGAAGAACTTGGCGCTGATCGCGGTGGGTCCCTGGGTCGGATGACGCTATGGAAATGTTATCACAAGCGTCGTCCCGACGGACTGGTGCCCGTGGTAATTGGCGAGGAGGAGGAGAATGTACCATGGCTGAAGTGCCTCCGGTCCTTCCACCGCTAGCGTGCGGTGGCTCGACAGAGCGTCGGCCTGAGGGCCCCGCTGGTCACGACTCATCCTTGTTCGCGATGCCGACGAGGCTCCGGATGGTGGCTCTCCACTCGTCGAGCTTCTCCGCAGCAGGAGGGAAGTTGAGGAGCAACTGCGTGCGCGCTAAGGCCTCCGCCGGTGTGGGCGGTGGTGAAAGCTGCGTGGACCGTGATGCGCTCCGACCTCTAACCACGTTAGAAGGAGCTCAATCACGGCCCTGCAACTGTACGCCGCTTTCGCCAGCACCTCGGCGAGCATGTTGATCTTCTACGTCCCGCGATTGATGCGCAGGGCTCTTTCCGCGGCGGCGCTCGGGGTCATCAGTGTGGCGACGCTGCTCATCGCACACTACCTGGGAGGAGCGTGTCGTGGGCGCCGGCATGGGCGTCTTGGAAGTCGCCGCGCCCCCCGTACGTGGCACGACGCCGCTCTTGGAGGGCCCCGCACCACCTGCGGGGGTTCCGGTTCCGCCTTTGGACTTGGCGGCGTGCGGCTCGTCGTCTTGTGCACAAACGACGCCAGTCGCCAAGCTTCCGCTGCTAGAGCGACGTGGGTGTTTGTGGGCCGCGCCTTGGGTCCTATCCGCGACCACTTCGTCGTCAGCCCGCTTCGGCACGCGCCGTTCGGCTCCAGATGAACCGATCATCGTGATCATCTTCTTCTTGGGAGCCATGGCGATGAAGAACTGCTAAACTAACTGCTAGACCAGATTTTTACAACTGTGCCCCCTACCTGGTGCACCAAAGATGTCGGGGAAAACAACAACTATGGGATCACTGGAATCCCTTCTACAGTTGACGGGTGTGGGGTTGTGCAAAGAGTGGGTCTAAGAGTCAGCATAAGGATCGTTTACCCAGGTTCGGGCCGCAAAGATGCGTAATACCCTAGTCCTGCTTTGGTGTGTATTTGAGTATTCTTGGGTTCTTGAACTAGCTATGGTGCGTGTCTAGTTCAAAAGATCTGAATCCTCCTCTAGTATGCCTCGGGCCTCCTTTTGTAGTCAAAAGGGGCTGCCACAGTGGCACACAGGTGGTGGAAAGGTATACAGTGTACAAGCTTATCCCATGCCATTACAGGACAAGACGCATTAAATGGGCTACTTAGGTGTTCACTTGCTTTATCGGGGAGGGGAACGAGGCCCGTCCCGTCCGCTGCCGCTCTGTCTGGTTACGACGCGCGTCCAAGCCAGCGGGACAGGCAGCTGGGGTGGTGGTAGGGTCTTCACGAAGATCTGCAAGCCACCACGCAGGTGCTTGGCTAGCTAGAACAGGAATCACGTACTTCCACGTGGGTACTTTCCTCAGCTAGTGGGTCGGCCGCCGAGCTGAGGCGACGATGGGGCGGCAAGGGCTTGCCGCGGTCTTGCGTCTGTTCCTTGCCGGGGCTTTTGTGAGCGCCCTCGGTAAGAGGCTTGCCGGGGCTTCGGGGGTATCTTCGGCAGGGAGCCTTGTCGGGGCCTCGTGGGCATCCTTGGCAAGGAGCCTTGCGGTCGTCTTGTCTTCTGGTTCTCTTCTTAGGATTCGTAGACCCTTGTCTTCAGAAAGACCTGCATGCCATCGCGCAGGCGCTTCCTGAACCTTAGTTCCAACATTGTTTGATGATGTCGGAGCTCCTAGGCTCAAGGGTGGCTGCAACGGAGGCGTTGGGTGAGTTGCCCCGGCAAGGGTTTTTGCCAGGGTTGTGTAGGCCGCCCCGGCAAGGGTCTTTTTGGGGGAAGCCTATCTTGTTTCTTGTCCTTCTTGTGCCACTGTCTTGGCGCTGCTCTGGTAGTCTTGTGCTTCGGTTTTCCTCCTCTGCCTTGTTAAGCGTGGCCGCGGGCGTGGCACTGACTAGCCGTGCACAAGTAAGGGGTACAAAGGAGTGCCCCTACTTTTGTACACTGACACGATGTCTTTTAGAAGACGAAGGATGTATTTCACCAATAAAATCTAAACCCCATCCCCTAAATGGCCACGGCCTAATTATGGGATTTAACATAGCCGCGGGCCTAACTGTACATTCCTAAAACAAATACATGCCTCATAACCTTTGTAGTACCAAAAACAATCTTCTAGCAAAGTCGGCAAATAAAAACCAGCTCTTTTCATTAACCGTCGCATTTTGTGAGCCGACTGATGTGTCCCACATATTCCTTCATGCACTACACCCATAGCTACTCTAGATTGGTCAGAATCCAAGCATTTTAAAAATAATCCATCTATTGTTCGGTGATACAGCTCGTCATTAAATAAAGTATATTTTAAAGCTTGTCGCCGAATTTTCCTATCTCTCATTTGACTTGGATCCTTTAAATAATTAACTAGAGGAACTCTCCAATCACTTGGTTAAAATTATTTGCTAATTCGTTCGTTTGTAATTCAAGCACCGAATCTGCACTACACTATACATCTAGTTGTTCAACTGTCCTAGGCCCAAGTGCACCTTGTGGCAAAGTATCCAACATTATAGACTCAGTATGCATCAGATTTTCTAATATAAAAAAACATTCCTTTACTAATGTCATAACTGGATGCCTGTTGAGCTAAACAATTAGCTATAGAATTCTCTTCTCTAGGTATATGATGGATGGTGAACGTACCTAGAGACTTAATTACGTCTAAATATCGGTCGAAATAGCTATTTAATAACCCATCAAAACATTGAAATTCGCCTTTAATCTGTTGTACTACCAGAAGGGAATCCCCAAAAGCATATACCTCCTTTACGCCCATATCAACTAAAGTTTGTAAACCGAACAGTAAAGCTTCATACTCAGCTTGGTTATTAGTGCAAGGATATTCCAAACGGACCGATGTATCATAAACAACATTATTAGGTGAAACTAAAACATTACTGACGCCTTGCCCATCCCTACAAACCGATCCATCAAAATAAAGCTTCCATGGACACACACTAACATAATTAATATCTTCATCATCTTTAATCCTATGATCAACAATGAAATCGGCGATAACTTGACCCAGCACGCAACGATTCATATGTTAAATCATATTCTATTAGTACATAAAGCTACTTTCCGATCCTACCACTAAGAATCGGTTGTTGCAACATATACTTAATGACGTCGGCCTGGCAAGCTACTACACACGTACTAGAAAGAAGATAAGGCCGAAATTTGGTACATGCATAGTATAAAGATAAGCATAACTTTTCAATAAACACGTATCGACTTTCGGCGTCGAGCAAACGACGGCTTAAGTATGCAATGATGTATTATTTTCCATTGACCTCTTGCGCCAACACCGCATCGATCACCCTATCTTCTGCAGTAATGTACAGCCTGAACGGTGCACCAGACTTGGGCGCCCGCAATATTCGAGGATTCGACAAGCATTGCTTTATATAATTAAAATCATCTCGTTGCTCTGCCCCCCAAGTAAATTCGGCTTCATTCTTTAGCCGAAGTAGAGGAACAAACGATTCAATTTTCCCTGCAAGGTTAGATATGAATCGTCTCAAGTAATTAATTTTTTCTAACAACTTTTGCACATCACGTGGGTTCCTCCAAATTTCTAATTGCCTCCACTTTCTTCGGTTCAATCTCTATGCCATTTTCATGAATTATGAAGCCTAAAAACTTACCAACCGACACGCCAAAAGCACATTTGAGTGGGTTCGTTTTTAATCCATACCGACGCATCCTTTCAAAAGCTAATCTTAAATCGGCTAAATGATGATCAAATCCATCCGGTTTAACAACTATATCATTAATATATATCTCTTGTACAATGCCACAAATACCATGAAAAAATAAATTCATAGCTTGTTGGTATGTAGGACCGGCATTTTTCAACCCAAATGTCATAACGACCCACTCAAACAAACCAACAAAACTGGGCAACGAAAAGCAGTCTTGAACATATCTTGTTCGGCCATAAATATTTGATTATAACCCGCATTACCATCTAAAAAGCTAATCACTTTATGTCTTGATGCATCATTAATAAGCATGTCGGCTATAGGCATAGGATATTCAGCTTTCGGAGTAGCCTTATTCAAATCTCTAAAAATCAACACAAATTTTGATATTACCAGTATTTTTCTTTTCCACGGGCACAATATTAGAAACCCAATCTGCATATCTACACGGCCGAATAAACTTAGCTTTTATCACCCGATCAACTTCTTCTTTGATGCGCTCATACAAATTAGGATTGAAACTTCTATGAGGTTGTTTATGCAGACTAAAACCAGATTTAATAGGTAGTGTATGTTCTACTAAATCCCTACTCAAACCGGGCATCTCAGAATAATTCCAAGAAAAGCAATCAACGAATTCTTTAAGTAATAGACATACCTTGCTTTTCTGATTGGCTTTCAAGCTAGCTTTGATAAATGTAGGTCTTGGAATACTTCCATCACCAATATCAATTTCTTCAAGTGGACCAGCTGATGAGAAACCTTGTCCAAGCTTTTCCATGTTATCAAAATCTTCAATTGTTTCATGCATATCGCTCTTTCCAGAACGATACTCCTCCGTGCGTATTTGCAACCACTTAATACTATCGTCTTTATTCATCATTTATATAGATAAATCATTAAGCCGAGCTACATTAGCCGGCTGTGCATTTATAGGTACAAAACCATCTCTACCAATACTGATATAATCATAGTATGATAAATCCCTACCGGTCAAACATCGCATCTCACCGTGTTGCCAATGAACCGATGCATCTGTCAAAGCAATGCATGAAGAATTGTCGGCCTCAATCACCTCCACATAATCATTAACCCACAGAATTAAGCACTGATGTAAGGTATAAGGGATACAACAGTTTGCATGAATCCAGTCGCGTCCCAAAACAAAATTATACCGGCCTTTAACATCGACAACAAAAAATGCAGTCGGCAACGTTTTGCTTCCGACTGTGAGCTCCATAGAAATAACACACTTAGCCTCTGACAATTCTCCTTAGAACCCACTAAGTCCCATGTTGGTTTTCATTAACTCGCTCTCTTTTCGGTTCAGTTTAGAAAATACCGAAAAGGGCATAATATTAACACCTGCACCGCCATCAACAAGCATGCGACTAATAGGCTTACCATCAATGTGACCTTTGATAAATAATGGCTTTAGGTGCTGCCCATGCTTCTCTGGTTTCTCAAATGTAGCATTCCTTGGGCCAAGAACAAGTTCGAAAATTCCAGCCTCGGGCGCGCGAAATCTAGCACGCAACGCGAACACCATATTAACATCCATATCAGTTGGTACATCTTTATCATTCTCTGAATTCTCTGCAATAATGTTGTCATCCGTATTTTTATTTTCCTCCGCTACAATGCGCTTCTCCTTCCAAATTTTTGTGGGTATCATTGGTTTATCTTGATTGAACCATTTATCGCGCTTCTTCTCAGCTATCTCTTCCTTTATTTCCAATGTCCGTAGTCACTGTACACGTCGTTTCTGAGTGTGAGTAAGTCCCTTCGGGCACCATTGAGGTGCTAGTTTAGTCCCTGGCGCAACTGACTTAATTTTGCTGCCCCCGGGATCCTTTGGCCTGTACTGACGTATTGTTGTTACTGGGACAAATACTTTGCTGAAAAACCTCCTTGCTGATTGTATACTTTACTAGCATTAAAATTCTAGCCGCGTACATTATTTGTATCCCAATGCGTACGTGTGTTGCTGTTATACTTGAAACCCGTTGGACGTAAACTCTTGGACGTTCCTGGGCCACAATTTATCATAACAAAGTCAGCATATGAACTTGCCGATTTATACTATTGACAAGTACGTGAGGATACAACATATTCCTTCTCTGACCGTGCATGCGAGTTATGCCTAGAATTTGCTTTCTCTTCAAATTGATTAGATTGGCCGGCTTGCTACAACTTCACGCCATTACTTTTCTCCTCTGAACCGAGAGCTTCTTTTGAGACGCCGCTAGTTTCTGTATAATTGACAACACATTTATATGACTAGTGTTCCATTATTTTTAGACCATGAGCAGCATCTAAATCATCTGTACTTTTTCCAGGTTTAGGATCGGCACGTTTCACCGGCATCCATACAAGCTTGTGGTCGCCCTTATAGTTGTTGCGCTCTGCACTCCGTACCGGTGATCGACCTCCTCGAATCTCGATGATGTTATGTGATCTAGACTCCTCATTGAACCGAGCCCTTTTCTCATGTATGTTTGGTCTGAACATAGGCCTCGGCGGGATCCATCCCGACTGAAAATAATCTACGGGACCTGTAGGATATGGCGCCCAAGGATTAGACCCACATGGATGAAACTGTGGACACATAGGAGGTCAATAGCCCCAATATGTTGGCTCCATTAGGTAATATGGTTGCTCATCAAATGGATTTCTTTGCCATTGCTCATGACCGTGAGGTCCAGAAGGAGATCTAGGACGCTTATAACCTCCGAGCCGATTAAACGCATTGTTGGTCTTGCGTAATGTATATTTTTCCAACAACATGCTAACTGTCGGCTTCGGCCCTGGAGCTTGTATCCTTCCTCCGTTGACTTTCCACACTCCTATTTCTGAATTTTTTTTGGTTTGATCATCCTTGGAGGAGCACTATCATCAACAACATTTTTTTCTCTTGCCGACTAGGTCTGATCCGATCGAATAAGCATTTTTTTTACTCTCAAGCTCGACCACATTGATAGGAAAAGGGTTGTTGTCTAGCTTCATCTTAGAACCTTCTGTAAATGTCAATCGTCCTTCATTGATGGCCGATTGCACGTGTCTACGAAACACATTACAATCATTAGTAGCATGAGAAAAAGAATTGTGCCACTTACAATAAGCTCTTCTACCCAATTCTTCAGGAGGTGGAATTACATGACCTTCTCTCACTCTAATTAATTTATTTTATAGTAACATATCAAAAATTCTATCACACTTGCTTACATCAAAATTATATTTAATTTCGTCTCTTCTAGCAGGTGTAGGTTTCAAAGCAGAACATGCAAAGGGCTTTGACTTTGTCGCTTGAACCCATTTGGCTACACATATGTTAACATCATCCTCACTAGCCGAATCACTATCATAACCTAAAGCATTAACCGCATGGTTATCTTTCTCTTTATTTCTATTATCTTTAAACCGGTATATTGTTTAATTTCCGTAGCCCAGTTTTCTTGCGCCAAAGCCTTCTGCAAAACTTGATTAACATCTAAAAATTCTTGCCCTTCTAGTTTGTCCTTAATATGAGCAAGTAGACCCGAAAAGGTAAGATTGGCTAAATCCTTTTCGGCTATGGTCAAGCTAAAACGTCGATTTTGACATCCCTAAACATTCTAATATAATCATGAACATGTTCATTATATTTCTGCCTAACCATAGTTAAATCTGAAAGCCGATGTTCTGTTTCACCGCTATAAAAATACTCATGAAATTTTTGCTCCAATTGTGCCCATGTTGAAATAGAATTAGGAGCAAGCGTTGTAAACCAAGTAAATGCAATACCAGATAAAGATAACAGAAACAATTTTAGTCTAAAAACATCCGATGTGCCAACCTCACTGCATTGTGCTAAAAATTGTCCTATATGCTCAAAAGTAGATCTACCATCTTCCCCCGTAAATTTAACAAAATCTGGAATTCTAAAACCACGAGGATATGGTGTCGAGTCAAAGTAATCATGATATGGCTTTTTATATGCATGTTCTCTACCCTTAGGTTCTAAACCAAATTCTCTAAGTATACTAGCAAGCTGATCTTTAAAATTATCATTGGGTTATGGAGAACTGGCTTGTGGAGCATATGGAACACAAGCACGTGGCGGAAACTCCGGCACAGAAATTGGAGCATGCGAAGTTTGCAATGGAGGTCCACTAAAATACGAATCAGGTACCGGCCCATACGGAACCCCGGTACCAACAGGCGCCAGTGGTGGTGTACTATACGCCACTATCCGATAACTAGGCTGTTGCATATTAGAATTAAGCCCATAACTTCAGTTATTGCTATTGTGATTTTGTGGAACCGAAGTCGAAACAATAGGAGCAGTAGCACTAGGAACAAAATTATTAGCCGAAGTGCCCAAATAGTTTCGGCCAGCTTGATTATTTGTTAAAGGTACAGGAAGCTGTGTAATATTAGCCGATGCACTAGGTGTATGTATATTACTTGGCAAACTATTGAATCTACTACTTTCTGGAGGCACCGTTATTTTTCCAGAATACTCATCATTGACTTGCAGCACTAATGAGCGTACATGACCAGGTAGACAAATTTCAAGATCTTTATTAAACTGCACCTTAAACTCTTCAAGTCTATTAGCTACTCCTTGTGTAATTGTACGCGCCGTATTTTCCATATCATAATCATATTTACTAGCTACGGACACATCAATTAGATGAGCAATTTCTTTGGATGAAGTTATTACCTGAGTCTTGAACGCATCGGAAGGGCTCACAACTACCTTTTTGATGACGTCGTTCCTCGTCTTCGCGTATCCAGCCAACTTCAGCTTCAACCTCTCAACCTTCTCTTTCTCAAGCTCCTCTTTAAGCTCGCACCGATCATCTTCAGTCAGATCGTCGAGTGTGATGGCGATGACGTTCTCCGGGTCGATGTCACTTTTGTTCTTGGACTCGGTACTCATTGTGTGCCGCTTCTTCTTCCCTATCCCCAGCGGAGTCGCCAATTGTGTTGGCACGAGAAATCGCCGCACAACACCAGGATAGTTGTCGTGCTGTCGTGACGATGAATGATTGCTTTACGAGCAAAGCAACGAAGATTTCCTCGCTTTCGTGGAGAAGGACCGGCTGCTTTTCAGCGCAAAACAGCAAAGATCACCAACCCTAGGGCTGCTGGGGCTCGACAAGAAGTAACGACAGAAAATAGACGTACATAAAAAACAGAGTTTGTATTGATAGATCGATTGATATCCTTTCAATCGGCCATGGCACGTTGGACTTTGCGTATAAGATTAAAACTCTGAAGCTAAAACCGATCAGGACTTGCCTTTCTTGATTCGGTTACTGTGTAACATATGTCTACCAAAAATCTACTTGCCAATCTAAGTACGTAGCAATTCTAGGCCATATCCACGTACAAGTACTCTTATATATATGAATAAAGTATTCCGGCCACGTCGCCATCACACTAAACTATATGTACAAATACCTTGAGCCTATAAGGTAAATATTTAAATATTCACAAATCAACTTGATAATGGCCATCATTACTAAGCATACTTCTTCCCATACGTAGACATATAGCCCATGCATGCAGCACGCCCATGGTTCAGTATAACATATGATCCTTCATAGAACTTGTATCTTCACCTTCCATGAAAATTCCTGTGGCAATACTTTAATAATTCATTAACCGATCATCTTGATAAATCATTGATTTAATTTGGCTCACCATATACTAAGTAGCCAAATTATACCATCAACAGAGCCTTCATTCATGTTGAAGGTCTTTGCAACTTTAGGCCAGTGCCTGTGGATGATTGACCGTCCATCCTTCGACCTCTTCAGGAACACTTCAATATTGAACTATGGGTGTTGCGTGAAAACTTTCCTCGCCTCTTGACCACAGAGGTGGTTTGACAGGTAATCATCAGTGAAGCCTGAAAAGAAGGATGTGCATAAATAGTTAGTACATATTGTAAACCTCAATGCTTCCCATTGTTTCCCTGCAACACATATAAGGTTGTTAGTCATCAGGTTAAGTAAGGGTTCGCATGCTATCAGTAAAATATGTGGATGATAAATAAGCACATTGCAGATTCATCAGATTAATTCAAGCCACATGGAAACCCCATTTATCCAAACCAAGCATGATTAAGAACTAGGAAATATAGCACTTGTATATGTTTCTCATGTATTAAGTGCAGCCAAATTTGATTTATTCCTCACATGGTATACAATAACAGAATGCAGCCACGGCAATTGAACATCGCATTGCAGAATTGAACCAAGCAGTTAACTAAACACCACAACAAATGAACCAAATGTTAACTGAGCACCACATTGCACAATATAACATACTCCTAATAGAAAATCAAACAATTAACCAAACCAGGCATGCTTAACAACTTGGAAATATAGCAATTGTATTTGTTTCTCATGTATTTAGTACAACCAAATTCGATATGTTCCTCACATGGTATATAATAACAGAATGCAGCCACAACAATGCAACATCGCATTGCAGAATTGAACCAAGAAGTTAACTAAACTCCACAACAAGTGAACCAAGCCACAACAAATGAACCAAGCAGTTAAGTAAACATCAATTGAACGATATAACATACTCCTAATAGAATATCAGACAGTTGACCAAATCAAGCATGCTTAACAACTCGGAAATATTGCACCCTGAAGAATTGAACATCACATTTGTAGAATTGAACAAAGTAGTTAATTCAACACCACATTGCACGACATATAGAACATATACACTATAGCAAAAGAATGCATGGTGAAAGTAGATAGCACAATTCACTAGAATTTGTTACGGAAAGGCAGTAACTAGCAAACTGAACATGGGTCCTTATAGTGAGCTAATAAGACAAGTTACTCCTCATTGTCGGAGATATTGATGATGATTGGCTCATTGGACATGGAAGAGGGTGAGGCCTCCGCATCGTGGGTGCCCTCGTTATAGTGGTGAGTTGCCTAAGCTGCTCCGGGCACCAACCTTCTAGATCTCAAGATAAGGTAAGCGCGTTCACGCTAAGAAAACACCCCTAGTCTTCGTCGAAGGGACCGACGATGGCCTCGAGAAAATGCCACGAACTATCGTTTAAAGCAGCCAACCGCGTCGCGGCGTCTGCACGCGAGGCGTCAACGGTAGCCTCGACGGCGAGGTGCTCCTCCAAGATCTGGGGGTCGGCACGAATGGCAGCCATCGCGACCTCGTCCGTGCGTGCGGCCGCGATTTGTTCCTCCGCTGCCAAATGCTCCTTGAGGTCCTGGCTATACTGTGTGCACCATGGCTTAGGCCGGCGCTTATTTGGTGGAGGGGTCGGTGATTTGGGTGGAAGGTGTCGCGCTCGCGCCGGCGGTCGGGGCATGTGGGATGTGGAAGGAGGAGGAGGATGGGGGTCGGGTGTGGATTACCTGCCTGGATAGGCAAGGTCGAGCAGCGTGAAGGAGGGTCGCCGGCAAGGAGGCAGCGGTGCTGCAAGCAAGGAGTGAAGGTTTCAACTTGGAAAGGAAGGCGGAAAGAGGGGAAATGTGGCTTTTGGTAAGGGGGGGATGGGGAGGTAGATATTTCCGCGAAAGCCGAAAATTTGGAATCTCTTCAGCCAAAAAGCTGGCTTGCAAAGTGTCATCAGACACGGTCCCTTATTCAGACACGGTCCAAAGATATTTTGTGTTGCATCTCACATGGTTGGTTATAATAAATTGTGTGGGATCTCCTTGATTTTTGGTCTTGATTTGAATTACATAATGGGGTCACAGCGGCCATGGACGGTGTTTGAATAGCTAGACCTTTTATCTGAAGTGGTCATAAAAGAATTGGAATTATTCAGGGTTCGTTTGGACATTTTTATGCATTAAGTGAGTTTTGAATGCATTTATGTGCATAATTCAAATTTGAACTACATGCGCATGCTCCAGTGCATATAAATTCATTGAAAAATTAAATCTTTGTCCTTGGGTGCATGCCTAGGTCCCATGCAAGAAATGGGAATGAATTTCAAACACCATGGCATTGTTGATTGCCGGCAAAACATTGAGATGTCTGGTTTTTAAATTCTAGTAAATCCAAAACTTGTCTGAAATTCATGAAACTTGCCATGCTATCATGAAGCGGCATCAACATGTCGTGGTACAAATTTTGTCCCATTTGGGGCAGGTTTGGGTATATGCTTCTCACAAACCGGAGCTTCTCACAACAAGCATGATGGTTTTTGGTAGGGAACGTCCCACCTTTGGGGACAAAATGATATCCATTGCCTCTTGTTGCTTTCAAGTTTTTTTTCTTGTGTCAACATAGAACAACAGGAGTGTTGTGTGATTTTTTGTGATTTTTCTGGGTTCGTTTGGACATTTTTATGCATTAAGTGAGTTTTCAACGCATTTATGTGCATAATTCAAATTTGAACTACATGTGCATGCTCCAGTGCAAACAAATTCGTTGAAAAATTAAATCTTTGTCCTTGGGTGCATGCTTAGGACCCATGCAAGAAATGGGAATGAATTTCAAACACCATGGCACCGTTTATTGCCGGCAAAACATTGAGATGCTTGGTTTTTAAATTCTAGTAAATCCAAAATCGTCTGAAATTCATGAAACTTGGCATGCTATCATGGAGCGGCATCAACATGCCGTGGTACAAATTTTGTCCCATTTGTGGCAGGTTTTTGTATATACTTCTCACAAACCGGAGCTTCTCACAACAATCATGATAGTTTTCGGTAGGGAACGTCCAACCTTTGGGGATGAAACAATATCCATTGCCTCTTATTGCTTTCAAGTTTTTTACTTGTGTCAACATAGAACAACAGGAGTGTTGTGTGATTTTTTTGTGATTTTTCGGGGTTCATTTGGACATTTTTATGCATTAAGTGAGTTTTCAATGCATTTATGTGCATAATTCAAATTTCAACAACATGCGCATGCTGTAGTGCATATAAATTCGTTAAAAAATCAAATCTTTGTCTTTGGGTGCAAGCTTAGGTCTCATGCAAGAAATATGAATGAATTTCAAACACCATGGCACCGTTGATTGCTGGCAAAACATTGAGATGCCTGGTTTTTAAATTCTAGTAAATCCAAAACTCGTCTCAAATTCATTAAACTTGGCATGCT
This sequence comes from Secale cereale, assembly GCA_902687465.1. Classification (NCBI taxonomy): domain Eukaryota; kingdom Viridiplantae; phylum Streptophyta; class Magnoliopsida; order Poales; family Poaceae; genus Secale; species Secale cereale. Next base: position 105,390,046 of record LR738714.1, on the reverse strand, counting down.
ATCATGGAGCGGCATCAACATGTCGTGGTACAAATTTTGTCCCATTTGGGGCAGGTTTGGGTATATGCTTCTCACAAACCAGAGCTTCTCACAACAAGCATGATAGTTTTCGATAGGGAACGTCCCACCTTTGTGGATGATACGATATCCATTGCCTCTTATTGCTTTCAAGTTTTTTTCTCGTGTCAACATTGAACAACAGGAGTGTTGTGTGAATTTTTGTGATTCTTCGGGGTTCGTTTGGACATTTTTATTCATTAAGTGAGTTTTCAATGCATTTATGTGCATAATTCAAATTTGAACTACATGTGCATGCTCCAGTGCATATAAATTCGTTGAAAAATCAAAATCTAGTAAATCCAAAACTCGTCTGAAATTCATGAAACTTGGCATGCTATCATGGAGCAGCATCAAGATGCCTTGGTACAAATTTTGTCCCATTTGGGGCAGGTTAACCATTCACGTGATGCCACGTGTCTTGGTTTTAATGGCTATAGGAGGTGCCATGTGGACAGCTGCTTGACTGAACGGGAGGCATGCGAGCGCAGTCCGGTGTGCACGCTCACCGGGAAGCATACAAGTTGTTCAACGCATGATCTGTACATCTCTTCAACGCAAATGGTTCAGATTACGGTATGCGAATTAAAGCCAGACTTCGGCGCTAAGCCAAGAGATGCTGCGATTTGTCAAAATATGCAGCTAAAAATCAATATCACTATCTATTTTTTGCAACTAAAATTCAGTAATTAAGCATAGATTTCATTCATACTAGAGATTAAGCAGTCGTTCTCACTTGGAAGCGAGACAGCCTTGGAGCGGCGCCTGCCTCGCTCCCACTGGTCCATATTAATGGCGCCGCTGAGCGGTCGCACCCCCCCCCCCATCCTTGCTCCACACACAATTCCTCTCTCTCCGTCCGCATCCTCGACGCCGCTCTAAGTCCTCAAAGACGTGATTGTACGAGGATGCCGCCGAAGCGCCCCATCGGAGGGAGTGGCGACGTCGGGGCTGCTGAAGCATCGGACCACAGCATGAATATGGAGATAGAGGTTCTCATCCCCGCCGACGAGGTGGAGAACGAGGCTGCCAACAAGCGGAGGTGGGCCGACAAAGAACCGCATGCGACTCCAGTAGACCTAGACATCATCATCAACCTCCCCGATGATATGTTGATAGTCATCATATCCCTCCTCCCAATCAGAAATCGGGCGAGGACAGCCGCCGTTTCCCGGCGGTGGCGCACCCTATGGCTCGGCACCCCTGTCGACCTCCTCCACGCCTACAAGCTTTGCCATGGCTATCGCCAAAGCTTGGATGCATTCTCCCAGATCCTCGGCAGTCACCATGGCCCAATCAAAGGCCTTACCGCGGGCAAGTTCCGTTCCAATGGCAAGGAGCGAGCCAAGCTTGACGAGTGGTTCCGATCCCCCACCATAGATCGGCTCGAGAAGCTAAGTTATAATGATGGGCATATGAGCTTGCTGTAGGGGAATGTAGCAGAATTCAAAAAAATTCCTACACTTCACCAAGATCAATCTAAGGAGTCATCTAGCAACGAGCATAAAGGAGTGCATCTACATACCCTTTGTAGATCGCGTGCGGAAGCGTTCGAAGGAACGTGGATGAAGTAGTCGTACTCTTCGTGATCCTCGTCACCGATGATCCCAGCGCCAAACGGACGGCACCTCCGCGTTAAACACACGTACGGTACAGCGACGTCTCCTCCTTGATCCAGCAAGGGGGAAGGAGAGGTTGATGGAGATCCAGCAGCACGACGGCGTGGTGGTGGATGCAACACGAAAAGCTGCAGGGCTTCGCCGGCGCCCTGCGAGAGGAGTTGGAGGTGTGATGGGAGGGGGGAGAGGCGCCAGAGGCTTGAGGTGCGGCTGCCCTCTCCCGCCCCCACTATGTATAGGGGCCAAGGGGGGGCGCCGGCCCTAGGAGATCCAATCTCCTAGGGGGGCGGCGGCCAGAGGGGGGAAACTTGCCCCCCAAGGCATAGGGGGCGCCCCCTCCCCCTAGGGTTTCAACCCTAGGCGCATGGAGGGGGGCCCATGTGGGTGCGCCAGCCCACCAGGGGCTGGCCCCCTTCCCCTTGCGGCCTATGGGGCCCTCCGGGATGGGTGGACCCACCCGGTGGACCCCCGGGACCCTTCCGGTGGTCCCGGGACACTCCCGGTGACCCTCGGAATTCACCCGATGGCCTAAACTGGACTTCCTATATATCACTCTTTACATCCGGACCATTCCGGAACTCCTCGTGACGTCCGGGATCTCATCTGGGACTCCGAAAAACATTCGGGTTTCCATGTGCATGTATCTCTACAACCCTAGCGTCATTGAACCTTAAGTGTGTAGACCCTACGGGTTCGGGAGACACGCAGACATGACCGAGACGACTCTTCGGTCAATAACCAACAGCGGGATCTGGATACCCATGTTGGTTCCCACGTGTTCCTCGATGATCTCATCGGATGAACCATTGTGTCAAGGATTCACTCAATCCCGTATGTTATTCCCTTTGTCTATCAGTACGGTACTTGCCCGAGATTCGATCGTCGGTATGCCCGATACCTTGTTCAATCTCATCATGGCAAGTCTCTTTACTCGATCCGTAATCCATCATCCCGCGACTAACTCCTTAGTCACTTTGAGCTCATTATGATGATGTCTTACCGAGAAGGCCCAGAGGTACCTCTCCGTCATACGGAGTGACAATATCCCAGTCTCGGTTCGTACCAACTCAATAGACAATTTCGGAGATACCCGTTGCGTACCTTTATAGCCACCCAGTTACGTTGTGACGTTTGGCACACCCAATGTATTCCTACGGTATCCGGGAGTTGCACAACCTCATGGTCTAAGGAACAAATACTTGACACCGGAAAAGCTTAAGCATTACGAACTATAGGATCTCGTGCTAGGCTCGGGATTGGGTCTTGTCCATCACATCATTCTCCTAATGATGTGATCCCGTTATCAATGACATCCAATGTCCATGGTCAGGAAACCGTGACCATCTGTTGATCAACGAGCTAGTAACTAGAGGCTTACCAGGGACACGGTGTGGTCTATGTATTCACACATGTATCGCTGTTTCCGTACAATACAATTCAAGCATGAATAACAGACAATTATCATGAAACAAGGAAATATAATAATAATCCTTTTATTATTGCCTCTAGGGCATATTTCCAACAGTCTCCCACTTGCACTAGAGTCAATAATCTAGTTACATTGTGATGAATCGAACACCCATAGAGTTCTGGTGTTGATCATGTTTTCCCCGTGGAAGAGGTTTAGTCAACGGGTCTGCGACATTCAGATCCATATGCACTTTACAAATATCTATGTCTCCATCTTGAACATAATTCCGGATGGAGTTGAAACGGCGCTTGATGTGCTTGGTCTTCTTGTGAAACCTGGGCTCCTTGGTAATGGCAATAGCTCTAGTGTTGTCACAGAAGAGAGTCATCGGGCTTGACGCGCTTGGAATGACTCCTAGGTCGGTGATGAACTCCTTCATCCAGACTCCTTCTTGCGCTGCTTCGCAAGCAGCTATGTACTCCACTTCACATGTAGAATGCGCCACGACGCTCTGCTTGCAACTACACCAGCTGACTGCTCCACCATTCAAAATATACATGTATCCGGTTTGTGACTTAGACTCATCCAGATCTGTGTCGAAGCTAGCATCGACGTAACCCTTTACGACGAGCTCTTCGTCACATCCATAACGAGAAACATATCCTTAGTCCTCTTCAGGTACTTTAGGATGTTCTTGACCTCTGTCCAGTGTTCCATACCGGGATCACTTTGGTACCTCCCTACCAAACTTATGGCAAGGTTCACATCAGGTCTGGTACACAGCATGGCATACATGATAGAACCGATGGCCGAGGCATAGGGAATGACACTCATCTTTTCTCTATCTTCTGCCGTGGTCGGGGACTGAGCCTTGCTCAATCTCATACCTTGCAAAACAGGCAAGAACCCCTTCTTGGACTGATCCATATTGAACTTCTTCAATATCTTGTCAAGGTAGGTGCTTTGTGAAAGACCAATGAGGCGTCTTGATCTATCTCTATAGATTTTGATGCCTAATATGTAAGCAGCTTCTCCAAGGTCCTTCATTGAAAAACTCTTATTCAAGTAGGCCTTTATGCTCTCCAAGAATTCTATATCATTTCCATCAGCAATATGTCATCCACATATAATATGAGAAATGCTACAGAGCTCCCACTCACTTTCTTGTAGATACAGGCTTCTCCCCATGTCTGTATAAAGCCAAACGCTTTGATCACATCATTAAAGCGAATATTCCAACTCCGAGATGCTTGCACCAGCCCGTAGATCAAGCGATGGAGCTTGCATACCTTGTCAGCATTCTCTGGATCGACAAAACCTTCCGGCTGCATCATATACAACTCTTCCTTGAGGAAACCATTAAGGAATGCCGTTTTGACGTCCATTTGCCATATCTCATAATCATAGAATGCGGCAATTGCTAACATGATTCGGACGGACTTCAGCATCGCTACGGGAGAGAAAGTCTCGTCGTAGTCAATCCCTTGAACTTGTCGATAACCCTTAGCGACAAGCCGAGCCTTATAGATGGTCACATTACCATCCGCGTCTGTCTTCTTCTTAATTATCCACTTATTTTCTATGGCGTGCCTATCATCGGGCAAGTCCACCAAAGTCCATACTTTGTTTTCATACATGGATTCTATCTCAGATTTCATGGCTCCAAGCCATTTATTGGAATCTGGGCCCGCCATCGCTTCTTCATAGTTCGAAGGTTCACCGTTGTCTAACAACATGATTTCCATGACAGGGTTGCCGTACCACTCCGGTGCGGAACGTGTCCTTGTGGACCTTCGAAGTTCTATAGTAACTTGATCTGTTTCTTCATGATCATCATCATTAACTTCCTCCCTTGTCGGTGTAGGCACCTCAGGAACAATTTCCTGCGCTGCGCTACTTTCCGGTTCGGGAGGGGTGACTGTCACCTCATCAAGTTCTACTTTCCTCCCACTCACTTCTTTCGAGAGAAACTCTTTCTCCAGAAAGGATCCATTCTTGGCAACAAAGACCTTGCCTTCGGATCTGTGGTAGAAGGTGTACCCAATCGTTTCCTTTGGGTATCCTATGAAGACGCATTTTTTCGATTTGGGTTCGAGCTTTTCAAGTTGAAGTTTCTTGACATAAGCATCACAACCCCAAACTTTCAGAAACGACAGCTTAGGTTTCTTGCCAAACCAAAGTTCATACGGTGTCGTCACAACGGATTTCGACAGAGCCCTATTTAAAGTGAATGTGGCAGTCTCTAAAGAATAACCCCAAAAAGATAGCGGTAAGTCGGTGAGAGACATCATAGATCGCACCATGTCCAACAAAGTATGATTTCGACGTTCGGACACACCGTTACGCTGAGGTGTTCCGGGCGGTGTCAATTGTGAAACAATTCCACAGTTCCTAAGGTGCGTGCCAAATTCATGACTTAAATATTCACCCCCACGATCCGATCGTAAGAACTTTATTTTTCTGTCACGTTGATTCTCAACCTCATTCTGAAATTCCTTGAACATTTCAAAGGTCTCGGACTTGTGCTTCATCAAGTAGATATACCCATATCTACTCAAGTCATCTGTGAGGGTGAGAACATAACGATAGCCTCCGCGAGCCTCAACACTCATTGGACCGCACACATCGGTATGTATGATTTCCAATAAGTTGGTTGCTCACTCCATTGTTCCGGAGAACGGAGTCTTGGTCATCTTGCCCAGGAGGCATGGTTCGCACGTGTCAAATGATTTATAATCAAGAGACTCCAGAAGTCCATCTGCATGAAGCTTCTTCATACGTTTGACACCAATATGACCAAGGCGGCAATGCCACAAGTATGTGGGACTATCATTGCCAACTTTACATCTTTTGGCATTCACACTATGAATATGTGTATCATCACGATCGAGATTCATCAAAAATAAACCATTGACCAGCGGGGCATGACCATAAAACATATCTCTCAAATAAATAGAACAACCATTATTCTCGGATTTAAATGAGTAGCCATCTCGCATCAAATGAGATCCAGATACAATGTTCATGCTCAAAGCTGGTACTAAATAACAATTATTAAGGTTTAAAACTAATCCCGGGGGTAGATGTAGAGGCAGCGTGCCGACGACGATCACATCAACCTTGGAACCATTCCCGACGCGCATTGTCACCTCGTCCTTCGCCAGTCTCCGCTTATTCCACATCTCCTGCTTTGAGTTACAAATATGAGCAACTGCACCGGTATCAAATACCCAGGAGCTACTACGAGCGCTGGTAAGGTACACATCAATAACATGTATATCACATATACCTTTGACATTGCCGGCCTTCTTGTCTGCTAAGTATTTGGGGCAGTTCCGCTTCCACTGACTCGTTCCCTTGCAATAAAAGCACTCAGTCTCAGGCTTGGGTCCATACTTTGGCTTCTTCCCGGCAACTGGCTTACCGGGCGCGGCAACTCCCTTGCCGCCCTTCTTGAAGTTCTTCTTACCCTTGCCCTTCTTGAACTTATTGGTTTTATTGACCATCAACACTTGATGCTCTTTCTTGATCTCCACCTCCGCTGATTTCAGCATTGAATACACCTCGGGAATGGACTTCTCCATCCCTTGCATATTGAAGTTCAACACGAAGCTCTTTTAGCTAGGTGGGAGCGACTGGAGGATTCTGTCAACGACCGCTTCGTCTGGGAGATTCATTCCCAACTGAGACAAGCGGTTGTGCAACCCAGAAATCTTGAGTATGTGCTCACTGACAGAACTGTTTTCCTCCATCTTACAGCTGTAGAATGCGTTGGAGACATCATATCTCTCAACTCGGGCATGAGCCTGGAAAACCATTTTCAGCTCTTGGAACATCTCATATGCCCCGTGGTGCTCAAAACGCTTTTGGAGCCCCGATTCTAAGCTGTAGAGCATGCCGCACTGAACCAGGGAGTAATCATCACAACGCGACTGCCAAGCGTTCATAACATCTTGGTTTGCCGGGGCGGGAGCGTCACCTAGCGGTGCTTCTAGGACATAAGTTTTCTTGGCAGCTATGAGGATGATCCTAAGGTTATGGACCCAGTCCGTATAGTTGCTACCATCGTCTTTCAGCTTGGATTTCTCTAGGAACGCGTTGAAGTTGAGGGTGACATGAGCGTGGGCCATTTGATCTACAAGACATATTGTAAAGAATTTAGACTAAGTTCATGATAATTAGGTTCATCTAATCAAATTTTAATGAACTCCCACTCAGATTGACATCTCTCTAGTCTTCTAAGTGATACATGATCCGAATCGACTAGCCCATGTCCGATCGTCACGTGAGACGGACTAGTCATCAACGGTGAACATCTTCATGTTGATCGTATCTTCTATACGACTCATGTTCGACCTTTCGGTCTTCCGTGTTCCGAGGCCATGTCTGTACATGCTAGGCTCGTCAAGTGAACCCTAAGTGTATTGCGTGTGTAAATCTGGCTTGCACCCGTTGTATGCGAACGTTAGAGCCTATCACACCCGATCATCACGTGGTGTTTCAAAACAACGATCCTTAGCAACGGTGCACAGTTAGGGGGAACACAATTCTTGAATTTTTTAGTGAGAGATCATCTTATTTACTACCATCGTTCTAAGTAAACAAGATGCATAAACATGATAAACATCACATGCAATCAAATAAAGTGACATGATATGGCCAATATCATCTTGCTCCTTCGATCTCCATCTTCGGGGCACCATGATCATCTTTGTCACCGGCACGACACCATGATCTCCATCATCGTGTCTTCATGAAGTCATCATGCCAACTATTACTTCTACCACTATGGCTAATGTTTAGCAATGAAGTAAAGTAATTACATGGCGTTATTCAGTGACACGCAGGTCATACAATAATTAAGAAAACTCCTATGGTTCCTGCCGGTTGTCATTTTCATCGACATGCAAGTCGTGATTCCCTATTACAAGAACATGATCAATCTCATACATCACATATATCATTCATCACATCTTCTTGGCCATACCACATCACATAGCACATGCTGCAAGAACAAGTTAGACGACCTCTAATTGTTGTTGCAAATTTTTATGTGGCTTCTATAGGTTTTCTAGCAAGAACGTTTCTTACCTACGCCAAAACCACAACGTGATTTGTCAATTTCTATTTACCCTTTATAAGGACCCTGTTCATCGAATCCGATCCGACTAAAGTGGGAGAGACAGACACCCGCCAGCCACCTTATGCAACTAGTGCATGTCTGTCGATGGAACCAGTCTCACGTAAGTGTACGTGTAAGGTCGGTCCGGGCCGCTTCATCCCACGATGTCGCCGAATCAAGATTGGACTAGTAACAGCAAGAAAATTGAACAAACTCAACGCCCACAACTTGTTTGTGTTCTACTCGTGCAAGATGCTACGCAAAGACCTAGCTCAGATGCCACTATAGGGGAACGTAGCAGAATTCAAAAAAATTCCTACGCTTCACCAAGATCAATCTAAGGAGTCATCTAGCAACGAGCATAAAGGAGTGCATCTACATACCCTTTGTAGATCGCGTGCGGAAGCGTTCGAAGGAACGTGGATGAAGTAGTCGTACTCTTCGTGATCCTCGTCACCGATGATCCCAGCGCCGAACGGACGGCACCTCCGCGTTCAACACACGTAGGGTACAGCGACGTCTCCTCCTTCTTGATCAAGCAAGGGGGAAGGAGAGGTTGATGGAGATCCAGCAGCACGACGGCGTAGTGGTGGATGCAACAGGAAAAGCTGCAGGGCTTCGCCGGCGCCCTGCGAGAGGAGTTGGAGGTGTGACGGGAGGGGGAGAGGCGCCAGAGGCTTGGGGTGCGGCTGCCCTCCCCCCCCCCCACTATATATAGGGGCCAGGGGGCGCCGTGTCACATCCCTAGTTTAGTACTTGCAATAGGACTAGCTAGACTGTGCATCATGTTTACTTATCAAAGAAACTTGAAATGGGAATGACAGAAACCCCAGCACCCCTCTTCTAACAACTAGGGTTTGATAAAATCTTTTCCAATGTACCCAAAATGCCCTTCAAAAATGTCCATCATTTCTGCCTTGGTCTTAAACCTCTGCCAAAAATGGTGCACAATTTCCTAGGACATCCAAGGTCTCTGGATTAAATAATATGGTATTTGCATTTGGGCATTTAAATGCTATAAAATATTTTAAATGCTCAAATAATCATAAACTATAATGTTCCATGCTGTTCATATTATATACAGTGGGCATGACAAGTTTTATGAGTTATAAAAATGTTCTGGTATTTTTACTAATTAAACAAAGTTGCAAAAGAAATGAAATAGAAAAAGAAATAGGAAAAGGGAGAGAGAGAAAGGTTACCTGACACCCACCCGGCCCACCTGCCGGCCCAGCCCACCTGCCGCTCCAGCGAGCTGCATGGCTCGGGCAGGCAGGTCATCGACGGCGGCCGCAGCGCGCGCCACCCAGCTGCCCGCCGCCCTGCTTCCTCCCCTCGCCGCCCTGGAGGCCTGGATCGAACGTCCACCTCGCCCCCGACCTCGGAGACACTCTCCACTCTCCCCAGCTCCTCTCCTTCGCCCTCCCCGCACCATGGCCGACACCGCCGGGCTGGCACCGTCGTAGTAGCCGCGCCCACCGTCGTCCCTGAGCCCCGTCGCCGTGTCCGTCGTCTCCGCCGTCCTCGACTACTTCGAGCAAGCCGAGCCCCGAGTGCTCGCCCGCCCTGGAGACGCCCTCGACCCCTTCTTCCCCAACTCCGGCCGCGGAGATCCCCCTCGCCGTCCCGCTCAGCTCCGACCACCCCCAAGCTCGCTCCGGCATCTGCTGCAACCTCTGTGAGCCCAGCTTCGTCCTCCCCCTATCCGTTGGCTCTCTCCTACCCTGGAACGGACTGCACGCAGCTCACCTGCACGCACCGCCGCGGAGCTCGTCGCCGACGAGGCTCCGGCGATCCAATGGTCCGGCCATCGTGCCTATCAGCTTCACCGTCACGCGTAGGTGCTGTAGGACCACTCCACGCTCCTCTACGAGCACCGCACTGTCATTTTCGACTTTGCCAAACTCCGGCAGCCGCTGGACTCGTCGCCGGCGTCATCTCCGGCGACCCCGAGGCCAGCCACCACCTCCATTCGATGCGGTTTGCCTCCAGCTACCCGTAGGTGTGCTCCGCCGTCGTTTTGGCAGCCGGAGCACGAAACCCGCACCTCACCGCCGTGTTTGGCCTCGCCGGCGGCTACACGCCGGCGAGTTGGGCCTGTTTGACCACGGGTTTGACCCCCCTGGGTCACTGACATGTGGGCCCTGCCTGCTAGTCAAACCTAGTTTAGGTGTTAATTTAATTCTAATTAGTTAATTAGTTAACTGTGACACTGACCAGTGGGTCCCACTGGCCAGGTTTGACTTGGGCCGCCCTGTTGACTGACTGACGTCATCATGATGTCATGCTGACGCAGTAAAGGATTTTCTGGGATTTTTAGATTTAAAAATAATTCAGGAAATTCCAGAAAATGCCTAAACTTCAAAAAATCATATAAATTCAACAGTAGCTCAGATGGAAAAGATTTATATATGAAAATTGATCATAAAAATCCAATCTCTCCAATGGCACTGGTTTCATGCATGTTTGAGCAAGTTAACCTTGCTGTATACTTTAAAACATGATAATGCACTTAATTAAATAATAGGTAAAGTGCCAATTTGAATCTTTGAATCAAATATGCTCAAACCCTTCTGGTTATAGTTGCATTAGCCCAACACACATGCATCTTGCCATGTCATGAGGATGCATCATATTGTTGCATTTGTTTGTTTAATGATTGTATCGCCGGTATTCTCTGTGTTAGGTCCTGCTCCCGAGGATACTGCTGCGTATCCAGTTGAAGAGCAGTACCCGACAACCACTTTGTCAGGCAAGCAATTATTGATCATTCCGATACAAACCCAATCTCCTCGCTCCTGCTCTCTTTTACTGCATTAAGGCAACAGCATGTGAACTGCTACTTGCTGCGGTAGTTGAACCCTATTCCCTTGCATGACCTGTCATTGCCACAGTAAATAGTTGAAACCCACTAGCATGTGTAGGAGTTGATTGAGCCATGTGATGTGTGATCCACCATGCTATTTGTTTATGTTGCCTGCTATGCTTAGAGTTGTGTCAGGTCTGGTTCATCTGGGTGATGGATCAGAGTGAAATGATCATACCGATAAAGAGAAGGAAGTGTGGAATATGCTTGGTAAAGATATCGATGAAAGGCCATCTAGGAGTACGTGGTGGGTTGTTTCATTGGAACCGTTCATAGGACCCGAGATCTGTATGTGTGGTTCAAGTTCCAGTTACTACCATGCATTGGGCCCGAAACCAATGGACCCTCTCGGCTTATTAATTACCCTCGATCTCTGTCCAGGAGTTGCAACTAGTTTCTGGCGTTTATAGTTTACTGGAGGTCGTGCACAGCGCTGACCCTCGGGGTGGGTTGTGATGCGACAGGTACGTGGCACGGTGTCCCGGTTGCCCGTTTGGTGACTTGGGAACCCTGTACACATCGTTTGGGGCCGTGAGCGACACCCCGGCCGGATCTCCCCACGGATGGAACCCAAATAGGCGATAAACCTGGATGAGAGACTTGAGTAGTTAGTCAGGTCATGGCCGACACCCTCGCTGGGCTTCCACTTGAAGGTTGCCGAGTACATGTCGAGTAAACGGCGATAAGTGGTGGAAGCGTGTGTGAAGAAGTACACCCCAGCAGGGTTATCAATCTATTCGAATAGCCGTTGTTCGCGGTACGGACTACTTGGTTACTCTTACAGTTCATAGACAAGTTGATGGATACTACTAAAAGCCTCAAGATAAGTGTGAGTACCGTGGATGGCCCTTCCGTAGGATGACGGAAGAGGATCCTCGGTAGTGTATTGTTGTGGTGAGTAGAGGACTCGTGTTCGTAGTAACATCTTGCAATCCGTTGAGAGTTGTAGTATAGGTTAGCCAAGAGTCAAAGCTGGCTTTCTGCTATGAACTCCACTACCCCCTTTGATAATGATGCATGTATGATAGGTTCTGTGGTAAGACTTGCTGAGTACCTTTGTACTCATGTTTGCTTAATAACTGTTGCAGAGGAGAACCGTGCCCCTGCTGATGGGTTCTACATAGACGTTGACGTCGACGAGTAGCTTGACACCCAGACGGAGATCTGGAGCTTGTGAAGTGCCTTGTAGATAGTCAAGCTACACCAAGCCTGTTTTATTTTCTACGTTGTCTGTACTCAGACATGTAGCTTCCGCTTGTGCTTGTATGACTGTATGACTTGAGTGTTGGGTCATGTGACCCCTACCTGTATGGATATGTGGTGGGCCTCTAACCCCTCGTTGGTTACCCCAAGTGGAAGGTGTGAGATGCAGTGTTGTGGAAGTTTTTCCCTTAGCAAAGATGCCAAGGATCGAATCCCTAGAGACTCCTAGGTTCAACAAGTAGGTGTCAACTGCTAACGGCGCCAGATATTAGCAATCAACGTGGACCTGCACACAGATACAAATAACTTTGCTCCCAACGAGTATAGAGAGGTTGTCAATCCCTCCGGCCTTGTAGTTCACAAAGGATTAAACGCAAATGATAGTAGTGATAGATAATGTTTGCAATAGTAAGTAAAAGCGAAAAGTAAATAGCGGATGTGATCAATGATGGTAATATGGACCGGAGTCTCATGATGTTCACTAGTGATGTCTCTCTCCCAAAAGACGATAAAACAACTATGTGAGGTAAACGAATTACAGCTGGGCAATTGACAGGACCACGAACACAAACCAATGCTGACTACATTGCTAGAAATGTTGAGGTTCAAAGCATGGGCGGTATGCCAAAGTAAGTAGACCGAAATCCATCAATATCTACTACTAATCATCCACCTTGAGATATCTATCCAGAACATCTCGCTGGTATTAAGTTGCGAGCCCCACCCATAGTGTAAACTCAATGCAACAGACAACTGCATTAAAAGAACTTTGCGTAAAGTAAACAATCCTTGCACCCGCGGGCACAAGCACCGTTGTTTTCCCCCTTGTGGCAACAGCACATCCCCTAGACTCATTTTTCTATCACTCAAGCTAGTCATCCAGGGGCATGAACCCACAATCGAGCATAACGTTCCCTCTTGGAGTCACTACCTATTACTTGGCCAAAGCAATAAATAACAACGGAGAACATGCAAGAATTACTTATGAACATAAATATAAAAGAGGTAGATCAAATATATTACTCAATCACAATATGAACATAATCTCATAATCCATCGGATCCCAGCAAACTCATCATAGCAACATCACAAGGATTACATATGTGCCTCGATCATGTAGGGCAGCTCACGAGGACTAATTAGTGAAGCACAAGAACGGGAGGAGAACATCACATAGCTATTGGTCATGGACTCATGGTCCAAGGGAGACTACTCACAACTCATTCGGGAGGCGTCCATGGCGGTGGAGAGGCTCCCGATGCTGATCCTCCCCTCCGGCAGGGTGCCGGGAAGAGTTCTCCTGGTGCTCCCGATCTTGGAAGCGGCGGCGGCGGCGGAACAGAGATGAGATCGCAAAAAAGAGTTCTCGTCCCGAGGGTTTCGAAGGACGCTCTAAATATATGCCAAGGGGGGGCACCAGACGGGGCTCGGGGGGCCCAGGCGCCCCCCCGGCGCGGCCCAGGGGGGGCGCGCCGCCAGGGCGCCTGGGGCCCTGGTGCCCCCCCCCCGGCTGTACTTCGGGCGCAAGGTAGGTTCTGGAACGCTGATTTTTTATATAATTTTTCTGGATTTTTCCTGACAGTTCTCGTAATGTGAAAACCTGAAATACAAAAACAGCCGAAAACTGAAACTGGCACTGGGGTGCACTGGATTAGTAGGTTAGTCCAAATATGGTCAAAAGTGTATGGAAGTGTATAAATATCATAGCAATATCACCCAAAAGTGGCATGGAGCAAGCAGAAATTATAGATACGTTTTGGACGTATCAATATGCTATGTATGGCTCTTGGAGCCTCTTAAATAAAGTACTTTGAGTCATAGAGTTCTGTTGTGATGCAATGTTGTATTTGCACATATTGAGCATATTGTGTGTATGGTTGAAATGCTTGGTATGTGTGGGATCCGACACCTAGTTGTTTTCCTTTGGTAGCCTACCTTACAGGGAAATGCCTCCTAGTGATTCCAATGAGCCTTGGTAGCTTGCTACTGCTCGGAACACGTAGGCTGGCCGGCATGTGTCCTTCTTCGTTCCTGTGTCTGTCCCTTAGGGGAAATGTCACGCGTTGTTCCTTTAAGTCCATGTAGCTTGCTACGAGGGGTTCAAATGTTGATGACCGACACGTTCGTTGCTGGGTCATGGATGCCTGTCTCTGTAATCTACTGCCACTTTTGGTTTATAACTAGCCATGTCGGCCCGGGTTCTCTGTCATATGGATGCTAGCGACACTGTCATATACGTGTGCCAAAATGCGCAAACGGTCCCGGGCCAGGTAAGGTGGCACCCGTGGGGTTACCGTGCGTGAGGTTGCAAAGTGATATGACGTGTTACAGCTAGATTGGTGTGACTTAGGATCAGGGTCCCGACAGCGTTGGCATCAGAGCTGGACTGCCTGTAGGTTTCTCAAGCCAAACTGGTCGATGTTGAGTCTAGAAAAATTCTTAGTTATATGTAGGGGAAATCATTGTGGAAGGGAACGTAAGGCTCTTTTACTCCTTTACCTTATGCCCTTCCGATCTGAGTCAGTCTATTCTTTCTACGGGGATTTAGGACTAGGCCTCTTATCCTTACTAGGTTCACGTGTTACTAATCGGTAGACCCTTAGGATTGTTGGTTTTAAGCCTTAGTTCAGTTTCTATCCTTTTAGTATGATGATTGTTGGACCCGGAACCTTGATATGGAACTGTTGAGTGGTTATGCTATCATTTGTATGATGTCTCACATCTTTGTTTGAGCATTTACAGTTGTTATGCTGCCCGATTTCTTCCAGAAACACTAATGCCTTTGCATTACTTCGTGTTTCAGATGTCTGGCCGCACCCCTCACCAAGTGGTTCATTTGACTCGGTGCATTAATGTGCCCAGACACACGGTCATGCTAGTCCTTGTGCCGACTGAGACCGGTTATCGTTGGTATCCTGAGTACACCGTGGAGGAACAGTACCGGGATTTCAATCAGAGTCAGTATTTCTGCACAGTCCGGATATACCCCTCTTATCCCGGAGCTAACGACCTTATCCATTGGTCTTATGGACTTGGGGTTACCATCGAGATGGCAGTGCAGGATGCCGCCTATTCGATGATGACCATTCTCCGGGCTAGGCATGCCTTGTTGCTGAACACTGAGTTCTGTTACATGCCAGCCTCACTTCCCGGAGAGGAAGGCTACTACACTGGTCTGTATACTGATGATGCTCATGAAGAGCCACTGCTTCAGACTACTGTTCAGATACTGGAGGATAGGGACCGTGAGGTCCGTGCCCTCCGAATGGAGCTGTATAGCACTCGAGCCGCCCACTGGACTACTTTGACACGGCTTGCACCTGCTGTGCACGCTGGATATCTGGACATGCGGGATTTGTACCCCGTGCGGACTCGTTTGCCTGATCGCATGGATTGGCGTAACGTTGGGGGTATTACACCTCCACGTGGGCGTCGGTTACCACCAGCATCGGGACCGAGGCCACATCCATGTCCCTATGGTCCACAGCCTTCAAGCGCTCGCGAGTTTCAAGATCCGTCTGTTCCACTTCCAGGCTACGGTGGTAATCTTTACGAAGATTACTACGGGAATGTCTGAGCTAGACCGTGGTAGTAGTAGTATTGTAGTAGTTGTATTCCCACAGTCCTGCGCGTCTTGTGGAATATGACTTAGTTTGTACTGAGTTCCGGAGGTGTAGTTAAATAATGTATAGGATCTTGGAATGCCTCTGATGGGATGTATCGTATTTCACCACAGTTGTACTTTAGCCTTGGCTTGTACTAAACTATGTATAGTGTGTATGACCACTGGTGTATATATAGCAGTTTCTATATTACCATGTCGTACGGATGAACATCTCTGCATTCCGTGTCATCCATTACATTCTGCACTTCTATGTCAAATTTTTGCCATCCTTGTCTAAACCGTTGTTTTGTTTTCTTAGGATGGTTAACACTCGCAACACTCATGCTGCTCAGGAGCAGGGTGAGGCTAGTGGGGCTAGAGATGGGAATCTGCCCCAGCCACCCTCTTTGGCAGAAGTTATGCTCGAGGTAGAACGGAACAAGAGAGAGACCAACCGTCTGCTGGAACGCATAGAGCAGAACACTGGGTTCCGCCAAAGGAATGACGTGGTGTCAATCAATGACTTTATCAAGATGTGTCCACCGAAGTTCCATCACTCCACTGAACCTCTGGATGCGGATGACTGGCTACGTAGTATCACCCACAAGCTACACTCTGCCCGTGTGGCCGAAGCTGACAAGGTTACCTACGCCGCCTACCATCTTGAGGGCCCTGCCAGTCTTTGGTGGGAAAACTTTGAAGCTATGCGTCCTGCTGGCCAAATCACTACTTGGGTTGAGTTCAGTGAGGCATTCCGTGAACATCACATTCCGGAAGGTCTCATGGATCGTAAGCGGGAGGAATTCTGCAATTTCACCCAGGGCCGGTTAACCGTGGATGGCTATAGTCGTGAGTTTGGCAACTTGGCACGCTATGCACCTGAGGAAGTATCCACCGATGCCAAGAAGCAGGCGAGGTTCCGCAAGGGACTCATCCCTGAACTCCGCCGAGATCTACGTCTGCACGAGTGCACTTCCTTCCAGAAGTTGGTAAACAAGGCAATCAGTGCTGAAACGGGCCAGACCGACTTCGAGGCCACACGCAAGCATACTCGAGACTTTGGTTCCTCATCCGGCTCTGGCTCTCACAAGCACCGTGTGTGGGTTCCTAACACTGCTCTGCCACCCAAGTACACACCGAGGCCATCCTATGAGGCGCCTCGCCCAACTCAACAGTTTGCACCTGCTAAGACCTATGGAGGACCACCTTCCAACTTTGCTCCACGCACTGGCACTGTGACCTGCTTCAAGTGTGGAGAACCGGGACACTACAAGCGTGAGTGTCCTCAGAACCAACCAGGAAAACTCGTTGGCCGTGGTAAGCCAACCGGCAAGGTGGATTATGTCAAGCCAATCCCCACTGCACGTGGTCATGTCAACTATGTCTCTGCCGAGGAAGCTTATGAGGATCCTAACGTCGTCCTTGGTATGCTTCTCGTTAACTGCCATCCGGCATCTGTTCTTTTCGATACTGGAGCATCCCATTCGTTCATATCTGAGAGCTATGCTCGAATGCACAACATGACTTTTTGTGACATGCCTACTTCCATGGTTATTCAAACTCCTGGTTCAAAGTGGCAAACCTCTAGGGTAAGCCATGGAAATGAAATCCTTGTCAATAGACTTGTTTTCCTAGCATCTTTAATCGCTCTCAAGTCCTCGGACATAAACGTCATCTTGGGTATGGATTGGATGACCACTCATTACGCAAAGATTGATTGCTATACTAGGACCGTTCAACTTACACACCCATCCGGCAAGATAGTCAATGTCTTGACCCGAATGGCTGAGCGTCAGCTCTACTCTCTTAATGCCGGCCCTCTACCAGAAATCGAAGATATCCCGGTAGTCCGTGATTTTACGGATGTTTTTCCAGAAGAACTGCTAGGAGTTCCACCTGACAGAGATGTCGAATTCGTGATAGATCTTATTCCAGGAACTGTCCCAATCTCTAGGAGACCTTATAAGATGGCACACCTAGAATTAGCTGAGCTTAAGAAACAACTCGATGAGTCCTTGCAAAAAGGTTTCATCCATCCTAGTTCTTCCCCTTGGGCTTGCCCCGTCCTCTTCGTCAAGAAGAAGGATGGAACGGAGCGGATGGTTGTAGATTACCGACCTGTCAATCTGGTCACCATAAAGAACAAGTATCCGCTCCCCAGGATCAACGACCTGTATGATCAGCTCGCTGGATCCTCAGTATTCTCTAAGATGGATTTGAGGTTGGGTTACCATCAAATCAAAATCAAGAACAGGGACATTCCTAAAATGGCTTTTGTTACTCGTTATGGCCAATATGAGTACCCGTCATGTCCTTCGGATTAACCAATGCCCCAGCCACCTTTTCCCGGCTAATGAATTCTATATTCATGGAGTACTTGGATAAATTCGTCGTGGATACCTCGATGATATACTCATTTACTCCAATAAAAAGGAAGATCATGCCGAGCATTTAAGGCTGGTATTGACGAAACTTCGAGAGCATCGCCTTTATGCCAAATTCTCTAAATGTGAATTTTGGTTGCCGGAAGTAACCTATCTAGGTCATGTGATCTCTGGCAAGGGTATTGTTGTCAATCCCGAGCGAGTTCAAGCCGTCCTTGATTGGACTCCCCCTGAATCGGTCAAGCAAGTTAGAAGTTTTCTTGGCTTAGCGAGCTATTGCCGACGCTTCGTCGAGAATTCTTCCAAGGTTGCTAAACCTCTAACTGAACTCCTCAAGAAAGATAAAAAGTTTGAGTGGACCCCACAGTGCGAGTCCAGTTTTCAGGAACTAAAAAGACGCCTGACATCTGCACGTGTACTGGTACCACCAGACTTTTCCAAGGATTTTATAATCTACTGCGACGCCTCGCGACAAGGACTAGGTTGCATACTCATGCAAGATCGTCAAGTGATTGCATACGCATCTCGACAGTTGCGTCCACATGAGGATAACTATCCTACTCATGATTTAGAGCTTGCAGCTGTAGTCCATGCACTCAAAACATGGCGACATTACCTCCTTGGTAATCGCTGTGAAATCTTCACTGATCATCAAAGTTTGAAGTACATCTTCACCCAACCGGATCTAAATCTCAGGCAAAGACATTGGGTTGAGTTGCTCACAGATTACGACTTAGGAATCACTTACACCCCTGGGAAGGCCAATGTCATGGCTGATGCACTAAGTCGTAAGTCCTATTGTAACAACCTGATGTTACAACAAGGACAACCACTTCTCCACGAGGAATTTCGTAAGCTTAACCTTCACATTGTTCCTCGAGGATTCCTTTCCACCTTGGTGGCGGAACCTACCCTTACGGATCAGGTCATCAAAGCACAGAAGGTTGACCCGGGAATTTCCCGTATTAAGAAGAACATCAAGAAAGGAGTCGCGGGATGTTTCTCAATAAATGATCAAGGAGTCGTACTTTTTAGCAACTGTTTAGTGGTTCCTAAAGTACGAAACCTGAGACGTTTGATCCATAAGGAGGCTCATGAATCTCCTCTCACAATTCATCCCGGTAGTACCAAAATGTATCAGGACCGACGTCAGAGATTCTGGTGGACTAGGATGAAGAGAGAAATCGCTCAATTCATTGCTAACTGCGACGTTTGTCGTCGAGTTAAAGCAGAGCATCAACGGCCTGCTGGCACCCTTCAACCTTTAGCTATTCCTGGATGGAAATGGGACAAAGTAGGTATGGACTTCATTACTGGGTTTCCCAGGACCAGGAAAGGGAATAATGCTATCTTCGTCGTTATCGACCGCCTCTCTAAAGTAGCTCATTTCCTGCCTGTTCGAGAGAGTATTACCGCTAGTCAGCTAGCAGACTTGTATGTCTCTCGGATAGTATCACTTCATGGTGTGCCGTTGGAGATTAACTCAGACCGTGGAAGTCTTTTCACTTCACGATTTTGGGAAAGTTTCCAGAATGCTATGGGAACTCATATCTCCTTCAGTACCGCCTTCCATCCCCAGTCAAGTGGTCAAGTGGAACGAGTCAATCAAATTCTGGAAGACATGCTTCGAGCCTCTATCATTTCTTTCGGTATGGAGTGGGAAAAGTGTCTCCCATTTGCCTAATTCTCTTATAACAATAGTTATCAAGCCAGCTTGGGCAAAGCTCCCTTCGAAGTTCTATATGGACGAAGGTGTCGAACACCTCTTAACTGGTCAGAAACCGGGGAAAGACAATTCTTTGGCCCGGATATGATCCAGGAAGCAGAAGAGCAAGTTCGCATCGTTCGTGAGAAATTGAAAACAGCCCAGTCTCGCCAGAAGAGCCAATATGATAGTCATCATAAGGCTGTGACTTTTGAAGTCGGCGATAAGGCTTACCTTCGGGTTACTCCTCTTAAGGGAACCCATCGCTTCGGTATCAAAGGAAAATTGGCCCCTCGTTACATCGGTCCTTTTCACATTCTTGCCAAACGAGGAGAAGTTGCCTACCAATTGGAACTACCTCCGCACCTCTCCAGAGTTCATGACGTGTTCCACGTTTCTCAACTCAGGCGTTGCTTCTCGGATCCTATCCGCGGAGTGGACCACGAAACGCTTGATCTCCAGGACAATCTCACATATCGAGAATACCCTGTTCGTATTCTTGATCAAACCGAGCGCACCACTCGACGCCACAATATCAAGTTTCTCAAGGTTCAATGGTCACATCATTCCGAGAGTGAAGCTACTTGGGAAAGGGAGGATCGTCTTCGACTTGAGTACCCCACCCTCTTTCCGGAGGAACCCGAATATCGGGACGCGATTCTTTTAAGTGGGGGTGAGTTGTCACATCCCTAGTTTAGTACTTGCAATAGGACTAGCTAGAGTGTGCATCATGTTTACTTATCAAAGAAACTTGAAATGGGAATGACAGAAACCCCAGCACCCCTCTTCTAACAACTAGGGTTTGATAAAATCTTTTCCAATGTACCCAAAATGCCCTTCAAAAATGTCCGTCATTTCTGCCTTGGTCTTAAACCTCTGCCAAAAATGGTGCACAATTTCCTAGGACATCCAAGGTCTCTGGATTAAATCATATGGTATTTGCATTTGGGCATTTAAATGCTATAAAATATTTTAAATGCTCAAATAATCATAAATTATAATGCTCCATGCTGTTCATATTATATACAGTGGGCATGACAAGTTTTATGAGTTATAAAAATGTTCTGGCATTTTTATTAATTAAACAAAGTTGCAAAAGAAATGAAACAGAAAAAGAAATAGGAAAAGGGAGAGAGAGAGAAAGGTTACCTGACGCCCACCCGGCCCACCTGCCGGCCCAGCCCAGCTGCCGCTCCAGCGAGCTGCTTGGCTCGGCCAGGCAGGCAGGCAGGTGCTCGACGGCGGCCGCAGCGCGTGCCACGCAGCTGCCCGCCGCCCTGCTTCCTCCCCTCGCCGCCCTGGAGGCCTAGATCGAACATCCACATCGCCCCCGACCTCGCAGACACTCTCCACTCTCCCCAGCTCCTCTCCTTCGCCCTCCCCGCACCATGGCCGACGCCGCCGTGCTCGCACTGTCGTAGTAGCCGCACCCACCGTCGTCCCTGAGCCCCGTCGCCGTGTCCGTCGTCTCCGCCATCCTCGACTACTTCGAGCAGGCCGAGCCCCGAGCGCTCGCCCGCCCTGGAGACGCCCCCGACCCCTTCTTCCCCAACTCCGGCCGCGGAGATCCCCCTCGCCGCCCCGCTCAGCTCCGACCACCCCCAAGCTCGCTCCGGCGTCTGCTGCAACCTCTGTGAGCCCAGATTCGTCCTCCCCCTCTCCGTTGGCTCTCTCCTACCCTGGAACAGACCGCACGCAGCTCACCTGCACGCACCGTCGCAGAGCTCATCGCCGACGAGGCTCCGGCCATCCAATGGTCCGGCCACCGTGCCTATCAGCTTCACCGTCACGCGTAGGTGCTGTAGGACCACTCCACGCTCCTCTACGAGCACCGGACCGTCGTTTTCGACTTCGCCGAACTCCGGCAGCCGCTGGACTCGTCGCCGGCGTCATCTCCGGCGACCCCGAGGCCAGCCACCACCTCCATTCGATGCGGTTTGCCTCCAGCTACCCGTAGGTGTGCTCCGCCGTCGTTTTGGCAGCCGGAGCACGAAACCCGCACCTCACCGCCGTGTTTGGCCTCCCCGGCGGCTAAACGCCGGCGAGTTGGGCCTGTTTGACCACGGGTTTGACCCCCCTGGGTCACTGACATGTGGGCCCTGCCTGCTAGTCAACCCTAGTTTAGGTGTTAATTTAATTCTAATTAGTTAATTAGTTAACTGTGACACTGACCAGTGGGTCCCACTGGTCAGGTTTGACTTGGGCCGCCCTGATGACTGACTGACGTCAGCATGATGTCATGCTGACGTAGTAAAGGATTTTCTGGGATTTTTAGATTTAAAAATAATTCAGGAAATTCCAGAAAATGCCTAAACTTCAAAAAAATCATATAAATTCAAAAGTAGCTCAGATGGAAAAGATTTATATATGAAAATTGATCAGAAAAATCCAATCTTTCCAATGGCACTGGTTTCATGCATGTTTGAGCAAGTTAACCTTGCTGTATACTTTAAAACATGATAATGCACTTAATTAAATAATAGGTAAAGTGCCAGGTCTGGTTCATCTGGGTGATGGATCAGAGTGAAATGATCATATCGATAAAGAGAAAGAAGTGTGGAATATGCTTGCTAAAGGTATCGATGAAAGGCCATGTAGGAGTACGTGGTGGGTTGTTTCATTGGAACCGTTCATAGGACCCGAGATCTGTATGTGTGGTTCAAGTTCCAGTTACTACCATGCATTGGGCACGAAACCAATGGACCCTCTCGGCTTATTAATTACCCTCGATCTCTGTCCAGGAGTTGCTACTAGTTTTTGGTGTTTATAGTTTACTAGAGGTCGTGCACAGCGCTGACCCTTGGGGTGGGTTGTGATGCGACAGGTACATAGCACGGTGTACCGGTTGCCCGTTTGGTGACTCGGGAACCCTGTACACATCGTTTGGGGCCGTGAGCGACACCCCGGCCGGATCTCCCCACGGATGGAACCCAAATAGGCGATAAACCTGGACGAGAGACTTGAGTAGTTAGTCAGGTCGTGGCCGACACCCTCGTTGGGCTTCCGCTTGAAGGTTGCCGAGTACATGTCGAGTAAACGGCGATAAGTGGTGGAAGCGTGTGTGAAGAAGTACACCCCTGCAGGGTTATCAATCTATTCGAATAGCCGTTGTTCGCGGTACGGACTACTTGGTTACTCTTACAGTTCATAGACAAGTTGATGGATACTACTAAAAGCCTCAAGATAAGTGTGAGTACCGTGGATGGCCCTTCCATAGGGTGATGGAAGAGGATCCTCGGTAGTGTATTGTTGTGGTGAGTAGAGGACTCGTGTTCGTAGTAACATCTTGCAATCAGTTGAGAGTTGTAGTATAGGTTAGCCAAGAGTCAAAGCTGGCTTTCTGCTATGAACTCCACTACCCCCTTTGATAATGATGCATGTATGATAGGTTCTGTGGTAAGACTTGCTGAGTACCTTTGTACTCATGTTTGCTTAATAACTGTTGCAGAGGAGAACCCTGCCCCTGCTGATGGGTTCTACATAGACGTTGACATCGACGAGTAGCTTGACACCCAGACGGAGATCTGGAGCTTGTGAAGGGCCATGTAGATAGTCAGGCTACACCAAGCCTGTTTTATTTTCTATGTTGTCTGTACTCAGACATGTAGCTTCCGCTTGTGCTTGTATGACTGTATGACTTGAGTGTTGGGTCATGTGACCCCTACCTGTATGGATATGCTATGTATGGCTCTTGGAGCCTCTTAAATAAAGTACTTTGAGTCATAGAGTTCTGTTGTGATGCAATGTTGTATTTGCACATACTGAGCATATTGTGTGTATGGTTGAAATGCTTGGTATGTGTGGGATCCGATACCTAGTTGTTTTCCTTTGGTAGCCTACCTTACAGGGAAATGCCTCCTAGTGATTCCAATGAGCCTTGGTAGCTTGCTACTGCTCGAAACACGTAGGCTGGCCGGCATGTGTCCTTCTTCGTTCCTGTGTCTGTCCCTTAGGGGAAATGTCACGCGTTGTTCCTTTAAGTCCATGTAGCTTGCTACGACTTGGGTTCAAACGTTGATGACCGACACATTCGTTGCTGGGTCATGGATGCCTGTCTCTGTAATCTAGTGCCACTTTTGGTTTATAACTAGCCATGTCGGCCCGGGTTCTCTGTCATATGGATGCTAGCGACACTGTCATATACGTGTGCCAAAATGCGCAAAAGGTCCCGGGCCAGGTAAGGTGGCACCCGTGGGGTTACCGTGCGTGAGGCCGCAAAGTGATATGACGTGTTACAGCTAGATCGGTGTGACTTAGGATCGGGGTCCCGACACGCCGGCCCTAGGAGATCCAATCTCCTAGGGGGCGGCGGCCAGAGGGGGGAAACTTGCCCCCCAAGGCATAGGGGGCGCCCCCTCCTCCTAGGATTTCAACCCTAGGCGCATGGAGGGGGGCCCATGTGGGTGCGCGAGCCCACCAGGGGCTGGCCCCCTTCCCCTTGCGGCCTATGGGGCCCTCCGGGATGGGTGGCCCCACCCGGTGGTCCCGGGACACTCCCGGTGACCCCCGGAATTCACCCGATGGCCGAAAATGGACTTCCTATATATCATTCTTTACCACCGGACCATTCCGGAACTCCTCGTGACGTCCGGGATCTCATCCGGGACTCTGAACAACATTCGGGTTTCCATGTCCATGTATCTCTACAACCCTAGCGTCACTGAACCTTGTGTAGACCTTATGGGTTCGGGAGACACGGAGACATGACCGAGACGACTCTCCGGTCAATAACCAACAGCGGGATCTAGATACCCATGTTGGTTCCCACGTGTTCCTCGATGATCTCATCGGATGAACCACTGTGTCAAGGATTCACTCAATCCCGTATGTTATTCCCTTTGTCTATCGGTACGGTACTTGCCCGAGATTCGATCGTCGGTATGCCCGATACCTTGTTCAATCTCGTCATGGCAAGTCTCTTTACTCGATCCGTAATCCATCATCTCGTGACTAACTCCTTAGTCACTTTGAGCTCATTATGATGATGTCTTACCAAGAGGGCCCAGAGGTACCTCTCCGTCATAGGGAGTGACAATATCCCAGTCTCGGTTCGTACCAACTCAACAGACACTTTCAGAGATACCCGTTGCGTACCATTATAGCCACCCAGTTACGTTGTAACGTTTGGCACACCCAAAGTATTCCTATGGTATCCGGGAGTTGCACAACCTCATGGTCTAAGGAACAAATACTTGACACCAGAAAAGCTTAAGCATTACGAACTATACGATCTCGTGCTAGGCTCAGGATTGGGTCTTGTCCATCACATCATTCTCATAATGATGTGATCCCGTTATCAATGACATCCAATGTCCATGGTCAGGAAACCGTGACCATCTGTTGATCAACGAGCTAGTAACTAGAGGCTTACCAGGGACACGTTGTGGTCTATGTATTCACACATGTATCGTTGTTTCCGTACAATACAATTCAAGCATGAATAACAGACAATTATCATGAAACAAGGAAATATAATAATAATCCTTTTATTATTGCCTCTAGGGCATATTTCCAACACTTGCTGCCAATGTTCGCGCTCTGCTTCGCGCCCACGCTGCGCCTCGCCAAGTTCATGAACTGCCATCCCCCCTTATGACGCGCCCGCTCTTTTTCTACCACAACTGAAGCACCTTGAGCTCGTCGTCGTCCGCATCCCAAAGGATGACATGGAGCGCCTGCTCCGCGGCTGTACTGCACTTGAGTTCCTTCGTCTTCAGGCAATGAATTGGTCGAGTACCTTGCACATCACCTCGATGACTCTCCGCACTATTTATGTGTGTTGCTGCTGCTGCAACGAGAGATCACAAAAGGTGGACCACAATATGGTCATCCAGGACACACCTTCACTTGAGAGATTACTTGTAGTTGGTCAACAAGGTCCAACAAGAATCAATGTCATTTCCGCGCCGAAATTGAAAGTGGTGGGCTACTCGTTTGTCAAATACTACAACTTTCAGGTACAACAGTCGCCTTATATACCTCTCTTCTTGATATCAACGTTATTTCTAGTTTTGAAGATGTATGTTCATCTGTCATCCAGCGAAGCTTCACCCAGACTCTGGGCACAGTGATGGTCTTGGCACTAGAATCTGTCGTCCCCAACCTGGACCAAGTTTTCAGTTGTCTGAGATGCTTTCCGTGCGTAAAGAAGTTGTATATCGAGGTGATGTTCCTTTCTTGTTAAATGTTAACCATAAGGGAGTTCAATTTTTTGCACCTTTTCCCAAGTTTACAATGACTATGTACTACGATTTCCGATGGAATTTTGGAGGATTTTAGGACATACACCCCACCCCATATTGGTTGCTTCATTCATATGGTTACAATCGTCCATAAGCATTTCTCCTTTGGATTCATCTGTACTAGTATTCTTAGGGAATTTTTCATCGAATCCAACCTCTTGAGCAGAAGGCTACACGTTTCTAGATTGTAATCAAATTAATGCCCATGTTAATCATGACAGATCAAAGATGGCACGTTGGTTCATTTTACAAATCCTACAAACCAAATGGGCGTGTAGCAGTGTTCAAAATTGCATGTAGGCACTAACACGTTCTCTTCTTTTGGAGGGCATATTAGGCTCAGTGGAAGATGTTGATGACGACAATCACATCGAGAGCCTAGATCTGCATCTCTCAAATATTACTTTGAACTCCTACCGAGGGACCCCACCGGAGATTACACTCGCCATGTTCTTTCTTGCCAAAGCAAAGGTGCTGAGGGTACTGAGGTTGAACATGCATTTAATTAGGAAAGATCAATGGTACGATTATCAGAGGCGGCTGGTACTGCGGAATGGATGTGCCTCCAAAAATGCCAAACTTCGTATTGGAAGAGAAAATGGCAAAGCAATTGGAAGTTATTGTATCAAACCCATACATGACTTGTCAACGGCTGATCCCTTTTCAGAAATGACGCAGCTTGCTTTGAATTTGGGCGTTGTAATCTTTGAACTTGAACCTTGCAATATTTATGGTATTTGTTATATTGAACCATTTCTGTTCTCTTGTGTCAACGCAAACAGTTCATCCGGGTGAACCGCATGTCATACATCGCACACACCTTGATCTGGCTGACCATTTCTTTTGTGTTGCCTAATCACAAACATTTCATCTGAGTGAATTGTATGTTGTACATCGCACACACCTTGATCTGGCTGACCGTTTCTTTTGTGTTGCCTAATCACAAACAGTTCATCCGAGTGAGCCGTATGATGTACATCGCACACGCCTTCATCAGGCTGCCCGTCTTTTGTTCCGTCTCATCGCTAACAGTTCATCAGACTGAACTGTATGCCCTGCATCGCACACGCAACTAAAATTTGAACCGTGTTTGATGGCTCCGCCATCGCAAACGTTTTGCACCTTTTTTGATAGTTTTTTTACATCCCTGTTTGCGATTAATGCATCGCACACAGTTTTGTCAAAGGGTCTCTGATCGTAGTGTCGCATAAGCAGCATCCTGCAGTAGTGCCGGCTTTGGAACACTAGTCTTAACGACATACCAGAGGTCATTGTCAATGGCTTCAAGATGCATGCGCATCTTATTCTTCCAGTAGGGGTAATCAGTGCCATTGAAGATAGGGCACACGGCGGAGACTTTGATTATCGCTGTAGTCGGCATAGCTAAAATTCCAGGTGTTTAAACCGAATCACAAAGAAAAAGGGAGTACCTTGCTTTGATACCAATTGAAAGTGCTTGTTATCGACTAGAGGGGGTGAATAGGCAATTTTTATGAAAGTCTTCAAGACAAGCAATGTCTTCGAAGACACACAATCAAATACAACCTACATAGTAAGCAGCGGAAAATAAACTACACTAGACAAGCCATAGTCTAAGAAAAAGTGATAAGTAAGCATGAAGACAAATAGCAGCTAGGTAGAGTGGATTGAAAAAGGAAGACAGTATGAAGCCAATTATGAAATCAGAGAGTATGTCTTCACACAGTGAAGTCAAACTAGGCAAACAAGCAATGACTTCACGAAGCTAAACAGAGAGTAAGGGTGAAGTGATAGAACTAGTTGCTTGATGAAGACAAGGATTTGGTAGACCAGTTCCAGTTGCCATGACAACTGTACGTATGGTTAGGGAGGCTGAGATTGAACTCAGAAGACCACGCCTTCACCTTATTCCCCTTGAGCTAAGGACACTTATTCCTCGCCCAATCACTCTGCTAAGTCTTCAAGGTAGCCTTCCAAACCTTCATAGACTTTGTTCACCGGCGATCCATAATGACTCTTGGATTCTCAGAACGCGACGCCTAACTGACTGGAAGGTACACAAGCTTCAACTTTAACTAGATCATTGATCGTGCGCGTTGCCGCGTCGTTCTATTTTCTCAAAGATAATGGTAGTAATTTCCACAAACATATTGAGGTAATAAAGACATTTTGACTTTCTATTATATTTCAAAAAGGACAGTATAGCTATTCATTTTATTTTTAAGAAATAGCACACTTGATACAGATTAGTGCAAAACTGATAAAATGGCACAAATTTCTCAATCCAATACTTGATGCATCATAATGGTCAGTGTCATCTGGTGGAACTTACTGAATCTTCGAATACAAAAAAATCTGAAGGAAATCGTTTAATAAACACACTGCAATGGTCAGTGTCACCAAAAAAGATTACCAGAACATGAAGTTGTTCTTGGATATTGATATATAGCTTCCATTGATAAACAATTCAAAAACAACCCTTCATATATGTTGCTGCTGCGGAAATTATGTGTTAAATCCAGTAGTTTTCTAACTAGAAACCAGTTTAGATTTCAGGGTTGACATTCTTTACCTCCTATTCGCCAAAAATCACTATGGGATGTTCCAAACGAACTGGGACGTGATAAAGATGCCGCTGACCATTGTGGGATTCTCTGCTCACTAACTTTGTTCAGAAGCCCATGAGCTGCCTCTGCTTGGACTTGAGCTCCTCTGATGGCTTGAGGGATTCAGAAAGAGAGAAAATGAGAGAGCAAGATTGGCCTTTGATCCATCCTTTTGCACATTTTGACTCACAAGTGCAGTGACAATTTGATGGCTAAAAGGTTCTACATTGAAAATATTAACATGATCGTTAAGCAATTTTTCTTGTGTAAATGAAACATGATAATGGTACACAATCGATTTGATAACCGATTGAAAAGATAAATAGTTACTCTTATATCCAGTACCTCACTTTGACCGCTCGCATATTACATATGAAGTTGCAACAACTTAATCGTAAACAAAGACCATGGCCTCATATATCCAAGTGTACTGCATCCTCTGCTTAAGCACACCTAAAGTAGGTAAACTGTTTTTTTGTTCAGCACCATAGAGAAAAGTGGACAGGAGAAGAGGAGAATATGGTTCTTCAATGTTCCCTCTTTTCCCTGTATGCATGAGCTAGCATGGATTCCCGAAAAAAAAAGTGGATACTAAACAACATGATTTGTCCAATCCTAACTGAAACGAATACTGCAAGATCACAGAATCTGGTTTCTGAACATGAGATTACCACTGGCAAGGGGCTGGATGTACCCTGTTACATGGATAGAAGAAGAGAAGCAGTGTCTTGACACTGATGAACCTCTGGCGGTCGACTGAACATGCCTGAATATTGTCCCCTGCGATTCATCAGTACGTGAGAGTAAGAGTACCAGAGGTTTCCCTCACGGTGGCCATGGCTGCCATAGCTGCCTCAGCCACGCATCAAACCAAAGAGACAAGGGGTGGAAAGTAAAGACATGCCCTAAATCATCCTAGAAGAGGCAAGGAGTCAGGCTAGGTAACAAATATCACTGATAGACGAATGAGTGGAAAAGAGAATTAGGAACGGATTGAAGGATGATGGCGTAGAGGGAGAACCTGTCGTCGGTGTCTCTTTACGTTTCACACCTGAAACCTGGAAACACTATTCCACACAACACCATCTTCGTTGTCAGAAGCCGCCAAAGGAAACACAAACCTAAAGGTTGTCAAATCGCACACTGGAACGTAGCGGTGGTCCTCCGTCTCCCAAAGCGATGGAGATCGGTATGAAAAAATCGTCCATGCATGATGGCGACCTCATGGATTTCTCGGGACCTACCGCCACCATGAATGCTTTCGCTTGCTCTACATGTGTCACCGAAGGAGATAGATTAGGAGGGGTTGATGCAGGGAGGGGCTATCCGCGAGCAGTAGTGGTTGGAGTAGCGGTACCTGCGGCGACACGGTCGCCGGAGCAGTTTCGCTCGAACGAGCGCCATAGTGTCGGTCTGAATTGCCTCCGGCGGCGGATCCCCTTCCCACCTCACAGCGATCGTCGCTTTGACTGACGCATCCCCTCCCTCTCACAGCGACCGGCCTTTCTAGGTTAATGGGCTGCCTCAGCTGGCCCAATTAACCAGAGGCCTCACATTTTTCTTCTGGAGCAGCTGCCCCTTAGGATAGTTGGCCCGGGAACCAACAACACGTGAGATGGAGCAGATTTAATGGCCAGGAATGGCTAGATCGACAAAACGGACGACCAGGAACGCAAATCGCTGCCAGGGCTCGCTTTTGGTTCAGTTATACTGTCCTAAATAAGTCTTCAGATCACGTGGACAGAAAGACTTCAGTGATGCGTGACACTCTTTTGTTGTGGGTGTTTTGGGCTTTATCCTCGCAAGGATTATCTCTCAAAGGCATCAGAGGTGGGTTGCTCTAAAACGACAAAAGCCATCCACTAACTCTGAGCAGACACCGATTTATGGTGGAGGGGGTATGCTATTGATAGCCAGGAGGCAACCTGACATGATTTGTCTGAAATGACCCTTGGTCATTGGGGAACCGGCATGTGTCCAACGATCGGATTTCAAAGACATGCGACAGCTTGACTTGGGCTACAAGCAAAGCTGACTCATCCAACTCAGGACAAGATTTAATCTCATTGTCTTCACTCGAAGACATAGGATTTGAGTTGAGCATCACATCAGTTTTCTGACTTTGTTCACCTGCACCCCACTTAACAGTTCGGTGGTTCCTATGAATCAACATAGAAGAAAATGAAACTACAAAACAACTATGTCTTCATGCTCCATTATCTTTAAGTGGATGTCTTCACATGTCATTATCTTCGACATGTATGTCTTCATGCACCACTCTCGGTGTCAAAACCGGCGGATCTCGGGTAGGGGGTCCCGAACTATGCGTCTGTGGATCGATGGTAACAGGAGACAAGGGACACAGTGTTTACCCAGGTTCGGGCCCTCTCGATCCAGGTAAAACCCTACTCCTGCTTGATTGATCTTGATGATCTTGATGAATATGATTACAAGAGTTGATCTACCTTGAGATCGTAATGGCTAAACCCTAGAAGTCTAACTAGGGTGATTGCTATGAATCGGCTATTGTTGTTCAGCCTCTACGGACTAAACCCTCCAGTTTATATATGCACCGGAGGGCCCTAGGGTTTATACATGACCATCTTGCAGAGGAAGGAAAGATTACACCCGAACCTAAAACTTGCCATTATACGCACACACGAGTCCTATACGGATACGAGAGATGATCTTCAGCGATGATCTTCACGGCCCACCAGTCCGGCCCACAACGAGTTATCCGGCCACATGAGGACCCCTCAATCCCGGACTCCCTCAGTAGCCCCTGAACCTGTCTTTGATGATGATGAGTTCGGCTTCCGTATTGTCTTCGGCATTGCAAGGCGGGTTCCTTCTTTCGAACATATCGAGGCACTGTCTTCTGCAAAGAGTCTCCTCTGTCCGGCTCTGCATGGTTAGTATAACCCTTAGCCTTGAGGGCAAGGCATCGAAAGAAAATGAATAGTGTGTCTTCACTGAAAACTTTTTGGTGAAGCGTTGCGTCCATCCCACTAACATATCAAACCGTTTTACTTGGTCCTAGTTTCACGTTTCGAGGTATAACCCCACTGACACATCTTATCAAAACAGAGATCATGCCCGCTTATTATGGGATCCTTATTAATGTGATGTGAGCATCCAAACCGCGCATTACGCACGACCGCTTTGGGAACCGGCAAGGTTTATGGCTAAAGCAGGGGGACATTCTGTATTCACAGCATTATAAAAGGATATCAATCCCTTCCATCAACCCCACGCCTTCCTCAAGCCCTAGTTCTCCAATCTTCCTAGCCCAGCATCCTCATCTCTTGCGCCCGCAGCTCTCAGTTCCTCAACCACCACTTCCTTTCCCAGCAACCGTTGGATTCGGCGCCAGAGGCAAGTAGGAGGCTTCCATGGTTACTGAGAAGATTGTGGAGGATCTTCGGAGCGCGGGCTACCTCGCCGCCGACATTGCACACTGAGTCCCCGCCCAGGATCAGGTGATTCCCGTCCCGAAGGCGGGTGAGAGAGTCGTGTTCCTCTCACACTTTGTTAGGGGGCTAGGATTCCCTCTTCACCCCTTCGTACGGGGTCTACCATTTTTCTATGGGCTGGATTTCCATGATCTAGCCCCAAATTCAATCCTTCACATCTCCGCTTTCATAGTGGTGTGTGAAGCTTTCCTCCGTCTTCCCCCACACTTCGGCCTATGGTTCAAGACCTTCAACGTGAAGCCGAAGGTGGTGGACGGGCAACATGTGGAGTGCGGGGGCACTATGATAAGCAAGCTCCCGAATGCAACCTGGCCAAAGTGTTCATTCGTGGAGACGAACAAGGTTTGGCAGCAGGAGTGGTTCTATATCAGCGAGCCCCGCGACGCCAAATGGGCGGTGGTGCCTGCTTTCAGATATGGACCCCCGAAGAGGCTAACCTCCTGGACTGATAAGATTCTGAACTGGGGGTCTCAGATTGAGGTGGCGGCCATCGAAGGCCGTGTGTCCGAGACGATCACCAAAGGATACCAACTCACAACTGTGGTTCAGGTAATGCTGGCCCGACTTGTCCTTCCTTGCCAACACCAGACTCCTCTCTATGGGAGTTCGATCCGGCAGGAGCCTGGCCTTTGAAGCATCTATACGGCTCCACGCACGAAGAGATCTGGAAACACCTCTTCAAGAGCCAGAAGGAGTGGCCAGAGGAAGCTGAGGACTCAGGCTACAGCACTGCGTTTACCGCAGTAGAGGTAATCAAAAACTCCACCGAACATATATTCCCTCCTTATTTTAACGATAATAGGAATTGGAGTTTTTAAGTGATATACAGAGCTAGATGAAGAAGGCGGTTCGGCTCAAGTGTCCGACCCCTTTGCCAGAAGACCCAGCCACGCCTCAACTGTTGGCGATGCTGGTTCCGGCGCCGTACAAGACGCCGGACAAGAAGTCCAAGAAGAAGAGCAATGAGGTTAAGAGCAGCCCCTGCCCTGCGAACGCGAAGTCCAAGGAGATCAACATCCTCTCCTCCAAAGAGGAGGAGGATGATAAAGAAGAAGAATCCCCCGCCTAGGGCAAGGGGAAGAAGAGGGCGGCCCCTGCTAACGCGGGCAAGGCCGCACCCCGGAGGAGGCTAAACCTCCCCGCCCGTTCGGACTCTTTGTCCGAACACAACTTTGTGGTGAAGCCTAGGGAGAAGCCCCAAGGTGAAACGTAAGTTGTTTGGATATATTAATTACTGCACTTTATGTATTCAGCATATTAATGCTTTTTATGTATTTCTCACCTGCTGACCTATAGCCCTCCCCAAGCACACCCCAATGCCTCCTTATTGGAGGGGAACTCTTTGCCATCTGGGGAGATGGAGAGCGACCTGTCGCTCCAAGCTCCATCGCCTATGGCCCGCGGGGACACCGAAGTGTCCTCCCAGCGTGCATCTCCTGCTCAAGGAGATGGGGGCGGGGTAGGTGATAAGGTGACCGAGGGTAACATCTCGGCTGTTGTTGACCATGGGGAAACATTCCCCATGGAGACCTAAGACGGGGGGCCCAAATAATCCGAGGCCCCGCCTAATACTGGTCCGGAGCCTAGTGCGGCTCGGGAGTCCAAAGACCAGGCCCCCAAGGCCGGGGAGGATACAACTGTTCCTACAGCATCCAATGTCAATCCGGAGGCGTCGGACCCTCTGGAGGGAGCACTACAAAGTGCTTCTGTCGTGGAGGAGCACCGCACCATAATGGGTGCGGTGGTGAAGAAGATCCAGTCTGTCAAAGGCGGACTGAATGAAGCCTTCAATAGCCTACTAACAGGCTTCGAGGTATGCAATGTAATGTTCTTTATAGAACTTTATTTATTTTATATCCACATATATAGCCAGTAGCTCTGATCCTTTGTGTGATTCTGAACAAAATCGGACGAAGTATCCATAATATAGCATATTATAGAGCTAAAGTGTATGCTTTTGCATTTGAACAGGCTTCACTAGTTGCCACAACAGCACAAGCTGCAGAAGTTGCCATACTAAATCGGAAGCTCTCGCAGGCCAATGCGGACCACGACCGCGTCAACCAGCGTTTGGATGAGATGCAAGGTATGCGGATTTGAAAAATTGAGATGTCAAGAAGACTAATATTTTTTATTGATTGTGAGTATAAACTCTTTGTGATATGATGTATTAAACAATTGTCGCCACTTAGCTCGAGGCTCTCATGGGCAACCTCACGAAGGCCAAGAAGGAGGCCGAGGTGACCAAGGCAGCCGCTATCAGCGGCTGCAGATCTAGAGGCCAAAAAGGCCGCGTGCCAAAAGCACGAGGCTCGGGTGGCCGAAATCGAAATTGAGCTCAAAGATGTTATTCGTAAATGCGAGGCATTGGAAAAAACGACTTCGAAACAAGCATCCGAGCTCACTGCGGTAGTCAATGCTTCCCAGGGGGCGCGAAAGCGAGTCACGCATCAACTGCGAGGAAATCAAGCAGGCGCGGGAGATAGCATCTGGTAAGACTTTTCTCTTACAGAGCATCTTTGGAGGGCAGAAGTACCTTGGGCTTACACGGTTATGGAGTTCTCCAGGCGTGTTTGCGGATCTCCCAAGGAGCAGTGCTAACGCCGCCCAATACTTCCAAGCCCAGGAGGGGAACAGCACAGAGAAGTTGTTCTGGTCGCAGCTCAATGTACCAAAACATCTGGTGCCCCTCAACGACCATATGAAGCAGCTGGTCGAGCTGCACAACATGGCGGGTTCGGCCATGAAGGACTTGATAGTCTGGCTGTGGCCCTCTGAGCCAATCCCAACTAGCTACTTCGGATTGGTGAAGCGGCTCGTCGAAGCGAGTCCGTTGGTCGACGCGTTGAAGCGTTCGGCCTGCATAGAGGGTGCTCGGATGGCCTTCGCCCGTGTGAAAATGCACTGGGTGAAGATGAAGGCACAGGACATAGCCACTACTGGCCCGCCCGAAGGCAAGGAGCACCACAAGCCGGAGAGATACTTTGAGGACGTCATAGAAGGTGCCCGCCTTGTAGAAGGCCAGTGCTCAAAGGATATTATCTTTGAGTAATTGTATCCAGTTGTAAAGACTTAAGCTTATGAACCGATGTATATATAATTTTTGCGCTATTATAATGTGAATGACTTTCACCTCCTGTGCGGCCATTTATTTAAATCTGAAAGTTTCCAGTCGTCGGCTCCAGCCCCCATGTAAATATTACTAGGGTGTTTGGTCATATGCACAAACACTCTTTATCCAACGTCTTGGTCCATGTAGGAGGTGTATGCAAAGAGAACCAGGCAATCAGACTATGCGGCTTTATTGCTTTCATAGCCATAGTAGTTTGACAAGTGGGACTAAGTACTAGGCCCTGGTGCATATATGGTGTTTCCGAATTAAGGTATCCATTTGTACGCGGCTGGGCAAAAAACCAACCCTTTGTATAACACGAGGCACATCTCCATCGATCATAGTATGACACTAAGTCATCGGATCGCAGACCAGATTCTCGTCTATCATGACAGTCGGTTTTCGGCTTTCTCTACTGAGGTACTTGACCGGACGAACCGGAAGTACAATCGCAGTAGTTCTCCCCTTACACCCTAGCCGAACAATCGGGAATGTAGGGGTAAGCATAGGAGCCGGGCAACCCAACTATTGACCCAAGACATGATTCGGAACTGATGCATATAAAGCAATATCCAGGACGCCGAACACTCCCTATAGGTGTTCGGACTTTTCAACATATACCGGGCCAAATATAGCCCCTGGTAATGGACCCTGGTGTCAAGGCACATGTGGCAATCTGACACGGGGAGAGAACACAGGTGGTGAGAGAATAAAACTCCAAACACAATATGAACCAACCTGCTTCTATAATATCCCGTTCTAGTACGGCGAGTCGTATACTTACAGATAATGCTGATAACTTCCTTGGACATTTTACATGCCAGAAAAGTATAAAACGAAAAGAGATAAAAGGTTTACACAGGGTCTTAATCTAAAAAGAAACCTTAGCACGGGGCCTTGCTGCACGTATGCGCCGTTTTCTCCTTTGTGATGTGTCCTTGAAGGGGGGAGTGTGATGGCCATGTGTAAAAAAAGAAAAAGAAAAAACCTGGAAAAAATAATCTAGTGTTGCCGTAAACAAAGCTGGTTCGTTTTATGAACCTTAAAATATAATTTTAGTGTCCGAATAGGGTCGAGCCGAACTATGGACTATTTCTATGCAGTGTGCCCCCAGCGCCGCCCAAGGAATTTTAAGGGCATAATTGTGTACACGAGGCACGTATGCTACCACCTTATGGGGCAGTCGATGGGGGCATAGCTGCTAATCAAGCTCATGTTCATCTGAGCTGCTGCACTGAGGCGTATGCCGGATACGTTTAGCTGTGTACGCGGTCTTAACGACAAATGAGCTGTTCTGCTTGAATAGGCCCTATCGGATTCAAAACCGGCGGATCTCGGATAGGGGGGGGGGGCAAGCTATGCGTTTAGAGGATCAATGGTAACAGGAGGCTAGGGACACGATGTTTGCCCAGGTTCAGGCCCTCTCGATCGAGGTAATACCCTACTTCCTACTATATTAATATGAATGAATACGAATACAAGAGTTGATCGACCTTGAGATCGTAATGACTAAACCCTAAAGTCTAGCCTATGAGGATATTACGATGTCGATGATCCCCTCTACAGACTAAACCTCCTAGCTTATATACACGCCAAAGAGGGCCTAGGGTTACAAGGATGACTTGGGGAGGAAGTAATAGATACATCCGGATTCTACGCTTGCCTTTCTACGTACATAGGAATCCTAACTGAATACAGGGGCGAGTCTTCTGCTTCTTCTTGTGTGGCCCATCAATATGGCCCAGCTTCATCGACCCGGACGCTTAAGGACCCCTGAATACAGGACTCCCTCAGTAGCCCCCAGACTTGCCTTCAAGGACGAGATCATGTCTAGCTTCATGTCTTCGGTCTTGCAAGGTGAGTCCTCCTGGATGATAGTTCAGCTTCTTTTAATATTGTATTCCGTTGATTCCTCGCTGCCATCGCATTGGCTTCCACGTGTCCAACGAATGCGAACCGTCTGGGCAGTTTTGCAATTACCCCCTTGATTGTGTAGGGAGGGCTCCTATATAAGAGAATAGATCTCAGTTGCCTCTCCATTCCATTCCACGCGGAAGAAACCCTAGTGCCTGCAAAAAATCTCCAAACATGGCCAGCGCCCCAAGCTCTTCCTCGCGCCCTCATGGCCCTCGTGCAGGAGACTGTAAAAGTTGTTATGTATCCCATGTGCATCTGAGGACACTTCAAGCACAGGGATATCTCCCTCTCGAGGATCTAGTCCTCGTCCGGGCCGGACTAACTTCCATTAACAATCAAGCCCTGGTAGAGAGCTTTCCCAACCCCTCCAATGGAGAGCGGGTATGTTTTGTCCCTTAAATTTTAAGAGGCGTAGGTTTCCCTGTCCACCCCTTCCTTAGGGGACTCCTGGAGTTCTATGGTCTTCAATTGCACGATCTTACGCCGGGGTCTATCCTGCATATTGCGGGTTTTGTCGCTTTATGCGAACTGTTTTTGGGCTGCGAGCCTCACTTTGAGCTCTGGGGAAAGTTCTTCTGCCTTGTCTCTCGCTCGGAAAAGGGATACATATTTGAAGTTGGGGGCGCCGAAGTATGGCGCATAGTAGGGACAGGCTATCTGCCCGGTACTCCAAAGAAGGCATTCGAAGAGTGGCCTTCGGAGTGGTTTTATATTGAGGACGTTGCCCTGCCGGATCCAGTTCGTCAAGGCCTCCCCAAGTATTCCAGTGCTCCACCAAAGAAGCTTTTCAACTGGTGTCCCCGCAGTCCCTCGGAAGAAGGGAGAGCGGAGGTTAGCAAACTGGCCGGCAAGATCAAATTGCTCGCCAGTTCGGGGCTATCTATAATTGAAGTGATGGTGATTTCAATAAAGTGATGCGTGCAGCCGCTCCAAGCTAGAGGATTTCCAATGTGGCATTATAATGGCCTAAATGATGCCTCATGGTGCTTATGCCCGGGTCCGGACGACCCTGCCGCTCTATCCGTCATCCTGGAGGGTCTTTATAAGGGAGAGAAGCAAGACTTCCTCCTTTTGAAGTGCATGGAGAGTTTTTCCATGTACAACCCTCCAGACTAGGTAAGTCTCTCTCGTGACCGCTATATTTGCCCATTTTTCTTGGTTATGATGTATTGGCCAAACTAAATTTGGTTTTTCCCATCAAGAGTGGAGGAAGGTGATCGAGGGGATTAATAGTTCCGCCCCACAGCCAGAGGACCGATTCCAAAATGTAGGCCCCAGATATGATGAAGATCCGTACATAGGCATAGAGCTAGAAGAGGGAGTCTTCTATCAAGCCTGCCGTGAGGGCACCTTGGTGGCTGTTGTAGCCGATTACCCTGGCCTCATTCCTTCTTCCCACGTAAGTACCTAGGACATATCTCATCAAAGAGAAGATTCCTAGTGCACCTTACCCACCGCATTTTTCCATGCTTAAAAGGGGTGGCGCTCCTCACGCCGAACTGTGCGAAAACCATCATCCCAGAGGGCGACGCCTGCATCGGGTGAGGCCTTGAAGCAAAAGAGGACCGCGAACACCAACGAACCTTTCAAAGAGGTATGTTTGTTTTGACACACGCTGGGTGGTAAAGTCAATATTGCAACTTTCTGCTTTATTTTTCCTTTTAGGAGGAATACACACCAGACTATTTCCGGACATCATGCAGATCAAGCTCCAGCCAATCCGTCTTCCGGCCCATCAAGGGTTAATGTGGATTCAGTGCCGGATTGTCCCCTCCAGGAGAATTCGGATGGGATGTCAATCACTAATTCTGAAGTGGAGGTTACGATGGTTCACCGGCGGCAGAAAGCAGCCATGCGTGACCCAACCCTTTCTGAGGAGGCATTTAACGCCCTCAGCTCTGCAGTTGCTTATATCCGAGCCGCTTAAGATGGACTCGCTGGAGCCGCTCACCGGCTTTCCAAGGATATGCGGGTAAGTGTTCATTTTGATGTTCCCATGCCAGTAGCCCCCGAGACTTAAAGTAGTTGGTACAACTGATTTGAGGATCATTGTGTTTTTGTAGGTGCTTCACGAAAAGAATAACTCCTTATCCAAGGAGCTTGAAGAGTGCCGGACCCAGCTCACGACTGTCACCGCCGACTTGGAAAATTCAAAGAAATCCAGGAAGGATGATGGTGGTAAGAACAATGGTGTCCAGACAATATGATATTTGCGCTGATCACTGAGTCGTTAAGTACATACTAATTGTAATACAACAATAGGGCCGACCGACCAAATGGAGAGGGAGCTCAGGGCTGCTTTGGTGGACAAAAAATTTGCCGAAGGGGAAACAGCTGCTGGCAAGCGCGTATTGATGCAAGCCATAGATGAAAGAAACCAAGCGCATGATAAAAATGTTAGGCTAGAACAGGAGCTAAAGGACGTAAGAGCCCAACTCTCAAGCGCCTTGCAAGAGAATCGGAGGCTAAAAGGCAGCATGTTCAGTATGTCCCTTATACCTAGATCTCCTTATAGTCCCTTATTTTGAAAGTTTTTCATAAAACTTTTCCTGCAGGTTTGTTAACTAGGCAGCCCAAAGGGGGAGTGTTCGGTTTTGAGGGTGACGTGCTGCAAGAGCTGTCCAGGGTCAATGAGCGAGCTCGCAAGGCCATGAAGAATATGGCCAAGGCTTTATGGCCGGGCGATTCGCCTCCAAAAACTATGGAGGATTTGGCGGACTTGTTTAAAGGGGCTCTACGCCGCTTCGAACTGTGGAAAGCATCAGCATGTCGCATGGGTGCTCGAGAAGCCCGGACCATGGTGAAGATGCGCTACACCCATCTTGATCCGAATCATATGGCTAGTGTGGGACCTCGAGGGTCCGATGGACAAGAAATCCCTCTGCACTTGGTGTATGACCAAGTAGAGACAACTGCCAAGTTTTCCCAACAGGACTGTAGACTAGACAGCCTTATAGAGGGAATACAGAAAGAGTAGTCGTTTTATTCTATGTATTAATGTACTTTTACCATTAAACTTATCACTGGACGAAATAATAAAAAGGTTGTCATGGCCGACCTTCTGCTTTAACCTCCATAACCCCAAATGCTGGAGTGTTTGCGAATACTATATATGTGGTAAACACGTGATATGTTTGGATACCAGGCAATCCGGTCATAATTGCTTGAACAGACAAACTGTTTTCGGGGAGTTGTGTTATATTATTGTTTAACGTAAGAAACATCTTCCAGAGAGAATAGTTCTGTTAGGGGTTCCTTTCCCTAGGTCAGCGTGCATACATATGCGGGCCTAGGCTTTTGATCCTGTAAAAAAGGATTGTAGGATGCCATATCCCATGGTAGTTTAAAATACATGCTTTAAAAAGTGATATGTCGTGTATCCGCCGACCGATTATTCCCTTAAGAGTGCTAGCTTTCGGCTTCACCCAGTCTGAGGTACATATCCGGATTACCCGGCTATAACAATCGCATAGGTGCTCCCTTTACGCCCTAGCCGAACAATCGGAAACGAAGGGGTAAGCATAGGAGCCAGGCAACCCAGCTTGGCCGGAACTTAAGTCATATTGGTGCATATAATGGCAAGGAATGACTGTAAAAAACAGATAACATATTAATCAAGAAGCTTTATTGGTAATGGGCTTCGTTAAAGAAGCCCCCAAGTATATTTGAGGTAAATACATTCAAAGATGTACTTATGTTGTGGCAGTTCGAGCAAGCCAAATACTTGCCAATGAGAGAAAATGTAAAAAAGAAAAGGAGAAAAAAATAAAAGATAAGAGACAAGACCTAACTTGAAAGGAGGAAAACATTGCTACCGAACTATCCATAAAATCGTCGGAGCCTGGCAGCGTTCCACGGGTTTGGCTCAAGGCGATTGTCCTGTGCATTCCGAAGGCGATAGGCTCCACTAGTGAGTACTTCGTCGATAATGAAGGGGCCCTCCCATTTTGGTTTGAGCTTGTCCTTCTTCTCCGGGAGGCATAAAATGAGTTCGCCGATGTTTTATGCCTTGGCCCGCACTTTCTGCTCTGCTATCGTTTGGCCTGTTGTTGATAAAATGCGGAACAGGCTTGCGCTGTATCGCACTCCTCTTCAAGTCCATCTAGGTCGTCCTGCCGATCTAGCTCGGCTTTTCTCTCCTCGTACATGTGCACTCGAGGTGAGTCATGAATAATGTCACAGGGCAGAACAGCCTCTGCGCCGTACACCATGAAGAAAGGTGTGTATCCGATCGTCCGATTAGGTGTGGTCTGCAGCCCCATAGTACAGAGTCAAGCTCTTTGACCCAGTGTTTATCAGACTCCCATAGGGAGCGCACTAGTCGGGGTTTAATGCCGCTCAATATCAGACCATTGGCTCTTTTGACTTGACCTTTTGTTTGAGGGTGGTACACAGAAGCGTAATCAAGTTTAATACCTAACTTTGCACACCAACTTTTTACCTCGTCAGTTGTGAAGTTGGTGCCATTATCTATGATAATGCTGTGCGGGACACCATAATGGTGTACTACACCGGATATAAAATCTATCACGGGCCCTGCCTGAGCTGTTTTTACTGGCTTGGCTTCTATCCATTTAGTGAATTTATCTACCATCACCAGTGGCATGTGACTTTGATTTGCAAAGAGCTGGCAGCAAACACAGTGTTGGACTAAGGTCTGGGCATCTGCTTGGGCAGTGGGCCAGAAAAATCCAGCTCGAAAAGCTTTGCCTACGAGCGCCCGGGCTGCGACATGGTGGCCGCCCATTCCAGCGTGTATTTCAGTGAGAATTTTCCTTCCCTCCTCTTTGGAGATGCACCTTTGTAGAACACCAGTATTGCTTTTCTTATATAGTTCACCTTCATGAACTTTGTAGGCTTTAGAACGACAGACTATGCGGCGGGCCTCATTTTCGTCATCGGGGAGCTCCTGCTTTTAAGGTAAGCTAGGAAGGGCTTTGTCCAGGAGGCTATGACAGCCATGATCTCCTGAGCCGAAGGAGTTATCTCCATGTCTGGTTCTCCGATGACGTCTTGGTTAAGTTCGGCTGGGGGTATGTTCGAATCCGAATTCATATCGCCACCCGCGTCCTGCCATGTTACTGATGGCTTAAATAGCCCTTCCATGAAGGTGTTAGGCGGGACGGGGTCACGTTTAGCGCCCATACGAGCGAGTACGTCAGCGGCCTGGTTATTATCCCAGGCTACGTGATGGAAATCCAACCCCTCAATTCTAGTCGATATTTTCAATATGGCATTATGATAAGCTGCCATTTTTTAATCCTTCACATCAAAATCTCCATTTATTTGGGAGATAGGGAGGTTTGAGTCTCCGCGTACCTCAAGGCGTTGTATGCCCATGGATACAGCTAGGCAGAGACCATGCAATAGGGCCTCATATTCGGCCGCATTGTTCGAATCCGTGTACATAATTTGTAGAACGTACCGGACTGTATCCCCAGTTGGAGATATAAATATTACGCCGGCCCCCAATCCGGCTAGCATTTTGGAACCGTCAAAGTACATTGTCCCGTGGGAGTATGAGCCATACTCTTTAGGAAGTTTGGCTTCGGTCCATTTTGCGACAAAGTCAGCCAACACCTGGGATTTATTTCGAACGGTAAGAGCTCGATGGCCCACTTGGCTATGCATTCAGTGGCATCTTTATTGTTAATAATATTGTTGAGTGGTACCTTGGATGCCACTTTGATCGAACACTCTTGAAAGTAGTGTCGAAGTTTATGAGATGACATGAAGACCGCATAGGCAATTTTCTGATAGTGGGGGTACCGTGATTTGCACGGTGTTAGAACCTCGGATACGTAGTATACGGGTTTTTGAACGGGGAATTTATGTCCCTCTTCGGCTCATTCGACAACGAGTACGGCACTCACTACCTGGTGAGTGGCTGATATATACAGCAGCATTGGCTTGTCAACACCGGGAGCGACTAGGATTGGGTTGCTCACTAGTAGAGTTTGTATTTCTTCCAATCCAGCTGTGGCCGCATCCGTCCATTCAAAATTGTTAGTGCGTCGTAGCAATCTGTAAAGTGGCAATGCTTTTTCTCCTAACCTGGAGATGAAGCGGCTTAAGGCCGCTACGTAGCCTGCTAGTTTTTGCACTTGCTTGAGGTCGGTTGGTGTTTTGAGATATGATAAGGCCCAGATTTTAGCTGGGTTAGCTTCGATTCCTCTATGGGATACGATGAACCCTAGTAGCTTTCCGGCTGGAACGCTGAAAACACATTTTTTTTATTGAGCCTGATGTCATATTCTCGAAGGTTGGCAAACGTAAGGCGGCGATCTTCCACCAACGTCCCGACGTGTTTGGTCTTAATGACTACATTGTCAACATATGCCTCCACTGTCTTGCCAATTTGTTTTTCTAAGCATGTTTGAATCATGCGTTGATATGTGGCGCCAGCGTTTTTAAGTCCAAATGGCATAGTGTTGAAACAGAAAGGACCGTACGGGGTGATAAATGGCGTTTCGGCCTGATCGGATTCCTTCAGCTTTATCGCATGGTATCCATAGTAAGCATCAAG
Source organism: Secale cereale (assembly GCA_902687465.1). Taxonomy (NCBI): domain Eukaryota; kingdom Viridiplantae; phylum Streptophyta; class Magnoliopsida; order Poales; family Poaceae; genus Secale; species Secale cereale. Next base: position 105,346,220 of record LR738714.1, on the reverse strand, counting down.
GAAGCGCAATGAGTCGTGTCCGGCCATTCCATCGATAATTTGATCAATGCGGGGCAAAGGAAAGGGATCCTTGGGGCAGGGCTTATTTAGGTCTGTAAAGTCGACGTAGAGGCGCCAGGATTTATCCTTCTTTGGCACCATGACTAAGTTGGCTAGCCAATCCGGATGTTTAATTTCTCTGATGAATCCAGCTTCCAATAGCTTGGCTAGCTCTTCTCCCATTTCTTGTCTTTTGTGTTCAGAAAACCGTCGTAGTGACTGCTTGACTGGTTTGAACCCTTTGATAATATTGAGGTTGTGTTCGGCCAGCCTGCGTGGGATTCCCGGCATATCTGAAGGGTGCCAGGCGAATATATCCCAATTTTCCCGAAGGAAGGCACGTAACGTGTTGTCTACCGCCGGATCCAGCTGTGCCCCGATAGACATTGTCTTGTTAGGGTCCGTTGGGTGCACTTGGAATTTTATGATTTCATCTGCTGGCTTGAAGGAGGTAGATTTCGATATTTTGGCGAGGATTACATCGTCCTTGTCCACCGTTGATCGTAAGGTAGTTAATTCTTCGGCCGCGAGGGCTTTGGATAATGCCTCTAAGGCTAAGGATGCCATTTTGTTTTCGGCGCGGAGTACTCTAGCCGGATCACTTCTTAATGTGATCACTCCATTGGGCCCTAGCATTTTAAGCTTCATGTACCCGTAATGGGGTATAGTTTGAAAGCGTGAAAAAGCGTCCCATCCTAAAAGGGTGTGGTATCCGCTATGGAAGGGAACAATGTGGAAGAGCAATTCCTCCGACCTGTAGTTATCGGATTTACCGAATACTACATCGAACTTAATGCTTCCCGAACACCGGGCTTCACGGCTAGGTATAATTCCTCTAAAGGCTGTCTTAGTGTGCTCAATGCGGGATTTGTGGACCTGCATTTTTGCAAGCGTTTCCTCATATATGAGGTTTAGTTCGCTTCCTCCATCCATAAGTACTTTAGTGAGGCGAAATCCGTCCACTATTGGGTCCAGACTTGGGGTGCGTCTTCGACAGAAAGACTATTTGCCGTGTCGCTCCATGGGCTTGCAGAGCTAATTTGATAGACCTCGGCAAGTTCAGGATTCGCTCTCTTGCGTCGGCTATTTCAGGAGAACGTCTCGAAGACAGTAAAGACACCGACGTCTTTCTCCCCTGATAAGGCGGTGGCAAGAATTGCCGCACCGCTCTTAGCTACCTGCCGGAGTACCCAACATGCTCTAAGGCAGTGGTTTAGGATATTGTCCGGGGCTGCATGTATTTGGCAAGGTTTATCGAGCAGTCCGTCCAGTACGGACCTGCATCTTAAAAAAGGTTTTTTCTTCTTGCCAATAGGCATATTATCGTATGAACTGCTAGGGTATGTCCGTTTAGCCTTAAGAGTGTGTTGTCCGAATGCGGACTGTTCGAGAGGTATGTTTTGGGCTTTCCAAGTGTTTTCCATTGCGTAGTAGTTTCGTACTAAATGTGACAGTTCTGTGAAACTCATAACGCGACGTCGATCGAGGGCGTTCAAGACTCCCTCGTCTGTGCAGTTGCGGTAAAATAGGGAGACCGCCTCATCGTCACAACAGTCCTTAATCTTGTTCTTAACGAGCAGGAATCTGGCCCAAAAGTGGTTGACCGTTCCCTCGGGCGGTTGTTGTATGTTCGCGAAATTATCTATGTCCGGGAATCCGGATTTACTCGGAGAGTTTTTCCCAGGGTGGGCGGGTGTTGGTAATTTTGAGTCCCGACCCAAAGTGGTATTCAGGGTTTTAACAACCTCCGATGTGGACGATCCGGGCTCGGCAGGACCTAAACATTCCGGGAGCCTGGCGTTAATCCCAGAGACCGAAAAACACGAAGTGCCTCCCGACAGGGGCGTCTTCGGCTCGGTGGGTTCGGAGATCCGAACTGTGACGGTCTCCGTCTCAAGAGGGGGAGTCTCTTCAGCTCCGTCCTCAACTACTGCCACTAGATGAGTGATCGGGATGGGATCGATCTCATCATGACCCAATGTAGTTCCAATCTGATTTCCTGGCGATGAAAGCCCCAGGGCGGCGATGCAATCCAGGAGCTCGTTTAAAGGCGAGAGATCTGCTGAGGTTGCATCATCGAAGTGGTCGGAGTCAACATAAGGGTGGTGCTTGATAACCGCAGGGAGTGTGGCCGGCCCTAAGGCCGCGCAGGCGCATACAGCAAACCCGCCGAGCTGGAGAACCTGGCCGATGGCCAAGTTGTTTCCGAGGGTGATCCCGTCATTGATGACGAGACGAGCCATCGATCGCTCATTGCGAGCGCATAGCGGAGCTCTCGATGAAAGCACCATTGTCTGTGTCAAAACCGGCAAATCTCGGGTAGGGGGGGGGCAAGCTATGTGTTTAGAGGATTGATGGTAATAGGAGGCTGGGGACATAATGTTTACCCAAGTTTAGGCCCTCTCGGTCGATGTAATACCCTACTTCCTGCTATATTAATATGAATGAATACGAATACAAGAGTTGATCTATCTCGAGATCGTAATGGCTAAACCCTAAAGTCTAACCTATGAGGATATTGTGATGCCGATGATCCCCTCTACAGACTAAACCTCCTGGCTTATATACACGCCAGGGAGGGCGTAGGATTACAAGGGTGACTTGGGGAGGAAGTAATAGATACATCTAGATTCTACGCTTGCCTTTCTACGTACATAGGAGTCCTGACCGAATACGGGGGCGAGTCTTCTGCTTCTTCTTTTGTGGCCCATCAATACGGCCCAGCTTCATCGACCCGGACGCCTGAGGACCCCTGAATACAGGACTCCCTCAGGCTGCTTTGGACTTAGCCTGCTAGAGCCGCAGTGTCCTCCTCCGTACGGAGAGAGCGCTCCATATTTCCATTGATCGTGATGATGCCACGTGGTCCAGGCATTTTGAGCTTTAAATAAGCATAATGCGTGACTGCATTAAAGCGGGTGAAGGTCATTCTTCCGAGTAGTGCATGATAGCCACTTCGGAACGGAGCTATGTCGAAGATTAGCTCTTTTCTTTGAAAGTTATCGGGAGAGCCGAATACGACCTGCAATGTTAAAGAGCCCGTGCAGCGGGCTTCTACGCCCGGTATCACTCCTTTAAAGATCGTGCTGCTTGGCTTGATTCCAGACGGATCTATCCCCATCTTGCGGACAGTGTCCTGGTATATCAGATTGAGACTGTTGCCGCCGTCCATAAGGACTCGAGTGAGATGGTATACATCGATTATTGGATCGAGCACTAGGGCAGCCGAACCCCCATGACGGATACTAGTCGGATGATCCCTACGATCAAAGGTGATCGGATAGGCCAACCATGGGTTGAATTTGGGGGCAACAGGCTCAACGGCATAGACATCTCGGAGTGCACGCTTGCGCTCCCTCTTTGGGATATGAGTGACATAGATCATGTTCACTGTTTTGATCATCGGTGGAAATTTCTTCTGTCCCCCTGTGTTCTGCTGGCGAGGTTCATCCTTGTCTGCGCTCTGAGGTCCCTTTCCCTTGTGTTCGGAATTAAGCATGCCGGCCTGCTTGAAGACCCAACAACTACGGTTGGTATGGTTCGCAGGTTTAGCCGGGGTGCCATGGATCTGACAGGGCATGTCTAATATTTTGTCCACGATAGATGGACTATCTTTGTTGCCTTTAAATGGCTTCTTCCGTTGACCGGGTCTGGAGCCATTGAATCCGACGTTTACCGCTATATCATCTGGGCTTTTTTCCATGTTTGTTTTTGTTATGTCGTGGCTTTCCATTGATATCCCTGACTTCTGATGTGCCAAGGTCGCTGGTGCTGCTACGAGCTAACCAGCTGTCCTCGCCCGCGCAAAAACGGGTCATGAGTGTAGTTAGGGCTGCCATTGTCCTCGGCTTTTCCTGGCCGAGGTGTCTAGCTAGCCATTTGTCCCGCACACTATGCTTGAAGGCCGCTAAGGCTTCGGCGTCCGGATAGTCGACGATTTGGTTCTTCTAAGTGAGAAACCGATTCCAAAGCTTACGGGCTGACTCCCCGGGTTGTTGGATGATACGTCTCTTGTTGGAAATATGCCCTAGTGGCAATAATAAAATGGTTATTATTATATTTCCTTGTTCATTATAATTGTCTATTTTTCTTGCTTTAATTGTATTATCCGGAAATAGTAATGCATGTGTGAATACATAGACCACAATGTGTCCCTAGTAAGCCTCTTGTTGACTGGCTCGTTGATCTGACCACGGACATTGGATGTCATTGATGACGGGATCACATCATTAGGAGAATGATGTGATGGACAAGACCCAATTCTAAACCTAGCACAAGATCGTGTAGTTCGTATGCTAAAGCTTTTCCAATGTCAAGTATCTGTTCCTTAGACCATGAGGTTGTGCAACTCCCGGATACCGTAGGAATACTTTGGGTGTGCCAAACGTCACAACGTAACTGGGTGGCTATAAAGGTACACTACGGGTATCTCTGAAAGCATCTGTTGGGTTGGCACGAACCGTGACTGGTATTTGTCACTCCGTATGACGGAGAGGTATCTCTGGGCCCACTCAGTAATACATCATCGTAATGAGCTCAATGTGACTAAGGGGTAGGTCACGGGATGATGTGTTGCGGAACAAGTAAAGAGACTTGCCATAACGAGATTGAACAAGGTATCGGTATACCGACGATCGAATCTTGGGCAAGTACTATACCGCTAGACAAAGGGAATCGTATACAGGATTGATTGCATCCTTGACATCGTGGTTCATCCGATGAGATCATCGTGGAACATGTGCGAGCCAACATGGGTATCCAGATCCCGTTGTTTGTTATTGGTCGGAGATATGTCTCGGTCATGACTGCATGGTTCCCGAACCCGTAGGGTCTACACACTTATGGTTCGATGACGCTAGGGTTATAGGGAATGTAATATGTGGTTACTGAGTGTTGTTCGGAGTCCCAGATGAGATCCCGGAAGTCAAGAGGATTTCCGGAATGGTCCGGAGGTAAAGATTTATATATGGGAAGTCCCGTTTTGGTCACCGGAAGTGTTCTGGGCGTTATCGGTAACGTACCGAGACCACCAGAAGGGTTCCGGGGGTCCACCGGGAGGGGCCACCAGCCCCAGAGGCTTGCGTGGGCCAAGTGTGGAAAGGAACCAGCCCCTAGGTGGGCTGGGGCGCCTCCCACCAAGGCCCAGGGCGTAGGGGAGAGGAGAGGGGGCAAACCTTAGGTGCAGATGGGCCTTAAGGCCCACCCTAGGGGCGCCCCCCTCTCTCCCCCTCCTGGTCGCCCCCCAGATGGGATCTCGGGCTGCCGCCACCCCTAGGGGGAACCCTAGATGGGGGCGCAGCCCCTCCCCTCCCACTATATATAGTGAGGGTTTTTGTTGGGGATCGTAGCATAAATCAAAAAAATTCTACGCATCACCAAGATCAATCTATGGAGTAATCTAGCAACGAGGGAGAGGGGAGTGCATCTACATACCCTTGTAGATCGCGATGCGGAAGCGTTGCAAGAACGCGGATGAAGGAGTCGTACTCGTACCGATCCAGACCGCGGTTGATTCCGATCTAAGCGCCGAACAACGGCGCCTCCGCGTTCAACACACGTGCAGCCCGATGACGTCTCCCACGCCTTGATCCAGCAAGGAGAGAGGGAGAGGTTGGGGAAGACTCCATCCAGCAGCAGCACAACGGCGTCGTGGTGGTGGAGGAGCGCGGGACTCTAGCAGGGCTTCGCCAAGCACTGCGAGAGACGAGGAGGGAGAGAGGTAGGGCTGCGCCAAGCGAGAGAGGTCAAACTGTGTGTTGGGCAGCCCCAAACCTCAAGTATATATAGGGGGAAGGGAGGGGCTGCGCCCCCTTTAGGGTTTCCACCCCTAGGGGTGGCGGCCAGCCCTAGATCCCATTTAGGGGGGTGGCCAAGGGGAAGAGGGAGAGGGGGGCGCACCAGATTGGGCCCTAGGGCCCATCTGCCCTAGGGTTTGCCCCCTTCCCCTCTTGGAGGCGCCTTGGGCCCTGGTGGGGGGCGCACCAGCCCACCTGGGGCTGGTCCCCTCCCACACTTGGCCCACGCAGCCCTCTGGGGCCGGTGGCCCCACCCGATGGTCCCGGTACGCTACCGATAGCGCCCGAAACTTTTCCGGTGACCAAAACGGGACTTCCCATATATGAATCTTTACCTCCGGGCCATTCCGGAACTCCTCGTGACGTCCGGGATCTCATCCGGGACTCCGAACAACATTCGGTAACCGCGTACATACTTTCCCTATAACCCTAGCGTCATCAAACCTTAAGTGTGTAGACCCTACGGGCTCGGGAGTCATGCAGACATGGCCGAGACAACTCTTCAGTCAATAACCAACAGCGGGATCTGGATACCCATGTTGGCTCCCACATTCTCCACGATGATCTCATCGAATGAACCACGATGTCAAGGATTCAATCAATCCCGTATACAATTCCCTTTGCCTATCGGTACAGTACTTGCCCGAGATTCGATCGTCGGTATCCCGATACCTTGTTCAATCTCGTTACCGGCAAGTCTCTTTACTCGTTCCGTAACACATCATCCCGTGATCAACTCCTTGATCACATTATGCACATTGTTATGATGTCCTACTGAGTGGGCCCAGAGATACCTCTCCGTCACACGGAGTGACAAATCCCAGTCTCGATTCATGCCAATCCAACAGACACTTTCGGAGATACCCGTAGTGCACCTTTATAGCCACCCAGTTACGTTGTGACGTTTGGCACACCCAAAGCATTCCTACGGTATCCGGGAGTTGCACAACCTCATGGTCTAAGGAAAAGATACTTGACATTGGAAAAGCTTTAGCATACGAACTACACGATCTGTGCTAGGCTTAGGATTGGGTCTTGTCCATCACATCATTCTCCTAATGATGTGATCCCATTATCAACGACATCCAATGTCCATGGTCAGGAAACCGTGACCATCTGTTGATCAACGAGCTAGTCAACTAGAGGCTTACTAGGGACATGGTGTTTGTCTATGTATCCACACATGTATCTGAGTTTCCTATCAATACAATTCTAGCATGGATAACAAACAATTATCATGAACAAGGAAATATAATAATAACCAATTTATTATTGCCTCTAGGGCATATTTCTAACAGTCTCCCACTTGCACTAGAGTCAATAATCTAGTTCACATCGCCATGTGATTAACACTCACAGGTCACATCGCCATGTGACCAACATCCAAAGAGTTTACTAGAGTCAGTAATCTAGTTCACATCAATATGTCATTAACACTCAATGAGTTCTGGGTTTGATCATGTTATGCTTTTGAGAGAGGTTGTAGTCAACGGGTCTGCAACATTCAGATCCCTATGTACTTCGCAAAAGTTTATGTCATATCGTAGATGCTGCTACCATGTTCCACTTGGAGCTATTCCAAACTTTTGCTCCATTATACGTATCCGGTATCTCTACTTTGAGCTATCCGGATAGGTGTTAAGCTTGCATCGACGTAACTTTTTACGTCGAACTCTTTATCACCTTCATAACCGAGAAACATTTCCTTATTCCTCTAAGGATAATTTTGACCACTATCTGGTGATCTACTCCTGGATCACCTTTGTACCCTCTTGCCAGACATGTGGCAAGGCACACATCAGGTGCGGTACTCAGCATGGCATACCGTATAGAGCCTATACAAAAGATAGGGGACGACCTTCGTCCTTCCCCTTTCTTCTGTCGTGGTCAAGCTTTGAGTCTTACTCAACTTCACACCTTACAACTCAGGTAAGAACTCCTTCTTTGACTGATCTATTTTGAACTCCTTCAAAATCATGTCAAAGGTGCATGTTCCTTTTGAAAGTATCATTAGGCGTCTTGATTTATCTATAGATCTTGATGCCCAATTATGTAAGCATCTTTATCCAGGTCTTCCTTTGAAAAAGTCCTTTCAAACAACCCTTTACGCTTTCCAGAAATTTTACATCATTTCGGATCAACAATATGTCATTCACATATACTTATCAGAAATGTTGTAGTGCTCCCACTCACTTTATTGTAAATACAAGTTTCTAACAAACTTTGTATAAACCCAAAAACTTTGATCACTCCATCAAAGCGTATATTCCGACTCCGAGATGCTTGCTCTAGTCCACGGAAGGATCGCTGGAGCTAGCATACCTTTTAACTTCCTTAGGATCGACAAAACCTTTCTGACTGTATCACATACAACCTTTCCTTACGAAAACTGGTAAGGAAACTTGTTTTGACACCCATTTGCCAGATTTCATAAATGCAGCTAATGCTAACATGATTTCTACGGACTTAAGCATCGCTACGGGTGAGAAAATCTCATCGTAGTCAACTCCTTGAACTTGTGAAAAGACTCTTTGCCACAAGTCGAGCTTCATAGACGGTGACATTACCATCCACGTCCGTCTTCTTCTGAAAGATCCATTTATCACAATGGCTTGCCGATCATCGGGCAAATCCACCAAAGTCCATACTTTGTTTTGATACATGGATCCTATCTCGGATTTCTCGGCTTCTAACCATTTGTCGGAATATGGGCCCACCATCGCTTCTCCATAGTTCGTAGGTTCATTGTTGTCCAACAACATGACATTTAAGACAAGATCACCGTACCACTCAGGAGTAGTACATATCCTTGTCGACCTACGAGGTTCGATAGCAACTTGATCTGAAACTTCATGATCACTATCATTAGTTTCCTCTTCAACGGTCGTAGGTTCCACAGAAACATCTTTCTCTGTTACACTACTTTCCGGTTGAAGTGAGGGTTCGACAACCTCAACAAGTTCTATCTTCCTCCCACTCAATTCTTTCGAGAGAAACTCCTTCTCGAGAAAGGACCCGTTCTTAGCGACAAACATTTTTTCCCTTGGATCTGAGATAGAAGGTATACCCAACTGTTACCTTTGGGTATTCTATGAAGATGTATTTGTCCGCTCTGGGTTCGAGCTTTTTCTGGCTGAAGCCATAAGCATCGCAGCCCCAAACATTAAGAAACGACAACTTTGGTTTCTTGCCAAACCACAGTTCATATGGCGTCATCTCAACGGACTTAGATGGTGCCCTATCTATAGTGAATGCAGATGTCTCTAATGCATAACCTCAAAATAAATGCGGTAGATCGGTAAGAGACATCATAGATCGCACCATATCTCATACGGTTCGACTATGACGTCCGAACACACCATTACGCTATGGTGTTCCATGTGGCTTCAACTGCGAAACAATTCCACAATGTCTTAAGTGATTGCCAAACTCATAACTCAGAAAATCTCCCCTTGATCAGATCGTAGGAACATGATCTTCTTGTTATGATGATTCTTAACTTCACTCTGGAATTGCTTGAACTTTTCAAACGTTTCAAGCTTTTGCTTCATTAAGTAAATATACCCATATCTACTCAAATCATCAGTGAAGATGAGAAAATAACGATATCCACCACACGCCTTAATTCTCATTGGATCACACACATTAGCATGTATGATTTCCAACAAGTCACTTGCCCGTTTCATTGTACCTGTAAACGGGATCTCAGTCATCCTGCCCATGAGGCATGGCTCGCATGTGTCAAGTGATTCAAAATCAAGTGACTCCAAGCATCCATCAGCATGGAGTTTCTTCATGCATTTTATGACAAAATGACCTAAGCGGCAGTGCCACAAGAAAGTGGTACTATCATTATTAACTCTACATCTTTTGGCGTTAATATTATTATCATGTGTATTACTATGATCGAGATTCAATAAACCATTGGGTGCATGACCATAAAGGTATTATTCATGTAAAAAGAATAACCATTATTCTCTAACTTAAATGAATAACCGTATTGCAATGAACATGATCTAATCATATTCATGCTCAACGTAGACACCTGATAACATTTATCTAGGTTCAACACTAATCCCGAAGGTAGAGGGAGCGTGCGATGGTGATCTTATCTACCTTGGAAACACTTCCAACATCGTCACCTCGCCCTTAGCTAGTCTCCGTTCAGTCCATAGCTTTTGCTTCAAGTCACTAATAATAGCAACTGAACCGGTATCCAATACCCAGATACTACAAGGAGTACTAGAAAGGTACACATCAATAACACGTATATCAAATATACTTTGTTGAAGTTGCCAGCTTTCTTATCTACCATGTATTTGGGGTAGTTCCGCTACCATGTGACCATTTCCCTTACAATAGAAGCACTTAGTCTCGAGGTTTGGGTTCAACCATGGGTTCCTTCATCAGAGCGACAACTGGTTTGCCATTCATGAAGTTTCCCTTCTAGCCCTTGCCCTTTTTGAAACCAGTTGTCTTGTTAAACCATCAACACTTGATGCTCCCTCTTGATTTCTACTTTTGCGGTCTTAAGCACCGCTAATAGCTCCGGGATCATCTCCATCCTTTGCATGTCATAGTTCATCACGAAGTTCTAGTAGCTTGGTGATAGTGTCTAGAGAATTCCGTCAACCACTATCTCATCTGAAAGATTAACTCCCACTTGGTTCAAGTGATTTTAGCACCCAGACATTCTGAGCACATGCTCACTATTTGAGCTATTCTCCTCCATCTTGTTGGCAAAAGAACTTGTCAGAGGTCTCATACCTCTCAACACGAGCTTGAGCCTGAAATCCCAATTTCAGCTCTTGGAACATCTCATATGTCCTATGGCGTTCAAAACGTCAATGGAATCCCGATTCTAAGCCGTAAAGTATGGTTCACTAAACTATCAAGTAGTCATCAGGACGTGTCTGTCAGGTGTTCACAACATCAACAGACGACGTTGTAGGGGTTTGCACATCGAGCGATGCATCAAAGACATAAGCTTTCTGTGTAGCAGTGAGGACACTCCTTGGACTACGGACCCAGTCCGCATCATTTCTTACAATATCTTTCAACTTAGTCTTTCTCTAGGATCGTATTTAAACAGGGAGTTACAACGCAAGCTTTTGGTCTACAACATAATTTGCGAAGATAACTTAGACTATTGTTCATGACAACTAAGTTCATCTGATGAACTCCCACTCAGATAGACATCTCTCTAGTCATCTAAGTGATACATGATCCAAATCAACTAAGCCGTGTCCGATCATCACGTGAGACGGACTAGTCATCAACGGTGAACATCTTTATGTTGATCGTATCTTCTATACGACTCAGGTTCGACCTTTCGGTCTTCCGTGTTCCGAGGCCATGTCTGTACATGCTAGGCTCGTCAAGTGAACCCTAAGTGTATCGCGTGTGTAAATCTGGCTTACACCCGTTGTATGCGAATGTTAGAACCTATCACACCCGATCATCACGTCGTGCTTCGGAACAACGAACCTTAGCAACGGTGCACAGTTAGGGGGAACACAATTCTTGAAATTTTAGCGAGAGATCATCTTACTTACTACCGTCGTTCTAAGCAAATAAGATGTAAAAACATGATAAACATCACATGCAATCAAATAGTGACATGATATGGCCAATATCATTTTGCTCCTTTTGATCTTCATCTTGGGGGCTCCATGATCATCATTGTCACCGGCATGACACCATGATCTCCATCATCATGATCTCCATCATCGTGTCTTCATGAAGTTGTCTCGCCAAACGTTACTTCTACTACTATGGCTAACGGTTAGCAATAAAGTAAAGTAATTACATGGCGTTTTCAATGACACGCAGGTCATACAATAAAATAAGACAACTCCTATGGCTCCTGCCGGTTGTCATACTCATCGACATGCAAGTCGTGATTCCTATTACAAGAACATGATCAAACTCATACATCACATATATATCATTCATCACATCCCTTTGGCCATATCACATCACACGACACATGCTGCAAGCACAAGTTAGACATCCTCTAATTGTTGTTGCAAGTTTTTACGTGGCTGCTATAGGTTTCTAGCAAGAACGTTTCTTACCTACGCAAAAACTACAACGTGATATGCCAATTTCTATTTACCCTTCATAAGGACCCTTTTCATCGAATCCGATCCGACTAAAGTGGGAGAGACAGACACCCGCTAGCCACCTTATGCAACTAGTGCATGTCAGTCGGTGGAACCATTCTCACGTAAGAGTACGTGTAAGGTCGGTCCGGGCCGCTTCATCCCACGATGCCGCCAAATCAAGATAATACTAGTAAAGGCAAGAGAATTAAAAAATCTATGCCAACAACTACTTTGTGTTCTACTCGTGCAAGATACTACGCATAGACCTAGCATATGATGCCACTGTTGGCGATCGTAGCAGAAATCAAATTCTACGAATCACCAAGATCAATCTATGGAGTAATCTAGCAACGAGGGAGAGGGGAGTGCATCTACATACCCTTGTAGATCACGATGCAGAAGCATTGCAAGAACGCAGATGAAGGAGTCGTACTCGTACCGATCCAGTTCGCGGTTGATTCCGATCTAAGCGCCGAACAACGGCGCCTCCGCGTTCAACACACGTGCAGCCCGATGACGTCTCTCACGCCTTGATCCAGCAAGGAGAGAGGGAGAGATTGGGGAAGACTCCATCCAGCAGCAGCACAACGGCGTGGTGGTGGTGGAGCGCGGGACTCCAGCAGGGCTTCGCCAAGCACTGCGAGAGACGAGGAGGGAGAGAGGTAGGGTTGCGCCAAGCGAGAGAGGTCAAAACGTGTGTTGGGCAGCCCCAAACCTCAAGTATATATAGGGGGGAGGAAGGGGCTGCGCCCCCTTTAGGGTTTCCACCCCTAGGGGTGGCGGCCAGCCCTACATCCCATCTAGGGGGCGGCCAAGGGGGAGAGGGAGAGGGGGCGCCCCAGATTGGGCCCTAGGGCCCATCTGCCCTAGGGTTTGCCCCCTTCCCCTCTTGGAGGCGCCTTTGGCCCTGGTGTGGGGGCGCACCAGCCCACCTAGGGCTGGTCCCCTCCCACACTTGGCCCACGCAGCCCTCTGGGGCCGGTGGCCCCACCCGGTGGACCCCCGGGACCCTCCCGGTGGTCCCGGTACGCTACCGATAACGCCTGAAACTTTTCCGGTGACCAAAACGGGACTTCCCATATATGAATCTTTACCTCCGGACCATTCTGGAACTCCTCGTGACATCCGAGATCTCATCCGGGACTCCGAACAACATTTCGTAACCGCGTACATACTTTCCCTATAACCCTAGCGTCATCGAACCTTAAGTGTGTAGACCCTACGGGCTCGGGAGTCATGCAGACATGGCCGAGACAACTCTCCGGACAATAACCAACAGCGGGATCTGGATACCCATGTTGGCTCCCACATGCTCCACGATGATCTCATCGGATGAACCACGATGTCAAGGATTCAATCAATCCCGTATACAATTCCCTTTGTCTATCGGTACAGTACTTGCCCGAGATTCGATCGCCGGTATCCCGATACCTTGTTCAATCTCGTTACCGGCAAGTCTCTTTACTCGTTCCATAACACATCATCCCGTGATCAACTCCTTGATCACATTGTGCACATTGTGATGATGTCCTACTGAGTGGGCCTAGAGATACCTCTCCGTCACACGGAATGACAAATCCCAGTCTCGATTCATGCCAACCCAACAGACACTTTCGAAGATACCCGTAGTGCACCTTTATAGCCACCCAGTTACGTTGTGACGTTTGGCACACCCAAAGCATTCCTACGGTATCCGGGAGTTGCACAACCTCATGGTCTAAGGAAAAGATACTTGACATTGGAAAAGCTTTAGCATATGAACTACACGATATGTGCTAGGCTTAGGATTGGGTCTTGTCCATCACATCATTCTCCTAATGATGTGATCCCATTATCAACGACATCCAATGTCCATGGTCAGGAAATCATGACCATCTGTTGATCAACGAGCTAGTCAACTAGAGGCTTACTAGGGACATGGTGTTTGTCTATGTATCCACACATGTATCTGAGTTTCCTATCAATACAATTCTAGCATGGATAATAAACAATTATCATGAACAAGGAAATATAATAATAACCAATTTATTATTGCCTCTAGGGCATATTTCCAACAGTTTTGGGGCTGACAGCAGATGCATGAGTCTCCCTCTCTCTTGGCGCAGCCCTACCCCTCTCCATTCTCGTCTCCCGAAGTGCTTGGCGAAGCCCTGCTGGAGTGCCACGCTCCTCCACCACCACCACGTCATCGTGCTGCTGCTGGACTGAGTCTTCCCCAACCTCTCCCTCTCCCCTTGCTTGATCAAGGCACGGGAGACATCACCGTGTTGCACGTGTGTTGAACGTGGAGGCATCGTTGTTCGGCGCTTAGATCGGATTCGACCGCGATCTGAATCGCTTCATGTATGACTCCACCAACCGCGTTCTTGCAACGCTTCCACACCGTGATCTTCAAAGGTATGAAGATCCACTCCCGTCTCGTTGCTAGTAATCTCCATAGAAAGATCTTGGTGATGCATAGGAATTTTTTTTGATTTTTTGCAACGATCCCCAACAGCGGCATCATGAGCTAGGTCTATGCGTAGTAACTATGCACGAATAGACCACAAGATTGTTGTGGGCGTAGATCGTGTCAATTTACTTGCCGCTACTAGTCTTATCTTGATTCGGCGGCATCATGGGATGAAGCGGCCCGGACCGACCTTACACATACGCTTACGTGAGACAGGTTCCACCGACTGACATGCACTAGTTGCATAAGGTGGCTAGCGGGTGTCTGTCTCTCCCACTTTCGTCGGATCGGATTAGATGAAAAGGGTCCTTATGAAGGGTAAATAGTAATTGGCATATCACGTTGTGGTTTTGGCGTAGGTAAGAAACGTTCTTGCTAGAAACCTATAGCAGCCACGTAAAAACTTGCAACAACAATTAGAGGACTTGTAACTTGTTCTTGCAGCATGTGATGTGTGATGTGATATGGCCAAAAGGATGTGATGAATGATATATTATATATATATGTGATGTATGAGTTTGATCATGTTCTTGTAATAGGAATCACGACTTGCATGTCGATGAGTATGACAACCGGCAGGAGCCATAGGAGTTGTCTTATTTTATTGTATGGCCTGCGTGTCATTGAAAACACCATGTAATTACTTTACTTTATTGCTAACCGTTAGCCATAGTAGTAGAAGTAATGTTTGGCGAGACAACTTCATGAAGACACGATGATGGAGATCATGGTGTCATGCCGGTGACGATGATGATCATGGACCCCGAAGATGGAGATCAAAAGGAGCAAAATGATATTGGCCATATCATGTCACTATTTGATTGCATGTGATGTTTATCATGTTTTACATCTTATTTGCTTAGAACGACGGCAGTAAATAAGTTGATCTCTCACTAAAATTTCAAGAATTGTGTTCCCCTTAACTGTGCACCATTGCTAAGGTTCGTTGTTCCGAAGCAGCACGTGATGATCGGGTGTGATAGGCTTTAAAGTTCGCATACAACGGATGTAAGCCAGATTTACACACGCAATACACTTAGGGTTGACTTGACGAGCCTAGCATGTACAGACATGGCCTCGGAACACGGAAGACCGTAAGGTCGAACATGAGTCGTATAGAAGATACGATCAACATGAAGATGTTCACCATTGATGACTAGTCCATCTCACGTGATGATCGGACACGGCCTAGTCGATTCAGATCATGTATCACTTAGATGACAAGAGAGATGTCTATCTGAGTGGGAGTTCATTAAATTTGTTTAGATGAACTTAATTGTCATGAACATAGTCTAAAATATTTACAATATGTCTTGTAGATCCAATGGCCCACGCTAATGTTGCCCTCAACTTCAATGCGTTCCTAGAGAAAACCAAACTGAAAGACGATGGTAGCAACTATACGGATTGGGTCCGTAACTTGAGGATCATCCTCATAGCTACCAAGAAAGCATATGTCCTTGAAGCACCTCTAGGTGATCCACCCGTTTTCCCAGCAACTCAAGACGTTATGAACGCCTGACAGTCGCGTAGTAATGATTACTCCCTGGTTCAGTGCGGCATGCTTTACAGCTTAGAATCGGGGCTCCAAAAGGGTTTTGAGCAACACAGAGCATATGAGATGTTCCAAGAGCTGAAAATGGTTTTCCAAGCTCATGCCCGAGTCGAGATATATGAAGTCTCCGACAAGTTCTACAGTTGTAAGATGGAGGAGAATAGTTCTGTCAGCGAGCATATACTCAAAATGTGTGGGTTACATAACCGCTTGTCTCAGTTGGGAGTTAATCTCCCAGATGACGCGGTCGTTGACAAAATCCTCCAGTCGCTCCCACCTAGCTACAAGCGCTTTATGATGAACTTCAATATGCAAGGGATAGAGAAGTCCATTCCCGAGGTATATTCAATGCTGAAATCAGCGGAGGTGGAGATCAAGAAAGAACATCAAGTGTTGATGGTGAATAAAACCACTAAGTTCAAGAAAGGCAGGGGTAAGAAGAACTTCAAGAAGGACGGCAAAGGAGTTGCCGCGCCCGGTAAGCTAGTTGTCGGGAAGAAGCCAAAGAATGGACCCAAGCCTGAGACTGAGTGCTTTTATTGCAAGGGAACGGGTCACTAGAAGCGGAACTGCCCCAAATACTTAGCAGATAAGAAGGCCGGCAACATCAAAGGTATATGTGATATACATGTTATTGATGTGTACCTTACCAGCGCTCGTAGTAGCTCCTGGGTATTTGATACCGGTGTAGTTGCTCACATTTATAACTCAAAGCAGGAGCTGCGGAATAAGCGGGGACTGGCAAAGGACGAGGTGACGATGCGCGTCGGGAATGGTTCTAAGGTGGATGGGGTCGCCGTCGGCACGCTACCTCTACATCTACCTTCAGGATTAGTTTTAAACCTCAATAATTGTTATTTAGTACCAGCTTTGAGCATGAACATTGTATCTGGATCTCGTTTAATGCGAGATGGCTACTCATTTAAATATGAGAATAATGGTTGTTCTATTTATATGAGAGAAATGTTTTATGGTCATGCCCCGCTGGTCAATGATTTATTCTTATTGAATCTCGAACGTGATGTTACACATATTCAT
This sequence comes from Secale cereale, assembly GCA_902687465.1. NCBI lineage: Eukaryota > Viridiplantae > Streptophyta > Magnoliopsida > Poales > Poaceae > Secale > Secale cereale. Next base: position 105,329,234 of record LR738714.1, on the reverse strand, counting down.
AGTATGAATGCCAAATGATGTAAGGTTGATAATGATAGTCCCACATACTTGTGGCACTGCCGCCTCGGTCATATTGGTGTCAAACGTATGAAGAAGCTCCATGCAGATGGACTTTTGGCGTCTCTTGATTATGAATCATTTGACACGTGCGAACCATGCCTCTTGGGCAAGATGACCAAGACTCCGTTCTCCGAAGCAATGGAGCGAACAACCAACTTGTTGGAAATCATACATACCGATGTGTGCGGTCCAATGAGTGTTGAAGCTCGCGGTGGCTATCGTTATGTTGTCACCCTCACTGATGACTTAAGTAGATATGGGTATGTCTACTTGATGAAACAAAAGTCTGAGACCTTTGAAAAGTTCAAGGAATTTCAGAATGAGGTTGAGAATCAACATGACAGAAAAATGAAGTTCTTATGATCAGATCGTGGAGGAGAATATTTAAGTCATGAATTTGGCACGCACCTAAGGAAATGTGGAATTGTTTCATAAGTGACGCCGCCTGGAACACCTCAACGAAATGGTGTATCCGAACGTCATAATCATACTCTGTTGGACATGCTGCGATCTATGATGTCTCTTACCAACTTACCGCTATCATTCTGGGGTTATGCTTTAGAGACTGCCGCATTCACTTTAAATAAGGCACCGAATAAATCCATTGAGACGACACCGTATGAACTATGGTTTGGTAAGAAACCTAAGTTGTCATTTCTAAAAGTTTGGGGATGCGATGCTTATGTCAAGAAACTTCAACCTGAAAAGCTCGAACCCAAATCAGAAAAATGTGTCTTCATAGGATACCCTAAGGAAACTATTGGCTATACCTTCTACCTCAGATCCGAAGGCAAGGTCTTTGTTGCGAAGAATGGATCCTTTCTGGAGAAAGAGTTTGTCTCGAAAGAAGTGAGAGGGAGGAAAGTGGAACTTGATGAGGTGATTGTCACCCCTTCCGAACCGGAAAGTGGCGCAGCGCAGGAAGATGTTTCTGTGGTGCCTGCACCGACTAGGGAGGAAGTTAATGATAATGATAATGAAACTTCGGATCAAGTTACTGCTGAGCTTCGTAGGTCCACAAGGACACGTTCCGCACCAGAATGGTATGACAACCCTGTCCTAGAAATCATGTTGTCCTAGAAAGCATCTCGGAGTTGGAACATTCGCTTTGATGAGGTGATCAAAGCGTTTGGGTTTATACAGATTTGGGGAGAAGCCTGTATTTACAAGAAAGTGAGTGGGAGCTTTGTAGCATTCCTCATATTATATGTGGATGACATATTGCTGATGGGAAATGATGTAGACCTCTTGGAAAGCATAAAGGCCTACTTGAATAAGTGTTTTCCAATGAAGGACCTTGGAGAAGCTGCTTACATATTAGGCATCAAGATCTATAGAGATAGATCAAGATGCCTCATTGGTCTTTCACAAAGCACATACCTTGACAAGATATTGAAGAAGTTCAATATGGATAAGTCCAAGAAAGGGTTCTTGCCTGTATTGCAAGGTATGAGATTGAGCACAGCTCAATGCCCGACCTCGGCAGAAGATAAAGAAAAGATGAGTGTCATCCCCTATGCCTCGGCCATAGGTTCTATTATGTATGTCATGCTATGTACCAGACCTGATGTGAACCTCGCCATAAGTTGGGTGGGGAGGTACCAAAGTGATCTCGGTATGGAACACTGGACAGCGGTCAAGAACATCCTGAAGTACTTGAAAAGGACTAAGGACATGTTTCTCGTTTATGGAGGTGACGAAGAGCTCGTCGTAAAGGGTTACGTCGATGCTAGCTTCGACACAAATCTGGATGACTCCAAGTCACAAACCGGATATGTGTATATTTTGAATGGAGGGGCAGTCAACTGGTGCAGTTGCAAGCAAAGCATCATGGCGGCATCTACATGTGAAGAGGAGTACATAGCTGCTTCCGAAGCAGCGTAGGAAGGAGTCTGGATGAAGGAGTTCATCACTGACCTAGGAGTTATTCCAAGCGCATCGAGCCCGATGACTCTCTTCTATCACAACACTGGATCTATTGCCATTGCCAAGGAGCCCAGGTTTCACAAGAAGACCAAGCACATCAAGCGCCGTTTCAACTCCATTCGAAATTATATTCAAGATGGAGACATAGATATTTGTAAAGTGCATACGGATCTGAATGTCGCGGATCCGTTGACTAAACCTCTTCCACAAGCAAAACATGATCAACACCAGAACTCTATGGGTGTTCGATTCATCACAATGTAACTAGATTGTTGACTCTAGTGCAAGTGGGCGACTGTTCGAAATATGCCCTAGAGGCAATAATAAAATGGTTATTATTATATTTCCTTGTTCATGATAATTGTCTATTGTTCATGCTTTAATTGTATTATCCGGAAATAGTAATGCATGTGTGAATACATAGACCACAATGTGTCCCTAGTAAGCCTCTAGTTGACTGGCTCATTGATCAATAGATGGTTACGGTTTCCTAACCATGGACATTCGATGTCATTGATGACGGGATCACATCATTAGGAGAATGATGTGATGGACAAGACCCAATTATAAGCCTAGCACAAGATCGTGTAGTTCAGATGCTAAAGCTTTTCCAATGTCAAGTATATGTTCCTTAGACCATGAGGTTGTGCAACTCCCGGATATCGTAGGAATACTTTGGGTGTGCCAAAATCACAACGTAACTGGGTGGCTATAAATGTACACTACAGGTATCTCCGAAAGCATCTCTTGGGTTGGCACGAACCGAGACTAGGATTTGTCACTCCGTATGACAGAGAGGTATCTCTGGGCCCACTCGGTAATACATCATTGTAATGAGCTCAATGTGACTAAGGGGTTGGTCACGGGATGATGTGTTTTGGAATGAGTAAAGAGACTTGCCATAACGAGATTGAACAAGGTATCGGTATACCGACGATCGAATCTCGAGCAAGTACTATACCGCTAGACAAAGGGAATCGTATACGGGATTGATTGAATCCTTGACATCGTGGTTCATCCGATGAGATCATCGTGGAACATGTGGGAGCCAACATGGGTATCCAGATCCCGCTGTTGGTTATTGGCCGGAGATATGTCTCAGTATGACTGCATGGTTCCCGAACCCGTAGGGTCTACACACTTAAGGTTCAATGACGCTAGGGTTATAGGGAATGTAGTACGTGGTTACCGAATGTTGTTCGGAGTCCCGGATGAGATCCCGGTCGTCACGAGGAGTTCCGGAATGGTCCGGAGGTAAAGATTTATATATGGGAAGTCCCGTTTTGGTCACCGGAAGTTTTCTGGGCGTTATCGGCAACGTACCGGGACCACTGGAAGGGTTCCGGGGGTCCACCGGGAGGGGCCACCAGCCCCAGAGGCTTGCGTGGGCCAAGTGTGGGAAGTTACCAGCCTCTATGTGGGCTGGTGCGCCTCCCACCAAGGCCTAGGGCGCAGTGGAGAGGAGAGGGGGCAAACCCTAGGTGCAGATGGGCCTTAAGGCCCACCCTAGGGGCGCCCCCCTCTCTCCCCCTCGAG
>LR738714.1:105305563-105325650 GCA_902687465.1 Secale cereale | reverse complement strand
CCCCCCCCAGATGGGATCTCGGGCCGCCGCCACCCCTAGGGGAGGAACCCTAGATGGGGGCGCAGCCCCTCCCCTCCCCCTATATATAGTGGGGGTTTTGGGGCTGCCAGATGCACAAGACTCCCTCGCTCTTGGCGCAGCCCTACCCTCTCTCGTAGTGCTTGGCGAAGCCCTGCTGGAGTGCCACGCTCCTCTACCACCACCACGCCATCGTGCTGCTGCTGGACGGAGTCTTCCCCAACCTCTCCCTCTCCCCTTGCTGGATCAAGGCGCGAGAGACATCACCGGGCTGCACGTGTGTTGAACGCGGAGCCGCCGTAGTTCGATGCTTAAATCGGATTCGACCGCGATCTGAATCGCTTCGTTTACGACTCCACCAACCGCGTTCTTGCAACGCTTCTGCATCTTGATCTTCGAAGGTATGAAGATGCACTCCTCTCTCGTTGCTAGTAATATCCATAGAAAGATCTTGGTGATGCGTAGGAAATTTTTTGATTTTCTGCAACGATCCCCAACATCTCCAACGTATATATAATTTTTGATTGTTCCATGCTATTATATTATCCTTCTAGGATGTTTTATGGGCTTTTATATACACTTTTATATGATTTGTGGGACTAACCTATTAACCCAGAGCCCAGTGCCAGTTTCTGTTTTTCTCTTGTTTTAGGGTTTCGCAGAAAAGGTATATCAAACGGAGCCCAATTGACATCAAATTCAACGGAGGTGGTTTTTGGACCAGAAGAAGCCCACGGAGTACCGGAGGAGGACCAGGAGATGCATGGGCTGCCCACGAGGGTGGGGGCGCGCGCCCCCCTGCCTCGTGGACAGACCGTAGACCCCCTTTGCTTGGCCCCGACTCGAACACCTCCTATATATACTGAAACCTCCGAAAAATAACCTAGATTGCCAGTTCTGCCACCGAAAGCCTCTGTTGCCACAAAAATCCAATCTAGACCTGTTTTGGCACCTGCCGAAGGGGGGAATCCCTCTCCGGTGGCCATCTTCATCATCCCGTCGCTCTCCATGACGAGGAGGGAGTAGTTCACCCTCGGGGCTGAGGGTACTTACTAGTAGCTATGTGTTTGATCTCTCTCTCATGTTCTTGAGATGGCACGATCTTGATGTATCGCGAGCTTTACTATTATAGTTGGATCTTATGATGCTTCTCCCCCTCTACTCTCTTGTAATGGATTGAGTTTTCCCTTTGAAGTTATTTTATCGGATTGAGTCTTTAAGGATTTGAGAACACTTGATGTATGTCTTGCGTGGGATACCTGTGGTGACAATGGGGTATTCTATTGATTCACTTCATGTATGTTTTGGTGATCAACTCGCGGGTTCCGTGACCTTGGGAATCTATGCATAGGGGTTGGCACATGTTTTCGTCTTGACTCTCCGGTAGAAACTTTGGGGCACTCTTTGAAGTTCTTTGTGTTGGTTGAATAGATGAATCTGAGATTGTGTGATTCATATCGTATAATCATGCCCACGGATACTTGAGGTGACAATGGAGTATCTAGGTGACATTAGGGTTTTGGTTGATTTGTATCTTAAGGTGTTATTCTAGTACGAACTCTATGATAGATTGATCGGAAAGAATAACTTTGAGGTGGTTTCGTACCCTACCATAATCTCTTCGTTTGTTCTCTGCTATTAGTTACTTTGGAGTGACTCTTTGTTGCATGCCGAGGGGTAGTTATATGATCCAGTTATGTTATTATTGTTGAGAGAACTTCCACTAGTGAAAGTATGAACCCTAGTCCTTGTTTCCTACCATTGCAACATCGTTTGTGCTCACTTTTACCACTTTCTACCTTGCTTTTTTATATTTTCAGTTTACAAAAACCTATATCTACCATCCATATTGCACTTGTATCACCATCTCTTCGCTGAACTAGTGCACCTATACAATTTACCATTGTATTGGGTGTGTTGGGGACACAAGAGACTCTTTGTTATTTGGTTGCAAGGTTGTTTGAGAGAGACCATCTTCATCCTACGCCTCCCACGGATTGATAAACCTTAGGTCATCCACTTGAGGGAAATTTGCTACTGTCCTACAAACCTCTGCATTTGGAGGCCCAACAACGTCTACAAGAAGAAGGTTGCATAGTAGACATCATTGGATTATGTGACTTAGATCGTCAGCATCCGGGGGGCAGACATAGGTCCCTTGAAAATTGGCCCGAAAAGCATCCTCAAGTTCTTCCCAACTTCCAATGGTGTTTTCTGGGAGGTTGTTCAGCCAGTGCCGAGCTGGTCCTTTTAGCTTGAGGGGTAAGTATTTGATGGCGTGGAGATCATCTCCACAAGCCATGTGGATGTGAAGAATAAAGTCTTCTATCGAGACAGCAAGATCCGTTGTTCCATCATACGCCTCAATATTTATGGGTTTAAACCCTTCTGGAAATTCGTGATCCAGCACCTCATCGGTGAAGCACAGAGGGTGTGTGGCACCCCTGTATTTTGATATGTCGTGGTGTAGGTCCGACGGTTGTGATGTTCGGTATTGGCTCCGAACTGGTATATGACCGGCATATTTGGCTTGATAACCGCCGTCCCGTGCGGCAGCACGGTCCCTGGATCCGTAGATGAATCTGGTCTTGCCAGCCTTTTTGTTCAGGTCCTCACGTAGATCGTGTTTCTGGCCCTGAGCCGTGGCCTCCTTTCCTTAACGGGGAGGGGGTGCGGGTTTGTGTACGCCATTGCTAGCCACTCTGTTCCGTCCACGAGGTGGTCGGTCCGGCTTATCGGCGGTATTGTTCTTCGGTGGTATAGGCGCAATAGCCTCATCGTCAAATTTGGGCAGCAGTTTACGCTTAGGATAGCCCTTTGTTTGGCGGTTGTAGCCATATTTTTCCTCAGCGTCTAGCACTTCGTTCCATCTATCATTGAGCGTATCATGTGCTGCTTTAAGCCGCTGCTGCTTCTTTTTCAGGCTCCTTGTTGTGGCAATAAGCCTCTGATGGAAGCGCTCTTGTTCTAAGGGTTCTTCTTGGACGATGAATTCGTCATCGCCCAAGCTAACATCCTCTTTGGAGACAGGTTGATAATTGATGTCTTCGGCATCGCTGTGATTAGACAGCGGTCCCAGACTGTGTTCGCCATCCTCTCGCTCGTCCTGCTCCATCGCTGGATCTGCGGGGTCATCGGCTTGGTACGGATTATCACCGTCGTCACTGACAGTGTTGATATCTTTCCCTTTACGGGATCGAGATCGGCACTTCTGACGCCGATGCTTGGGAGGTTCATCGACAGGCACATCCTTATTGGGATCATTATCGTCGTCGTCCTCCTTCTCTTTAGGTGTGTCCACCATATATACATCGTATGAGGACGTAGCCGTCCATCACCCGGTTACGGGCAGGTTTTTGTCAAGATCCACTTCGGCTTCGAGGTCCATCCCTTCGAAGTCTTCGGAAGCGTAGTCAAATAGATCGATTAAATCTTAGACCGTGGCTACCAAGTGGGTGGTGGTTGGGAAGCAAAATTCTCCATCATCAGCCTCCAGTTCAAACCGGATATAATTCGGTTGTGAGTCCCCTTCTAAGGAGAGGGATTTTAATGAGTTTAGCACATCGCCTAAAGGTGAGTGACGGAAGATATCTGCGGAGATGAATTCGACGATAGGCGCCTGATCAAGCATGAAGGACGCGGAAGCACATGGTTCGGAACCTGTAGCCGGAGACGAGTCTGACGTTCCGGTAACACAAATCCCGCTCAAGGTTGGATCTATGTGCGGCTCCAGCGCCGCTGAGTCTGCGGCTTCTGTGGCGGGGTTGAGTTTCCCGTCCTTGGGTGACGCGATCTGCTTCGGATCTAGGGCCAGAGCAGTTACACGTGCTATCCCCTGGATGTGGTCCGATGACAGATTTAGGTCATGTTCATCCTGGTGGCAGGGAGGAGTCGCTATTGACTCGAATCCGTCGAAGATTGAAAGCACAAGTGCTCACTGGGTGATTTTGGTAATTAATGTCAACATATCTCTTGTTGGACTAATGTTTTCATCTAGTATATTTCAAACAAGTTCAACAAATGGAGTGGCATGGACTAGAGGATGTGGAACCCTATCACAGCCCTATAGCTTTAGCCTTTGCTCGACTCTGCATGATCATGTGCATCATGTTTAATTTTCTCAGAAACTTGGAAATGGGGATGATCAAACCCTAGCACTTCAATTTTCAAATAGGTCCAGTTAAAAAAATTGCATTCAATCTTTCCAAAGTGTTCTTATTAATTATTTGATATTTTTGGCAAGGCTTTTGCACCAAACCAAAAATAATGAACATTTTTAGGAATATTTTGGGCACTGAATTTTAAATCATTATTGTATTTGAATTTGGAGTTATATTCATAATATATAGAATATATTTCGAAATAACTTTGATTTAATTTATGTGCTCCTGGAAAAGTCCACGGGAAACATAAAAATACTCAGAGGATGTTTTGGCACTTGTTTGAATTTGTTCAAATTCAAAACAGTGGCAAAAGAAATAAACAAAGAAAAGAAAACAGAAAACAGAAAGTTTTGCACAGTGAGAGAGAGAAGTACCTGGCCTTACCTGGCTGGCCCAGCTGGCGGCCCAGCCCACCTGGGCTTCCCCTGCTAGTCATCCCCGTCCTCACGCCGGGAGGACAGGGGAGTGTGGTCACTGTGCGCGGGCACGCGCCGAGACACCTCCACCCTGCCTGCTAGCCCCGGCCTTCCCTCACGACGCCACGCAGACGCCCAGAGGCTTCTCTCCCCTCCCCCTCACTCGCTGCTCTCTTCCCCCCCTCTGTTTCTCTCGCACGCAGCCACCGAGAGGAGCTCGCCGCCGCCGCCCTGACCACCGCGGCCACCGGCCACCACACACCTCGCCAACATGCCAAAAAGAACCGCCGCAGCTCCGTCTTCCTATTCGTCGACGTACTCAAGCTGGGGAGCACCGCAACGCCCTCGACGCCGTCGTCTTCAACCTCCAGCTCCCCAGATCGCCGGAGATGCCCCGACGTCGTCCGACCTCCTACGAGCGCACTGAGACGCGCGCTGCAACCTATGTGAGCTCCTCCGTCGTTTGCCCCTCCTCCCCATGCCTCTTGATCACCATAGCCACTGTTTCGACCGAAGCCGAAGCTCGCCGCCGCTCGGGCTGGTCGCCGGCGCCACCCCGGTGACCTTTTGGTCACACCACCATGTCCAACGAGTTTGTGAGCACTCGTAGAGGCCGTAGGTGCAAACCTCAGCTCCCCCTGCGCACCGTTTCGTTGAATCCGTCGCAACCAGAGCTTCAGTCGCCATGGACCTCATCGCCAGTGCCTCTGAAGGCCTCCCAGCGCCCAGCCATGCGCACCCCTAGATGCGGGTGGGTGAGGGCTTCCTTCTGGTGACCTCAGCACGCCCAGCCGCTACCCCTAGCGCCACCCCGGCAAGCCGCCGCACTGTGACGTCACCGGCGCTTAATCCGGCGATGCTGGCGTGGCCTAATTAGTTCAGGCACTAATGATCCCCCTGGGTCAATGACAGGTGGACCCAGGCCCCTAACTAGTTAAGGTTTAGACTTAGTTTAGTGTTATCTATTTCTACTAGTTAGATTGGACACTGACATGTGGGCCTCGGGCCCACTGACAGTTTAGTTAGTACTAACTTAAGGCTAACTAACCATGTTAGTTAGTTGTGTCACTGACACGTGGGGCCCAGACTTTGTTAACCTTTAGTTTAGTTTTTAAATTTTTAGTTAGCCCTGAGAGACTGACCAGTGGGACCCACTGGTCAGGTTTGACCCGGACCAGCCCCTATTGACCTGCTGACATCAGCATGTGGTCATGCTGACGCAGTAAAGTATTTCTGGAATTTTAAATAAATCTTAAATGATTTATGAATTTCAGAAAATACTCAAAACTTCTAAAAATCATATAAAATCAACCGTAGCTCAGATGAAAATAATTTATATATGAAAAATGATCAGAAAAATTCAGGAATCTGTATATGGCATTATCATGCATGTTTGAGCAACTTATGCCTGCTGATAAGGTCAAATCAATTAAATGGCATTTAAATAATCACATATGGAGTTTGAATTTGAATCTTGGATTCAAACCAACTTCATTTAACCTGTTGCTAGTTGCATTAGCTCAAATTACAGAATAATGCCATGTCATGATCATGCATCATATTGTGCATTGCATTGATTGTGTTTCTTTCTCTGTTGCCGGTATTTGTCCCCTCTCAGTAGACATTGTTCCGACGATGTGATCGATGACACTAATGAAGACACAGTACCATCTTCAGAAGTGCTAGGCAAGCAAAACCCCTTTGAGCATTCCGATACAATCCCACTCTCTCGCTCTTACTCTCTTTACTGCATTAGGACAACAACGCTTCAGCTGTTACCTGCTGTGGTAGTTGAACCCCTTTCCTCTGCATGACCTGTCATTGCCACAGTAAATAGTTGAAACCCACTAGTATGAGTAGGAGTTGTTTGAGCCATGTTGTGCCTACTCATTCATGCTTTTTGGTTATGCCTGCTATTGCTTAGAGTTGTGTCAGGTCTGATTCATCGGGGATGAATTGGAATGGTGATGAACATGTCCTTCTGTGTGTGAGATAAGTGTGTGAACACGATTTGGTAAAGGTAGCGATGAGAGGCCATGTAGGAGTACATGGTGGGTTGTCGCATTGAAATCGTCCTTAGGAACTAAGTTCTGTGTTGGTTGATCCATAAACAGCTACTACCATGCATTGGGCTCCGGGCGCTCCAAGCTCTCTCGACTTATTAATTGCCCTTGTCCTCTGTCCAGGAGTTGCAACTAGTTTCTGGTGTTTGTATTATACTGGAGGTCGTGCGCAGCGCTGACCCTCGGGGTGGGTTGTGACGCGGCAGGTACGTGGCACGGTGTACCGGTCGCCCGTTTGGTGACTCGTGAACCCTGTACACATTGTTTGGGGCCGTGAGCGACACCCCGGCCGGATCTCCCCACGAATGGAACCCAAATAGGCGATCAACCTGGACTAGGGACTTGTGTGGTTAGTCAGGTCGTGGCCTCCACCCTCGCTGGGCTTCCGCTTGAAGGTTGCGAGTACATGTCGTGTAAACGGCGGTAAGTGGTGAGAGCGTGTGTGAAGAAGTACACCCCTGCAGGGTTATATATGATCTATACGAATAGCCGTGTCCACGGTAATGGACTTCTAGGTTACCTGTACAGTTCATAGACAAGTGAAAATGGATACTCTAAAACATGCAAGATAAGCGTGAGTGCTATGGATGGCCTTCTCGTAGGGAGACGGGGGTGGATCCATAGTGGTGTATTGGTTGGTGAATATGTGGACTCGTGTGCGCCACCTCAAAGAGTTACTTACAGTCGTAGTTCAGGATAGCCACCGAGTCAAAGCTGGCTTGCTGCAGTCAAACTCCACCACCCCTTTGTTGATACTGATGCATATGTAGCTAGTTCTGATGTAAGTCTTGTTGAGTACCTTTGTACTCATGTTTGCCTAATTTATGTTTTTGGAGAGAGACTTCAGTGTCACTAGTGGTTCCGCGTGGACTTCGACGTTTAGCTTGTTACCTCAGCTACGATCTTGTACCCTTGGGAGGGTCTTGTAGATAATCAGGCTTCTCAGCCTTTTTCATTTGTAGTTGTCTGTACTCAGACATGTTATGCTTCCGTTGCATGAATGCTCTGTATGTTGGGTCGTGTGACCTCTGTTTGTAATAAATGCTACGATGGCTCTTCTGGGCCTTTATCTATATGAGTTGTTGAGTTATGTTGTGATGCCATGTTGTACAACACATACTTGCATGTTATGCGTACGTGTAATGTGTATTGCTATGTGTGGGATCCGAGACCTAGTTGTTTACCCTTGGTAGCCTATCTTACAGGGAAAGGCCTCCTAGTGCTTCCACTGAGCCTTGATAGCTTGCTACTGCTCCGGAACACCTAGGCTGGCTGGCATGTGTCCTTCTTCGTTCCTATGTCTGTCCCATAGGGGAAATGTCACGCGTAGTTCCTTTTAAGTCATTGTAGCTTGCTACGACTTGGGTTCATACGTTGATGACCGACACGTTCGTTGCTGGGTCATGTATGCATGTCTCTGCAATTTAGTGCCACTTTTGGTTTATAACTAGTCATGTCGGCCCGGGTTCTCTGTCATATGGATGCTAGCGACACTATCATATACGTGTGCCAAAATGCGCAAAAGGTCCCGGGCCAGGTAAGGTGGCACCCGTGGGGATACCGTGCGTGAGGCCGCAAAGTGATATGATGTGTTACAGGCTAGACCTGTGTGACTTAGGATCGAGGTCCAGACAGCTTTGGTATCAGAGCCTGACTGCCTGTAGGATTAGTAAGCCAAACTGGTCGAAGTCGTGTCTAGGAACTCTTTAGTTATAATAAGGGAATTGATTGTGGAAGGGAACGTAAGGCTCTGTTTACTCCTTTACCCTATGACCTTCTGATCTGAGTCACCTTACCCTTTTCTACGGGGTTAAGAAACTAGGATTCTCATTCTATTTATCAGGATCACGTTAATGTGGATTCAACCCTCAGTTCAGTTCCTACTACTTCTGTGTCTTCAACTGTTAATCTAAGAACCTTGACATTATGATGTTAAGTGTTTATGCTTCCTTTCTGCTTGGATCTCAAAATCTTTTTGAGCATTTACACCCGTTATGTTGTCCGAGTCATCCCAGGTTTCTAAATAGTCTGATGCATTTGCAAATCCCTTCTCCTTGTTTCCGATGTTCTTTTAGGCCAGATTAACCACACTAGTCAGTGTGTTGAGTACTCTGTTACCTCGACAAATATGTTGGAGTGATTATTGTGGCTTTAGGTGTCTCAGAGAATCACCAGTAATCTAGCAATGCTCTATATTCCTAGTGTGATGATTCTGGCCATCATTCTCGAAAGCATCCCGTCATGCCATTTAGTAGTAGGCATTCTACTCCTGGGTTCTTGGACCCGAGATCCACCCTACTATCTCATGTTGTTAGTGTTTGCTCGTTCATTTAGGATATTAGTAACCTTGTGATAGCCCTCGAGGTCCGTGGTATGTCATTCTTCCAAATACCATGAACTACTTACGGCAGAAGTTCATCATTGAACCGAAAGGTCACAACCAGAGTGCTCTTGATGAGCTCTCGATTCCATGTTGTGATTCTGCCAGTCCTACCTTTCTGCATGGGTTATCCGGAAGAAATATGTTGGAAGTTCGACATGCTAATCTATGCATCCACAACTCAGAAAGTTATATGTTCCTTTGAGTTGTCCCCTTTAGTTATATTATGACCCTGTCTATCAATTGATAGTCAGGAGTAGTTGTGCACTCGTGTTCATCGATGCCTTTTACTCTTGTGGTCCGTCAATCCATTCTATTTTGGAATGACTAGGAGAAACAAACTCCAGTACTTTATCTATATCTAGGATTTTGTCAAATCAGTTGTATTCTGCAGATCAAAATGCCAATCCAGCTTTAGCTTTGTTCTACCTTGGAGTGTTAACCTCTTGCATGTCATGTGTGTCATGGGAATTGCACAACCTCCAATGAACTCTTGATACATTGATACTTCTCGCCATCATCGTTCATTCTCGGTCTCCATGTTATTGTAACTGGAATACTGATAAGTGAATCATGATGTGTGAAATCAATACTCCTAGCAACTCTGTTGCTTGGTAGTTAATGGACGATAATCCCATTCTTAGTGTGCTGGTTACTGAATCATCATCCTAAGATTGATCGTGCTATCTAGTCCATTTTTCTGGTGCACTCTTCGATCAATGAGTTGGGATTGTGTCAATCTCTCGCTCTTTTGATCATATCGTCTTGCCCTAAAAAGCAAGGTTGTCCTCGAGCTTAGTAGCATATCGGTGGTTCGTGATTTTCCGAATATCTTCTCGGAAGTATTACCAGGTTGTTCCCTGACCGCTATGCTGAGTTCGTGATTAAGTTGGTTTTTTTATAAACCATCCCTTCTCCGAGAATCTGTGTTGGATACCCTGAACTAGTTGGTTAAGCTAAACAACAACTTGGAGAGTTGGAAGATAAAAGCTTGCCTGACTTAGTTCCCTCCAAGGGATATCTTTTGTGTGTGTGTTGAAGAAACATGATATCTAGATCGATTGATCCTCGTGATCAATTGTTGGATCTGTTGTCTTGTCCAAAACTTTGATTTGAGTGTGGGCTATCGTCAAGTCAAATCAGAACCAATGGTATTCATAATGCTGTCTTACTTGTGGTTGATCCCTCGAGCATACACCGTTACATCTTTTGGTCTGACCAATGCTATCACTTTGTTCACATTATCATGGAATCCCATCTATATGGAAACCTGGATGAATTATTGTTGAGCCCATCAACAAACATCCTTATCTCCTCCATGATTTTGTAGGACATTAAGCTAGTGTTGGAAACTTGTAAGCATTGCCTTCGGGTTCCGTTCATGAGGTATATGTTCGATGAGAGAAGAGACTTCCGTAATTCATGTGTAATTGATGTAAGTTGCCATCGTGAGTTCGAGAAAGCTGTTTTGCTTCCTGTGGAATCATCCCAAGTCGGTCATGCATACGTGCGAAGTATTCTATGGTTTGGAGATTTGCGACCTTCACTCCATATGTATCCCTAGCACACCAAGCCACTAATTGATTTGTTCAAGGAGAAGAAGTTCCATCATAAGAGCTAATCATATGACTTATGTAAGGACTTCGACATCCTAGACGATGGTTCCTAACCTGAATTCGGTAGTGTTTTATCATAAGACTACTACGTGGTCATGTTGTCTTGGACAACGTGTTCACACGTTTTGTAGCAGAACCAGCTCATGTTTTGGAGCTTGCTATCGTAGTTCATTACCGAGAATCTCGCAACGTCGTCTCGTCGATTTGGGTTGCACACTTTCATTTTTCTTTCTAGACTCGATGAGTTTGGAATATCCTGACACCAACCAGAACTGAATCTCAAGCAGATATGATGGTTGGAGCATTTTCCAAGAACTATAATATTGGTCTCTCGATAACCGGTAAAGTGGATGTCGTGGCCAACACACCCAGCCGAAAGACCTATTGTTGTAGTATCTTGATTGAAGAAGTTGGCCACCTCCCCATAAGGATTTCGTAGGAATTGCTCCCTAGTTGTTCCTTATGGATTCTTGTGCTCCTGAAGTCCTACCTTTTACTTGACGTTCTAGGTACCAAACCATTTTAATAAATGGGTTGCGCTAGCACATCAAGGAGAACATTAGAAGCGGAGTGCTAAATGTCTCTCGGCCGATCATCCAGATTTTGCCCCTTGACTCCGCTAAGGTGAAATCTGAGAAACTGTTATCTTCCTTTGCATCTGCATCGTCCATCGCTATTCATCATGGTCGTATGTTGTGTTGTCAGCACCATTGGCACGGTTAATGGTAAAACCTTGATGATGATGGAAATGCTCAAGTTCTTGAGAGCACGCACAAGTACTAGGTGTTATCACTGGCACTAACCGGGATTGCTCCCATTATTCTTGGTTATGCTATAACCTCTCAAAGAGTAGATTCACTCTCTACTGTTGGGTTTCTTCCCAGTTACCAGAATCATTCCCAGCATTTGCATTTTGTTCCCAGCTTGCACTGCCAATGTGCCATTTACCCAAGGGTCCCATCCATTTCCGATGATAAGCAAAACCATCCCTTGTGTTGTCTTCAACAAGGTAGTCCACATCATCCATTCTGGCCCGAGAATGTCGTTCTCTCGAACTCCGCCAAACGATCGTTTGTGTTTGCCTCAGGCTGGTATAGAGAGTTTTAATGATCTCTATATCAAATGTAATTCTTTTTGCCACTGAAGGGTATAATTCTATGAGTCACCTTCTCTAAGGTGCCCCGTCTGGCGATATTGATCACCATCTTCTTAGGTGTGGAATTATTGCCACTAAGTGAACCTTCATCATTTGTTTCACTCCATCCCTTTGGATGTGTGTCCCGTGTCTCAGCTCAAGAGATGTTTCAACGTCTCACTCCATGAGTTGATCTTAAGTTGCTCGATCTTTCTGGAGATCAATTTTGTGGAATTTCTTTCGTTGTCACTGTGTTGGACAAAGATCTTGAAAGCAAGGATGCCAGGATCAACATGAGGCAAGCAATCAACACTCATATGAAGGACACTTGGATCATGAAGATTGTGTTAGTTAGTGTCCCCTCTGATTTCATACCTCACGTCTTGAATCTCGGGACGAGATTCTTATTTAGTGGTGGTGAGTTCTCACAGCCCTATAGCTTTAGCCTTTGCTTAACTCTGCATGATCATGTGCATCATGTTTAATTTTCTCAGAAACTTGGAAATGGGGATGATCAAACCCTAGCACTTCAATTTTCAAATAGGTCCAGTTAAAAAAATTGCATTCAATCTTTCCAAAGTGTTCTTATTAATTGTTTGATATTTTTGGCAAGGCTTTTGCACCAAACCAAAAATAATGAACATTTTTAGGAATATTTTGGGCACTGAATTTTAAATCATTATTGTATTTGAATTTGGAGTTATATTCATAATATATAGAATATATTTCCAAATAACTTTGATTTAATTTATGTGCTCCTGGAAAAGTCCATGGGAAACATAAAAATACTCAGAGGATGTTTTGGCACTTGTTTGAATTTGTTCAAATTCAAAATAGTGGCAAAAGAAAGAAACAAAGAAAAGAAAACAGAAACCCGAAAGTTTTGCAGAGTGAGAGAGAGAAGTACCTAGCCTTACCTGGTCGGCCCAGCTGGCGGCCCAGCCCACCTGGGCTTCCCCTACCAGTCATCCCCGTCCTCACGCCAGGAGGACATGGGAGTGTGGTCGCTGCGCGTGGGTACGCACCGAGACACCTCCACCCTGCCTGCTAGCCCCAGCCTTCCCTGACGACGCCACGCACACGCCCAGAGGCTTCTGTCCCCTCCCCCTCACTCACTGCTCTCCCCCCCCTCTGTTTCTCTCGCACGCAGCCACCGAGAGGAGCTCGTCGTCGCCGCCCTGAACCACCGCGGCCACCGGCCACCACACGCCTCCCCAACATGCCAAGAAGAACCGCCGCAGCTCCGTCTTCCTATTCGTCAATGTACTCAAGATGGGGAGCACCGCAACGCCCTCGACGCCCTCGTCTTCAACCTCCAGCTCCCCAGATCGCCGGAGATGCCCCGACGTCGTCCGACCTCCTACGAGCCCACTGAGATGCCTGCTGCAACCTATGTGAGCTCCTCCGTCGTTTGCCCCTCCTCCCCATGCCTCTTGATCACCGTAGCCACTGTTTTGACCGAAGCCGAAGCTCGCCGCCGCTCGGGCTGGTCGGCGCCACCCCGGTGACCTTTTGGTCACACCACCATGTCCAACGAGTTTGTGAGCACTCGTAGAGGCTGTAGGTGCAAACCTCAGCTCCCCCTGCGCACCGTTTCATTGAATCCGTCGCCACCAGAGCTTCGGCCATCGCGGACCTCGTCGCCGGTGCCTCTGCAGGCCTCCCCGCGCCCAGCCATGCGCACCCGTAGATGCGGGCGGGTGAGGGCTTCCTTCTGGTGCCCTCAGCAGGCCCAGCCGCTGCCCCTAGCGCCTCCCCGGCGAGCCGCCGCCGCACTATGAGGTTGCCGGCGCTTAATCCGGCGACGGTGACGTGGCCTAATTAGTTCAGGCACTAATGACCCCCCCTGGGTCAATGATAGGTGGACCCAGGCCCCTAACTAATTAAGGTTTAGACTTAGTTTAGTGTTATCTATTTATGTTAGTTAGATTGGACACTGACATGTGGGCCTTGGGCCCACTGACAGTTTAGTTAGTATTAACTTAAGGCTAACTAACCCTGTTAGTTAGTTGTGTCACTGACACGTGGGGCCTAGACTCTGTTAACCTTTAGTTTAGTTTTTAAACTTTTAGTTAGCCCTGAGAGACTGACCAGTGGGACCCACTGGTCATGTCGTGGAATTAACACGGCAGATGTCCGGTTTAACGGACTTGATGATGGAACCATCGCACGGGTTAGCTTGAAAGGATTCATGGCGCACAAAGGACACAAAGGATTTTATACTAGTTCGGCCCCTTTGAGAAGGTAAAAGCCTACGTCTAGTTGGTTTGGTATTGCTTGGGCGTCGGTTTACAGGGAGCGGAATCGCTTGCCTGCGTCTCGACGTATCGATTATTGCTTGTCCTTGAACCGGTGCCGGGCCGTCCCCTTATATAGAGGTGACGCCTGGTCCGGTTTACAGAGTCCCGAGGCCGGCTCATAATCGTGTCCGCCTCGGTCTCTGTCCTTTCTTTCTTATCTCCCAAGTTATATCTCCTTGGCGGTTTACAACCGTATTTCTATACATGGGCCTTGAAATCTCATAGGCCGTAATCTCTACTAAAATAATGAACCAAGTACAATATAACTAAACCGGTTTACAATATCCGGTTTATACTTACTAACCGTATCCCTGACATTAGGCCCCAGAATGATTTGAACTTGTTCATATCAGTCTTCATTGTCTTCCGCGACTTTTCTTCTGTCTTCATTTGTTCCTGTAAACCGGCTCTGACGTCATCTTCCGAAATCATTAAAGTCTGACAATGACATCAGCTCCGCATTTATCGCCTGCGAGCTGTACTGTAGCTTATTTTTAATGGTTATCCCGAGAATCGAGGCGTTTCAACGGATCTTTATCCGATTTTCTTCCTTGATTACCGCACCTGTCGTTTCACATCCGCCTCTTCGTCTATAAATGCCGCTCTGCTCCATTCATTATCCCCTCTCGCGTCGTCTTCCTCCTTTCTCCTCCTGACCCTCTAGACCTCCATTGTTGCCTGAGCCCGAGAACACCGCCGTCGACCACCGGCTCTTCCGTCTTCGACCGGCCGCTGCATCAACCTGAACTTGACCAGATTTTCTGCGCCGCCGATTCCTCACCGTCCCTGGTATGTTCTTCCTCCTCACTGTAGATCTTATCCTATTTGCCATTGCCTTGCCCGTGTTCTTCCGCCATTAGGACTCCCGATGAAGCTTTTGTAGATACTCATATCATAGGAACCTCGTATCCCCTTAAGCCTTAACCTTTAGATCTCACTTAACACCAGATTGAATCTTGCTGTAATGCCTCTACTGCGTTTATCCGTTCCGCCATTAGGGTTCCTCACAAGCTTTATGCTGTTCATTCTCTGAGACCTGCAACTTCGTAATATTCTTACCTTCCTGATCTTGCCGTAAATACGTCTGATATTTTAGATCTTGCTGCTTGTATTTCTGTTGCTACCTGTTTTAAGTCTCCTCTTTATGCACATCCTGTAACCTTATCTGCTCTGAATTGGTCCTCTGTATATTTCTTGTGTAATTTTTGTTTCTTCATCTCATTGTGCTCAGATCTATTCTTCCTTAGCAACGCAGCGAAAACTTGTTTTCCCTTCAATAAATCTGCTAAGTATGCTTCGGTTTAGATTACCATACCATAAACCGGAAATGATGTAAACTGATGCCATGACGTAGTTATTCCTCTTCAACTGCCATTTTTAAACCGGAAATGATACATCTTGTATTTATGATTGCCGGTTTAACTTTGCTAGATAGTTCTTATCTCTCTTGCACAATACACATATATAGGTCCCAAATCTTTTGTATGTTCATAATTTGTTCTGTACCTTCTTCTCTTCAGCACTTTGTTCAAATGGCTGCCAAGCAATACGTTTCGTGTGACTGGGTTCGCTCAGCTGTGACTGAAGAAGACTTAGTCAAGCTGTCGAGTATCGGTACGTTAGGTCCTCGGGCCGAGTTGAAATGGCGCGCTCCGGGTAATGAGCGCCTTCCTGCTCCCAGGTCCGGAGAGGTCATAGTCTTTATGGATCATATCTCCAGGGGTTTCTCTCCCCCCGGTTCAAAATTTTTCCGGGACGTCCTTGCCACCTTCCAACTGCATCCACAAGACATTGGACCAAATTCCGTTTCCAACATTTGTGACTTTCAAGTTTTTTCTGAAGTGTATCTGCAAGAAGAACCTTCAGTCGATCTTTTCCGGGATTTCTTCCATGCGAACCGGCGCACTGAATTCACTAGCGGGCCTCACCAAGAACTTGGTGGTATCAGCATTCAGAAAAGGAGGGATGCAGTTTTCCCACACGCCGCTTTACATACTCACCCCAAGGAGTGGAACAAGTCTTGGTTCTACTGCATAGACACATCTCCTGAAGGTGAAAATCCGCTGCCGGGTTATCGTGAGACTCGCATCCCGGCGAATCATCCTCTGCCGCAACGGTTAAGTGCCACTGAACGGATTCAATTTTCATCCCAACTTTCCAAACTGAGAGCCTTCATGGCTAATGGACTTCTTGGAACCGATTTTCTTCGCTGCTGGTTGTCATGGAGCATTCTCCCCTTAAGCCGGCGCTCTGATTTAATGTGCAATTATTCCGGTGATCCGGAAGATCCTCAGAGGTTTACTAAAGAGGCACTTTCTGAATCGGAGGTGATAGAATCGGCCAAAAAGATCGTCAACCCTGCCTCAACAGATTGCTCCAAGGTTGGCTTGGCTCCATACTTTAAGAGGAACACACAGCCTGATGTAAGTTTTCCTTAACCCGTGCTTCATAAACCGTCCTTCTTTGAACCGTCCTTTACTTGCTGTTGATTTTTATTCAGGCTGATAACCCCTTCTGGAGAAGGAAACTTCAGGACAAACCTGTAAAACAAACTCGCCGAAAAACTCCTGCAAACAAGAAAAGGAAGGCAGCCGTTGACGCCGGTTCTCCTTCTGAAGATGATGATCCGGACTCCGAGGTATGCTTTACTCCGGTTTACATTTGCTTTAATATATTTGTCCTTATCTCTGATGATGCCCTTTTCACAGGACCCACTCGAAGGTGATAACCCGGTGGAGATTGAGGTAACCCTTATTTCTTCCGATTCAGAACCCCCTCCTCAAAAGATCCGTCGGACTGTTAGAAAGTATCAATTTTCTCACCCTTATGCTAAGTTGGATCCCAATTTTGATTTGAAGAAGCAACAGCACGAAGCATTGCGCCGGACCACTCGCCATTCCGGTTTAGCAGTGGAATCTTCTGGAATCTCCTTAACCCCGGCTCGGAAACGCCGTGCTGAGGTGATACTTTCTCCAACACTTCTTCATCCCAAGGCCGGCCTTATTAGAAAACCACTTAAACCGACTGATCCTGATTATCAGGAAACTCCACTATCCTCATCGGGCGAGTCAACTGCGACACAGCTTCCACCCTTGAAGACAGCTCCAGGGTAATTCTCTTCACCTTTTCCGGTTTAAATCCTTCCTTTTTCTTTATAATGCTGACCTATCTTTGTTCGTTTCTCCAGTAAACCGAAACCCAGCAAAAAGGCTAAGGGTAAGAAGCCCGCTGTTGATCCTTCTGCCGACGAACCAGCAATCGAACCGTCGACAGCTGTTCCTCCTGAAGGTACTCCTGTTACACCGGTTCAAGAACCTGTTCTTGATATTCCTGCTACTGATGCTGCCCAAGATCCACCAAGCCCAGCCCGGGTTAGCTCTCCTCAAGTTAATCCGGGCTCTCCTGATCCGGCTCAAGATAAAACTATTCCTCCCAATGCGCCTTCTTCCCCTGACGTTGTGGTTACTGGCGCTGCCTATGTTACGCCAGCCGAACCCACCGTTTTGGCAAAACACACTGCCAAAACGGAGAAGGTAACTCAGGAAAAAGGGAATTTGAATGCGGATATCTCCAGCCTTTCCAGCCTGAGTCCCCAGGATATTTATTCCGGATATCTGAACCGGCTTCACAGTAGCCGTGACTATGAAGCTAGCCTGGTGAACCTCATGAGAGAGAAATACGAGGTAAATTTTCCTGTTCTGACCTTGCTTTTTTCAACGTATCTTTACCTTATGACAGCCCCCAAGTTCCGGTTTATCTGCTTTATAGTAGGTGATCCGGAACTTTTGTAGGCTTGAACTGCTGTCTAATACATTAGCCCCCAAGTATCAAGTAGATAACTTGTTTATGTAGTTGATACTTGTAAAAAATCTTGTTTCCAACGCATTGCTTCAACTGCCATTAGCCCCCAAGTGTCAAGTATACAACTTGGTTGTGTGCTTGAGACTTGCCTTTCATCTTTGCCGGATTACTTCAACTGCCATTAGCCCCCAAGTGTCAAGTAGACAACTTGGTTGTGTGCTTGAGACTTGTATTTGCTAACTGTGTTTTTGAACTTGTCTGCAGGCTGAGTTAAACCGGAACGCTGTAGAAAATAGCGAACTTCGAACCCGGCTCATAGAGACCGAGGCAGCTGCTTCAAAGGCGAAAAAAGAACTTAAAGTAAGTTTGAAAACTGCTGAAGACTTGAAGAAATTCTTTGATGAGGAACGGACTGCCTTTGAAGTCCAGAAGAAGGATCTTGAAAAGCGTGTTCAAGATGCCGAAGGAGCTCTTAACCCGGTCACTGAAGAATTGGCCGGATTAAAGCACCAAGTTAATTTGATGATCTCTGCTATCTTTGGTAATCATAACTGTAACTTTCGTTTGTTATGTTTGTAACCTATAACCTGCACCGGTTTAACTTTTTCTTGTTGTATGTAGGACGCCGCGTCTCCCATCTTGGAGACGATGTACGGAAGAAACTGAAAGCTTGTTATACTTTGGTGGAGCAATTATATTCTGGGGCGCAAAGGATCATCAGCGCTACCTCTTATGGTAAACCGGCTCCTTCCACCATCAAGGCTACTTTGAACAGTTTATCAATTCTTCCAACCCGTCTTGAGGAGGTGAAGAAATCGGCTGCTCGAGGAGGTGCTCTTCTGGCCTTGACAAGAGCTAAGGCTTGGGTTCCAGACATTGATCCGGCCGAAGTGCTAACCGGGTTTCCAGACACAAAGGAAGACGGTTCAGCTTTTGGTGAAAAAGATCTGTATGTTCTGACGAAGGAAATGCGTCCACTCGCGAGCAAGATAGCGGTGGAAGCTGATTTATCCCGGTACCACCCTGCGTACAACCTTCAAAACGAGCGTGTGGAACGTCCGGTCTATGATGTTTCAAATTTAACTCCGCCGGTTCGTCCTCACACTTATGCTCCTGATATTGAACCTACCGAGTTGATCAACGATGAAGTGTATTTCCGTGCTTTGGCCAAGATTGACTGGCGTGCACCAGATTTCCCTCCGCTTCATGAGGAAGAAAACGTTCCGGAACCAGATGGTGGCCAGTCATCCCGGCAAGGAGGAACGGAATCTTGAACACTTATTGCTGTAACCCATAAACAATGCTTCTGGCTATCTGGCTTTCATGCCTTGTAATAGGCTTAGACTGAAGTTGCAATGTACTGTGATCCGGCTTTTGGCCATTTTATAAATATTCTTTTACTGATTTGTTGATTGCTGCGAATCTCTTGCCCTGTTCAAAAAAGAGATGAAAAAATATGCCCTAGTGGTATGACCACCGGACGGATTAACTTGCTCTTTTGATATGATAAACAAGTATATCTTTGATAAATAACTTAGATACCTTAATTGTATGCAGCTAAAACACCTTAAACCGGCAAGATGTTAAAAATTACCTTAACAAGTATTTGGAACTCTTCGATCCTAACTTGTTCATGAATTTCTTTGTCCAGCAATTCGTAACTTGTATCTGACCCCGTGCTGCCAATTGTCAGCTCATAATGGTACCAGGCCGGTTTAATAAACACCGGTCATTATACCTGATCCTATCCTGCCAACTTGTTAGCTCACCAGGAAGGTCGATCCGGGTTATGATACACTCCGGTTTAATTCTCGCTGGTGTTCATGACCCAGACTTATGATGTTATAAATAGGTGGTCAACTTCTGGAGCTGTCCCACTTGGTTTAAAATATTATAGAACACAAGAAACACCAAAAAACACAATTTTTCAAAATCAAACTATGTAATCAAGGCTTTTTCAAAGAGCTGCCAGGCTCAAAAAACTGTCGAAAGAACCAAACCATCATTTTAACATGTGTTGATACCGACTCCGGATTGATACCGACTGCGGATTTTTACCGACTCCGGATTGATACCGACTGCGGATTTTTACCGACTCCGGATTGATACCGACTGCGGATTTTTTACCGACTCCGGATTGATACCGACTGCGGATTTTTTACCGACTCCGGATTGATACCGACTGCGGATTTTTT
>LR738714.1:105264398-105305226 GCA_902687465.1 Secale cereale | reverse complement strand
GCCGTCACCCTTGGGGAATCATGGCGTATGTCACTTGGAAGAACTGCTTCTGCACCGTAAACCATGAAGAAAGGTGTGTAACCTGTAGACCGGTTTGGCGTAGTATTAATACTCCAAAGGACAGATGGTAACTCTTCAACCCAACATCCTGGGGTTCTCTGCAAAGGTGTCATAAGCCGGGGTTTGATTCCTCGCAAAATCTCCTGATTTGCCCTTTCTGCCTGTCCGTTGGACTGGGGGTGAGCCACAGAAGATACGTCCAAACGGATATGCTCTCGTCGACAGAATTCTTCCATCTCACCCTGAGATAAATTGGTACCATTATCTGTGATGATGCTGTGTGGAAAACCAAACCGGAATATTACTTTTTTGATGAACTTAACCGCTGTGGCCGCATCACACTTGCTTATAGGCTCCGCTTCAACCCACTTCGTAAACTTGTCCACTGCCACTAGTAGATGAGTTTTCTGATCTTGAGATCTCTTAAAAGGACCAACCATATCAAGCCCCCAAGTTGCAAAAGGCCAAGTTATTGGTATCATCCGGAGTTCTTGTGCTGGAACAAGGGCACGTCTTGAGAACTTCTGACAAGCATCACACTTGCGGACCAAGTCTGCCGCATCTGCATGTGCCGTTAACCAATAAAAACCATGCCGGAAAGCTTTAGCCACCAATGATTTTGATCCGGCATGATGACCGCAATCCCCTTCATGAATCTCCCTTAAAATCTCACAACCTTCCTCAGCTGAAACACACCGTTGAAATACTCCAGAGGTGCTACGATGGTGTAGCTCTCCGTTGGCAATTGTCATAGACTTGGAACGCCGTATTATCTGCCGTGCTTCATCTTCGTCCTCTGGCAATTCCCCCCGACTTAGATATACCAAATAAGGTAACGTCCAATCCGGAATAACATGTGTTGCTGCAACCAACTGTGCCTCTGGATCTGGAATAGCTAGATTATCCTCTGAAGGTACTTGAACCGAGGGATTGTGCAACTCATCTAAAAAGGTGTTTGGTGGTACCGGTTTACGTTGCGAAGCTAGCCGGCTTAAAGCGTCAGCTGCTTCGTTTTTCCGCCGGTCTATATGCTCCACCTGATATCCTTTAAAATAACCTGCGACCGCTTCAACCTCTCGTCGATAAGCCGCCATGAGTGGATCCCTTGAATCCCACTTGCCCGAAACCTGCTGTGCCACTAGGTCTGAATCACCCAGGCACTTAACCCGGCTCAGATTCATCTCCTTTGCCAATCTCAAACCGTGCAGTAATGCCTCATATTCTGCTGCGTTGTTAGTACAAGGAAATAACAATCGGAGTACATAACAAAATTTATCACCTCTAGGGGAAGTTAAGACAACTCCGGCCCCCGATCCCTCCAACTGCTTTGAACCGTCGAAGTGGATCGTCCAATAAGTAAGATCCAGCTTCTCCTCAGGCGTTTGCAATTCTGTCCAGTCGTTGATGAAGTCAACCAGTGCCTGAGATTTTATAGCAGTTCGCGGTACATACTTCAACTCATGTGGACTGAGCTCAATGGCCCATTTAGCTATCCTGCCTGTTGCTTCTCTATTCTGGATTATATCTCCCAATGGAGCTGAACTAACCACAGTTATTGGATGCCCTTGGAAATAATGCTTCAATTTCCGGTTTGCCATAAACACCCCATACACCAATTTCTGCCAATGAGGGTATCTTTGCTTGGACTCGATGAGTACTTCACTCACATAGTAAACCGGACGCTGAACCGGATGTTCTTTCCCTGCTTCCTTGCGCTCAACCACAATTGCAACGCTAACTGCCCGTGTGTTTGCAGCAACATATAATAACAAAGGCTCCTTGTCTATCGGGGCAGCTAAAACCGGCGGTTTCGCTAGCTGCTGTTTCAGTTTCTCAAACGCTGTATTTGCTTCATTGCTCCAAATAAACCGGTCCGTTTTCTTCAACATTTGATAAAGCGGGATCGCCTTTTCTCCTAGGCGACTAATAAACCGGCTTAACGCCGTGATCCGGCCGGCTATGCGCTGAACATCATTTATGCAAGCCGGTTTTGATAAAGATGTGATGGCCTTGATCTTCTCCGGGCTGGCTTCTATTCCCCTGTTCGAAACCAGGAACCCCAAAAGCTTACCGGCCGGGACACCAAAAGCACATTTCTCCGGATTAAGCATCATCCTGTAAGCCCGGAGATTATCAAAGGTTTCCCTAAGGTCCTCTATCATTGTTCTTTCCTCCTTTGACTTGACCACAATGTCATCCACATATGCATGTACGTTTCTCCCTATCTGCCCTTTCAAACAATTCTGAACACAACGCTGATACGTTGCTTGCGCACACTTGAGCCCAAAAGGCATAGACACATAGCAAAAAGCACCAAAAGGGGTTATGAATGCCGTCTTCTCCTGGTCTTCAACTGCCATTTTGATCTGGTGATAACCTGAGTACGCATCCAGAAAACTCAGCCGCTCACACCCTGCTGTAGCATCAATAATCTGATCAATGCGAGGAAGAGCAAAAGGATCAGTTGGGCAAGCTTTATTGAGGTCTGTGTAGTCCACACACATCCTCCACTTCCCATTCTTCTTTAGAACAAGCACCGGATTGGCCAACCATTCCGGATGAAAAACTTCCACTATGAATCCTGCTGCCAAAAGCCTGGCCACTTCTTCTCCTATAGCCTTGCGCCTTTCTTCGTTAAAGCGGCGCAAATATTGTTTTACCGGTTTAAACTTCGGATCGATATTCAATTTGTGCTCAGCGAGTTCCCTCGGTATACCTGGCATGTCAGAAGGTTTCCATGCAAAGATATCCCGGTTCTCACGGATGAACTCGATGAGCGCGCTTTCCTATTTGGGGTCAAGGTTAGCGCTGATAGTGAACTGCTTGGACGAATCCCCTGGCACAAAATCAACCTGCTTGGTCTCCTCTGCCGATTTAAATTTCAAAGCCGGATCATGCTCGGTAGTGGGCTTCTTCAGCGGAGTCATATCCGCCGGATCAACATTATCCTTATAGAACTTTAACTCTTCCGTGGCACATACCGCTTCTGCATAGGCTGCATCACCCTCTTCACACTCCACTGCTATCTTACGACTGCCATGCACTGTAATTGTGCCTTTATGACCCGGCATCTTGAGCTGCAGATAAACATAACATGGCCTGGCCATAAACTTAGCATAAACCGTCCTCCCAAACAAAGCATGATACGGGCTTCTGATTTTAACAACTTCGAAAGTGATCATCTCTGACCTGGAATCGTGCTCGTCCCCAAAGGTAACCTCTAAGTCAATCTTACCAACTGGATAGGCTGACTTACCTGGGACCACCCCGTGAAACACTGTGTTTGATGTCCTCAGTTGTTTATCTGTCAGACCCATACGGCGAAAGGTCTCGTAATATAATATATTGATACTGCTGCCTCCATCCATGAGTACTTTAGTAAACCGGTATCCTCCCACCTGAGGTGCCACTACCAAAGCTAAATGTCCCGGATTATCTACCCGTAATGGGTGGTCTTCTCTGCTCCAAACAATGGGCTGCTCTGACCATCGTAGAAACTGTGGTGTTGCCGGTTCTACCGTATTGACGGCCCGCTTCAAAACCTTCTGATCTCTCTTACATAAACTCGTGGTGAAGACATGATACTGACCGCTGCTCAACTCCTTTGGATTACTCTGGTATCCGGATTGCTGTTGCTGTTGCGGACGCTGCTGCTGCTGATTTCCTTGATTACTATGACCCCCCTGGCCCTGCTGCTGATTATTCTGATTGTTGTAACTACCTTGATGATACGATTGATTTCCCTGACCCTGATAACTACCTTGATACTGATTTCCTTGACCATTGTAGCTTCCTTGAGTACTCTGGCCACCCGGCCGGGGTTGATAACCGCCGCTGTTCCCTTGATAACCGCTGTTGCCCCTATATCCTGAACCGGAGCTGTTCCCTTGGTAACCCGGACCATGAAACCCGGGCCCCGAACCGCCACTTGGGGGCCGGATAAAGGTATTAAAACGGCTGTACCCCGGGCCCATGCACTCTCTTCCAGTGTGCTTTGCAGGCCCCCTTGCTCCGCTATGCCTTAGACAGGGTTGATCCGGATCCTGCTCCCAACCCGGGTTTCCTCCCCCAGCTTGGCGAGTGGGACCTTGCTGGTTGACCCGGAAACCACCTTGAACCTGTGTATTAGCCACAAAATCGGAGCTATTCTCTGCCTTTCGCTTGCCCAAGAAGCTTGAAGTAACCGGATTAACCGGCGCCGGCTTACCAGGCTTACCGGCCTTCCCTATTTTATCTCCTTCTGGCTCCGGGTACTTAGTATTATCTGAGTCCCCGTACTTCACCAGGGCGCTCATCAACGTCCCCATATCATTGCACTCCCGTTTGAGCCGTCCGAGTTTTAATTTCAAGGACTCAAACCGGCAATTGTTCTCCAAAGTTACAATCGCTGTGCTCGGGTTAATGCCGTTTGAGGAGTGCAAGATCTCAGCCACTCTGCGTACCCACGCTGCTGTAGACTCCTGTTCTCCTTGCACACATGCTGCTAAATCTATTATCGACATAGGTTGCTTGCATGTATCTTTGAAATTTTTGATGAACTGGCTGCGCAGCTCTGCCCATGATCCAATGGAATTCGGTGGTAATGCCTTTAACCAAGTCCGGGCCGTGCCTTCCAGCATCATAGTGAAATATTTAGCGCAAGCCGACTCATCCACATCCAGCATCTCCATGGCCATCTCGTAACTCTCCACCCAAGCTTCGGGTGGTAAATCGGCGGTGTAATTAGGCACCTTGCGAGGTCCTTTGAAATCCTTGGGCAGCTTGACGCTCCGCAGGGCAGGGACAAGACATTGTATCCCAAAGCTGCTCGCTGTGGCTCCTGCCCCCGTAGCGCCGGCGTAAACCGGCGTCGACTGGCGGATCTCCTCTCGGGCCTCCGATCTAGGCCGGTTTTGATCCGGGGCCGGTATCTCTGCCCCCGCCGGATTATTCTGCATACGCTGATGCCTCCTCCGTTCACTGCTAGAAACTTCAGGCTCTTCCCAATGTCTGGTGTAACTTCGATTGGGACGTGGTGTTGAATGCAACCTCTCCCTGCTATGAGAATATGCTTGATGCTGTATTAATGCCGTATTAAGCAGCTTCTGGACCCTACGCGCTTCTATCGCCACCGGAGATGTTCCTTCCGCGGGTAAAGCGGCCAACCGTGCGGCCGCAGCAGCAATATTATCCACAGGGTTTGAATAATGACCCGGAGGGACAGGCACATAAGGCACCGATGTAACCCGCCGCTCTCGTTCGGCAGTGGGCTGCAGAACCGGCTCCTCCTGAACCGGCGGACTCCTCCGGTTTAAGGCCGGATTGTTGCTAGCCCCCGTTCCCGGGGTTCTAAACAAATTCGCAGATTCGTAACCCGGCGGTAGGCGGGATCGATACTTCCTCCCCCTGACTGCCTCCACCGAAGCTTGCTCCATCCTCAAGTGAAAAGCTTGATCATCCAATTCTGCTTGTCTGATAGCTAACATCTCTCCTTCTGCCTTTAAATCCTCCTTCAATTGATTGATCCGGGCCGTTAACTGAAGAAGCACTGCATCATGCTGCACCTTGTCTGCTGGAGCCACGACCTCTACTGCTTTAGCTGCGAGCTCTTCGATCAAGGTGGATAGAACTTCCGTGAGGGGGGGATTTGAACCGCTTCCCCCTGCGCCGGCTTCCGCTGTTGTTCCGTTCACCGGGGGTTGTGAACCGGCCATGAAGACCGCCACCCGGTTTGGCGGGTCAAAGGGGTCCGGAATACTGTTCCCATCGGACTCGCCCTCAGACCGGCCGTCCCGCAACTGATACAGAGATTCAGTTTCCCCGGATGAAGATTCGCCATCTGAGTAGACGACTGTTGCACCATCAGATTCCGACCCGTCCTCGGTTCGAACTCCGTGGACTGCTCCAACGAAAACGTGCTTCATGGCCGGCTGGATCCGGGGCGATCCCGCCCGCTGAGCCGGCTCGACGATGCTGGGGAGGGTGTCCGGCTCAGGTCCCGGTTCGCCGATTTTGCCGATGAAGACCTGGATGCTGCCGAAGGGGACCCGGTACCCGTATTCGATTGAATCGGCCTCCGGTCCCCAACCCGCGTCGTCGATGTAGATCCGGCCGCGGCGACTCTTGGTCATCCGGCCAACCGCGTAACCCTTTAACCCTTCGAAGCCGCCTTTCAAGAACTCGAAACCATCGTGCGCGAGCCCCACGGTGGGCGCCAACTGTCGTGGAATTAACACGGCAGATGTCCGGTTTAACGGACTTGATGATGGAACCATCGCACGGGTTAGCTTGAAAGGATTCATGGCGCACAAAGGACACAAAGGATTTTATACTAGTTCGGCCCCTTTGAGAAGGTAAAAGCCTACGTCTAGTTGGTTTGGTATTGCTTGGGCGTCGGTTTACAGGGAGCGGAATCGCTTGCCTGCGTCTCGACGTATCGATTATTGCTTGTCCTTGAACCGGTGCCGGGCCGTCCCCTTATATAGAGGTGACGCCTGGTCCGGTTTACAGAGTCCCGAGGCCGGCTCATAATCGTGTCCGCCTCGGTCTCTGTCCTTTCTTTCTTATCTCCCAAGTTATATCTCCTTGGCGGTTTACAACCGTATTTCTATACATGGGCCTTGAAATCTCATAGGCCGTAATCTCTACTAAAATAATGAACCAAGTACAATATAACTAAACCGGTTTACAATATCCGGTTTATACTTACTAACCGTATCCCTGACAGGTCAGGTTTGACCCGGACCAGCCCTTGTTGACCTGCTGACGTCAGCATGTGGTCATGCTGACGCAGTAAAGTATTTCTGGAATTTTAAATAAATCTTAAATGATTTATGAATTTCAGAAAATACTCAAAACTTCTAAAAAATCATATAAAATCAACCGTAGCTCAGATGAAAATAATTTATATATGAAAAATGATCAGAAAAATTCAAGGAATCTGTTTATGGCATTATCATGCATGTTTGAGCAACTTATGCCTGCTGATCAGGTCAAATCAATTTAATGGCATTTAAATAATCACATCTGGAGTTTGAATTTGAATCTTGGATTCAAACCAACTTCATTTAACCTGTTGCTAGTTGCATTAGCTCAAATCACAGCATAATGCCATGTCATGACCATGCATCATATTGTGAATTGCATTGATTGTGTTTCTTTCTTTGTTGCCGGTATTTGTCCCCTCTCGGTAGACGTTGTTCCGGCGATGTGATCGATGACACTAATGAAGACACAGTACCATCTTCAGAAGTACCAGGCAAGCAAAACCCCTTTGAGCATTCCGATACAATCCCACTCTCTCGCTCTTGCTCTCTTTACTGCATTAGGACAACAACGCTTCAGCTGTTACCTGCTGCGGTAGTTGAACCCCTTTCCTCTGCATTACCACTCATTGCCACAGTAAATAGTTGAAACCCACTAGTATTAATAGGAGTTGTTTGAGCCATGTTGTGCCTACTCATTCATGCTTTCTGGTTATGCCTGCTATTGCTTAGAGTTGTGTCAGGTCTGATTCATCGGGGATGAATTGGAATGGGGATGAACATGTCCTTCTGTGTGTGAGCTAAGTGTGTGAACACGATTTGGTAAAGGTAGCGATGAGAGGCCATGTAGGAGTACATGGTGGGTTGTCTCATTGAAACCGTCCTCAGGAACTGAGTTCTGTGTTGGTTGATCCATGAACAACTACTACCACGCATTGGGCTCCGGGCTCTCCAAGCTCTCTCGACTTATTAACTGCCCTTGTCCTCTGTCCAGGAGTTGCAACTAGTTTCTGGTGTTTGTAGTATACTGGAGGTCGTGCGCAGCGCTGACCCTCGGGGTGGGCTGTGACGCGGCAGGTACGTGGCACGGTGTACCAGTCGCCCGTTTGGTGACTCGAGAACCATGTACACATCGTTTGGGGCCATGAGCGACACCCCGGCCGGATCTCCCCACGGATGGAACCCAAATAGGCGATAAACCTGGACTAGGGACTTGTGTGGTTAGTCGGGTCGTGGCCGACACCCTCGCTGGGCTTCCGCTTGAAGGTTGCCGAGTACATGTCGTGTAAACGGCGGTAAGTGGTGAGAGTGTGTGTGAAGAAGTACACCCCTGCAGGGTTATATATGATCTATTCGAATAGGCGTGTCCGTGGTAATGGACTTCTGGGTTACCTGTATAGTTCATAGACAAGTGAAAGTGGATACTCTAAAACACGCAAGATAAGCGTGAGTGCTATGGATGGCCTTCTCGTAGGGAGACGGGGGTGGATCCATAGTGGTGTATTGGTTGGTGAATATGTGGACTCGTGTGCGCCATCTCAAAAGAGTTACTTGCAGTCATAGTTCAGGATAGCCACCGAGTCAAAGCTGGCTTGCTGCAGTCAAACTCCACCACCCCTTTGTTGATACTGATGCATATGTAGCTAGTTCTGATGTAAGTCTTGCTGAGTACCTTTGTACTCATGTTTGCCTAATTTATGTTTTTGCGGAGAGACTTTAGTCTCACTAGTGGTTCTGCGTGGACTTCGACATTTAGCTTGTTACCTCAGCTACGATCTTGTACCCTTGGGAGGGTCTTGTAGATAGTCAGGCTTCTCAGCCTTTTTCATTTGTAGTTGTCTGTACTCAGACATGTTATGCTTCCGTTGCCTGTATGCTCTGTATGTTGGTTTGTGTGACCTCTGTTTGTAATAAATGCTACGATGGCTCTTCTGGGCCTTTATCTATATGAGTTGTTGAGTTATGTTGTGATGCCATGTTGTACAACACATACTTGCATGTTATGCGTACGTGTAATGTGTATTGCTATCTGTGGGATCCGACACCTAGTTGTTTACCCTTGGTAGCCTATCTTACAGGGAAATGCCTCCTAGTGCTTCCACTGAGCCTTGGTAGCTTGCTACTGCTCCGGAACACTTAGGATGGCCGGCATGTGTCATTCTTCGTTCATGTGTTTGTCCCTTAGGGGAAATGTCACGCGTTGTTCCTTTAAGTCCTTGTAGCTTGCTACGACTTGGGTTCATACGTTGATGACCAACACGTTCGTTGCTGGGTCATGTATGCATGTCTCTGCAATTTAGTGCCACTTTTGGTTTATAACTAGTCATGTTGGCCCGGGTTCTCTGTCATATGGATGCTAGCGACACTATCATATACGTGTGCCAAAATGCGCAAACGGACCCGGGCCAGGTAAGGTGGCACCCGTGGGGATACCGTGCATGAGGCCGCAAAGTGATATGATGTGTTACAGGCTATACCTGTGTGACTTAGGATCGGGGTCCTGACAGCTCTCGTATCAGAGCCTGACTGCCTATAGGATTAGTAAGCCAAACTGGTCGAAGTCGTGTCAAGGAACTCTTTAGGATCAGGGTCCTGACAAACCAGTTCAAGATCATAAGGACAAAGGATTGGCTCAAGCTCAAAGTTCGGGACTCTACATTTTCTACTTCAGTGATCCAAGATCACATTGAGTCCATAGGAAAGCCAATACTATTAAAAGGGGATGAGGTGTTGCTTAATGGCTTGCTTGCTCAAAGTGCTAAGTGATATGCTCCAAAACCCTCAACCACTTTCTCACATCCACATATGTCCCAAACCAAAAGTCAAACTCAGCCCTATCGAAATTATCTATCTGGCGCCATCGACTTCAGTTGACATAACCACTGCCAAAACCCTAATCACTTCGGTCTCACCAAAAGGGATCTCGGTCTCACTGAGACGGGATTGTAAACTCTCTGTTTCCTATTTGAAACATTTCGGTCTAACCGAGATGTGAAAATCGGTCTCACCGAGTTACCATTACAAACTCTCTGTTGTCTATTCGTAATGTTTCGGTCCAACCGAAACGAGCGAATCGGTCCCACCGAGTTTGCCTGACCAATTCTCTAGTATGCTTATTACCAAAATTGGTCCCACCGAGTTTGTGTAATCTGTCTAACCGAGATTACGTTATGCCCTAACCCTAATGAAATCGGTCCCACCGAGTTGATCATATCGGTCCCACCAAGATGCCTAACGATCACATTATGAACTAAATCGGTCTGACCGAGTTCTCTGAATCGGTCCCACCGAGTTTGGTAAATTGTGTGTAACGGTTAGATTTTGTGTGGGGGCTATATATACCCCTCCACCCACACTTCATTCATGGAGAGAGACATCAGAACATACCTACACTTCCAACATACATT
This sequence comes from Secale cereale, assembly GCA_902687465.1. Lineage (NCBI taxonomy): Eukaryota > Viridiplantae > Streptophyta > Magnoliopsida > Poales > Poaceae > Secale > Secale cereale. The sequence goes on along the minus strand of LR738714.1, from coordinate 105,295,016 downwards.
TTCTGAGAAAGAACCACCTACTCAAGTGTTCAGATCAAGATATTCCATTCCTACCATATGAATCTTGTTCTCTAGCCTCCCCCAAGTTGCTTTCCGCTCAAATAAATCTTCCACCATATCCAAATCTATGAGGAGCTGTTTGAGTGTTCGGGAGACTATCATTTGAAGCATTTGAGGAAGGAGTTCATCATCAACACACCGTCTATTACCTTTTGGAGAGTGGTGTCTCCTAGATTCATTAGGTGTCACTTGGGAGCCTCCGACAAGATTGTGGAGTTGAACCAAGGAGTTTGTACGGGCAAGGAGATCGCCTAATTCGTGAAGATCTACCCTAGTGAGGCAAGTCCTTCGTGGGCGATGGCCATGGTGGGATAGACAAGGTTGCTTCTTCATGGTCCCTTCGTGGCTGGAGCCCTCCGTGGACTCGCGCAGCCGTTACCCTTCGTGGGTTGAAGTCTCCATCAACATGGATGTACGATAACACCACCTATCGGAACCACGACAAAAAAATATGTGTCTTCACTTGCGTTTGCTCCTTCAAACTCCTCCATTTACCTTCATATGCAATTGTTTTGCATTCCGCTGCTATACTCTTAGAATTGCATGTGTAGGTTGATCACTTGACTTATGCTTAATTGCTAAAATCTGCCAAGACTTAAAATTGGAAAAAGGCAAGGTTTTTATTTGGTCAAGTAGTCAAAGTTGCATGCTTTACTTTCCAATTCCCACGTACTCTTGTTATTTGTGCTTGATGTGTATTGTGAATGTTAAACATGTGCTAAATCTCCACATCAACTTGAAGTAATATTAAAAGCTGCCACTTTTCTTGCTAGGAGTCTATTCACCCCCCCCCCCCTTTAGACACCTCTTCTCGATCCTTTCAATTGGTATCAGAGCTTTGGTCTCCATTCCTTTTGTTTAATCACCATTGGAGGAAGATGGATGAGTCTACGTTGGGGTGTATTAGACGTAGAGTACCTATGCTTGATGGAGAACTTTGTAAGGAATGAAAAAATGAGATGCTTGAGATCTTCAATGAATATCACTTGAACAAGTATATTGATAATCCTTGTATGCCCCCCATTGATGCTTCGAATCCTACTTTCAATGAGAAACTTGACATGATTCGAAATCTTAAAAATGTTAATCTTATCACTAAAGGATTGCCTAGAAACTTGCTTGTATGTTTGCCAACTTTTGATTGTGCTTATACTATATGGAGATTCCTAGAGGAACGATTCCCAATTTATTCCTTGAAAAATATGGATGAGATTCTCCATAAGTCTGTTGCCTTGAATAGGATGAGTACTAGTTATCTAAGTTTAGTGGTTGCTTATTTGAGCTTCGTGATCTCATGCGTGCCAAAGGAGATGTTGGAATTATTAGCAATATCATTTCCGAAGTCATTAGAATTCATAGAGATGAACATTGTTACGGTCATACTTCTAATGAATCACTCTCTCTAGGTGTTGATCAATCACATGATGATGTGGAACATGGATACTATGATGAGGCTGATGATAGTGACTATGATCTTGATGAACAAATGAGACACTTTGGTCTTATGGCAAATCTTCGTGGTTATGCAGCCGGAGGAAAGGAATAGGTGCTTGATAGGATGCACAGACCACATGACCGAAGATAAGGACATGTTTGATGAGCTTGCTAGAAATGATGGTACACGGAAGTATGTTATCTTTGGTGACAACTCTAAGGGTAAAGTTGTTGGCCTTGGTAAGGTGGCCATATACAACGATAGCTCAATCAAGAATGTCATGCTTGTAGAATCCCTCTGATATAATCTTCTCTCTGTGTCTAGATTAGCTTATTTTGGTTTAAATGTGCCATTCACTCATGTTGATTGCCAAGTCTTTCATAGAGATAAGCATAATATGGTCTTTACCGGCATTCATAGAGGTGACCTATACATTGTTGACTTCACAAAGAAAGCCCAACCTCGCACTTGTTTTATTGCTAAATCCTCTAAAGGTTCATTGTGACATAGAAGGTTAGGTCATGTCGGCATGAGAAATCTTGATAAGCTAATTAAAGGTAATCATATCCTTGGTGTTAAAGATGTTATATTTGACAAGGATAGACTTTGTAGTGCATGTCAAGCAGGAAAACAAGTTGGAGGAAGTCATCCCGTGAAGAACGTCATGACTACAAGAAGACCACTTGAGCTACTTCATATGGATATTTTTGGTCCCAATGCTTACAAAAGCCTCGGTTGTAACTCTTTTGGATTAGTCATTGTTGATGATTTTTCAAGATTCACGTGGGTGTTCTTTCTTGATGATAAGTCGCAGGTCCAAAAGATCTTCAAAAACGTCGCTAGGAAGGCCCAAAATCAATTTGAAGTGAAGATCATGAAGGATCGCAGCGACAATGGAACGGAGTTCAAGAATGCAAATGTGGATACCTTTGTTGACGAAGAAGGGATTTCACATGAGTTCTCGGCTACGTACACGCCTCAACAAAATGGAGTTGTTGAGAGGAAGAACTGGACACTCATCAAAATGGCAAGAACGATGCTTGACGAATATAAGACAACAAGACACTTTTGGGCGGAAGCGGTTGAGACAGCTTGTCATGCAACAAATCGCTTGTATCTTCACAAGCTTCTCGGCAAGATGGCATACGAGCTTCTCACCGGTAACAAACCCCAAGTTGGATACTTTCGAGTATTCGGCTCAAAGTGCTACATTCTTGATAAGCATCGTCGTTCGAAATTTGCTCCTAAATCTCATGAAGGTTTCCTACTTGGTTATGGCTCAAACTCTCACACTTACCATGTCTACAACAATTTCACCCCAAAGGTTGAAGAGACGGTAGATGTGAAGTTTGATGAATCTAACGGCTCGCAAATAGAGCAATTGCCAATTGATGTAGGAGATAAAGATCCTTCGGAAGCAATTCAAGACTTGTCTATTGGCAAGATCCATCCAACGGAGGTGAAAGAGAGTACTTCGGCCATCCATGTGGAAGCTTCTACCTCACGACAAGGTGAACCACAAGTTGACTTGGAGGCATCCACAAGTGGGACACGCCATGATGAAGAAGACGAGGAAGTGCATCAAGATGAACCACATCGACCTCCTTCTCCACAAGGGGACAACAACACCAACAACAATGCATAAGGACAAGAAGAACAAGAACATGAAGAGGATGTTCCACCCCGATCCAAGCAAAAGATTTCATGAGTTAGAGCAAGAATTGCTAGAGATCATCCCGTAGAGAAAATCTACAATGACATCCAAATAGGGAGAATCACTCGCTCTAAATCTCGCCTAGATAACTTTTGCGAACATTACTCTTTAATATCTAACCTTGAACCTATGAAGGTTGAAGATGCTCTTGATGATCCGGATTGGGTGAACGCTATGCACGAAGAGCTACACAACTTTGAGAGAAATCAAGTGTGGACATTGGTCGAGAAGCCTGACAATAACCACAACATCATTGGTACCAAATGGGTGTTTCACAACAAGCAAGATGAAGATGGTCAAGTCGTCCGCAACAAAGCACATCTCGTCTCCCAAGGCTACACACAAATCGAAGGTATGGACTAGGTGAGACATATGCCCCCGTTGCTAGACTTGAGTCCATTCGCATCTTACTTGCTTATGCTAATCACCATGATATCACCTCGTACCAAATGGACATTAAAAGTGTTTTTCTCAGCGGTGAAATTGAGGAGGAAGTTTATGTTAAACAACCTCCCGGCTTTGTCAATCCTAAGAAACCCAATCATGTTTACAAACTTCACAAATCTCTTTATGGTCTTAAACAAGCTCCTGGAGCATGGTATAAATGCTTGACCAAGTTCCTTATTGAAAAAGGCTTTGAGATTGAAAAAATAGATTCTACACTTTTTACTAAAATGGTTAATGGTGAATTATTTGTGTGCCAAATTTATGTTGATGATATCATATTTGGTTCTACTAACCCCCATTTTAGTGGAAGGATTGGAAAGCTAATGTCGGAAAAGTTTGAGATGTCTATGATGAGTGTACTCAAGTTCTTTCTTGGTTTGAAAATCAAACAAACTAAGTATGGTGCCTTTGTTTCTCAAACAAAGTATACCAAGGACTTGTTCAATAAGTTCAACATGCAAGATTGCAAAGGTATGACTACACCCATGCCTACTAGTGGACATCTTGACTTGACTAAGGATGGCGAACCGGTTGATCAAAAGGTTTACTGCTCTATGATTGGTTCATTATTATATCTATGTGCCTCCCGTCCCGATATTATGCTAAGTGTGTGCATGTGTGCACGATATCAAGCGGCCCCTAAAGAATGTCATCTTAAGGCTGTGAAAAGGATAGTGAGATACTTAATTCATACACCAAATTTTGGCATTTGGTATCCTAAGAGGTCCTCTTTTGATCTTGTTGGCTACTCCGATTCAGACTATGCCGGAGACAAGGTTGATAGAAAGTTCACTTCGGGTACTTGTCAATTTCTTGGTAGATCTCTCGTTTCTTGGTCCTCCAAGAAACAAAACTCAGTATCATTATCCATCGCCGAAGCGGAATACATTGCCGCCGGTTCATGTTGTGCTCAATTACTTTGGATGACCCAAACTCTTAAAGATTATGGGATCTATGTGAAACATGTTCCATTGCTTTGCGACAATGAAAGTGCTATTAAGATTGCTCACAATCCCATGCAACATTATCAAACTTAGCATATTGAAGTTCGTCATCATTTCATTCGAGATCATGTTGCTAAGGGTGATATCAATCTTAAACATGTTCGCACGGATAAGTAATTGGCAGATATATTTACTAAACCACTTAATGAGAAAGTGTTTTGCAGGTTGAGAGGTGAATTGAACATTATTGATGCCTCAAACTTGGAGTAGGTACTTTTTTGGATACTTGCAAGGCACGGGCCTTTGACTAATCCTCGATATTTCTCTTATGATGATGATCATATATCTTGGATATACGTGTACCCTTGCATGTTATCTAACCCTTGTAGGTACTTGGATAAGCCCAAATCTATGAGATTGCAACTCACTCATTTCTTGAGAAATCTCTACATCACCAAGTCTCTACAATATGGTGGTTGAAATCAAGGAAGCTTGAATCCCTTCAATATATCCTTTGACAATTTCTATATATCAAATTTCATTTGGTATCAAGTTCTCATAATTGTCATTTTGGATATACAAGTGCTCCTCCTTGCAAATCTAACCCATGTAGGTAGATGAACTCAAACTACAAGTGGTGCTCCCAATTTTTGATGAGCTACATCAACCTTGAGCATCCCACACAAGTTCAACTACATGATCAAGATCAACACTGATGTCTACTACTCACCCTTCTTGTAGACGTTGTTGGGCCTCCAAGTGCAGAGGTTTGTAGCACAGTAGCAAATTTCTCTCAAGTGGATGACCTAAGGTTTATCAATCCATGGGAGGCATAGGATGAAGATGGTCTCTCTCAAACAACCATGCAACCAAATAACAAAGAGTCTCTTGTGTCCCCACCACACCCAATATAATGGTAAATTGTATAGGTGCACTAGTTCGGCGAAGAGATGGTGATGCAAGAGCAATATGGATGGTAGATATAGGTTTTTGTAAACTGAAAATATAAAAACAGCAAGGTAGCAAGTGGTAAACGTGAGCATAAACGGTATTGCAATGATAGTAGGCAAGGCCTAGGGTTCATACTTTCACTAGTGCAAGTTCTCTCAACAAGGATAACATAATTGGATCATATTACTAGCCCTCAACATGCAACGAAGAGTCACTCCAAAGTAACTAATAGCGGAGAACAAACGAAGAGATTATGGTAGGGTACGAAACCACCTCAAAGTTATTCTTTCTGATCGATCTATTCAAGAGTCCGTAATAACGTTCAATCTAACATAGAGTTCGAACTAGAATAACACCTTAATACACAAATCAATCAAAACCCTACTGTCACCTAGATACTCCATTGTCACCTCAAGTATCCGTGGGCATGATTATACGATATGCATCACACAATCTCAGAAACATCTATTCAACCAACACATAGAACTTCTAAGAGTTCCCTAAAGTTTCTACCGGAGAGTCAAGACGAAAATGTGTCCCAACCCCTATGCATAGATTCCCAAGGTCACGGAACCTGCAACTTGATCACCAAAACATACATCAAGTGGATCACATGATATCCCATTATCACCACAGATAAACACACGCAAGACATACATCAAGTGTTCTCAAATCCTTAAAGACTCAATCCGGTAAGATAACTTCAAAGGGAAAACTCAATCCATTACAAGAGAGTAGAGGGGGAGAAGAAGATCCAACTAGAATAGCAAAGCTCGCGGTACATCAAGATCATGACATCTCAAGAACATGAGAGAGAGAGAGATCAAACACATAGCTACTTGTACATACCCTCAGCCCCGAGGGTGGACTACTCCCTCCTCGTCATGGAGAGCACCGGGATGATGAAGATAGACACCGGAGAGGGATTCTCCCCTCCAGCAGGGTGCCAGAACGGGTGTAGATTGGTTTTCGGTGGCTACAGAGGCTTTCGGCGGCGGAACTCCCGATCTAGGTTTCTTTCTGGAGGTTTCAGTATTTATAAGAATTTTTGGAGTCGGGGCCAAGTAAAGGGGAGCTACGGGCCGTCCTCGAGATAGGGGGCGCGCCCCCCTTCCCAGGGCACGCCCTCCACCCTCGAGGGCAGCCTGTGGCTCTCCTGGCCCAACTCTTTTGCTTCGGTGGCTTCTTTTGGTCCAGAAAAAATCATAAAAAATTGGCTCATCAATTGGACTCCATTTGATATTCCTTTTCTGTAAAACCCTAAAACAGGAGAAAAACAGAAACTGGCACTGGGCTCTGGGTTAATAGGTTAGTCCCAAAAATCATATAAAAGTTTATAATAAAGCCCATTAAACATCCAAGACTTCATAAATAATAGCATGGAACAATAAAAATTATAGATACGTTGGAGACGTATCAAACACCACCACCCAAGGTATGTCATTCCATCTTGGAGAAGGTCTACCCCAAGGCATGGGTCAAAGCAACTCAACAAGATGTGAATACATCAAATGCTTAAACGAAAAATGGTAACCCCATTTTGAGCTTAAACGATGAGTATGACCTATGATCAAGTGTCTTCACTTGACTCCTAAGTCAATATACTATAACATAGGTGACTTTGTCGTCGATCAATTCTAGATGAATTTCTCTAGTGTTCCTTTGTGCTCTTGCATTTGTTCCTTGCATGTTGTTCCTCTTCTTTTAAATAAAAAAAACTTCATCTAGATTTTCTTTTCTCAATTTCGTTCTGCATTTTCTGCATCAAATACATTGCAAATCCTTTAGTTAATTCCTTGCAAATTCTAGTGAGATTTCATTTACCTAGTAAGCTGAGAAGACACTTGTTCTCTCTGTGTTGAAATCGGACACACCGATTTGCCCCTCTCGGTCAAACCGAACCATCTCGGTGCCACCGAAGCTAATAACTCGGTGTAACCGATTTCAATACTGAGGAGACAATTTGTCATTTGCATCCTACATATTTGTTCCAGCTCCACTCAATGATTATTGTCCTCTACCATCATCACATTTTATATATACTGCTCTGCTCTATCACTCCAGGACCAAACCTATTTTGACTCACACTCCAGAAGATCCCTTCTTGGAAATTGATGTCAAAGGGGGAGAGAGAGTTCACATCAAAGCTTAAGGGGGAGAGAGAGTTCACATCAAGGAGAAAGGAATCACATGCCCCGGATGCTTGGTGCTCAAGAGGAGAGAAGTCACATGTCTTTAAGAGGGGAAAGACATGTCTATGTTATGTTATTGATCTGATCTATTTTGCTCTGATTCTATTTCTCTACTTTCTTCCATTATCCAATATAAGATTCACGGGGAGAAAGACTGCTAGTGAAGAAAGTCTTTTGAATTCATTGCATCTTTTACTTTTGGGAACATGTGTGCATTATAGAGTACCCAGTACTCACTCTCTACATGTTATCCCAATCTTGGCACTCTTGTGTTTCTTTTGTTGCTCTGTCTAGTAGATGTGCCTGTGTTATCTAACCTTGTTTACTCAGGTTCATCCCTTCATAAGCCAGCTCAAGATCACAAGGTAAGTATATGAATCACACTCATGTGCATGAAGATTTCTTGCTAATGTACATATTGTTTGCAAGAAGGAATCATGAACATGAGGATACACTTCATATATTCATATCATTAGCTCCGATGCATATAGCCAAGATACATGTAACTCATTGCTTGCTCTGTCATGACTATGCTTTCACATGATCTTATATTCCATATTGACATGATTGCATACATGTAGGGGGAGCCTATGCATGTTACATGTCCTTCCAAAGCTTTACTTGTTATTCTTCATATTTTTATCTAAAGCTTTGATGTATGTTGTCATCAATTACCAAAAAGGGGGAGATTGAAAGCACAAGTGCTCCCTGGGTGATTTTGGTAATTAATGTCAATGTATCTCTTGTTGGACTAATGTTTTCATCTAGTATATTTCAGAAAAGTTCAACAAATTGAGTGGCATGGACTAGAGGATGTGGAACCCCTTCAAAATGATAAGGACAAAGGATTGGCTCAAGATCAAAGCTCATAGGAAAGCCAATACTATTAAAAGGGGATGAGGTGTTGCTTAATGGCTTGCTTGCTCAAAGTGCTCGCTGATATGCTCCAAAACCCTCATACACTTTCTCAAATCCACATATGTCCCAAACCAAAAGTCAAACTCGGCCCTACCGAAACTATCTATCAGGCGCCACTGAGTTCAGTTAACATAGCCACTTCCAAAACCCTAATCACTTCGGTCAGACTGAAAGGGATCTCGGTCTCACCGAGATGGGAATGTAAACTCTCTGTTTCCTATTTGAAACATTTAGGTCTAACCGAGATGCGAAAATCGGTCTCACCGAGTTAACATTGCAAACTCTCTGTTGCCTCTTCGTAACGTTTCGGTCCAACCGAAACAAGCGAATAGGTCCCACCGAGTTTGCCTGACCAACTCTCTGGTGTACTTATTACCAAAATTGGTCCCACCGAGTTTTTGAATCGGTCTCACCGATATTACGTTATGCCCTAACCCTAATGAAATCGGTCCCACCGAGTTGATCATATCGGTCCCACCGAAATGCCTAACGGTCACATTATGAACTAAATCGGTCTGACCGAGTTCTCTGAATCGGTCCCACCGAGTTTGGTAAATTGTGTGTAACGGTTAGATTTTGTGTGGAGGCTATATATACCCCTCCACCCACTCTTCAATCATGGAGAGAGCCATCAGAACATACCTACACTTCCAACGTATATTTTCTGAGAAAGAACCACCTACTCAAGTGTTAAGATCAAGATATTCCATTCCTACCATATGAATCTTGTTCTCTAGCCTCCCCCAAGTTGCTTTCCACTCAAATCAATATTCTACCATATCCAAATATGTGAGGAGCTGTTTGAGTGTTGGGGAGACTATCATTTGAAGCATTTGAGCAAGGAGTTCATCATCAACACACCGTCTATTACCTTTTGGAGAGTGGTGTCTCCTAGATTGGTTAGGTGTCACTTGGGAGCCTCCGACAAGATTGTGGAGTTGAACCAAGGAGTTTGTACGGGCAAGGAGATCGCCTACTTCGTGAAGATCTACCCTAGTGAGGGAAGTCCTTCGTGGGCGATGGCCATGGTGGGATAGAGAAGGTTGCTTCTTCGTGGACCCTTCGTGGGTGGAGCCCTCCGTGGACTCGCGCAGTCGTTACCCTTTGTGGGTTGAAGTCTCCATCAATGTGCATGTACGATAGCACCACCTATCGGAACCACAACAAAAACATCTGTGTCTTCACTTGCGTTTGCTCCTTCAAACTCCTCCCTTTACCTTCATATGCAATTGTTTTACATTCCGCTGCTATACTCTTAGAATTGCATGTGTAGGTTGATCACTTGACTTATGCTTAATTACTAAAATCTGCCAAGACTTAAAATTGGGAAAAGGCAAGGTTTTTATTTTGTCAAGTAGTCAAAGTTGTATGCTTTACTTTCCAATACCCACATACTCTTGTTATGCATGCTTGATGTGTATTGTGAATGTTGAACGTGTGCTAAATCTCCACATCAACTTGAAGTAATATTAAAAGCTACCACTTTTCTTGCTAGGAGTCTATTCACCCCCCCCCCTCTAGACACCTCTTCTCGATCCTTTCAATTGGTATTAGAGCTTTGGTCTCCATTGCTTTTGTTTAATCATCATTGGAGGAAGATGGATGAGTCTACGTTGGGGTGTATTAGACGTAGAGTACCTATGCTTGATGGAGAACTTTGTAAGGAATGGAAAAATGAGATGCTTGAGATCTTCAATGAATATCACCTGAACCCTCCAGTTTGTATATGCACCGGAGGGCCCTAGGGTTTATACATGACCATCTTGCAGAGGAAGGAAAGATTACACCCGAACCTAGAACATGCCATTATACGCACACAGGAGTCATATCCGGATACGAGAGACGATCTTCAGCGATGATCTTCACGGCCCACCGGTCCGGCCCACGACGAGTTATCTGGCCACATGAGGACCCCTCAATCTAGGACTCCCTCAACCACCATAGTATTAAATGTCTTCATATCTAGGGGTCGTCTGTGGTAGGTAAACCAAATCAATGAGGGACTTCTACCTGTGTTATCCAGAAATTCTCACAAACACATTAGTTCTGAACCACGTCTGTCGCCAATACTCCAAAACCAACTAGGGGTGTCACTTGACGCACTTACAAATACAATTCTAGCATGAATAATAAACCTTTATCATGATTAAGGAGATATAATAATAACTATTTTATTATTGCCTCTAGGGCATATTTCCATCAATATGCTAGTCTAGTCAGTTGCGCGTCCATGCAACCCTTTTGACTAGGGACCTTCTAGGACAGTCATCATACAATGCATAGTCCCACAAACGAGTCAGATACTTGATATACATAATTGATAATGTCCAAGGACTATCTTTATTCATAAACACATATGAAATATAATTGTACATCACTGCCTCTAGGGCATATCTCCAACAGCCACTGCCACCGAGCATGAGTAGCGTGTAGCTAGCAGACGCGACAGTTGGCATCAGAAGAGATGACCAAGAGGATGGGGACGTTGTCGGGTTTCTGCATCAAAGGAGGATACATAAGAGACATTGTGGAATCGGTAAAGGATAGTGCTAGACCATCGGTGGTGTACTTGCGACGTAGACATTGGTGGGGACGGGTAAGGGAAGGAGGAGATGTCGAGGACGAGGAGGTGCTAGTGGTCGGCTGAGCAGCTGCATCGAGCGGCCAAGTGGCTGCATCTGAAGAGGGAGGCGTAGCGGGGGTGGAGGGTGGCAGTGGTGCACTTCCTGATGTCGGCGTTGGAGGAGATGGGGTAGGGGAAGGAGGAAAGGTGGTGAGCGGAGGGGCTACGTTAAGGAGACCACTGTTCAAGAAATCTTGTAATTCAGCGATTTATCATCTGATTTATCGCTACTCTTGGGGTGACCGATAATATTATGCCTTATCTTCATCATTTATTATTCTAGCCGATTTATCGCTATGACAAGCGATTTATCGGGAATCTGCCGATAAATCGTGCCTATTCGTAGCACTATGTTTGCAAGAACTATGTTTATTTGTGTTTTGTGGACCTTGTTACACAATATGTAATGTTGTTTCTATTTTGTTGTCATTATATCATGATTCAAAGGCTAGGATTCAAGGTAACACTTCTGTCCAATATTGTTTTGGTGTTGAATATAGCATATTTTAGTGTTGGGAACCTGAGATTTAAAAAAAATGGCCGATTAATAGTCGACTGATAAAATCGATTAATCGACCGATTTTCAATTAATCTCTAATCCCCAGGTGACCGAGACGATAACGATAAGCGATATCCTCAACATTGAAGGAGACAGAAGAGGCGTCGTAGACTTGGGGGGACAGGCGGTGCCACGCGATGTACTTGCTGACGTGGGTGTCCGAGGAGACAGGGTAGGGGGAGAGGAGATAACGGGGAGGAGGAGGGTGGCGGTGTGGAGGTGGCAGTGAGCAGTGGGGCTGCTATGGTAGAGAGGAGTCACGAGAGGTGCTTGGAATGCCTAGCGCCGACGGTGTGTGGCCACTGCCCAGTTCGGTTCCATTATTTTCTCATCTTTTCCATAAGGATCGAGTTCTTGCCTGGATGGATACAATGGGGATCGGTGGAACAGGCAAATGTGAAGTGGACTCATGTGCATTAGATACAAATTTGATGGTCCAAAATGATAGATGGCACACATACCATCATCAGCAACTCGTTTTTTTGTAGGAGTAGAGATTTGCTGATGTTGTCGGATGCATGTATAATGGGTGATTTTTCTTTTCTTTAGTTACAACGCATGAGCATGTTTTGATAGGACTATATAGTTTATCTTTGTCGGACATTGCATTTTTCTTCCTCAATTCTTCTTCTTTGACACTTCAAATATGTTAGAAAGACATGTGTACATCATGTGCTGTTTTTTTGTATGTGCAATTCAGTATATCTGTATCTGTTGGATTCAGGGCTCCGCAAAACCCGTTAAGTTCGAACACAGGGGCGTGAACGAAGATCTCTCCCACTCGCGTCTACCTAGCGCCTCGCTCTCGTCTCGGTGTAAGGATTCAAGCAAACAACGAACAAGCACACAAGAGTTTATCCGGGTTCGGGCCACCGTGTGGCGTAAGACCCTACTTCCTGCTTTGGTGGATTGGCTCTGGGCGAGCTAGAATATGAACTGGTACAAGGGTTCCTGGGCTCAGGAGGCGAGCTCAGGAGGGTCAGGAGGCTAGTGTTCTTGCTCCTTGTGCGGTGGTCAAGTGTGTGAGCTGGTCATTCCGTTCCTCCCCCCTTTGCAGTGGGGGTTCTAGCTACTTATATAGGCGGCCACGGTCCTCTTCCCCCGAAATGTTTAGGCGGGAAGGGATTCCACAACGGCCATTTTTGAGCGGGAACACAAGGACGTTCCTACCCTGACAAAAGCAGTCTCCGCCTACAAAAGGATCAGGCGGTGACACGGTGGTGGGCTCGATGGTGACATCCTCCTTATCGTCCTTGCGGTCTTCAGTCTTGTTGAACCAAAGAGGAAATCATTGCCCCGCTCCTTGGGAACCAACGGCTGCGCTATCCCCTTTGCACCGAAATGGCAACTGTGCCGCTGGCGGACGCTGGCATCCGCTGGCGCGGTGCATTACTGCTCACATCACTGCCTCCTCCTGAGGCAGGCTTAGCCTTGGATTATCCGCCCCTCTGGAACGCCTTGCCGAGGCCGCTCCTGAGGAGGTCTTGACGTCGTTCTCCTCGCGAGGCCGGGCCCCTCACGAGGGTCTTAAGCAGCTGGTCAATCAGCTGGGCCATACCAGGCCGCTTGTAGGAGCGCGTCGCGGCCCGCAGACAGGCAAGTCTGGGTACACTGGTTCCCAGGACGCCGACAGTAGCCCTCGGGCCCAAGGCGCACGCGGAGTTGGCTTCAGGGCCAAGCCTTAGTCGAGGACGAAGCTCTGCGGGCCCCAAAAAGGTTGCGGGCCAGGCTGGCACGTGGCGGTTGGATGGGACACGAGCGACCCCTCTCCCCCCGCTGTCTCGGTAACCGTGTGTCTTGACAAAAGGGGCCTTCTCTGATGGGGGAGTTATCTGTGACGCCCGAAGACCGACGTCCCAGAAGATTCCAGAAGATTCCAGATGTTCCGCGTTTTCCGTGTGTTTCTTTTGTGCTTGCTTATTTATTTTGCATTGCATCATGTCATCATGCCATCATGTCATATTTCTTTTGCATCTCAACTTAAATAAATCGTGTGGACCTTCGGTCCATTTAAATCGAGGGAAGAATGACTTCTCTTTATAACATATAAAAGCCTCTCAATATTATTAGGGAGCTATATTAAATATCCCATTCTTTGGAATTAAGCATAACACACGTGCATAATTTTCCCCATGCCTCTTTAATTCAAGTTTCACCGTCAAAACCCTCCCTATATTTCTTTCCCGTTTATCGAGGTTCCTCCAAAAACCTCAACACTTTTGGACACTTTAAGTCATGCCCTAATTCAAATCATTTGAATTTAATTCAAATGAGTTCGATTTATCTCTTGCATTCTTGCCTCTCCTATTTTTCGTGGACCGTGGACATTTTTGCGAGTCCAGTAAAATTAACCTCTTGTCCCAATTCTGTTTCGAACCCTTCTGTTCTTCTCTTTTCTTCATGGCTATTTTTTCTGTAATTGCATATGGCAGAAGAAATTAGCAGTAAAAAGGAAGAGAGCAGCCAGGCCTCAGGCCCAACCGCCTCCCTCCTTTGGCCCATCTGGCCATCAGGCCCACCAGCCCAACTCTCTTCGCTCCCGTAACCCTAGCCCGAGTTGCTCGCTCTCTTCTCTCCCTCAGCGCCGCCGCCGCACTCACCCTCGTTCCCCCGATTCCCTCTTTCCCTCGCTCCCTCGACTCCCTCTCAGGCCCCGAGCCCCAGAGCCTCGAAGCCGCCCTCCTCCCTCGCGTGGACGCGCCCTCGAAGCCCCCCCTGCGCGCCTCCTCCCGAACTCCTCCAGGCGCCGGAGCGGTCTGCTCCCGCGGGCCAGCGGAGCTGCCGCGTCTCAAGCTCTCCTCGAGGGCCTCGGCCAGGCAAGCCGCGCCCCGCGACGCCCCAAGCGCCTGCGCCGTGGCCTCCATCTCCCCTCGCCTCTATCTCCAAGGCCCGACGTGGCTCCCTTCTCCAGCCCGAGCGCCGAGCCAGCGCGCCCCTCGTGCCTCCCCAGCGCCACAGCGCCTCCATCTCCCTCGTCAGCCAAGCCGGCCGGGAGCGTGCCTCCTTCCTCCCCCTGCCGGCAGCCCGGCCTCGTCGAGCAGCCCCCTCGAGCAGTTCGGCTCCCCCCCGAGCGCCTCCCTCCGCATCGCCCCAGGCGCCTGCGCTGCGCCCTTCTCCGTCCGGCGCGCCTTGCCAGGCCCCTGCCTCACCTCCAGCACGAGCCGCCACTCCACTTCCCCGCTGCTTCTCTGATTCATGGCGCGCCAAGACCTTGCTGCCGTTTTTCCTGTTGTTGTGAAGGCCGTAGCCGCTAGAACCGTGGATGCCAAGATCTTTGAACGAGGGACCCCGAGACGCCAAGTACCTCTTGGATTCGCCAAGTCCGACGACAAGTGTTCCGGTACCGTCGCAAGTATTGAGACCGGCGAGTCCGAAGACACCAAGTACCACTACAGTCGCCCCGGAAACGATGGATGCGCCAAGTACATCTACGAACTCGACGACCGAGTTCAACTACGACCCGAGACCGGCAAGACCGCTACGAATGTGAATGACTACCATCGCCGAGACCCTCAAGTACCTCTACGAACGGAACGACTACTCGTGGGCGACCTCGTGAACGACTACTTCCTCTCCGAACGTGAACGCCTACTTCCTCTACGAATCGCAAGAACAACTACTTCCTCTATGGCCGTGTACCACTACTTCCTCTACGTCCCTCTACGATCTCGAGCCCCTCCAAAACGAATGTTCCGAAGGTATAACCCGAGACGATGACCCGTCGAATGCATGTGTCGTATGAGATGTTTCCCTTGTGTGCACCGTGCCGTTTCATCTTTTGTCGTGCTCCTCGGTTGCCTCGTCGCCGACCCGTGGGAACCCGGTGACGGGATCACCCCACCTTTCATCTTGTTCCGCACGTTCACTCCACCTTTGCTTTTGCACCGGTCTCTCAATGAGTTACCGGAACCGAGATGTTGCCGTTCCATCATTTTCGGATCGTTGCCGTGGCACCCTTTTCCTTCCACCACGGTGACAATGCTTCATATCTCTCATGTTAACCTTTAACTAAAAATTGCATAAAACTTGATCATGTCATCTGCATCATGTTAACAACATTAAAATGTTTAATTGTTGTTGCTTTAATAATTTCTAAACATGCTTATGGGGATTTTTCCGGAATTGTTGTTGTTATTTCCGGCCTCATTTAAAATGCCTAAATAGTGTAGTTCGTTTTGCTTCACCTCTTGCCATGTTAAAAACATTTAATCTTGTCTTGTAAATAAACGAGAGTCAATTAAATAATTAACATGTGGTGTTTCCTCAACATGCAACTCGTTGCATATTGAGCTCCACTTAACTTGTAGTTTTGTTTGTGCACTTTGCCATGCCATGCATATTTAAACCGGACATGCATCATACTTGGAAGTGCATCGTATGCCATGTTTATGCTTGTATGTTTACCATGTTGTTTGCTTCTTTCCGGTTGCTTCTCTAGTTAGCTTCGGTTTCGTTCCGGAGTTGTGAGGATTCGCTCGACTATGTTGCTCCGTCTACTTCATGGATCCGTTCTTCTCCCTTGCGGAATTCCAGGCAAGATGACCGAACCCGGATACCATTACTATCTTTGCCTATTGCTAGAGTATCGATCTTTAGTATATTGCCTCGATGCCCATGTTTTCCTGTCAGCCTCCTATTGTAACCATGAACCTGTCTAACCACCCTACCTATGCAAACTGTTGAATGGCTAAGTACGCTTCGCTCAGCCCCTCTTATAGCATTGTTAGTTGCAGGTGAAGATTGAAGATGCTTGCTTCATGTTGAAGTTTGTTGGGTTATATCACACTATATAAATGCTTAAATGAAATCATCTATATATTGGCAATGGGTGGAAGGCTAAGCCTTTTGCTTGGTGTTTTGTTCCACTCATGCCGCTAGGAACCGTATAAACCGGTGTTATGTTCCTTGATTATGCGTTCCTCACACGGTTGGGGTTATGGGGCCCCCTTGATAAACCGCTAAGTGCTAAGTCTTTTCCAGCAAATCCCAACATTGGTACTATTCGCCTAATAACTAATAAAACTTGCATAGGGACTAGCTATCCCTTTTATTTTAATCAACAACCCCGGGCCAGTGCTCCACACGAGTGTTGGTCCAAAACGGGGAGTCTGCGGGGCCACCACGAGGAAACTCAAGGTTTGGTAAAAACCTGTAGAATCGCCCATCCGGTCGTGGCCTGAGACTAGATACGCGCGGCTATTGTCAGGGTGTCGGCACGCCGGGAGGATTTGCTGGATTAGCCTTACCTTAGTTCGGAGTATCTTGAGCACGGGATTCCGAGAATACTCGGGTCTTCCCACCTTGGAGTTGCGACTCCACGGATCGTGGACTTGTCATGGGCCAAGTTGGAACACCCCTGCAGGGTCTTGAACTTTCGAAAGCCGTGCCCGCGGTTATGTGGCAGATGGGAGCTTGTTAATATCTGGTTGTAGAAAACTTGAAACATGTTCCAATACACTACCAGCGTGAGTACCGTGACTGTCATTTTCCGAAAACGGATTCGGGAGATGAACACGGTGGGGTTATGTTTGACTTGATTAGTTTAGGATCACTTAGTGATCATCTCTCGACCGAGGCACCTTCTCTTCTCGCTCTCGTATACGTAAGTTAGTGCTAGTGCTGCTGCAGACTCTTATTTCTTTTCTTCAGCCTTACCCTCACCCAAGGCTTAAATAGTCGTGTTACCCGGGAACGGGATTGTTGAGTCCTCTGTGGCTCACAGTTACTTCACCACACCAAATGTAGGTCCGATGGTGAGCTATCCAGGTGATGGCACCGAGCTAGACTGGGAGTACGACGAGGAGCGTAGCCGTTACTATGTTCGTTATCCTGATGATCAGTAGTGGAACTTCTACTAGGATTCGATCCGACCTGTGGATTTAAATTATGTTTGGTATCTTGTCATTTCGTTTTTACCCTTAGATGGGTTGTGTTGTTCTATTTGAATGATGCTCGAACATGTAATGTATTTGTGAGGCGTGGCGAGTGTAAGCCAACTATTTTATGTTTTTCCATCCCCATTTTTACATGAGTTGTGCAAAGATACTAAACTTGCGATCATTCCAGCATGGGGTTATGTCTCTAAGTCGTGCATCGACACATAGGAGATATAGTCCCATCCTGGGCATTACAAGTTGGTATTCAGAGCCTTCTCCGACCTAGAAGCCCCACTGATTGATCGAATCGTTGACGGTCGAGTCTAGGCACACACTGAAAATGTTTTGAGTCCAATATATATCGGAGAGTAGGATTTCTTTTGCTCCTCATCTCTTTTCACTCTGGTGAGCACTCCTGACGATTACTCTTGCCTCTTCTACTTTCAAAAATTCACCAAATTTTTTTTTAGGATCATGCGAGTATTGTTTGGATTGTTCCGATGTCTTTTTGACGAGAACATTGTTCTCGATGCCTCCTGTCATTAGGGGTTGTGGTAGTGTCCCGGGGAGTTGAGCTCCGAGGTGTTGTCGTCACAAATCCATCGCATCAGTTCTAGAATACTTAAGACGGCCGACATCGAAAATCTCTCCTATACGGTTAGTGGCAAGATAACCCCGACATCACCCAGTACTGGGGAGGTAGTTCGGGAGTATTGCCATAGCTTGTATAGTAGATGCGTTTCGAAGGTCCGAGGTAAACGGTTTCCGAGAAAGACTGGTTATGTGTTGAAGGATGGATACAGCTGGATGTAGGTTTAGAGTTGATTGCGTGGTGCTTCCCCTGTATCCCCAACACCTGATTGCATAACTAGAAACTTTCGGAAATTCATAGGTGGGTTTATCCAGTAGATCGTAGGCATTCTTCCAACGAATGCAGGTTAGCGAGTTTGGGGTTCTACATTGAGTGAAGTGGTTATGGCCGATGTTCCGATCGGGATTTGCATCTTAAAGGGTCCTTGGCTACGCTGATCCGGGGATTGCAAAACCCTTTCGTAACGCGTTCATAAGCTTACAGCACAAAGATGTTAGAACGAAGCTCCTATCTTGTGTTTGTTCCATCTGTACCTTGTTGTTTTTTTTCTTTTACCTTTTGTCCCCAGGTGGTTTCTCGTGAAGATTGTTGTTATCATTAAGCTAAGAATTTCATTCGTTCCTCTTGTTCGAATGATGCTTGTGAAGACTATGTTGCATATCTATCCTTTGTTTTGTTTTGATTCTGGTATTCGAGTTGCTTCGATGTCAAATGTTGATTCCATACCTTTTATTAATCGGTGTCCTCATATTTATATGGGAGTGCTAATTCTTCTTGACCATCGAGATCTTCATGTTAATCCTTTTCAACCGGTGTGCCTTCTCTTCAAGTTATTCCATACGGACGTCGTTGAGAAATCTGACGATTTGTCTGTTTCATTCATCCTAAGTTGTCTTTGTTTTCCCCACCCTCCCACCTTTTTTCTTTATGGAGCCAGAAATTCTCAAATGAAGTATCCATTTTATTCATGTGATATTTCTTCATTCTTTTCCTTCAATGTTCTTATTCGGGTGATTTATCGCGAAGATGCTCAAGAGCTTCTAGTTCATCTTTCTTTTGTTCTCAAATTCTGTCGGTGGATGTAATTCAAGATTTCGGTGTTGATCTTATCCTTTTCCTCTTTTCACAATGCTTTCTTATTCCGGTGCACCAATTAATCATTCTCCTCTTGCTGTTCATTTTTCCGGAGTATTCTGAAATTCTTTTCAAGTGTGACGTAAGAATGATTTCCATCAGTCATATGCCTTCTCCAAGTTTACTTTCAAATTCTTTCCATCGTTGGTTCAACCTTTTTAATTATTCATTCCAGAGTGCTCAACAATTCTTATGGCATTTCTCGTCTTCATTCTCAGCGTTTGCAGACCGGAGAAGTGTTTCTCTCAAGATTCATGGTTCTAGCTTCATGCCATCCTCATTAGTGTTCCGTTTGTGAGGAATTCTTTTCATACCCGTCCGAAGCATTTCATGAATTCTTCTCATTGTGATCCTTCGAAGGCCATCATTTCAGAATATTTCTTCGTTCTCTGTTTGCTACTTCGTCCTCCAAATATTCTTCATTGATATCTCTTCGTTCGTCTCCATATTTTTACGGTGGTACTTTCAAGTTTACCCTTCCGTCGTTATCGTATTAATTCATTTGTTCTTTTCACAATCCTACCGGTGGTTCGTTGAAGATTTACCCAAGTTTGTGCGAGATCTCTCTTTAATTCTTTCCAACGAGAATAAGTAGTATGCCAAATCCTTTGGTTGTCATCAATTTAATTGGTGAAGGAGATGCATAACATAATTCTTATTCTTATTCCTTCAAGGTGATTTAATCTCTTTTCCGGAGCTTGTTCATCATATCACATTCTCGGCCCTAAGTTCTTCATCTTGTTTTCCGGAGTTTCAAGTTATTTCAATTATATCATTTCAAATCTCCATCTAATTCATCGCATGCCTTCAATCTTATTCTTTTCATCTTTCACTTCTCATGCTTTCATTACCGGAGTTTTCATGGTGGTTCATCATGTTTTAATTCATCCTCGAAGTTTTCATCAAGATTCTTGTTGGAGCTCAAGCATTCTTCTTCTTGCATTTCGAAGTGCAATTCTTTCTACCTTATCTTTAAGATGGTGTTATGTCATTCTTGACAATTCCTTCATGTTCTATGATTCACGAGTTTCAAGAATGAGATATTTAAACCCATCATTTTCCTTGTTCAGGAGATCTTTCCAACCATTCAATTATTCGTTGGAGTAATCTTGGGTTGTATTGCACCTATAAGCTTTCCCTAAGGATTGTTGCTATTTATGGTGCTCATAAATGACCCAAGTTCTTCATTTATCCTTCCGGTGAAATAAGTTTATCGTCTCCTTGTTGATTTCAATCCAGTTAAATGTTTCCGTCAGTGGCTGGTTGTCACCTCATAATTTTGAGATGCTTTCCAAAAGCCCACTACGAGCTTATTCATTTTCGTTGTTGATTTTTTAAAATCAACTCCGTTCAACCCTTCTTTGTAAGGATACTCTTTCAAATTCAATTTTGAGAGAAGTTGTCATTTTCTTCTCCGTTCTTTTCTTTCCAACGACCTAGCATGCGATTCTTTCATTCCGGAGGCATTGTGATATTGCTCTCTTTGCACCATCATCTCGTTTTTATCGAGATCATGTTCTTTCCTTGTTTATCATTTAACCGGAGTGTTGTATTCTTCATTCAGTTCTGTCATTTATCTAGTTTTGCCTCACTTTTCAACCAGAGTGCTATCTGAAATCTTTCTTACCCCTTGTGCCATTCTTTCAATTGTGTCGGAGGCTGTGTGTTGTTGTTTTCATCAAGTATCATCTCATCTTCTCAATTTCTTGTTAATACCTTCCATTTTTCAGACGGAGTGCTGCCCGAATTCTGTCATTCTTATTCCTTGGCTATACCGTTGCAATTTCATATTCTTTTGGTTCGTAAGCTCTCGTCTAATGTCTTTCAGCCTTCAAGGTTCTCATAATGCTCCTTGTTCCTCTTTCTAACGGAGTGTTTTCAACTTCGTTCATCTCCGTTGTACTCCTTCTTTCAAGATTGTTCAACCTCTCAAGGTTCTTTGGTTTCACTCGTCTGTCAAGAAGCAACTTTGTTTTACCTCTTCCTCTTCCGTTTTTACCCGGTGCCATCTCTAGGATCTCGGGTCGAGATCCTCTGTTAGTGTGGGAGAGTTGTGACGCCCGAAGACCGACGTCCCAGAAGATTCCAAAAGATTCCAGATGTTCCGGGTTTCCCGTGTGTTTCTCTTGTGCTAGCTTATTTATTTTGCATTGCATCATGTCATCATGCCATCATGTCATATTTCTTTTGCATCTCAACTTAAATAAATCGTGTGGACCTTCGGTCCATTTAAATCGAGGGAAGAATGACTTCTCTTTATAACATATAAAAGCCTCTCAATATTATTAGGGCGCTATATTAAATATTCCATTATTTGGAATTAAGCATAACACACGTGCATAATTTTCCCCATGCCTCTTTAATTCAAGTTTCACCGTCAAAACCCTCCCTATATTTCTTTCCCGTTTATCGAGTTCCTCCAAAAACCTCAACACTTTTGGACACTTTAAGTCATGCCCTGATTCAAATCATTTGAATTTAATTCAAATGAGTTCGATTTATCTCTTGCATTCTTGCCTCTCCTATTTTTCGTGGACCGTGGACATTTTTGCGAGTCCGGTAAAATTAACCTCTTGTCCAAATTCTGTTTCGAATCCTTCCGTTCTTCTCTTTTCTTCATGGCTATTTTTTCTGTAATTGCATATGGCAGAAGAAATTAGCAGTAAAAAGGAAGAGAGCAGCCAGGCCTCAGGCCCAACCGCCTCCCTCCTTTGGCCCATCTGGCCATCAGGCCCACCAGCCCAACTCTCTTCGCTCCCGTAACCCTAGCCCGAGTCGCTCGCTCTCTTCTCTCCCTCAGCGCCGCCGCCGCACTCACCCTCGTTCCCCCGATTCCCTCTTTCCCTCGCTCCCTCGACTCCCTCTCAGGCCCCGAGCCCCAGAGCCTCGAAGCCGCCCTCCTCCCTCGCGTGGACGCGCCCTCGAAGCCGCCCCTGCGCGCCTCCTCCCGAACTCCTCCAGGCGCCGGAGCGGTCTGCTCCCGCGGGCCAGCGGAGCTGCCGCGTCTCAAGCTCCCCTCGAGGGCCTCGGCCAGGCAAGCCGTGCCCCGCGACGCCCCAGGCGCCTGCGCCGTGGCCTCCATCTCCCCTCGCCTCTATCTCCAAGGCCCGGCGCGGCTCCCTTCTCCAGCCCGAGCGTCGAGCCAGCGCACCCCTCGTGCCTCCCCAGCGCCACAGCGCCTCCATCTCCCTTGTCAGCCAAGCCGGCCGAGAGCGTGCCTCCTTCCTCCCCCTGCCGGCAGCCCGGCCTCGTCGAGCAGCCCCCTCGAGCAGTTCGGCTCCCCCCGAGCGCCTCCCTCCGCATCGCCCCAGGCGCCTGCGCTGCGCCCTTCTCCGTCCGGCGCGCCTCGCCAGGCCCCTGCCTCACCTCCAGCACGAGCCGCCACTCCACTTCCCCGCTGCTTCTCTGATTTATGGCGCGCCAAGACCTTGCTGCCGTTTTTCCTGTTGTTGTGAAGGCCGCAGCCGCTAGAACCGTGGACGCCAAGATCTTCGAACGAGGGACCCCGAGACGCCAAGTACCTCTTGGATTCGCCAAGTCCGACGACAAGTGTGCCGGTACCATCGCAAGTATTGAGACCGGCGAGTCCGAAGACACCAAGTACCACTACCGTCGCCCCGGAAACGATGGATGCGCCAAGTACATCTACAAACTCGACGACCGAGTTCAACTACGACCCGAGACCGGCAAGACCGCTACGAACGTGAACGACTACCATCGCCGAGACCCTCAAGTACCTCTACGAACGGAACGACTACTCGTGGGCGGCCTCGTGAACGACTACTTCCTCTCCGAACGTGAACGCCTACTTCCTCTACGAATCGCGAGAACAACTACTTCCTCTACGGCCGTGTACCACTACTTCCTCTATGTCCCTCTACGATCTCGAGCCCCTCCGAAACGAATGTTCCGAAGGTATAACCCGAGACGATGACCCGTCGAATGCATGTGTCGTATGAGATGTTTCCCTTGTGTGCACCGTGCCATTTCATCTTTTGTCGTGCTCCTCGGTTGCCTCGTCGCCGACCCGTGGGAACCCAGTGACGGGATCACCCCACCTTTCATCTTGTTCCGCACGTTCACTCCACCTTGGCTTTTGCACCGGTTGCTTCTTTCCGGTTGCTTTAAAGGTAACCAACAAGGGGCGAGAAGCCTAGCAGGGTCCCGGCTTCGCCTCCCCTCCACCACTCCGGCCAGGATGGCCGGCGCGAGGCCCCTCGACGTGAGCAACCCCGCAGAGCCCACGCCCGCGACGAGGAGAGTTGTCAGGTGATCCCGCACCCACATGCAAGGGCTCCTGGCCCCCCTGGCCCACAACGCCCAGACCGCGCGCCACAGGAGGTGGTGGCACCAGCACCTCAAGAACCAGCGTCACAGGTGCAGGGGGCGCCTGTGATCATGAGCGTGCGCGGGTGTGGCGCCCTAGCTCCCAAGCTACGGCGCCTTGTCTGGCCCGGCAAGTTCAAGCCGGACCTGCCTCCACGCTATGACGGCACCACCGACCCCACGGAGTTCCTCCAACTCTACGAGCTGAGCATCGAGGCTTCCAACGACACTGAGCAGGTCATGGCAAACTGGTTCCCCATGGCTCTGAAGGACGGCGCGCGCTCTTGGCTCCTGAACCTCCCGGTGGGATCCATCTCCTCCTAGGGAGAGCTTCGCGAGCGTTTCGTCGCTAACTTCCAAGGCACCCGCGATCGAGCCCCGACAGCTGCTGACCTGCGTCGTGTGAGGCAGCAGCCGGGAGAAACCTTGCAAAAGTACATCCAACGCTTCAACACCATGCGCCTCCGTATCCCCAGGTTCTCGGACGAGGCCATCATCTCCGCATTCTCCAATGGCGTCCACGACGTCTGGATGATGGAAGAGCTCGCCATCCACGAAGACCTGTGCACAGCCCTTGAGATGTTCAAGCTCGCGGCGAAGTGCGCCAGAGCGGAGGAAGGCCGCCTCTCCCTTCAGGAGCTGCCTAAGGCGGAGGCAGACGGCAAGAAAACCAAGGCCAAGGAGTCGAAGTGCAAGGGACCCGCCGTGCTGGCTGCTGAGCCAGAAGTGAAGCGTGGCTGCGACTACGATGACCTCCTCAGAGACAACCGACCGTACTGCGTCTTCCACAACGTCCACAACCACAACACCAACGACTGTCAGGAGCTCAGGGCGATGCGTGGCGGGCAGCGCCCTGAGCACGACAACCGCGGCTACGACCATGGAGGAGGCCGAGGAGGAGGACGTTGGGACGGCAGGAACTCGTGCCAAGGGTGGCGTGAGCAGCCTCGTGAAGACCACCGGCAGGAGCCGCCTCGTGACGCCCCATGGCGCGACCAGCCTCGTGAGGGTCACCCTCAGGGTAATGGAGGCCTGCCTTCGCTGCCACCACCGCCAAGGAGGAATGACGACGACCGCCAGGGAGAAGGGGCGGGTGGCTTCCAGGAACCGCGTGCAGTCGCATGTATTCTGGGAGGAGCCCATGCCCCGGCTTCTCACCGCATCTTCAAGCAGTTCGCCCGTGAGGTGAACGCGGCGCTTCCCAGGCCTGACGCCGCGTGCAACCTCAGGTGGACCAAGCAAGTCATCGCTTTCAACCCCAAAGACCAGCTCAAGTGCACTGCGGCCCCAGGGGCACTCCCAATGCTCTGCACCCCGACCATCAGCAACGTCCTCGTGACCAAGACCCTCATCGATGGCGGAGCAAGGCTCAATGTCCTCTCCGTCCAGACCTTCGAGACACTCCAGGTTCCCTACGATCAGCTCCACCCCACCAAGCCATTCTACGGAGTCACGGATGGCTCCACGCTCCCGATGGGGCAAGTCCGCCTCCCCGTCACCTTTGGCGACCGCGACAACTACCACACAGAGCTCATTGACTTCAACATCGCCAACATCCACCTCCCGTACAACGCCATCCTAGGGTATCCTGCCCTCGCCAAGTTCATGGCGGCGACCCATCACGGCTACAACGTCCTCAAGATGCCCGGGAGCAGCGGAGTCATCACGATCGCCTCCGACGAGAAGGGAGCGGTGCGTTCCCTGGAGCGTGCCTATCAGACCACGACGGTTGAGTGCTCCGATGAGGATGGAGCCGTCCTCGCCCTGCAGAATGCCCCCAAGAAGAAGAAGAACCTACCCATCGATGAACCTCAGGACGCAGTGGCTCCCGACGGCCCGGCCTCAGGACTCGCGCCTGCTGACGAGGCGCCCTCCACCCTTGCATAGGGAGGCGCGCTTGACGCCCCTCCCGTGATGGGCTCCTTGAGCTGAACCGTGCCCCGAGGGAGGTGTTCGAGTACCACCTGCAAGCGTATCTTGATGGGCGTTTTTGTGAGCCCAACGCGAGCCGTCCAGCGCTGGGGGCTCAGGACTTCATCGACCAAGTTACAGAGGAACTTCAGTACGCAAGACTCATCCACGGTGGGCGTAACCACACAATCCCAAGTCCACCTACTCGCAGCCCAAGCGACTGCTTCCGCGTCTGCGTCGACATCGCGGGTCTCAACCGAGCCGCTTCTCAGGAGCCTTCTGGCCGACGGCGGTCGGTCGGAGGAGGGCCCTCCCCTGCAGCTACGTCCGCACGCTCTTCGGCTTCCGCAACGCAGCCGCCACGTTCCAGCACCTCGCGCAGCAGGCCTTGGGGGATCGGGAGGCTCAGTGGCAGGCGTTCTAGACGGAGCGGGATCCGGACCCGCGCGACCACTAAGAGCCTCAGGAGCCCCTGGTCCTCAGGAGCCCGACGATCCTCGGGAGCGACCCGCACAGCTCGCGTCTTCAGCTACCCCAACTCTCCTTCGGCAAGTATCAGGTGACACTTCAGGTATCCAAACGAGGGCACCTCTCAGGCAGCATCATCCTCGGGCCGCTGGGGGCTATTCCCCCGCGGCTATCTCCCTTTTTGCATGATCAAGGCCAGACATTTATTTCCATCCACATTATCTATATGCCTGGCGTCCTCACCGCCACTAAGGTCATGAGCCCTTGTAAGCCCACTCGCGACCGCCCCATGATTAAGGACTGGCACGACGTCTGTGCTCGGGTCCGTCCTTGCAGCGTCGATAAACCCAAGGGCTGAGCTCTGCCTATCGAGCCATTTCTGTGACGGCACCTCCCATGGTCCTTGGTGCCTTGTTCTCGCATGGGCTAATCGTGGATGGGTAAGTAGGGGCCCGTGGCAGGTGCCTCGCTCGTGCAGGAACCGCGCGCCTACTGTTTTTCCTTTGGATCGTGGCATGAGAAGACTGGGCACGGCGTTTGTGCTCGGGCCCGTCCCTGCAGCATCGACAAATCCAGTGTCTGAGCTCTGTCTTGCGGGTTAACCCCGTGACGTCACCTCCTGGGGTCGCTGGTGCCGCGGCCTTCTCATGCAATATCCCTTGGAGATGCACTCGGTGCAGGTCGACACAACACCTCTCTTTTCACATTTTGCAGAAGAAGACTCAAGTGCAACCCGCCTCAGGGTAGGGTCTCGTGAGTGATGCGTAAGCTCACGAGAACTTCCTCGGAGTCGTTCAACTCATCCTGAGGAGGGCCCATATACACCTTGCCTGTCCTACCGTGCAAGCCACGCGTCAGGACGGGGCTGTACACGCCCCGGAGTCTCTCCCGGTGGGAGGCTCCCTCCCACGCTCCAGTGGAAGTACCAAGCTCCGCGCTGGCAGATCCAACCGAGGAGCGGTTATGCCCACGAACCAGTGGAAGCACCAAGCTCCGCGCTGGCCGATACGACCGAGGCGCGGTTATGCCCACACTCCGCGCAAGTGTGGTAGCTCTATGCTCCGTGCTAGTTATAAACAACTGAGGGTGGCCCCCAGTGGTCGCACCAACCTCAGGGAGCTTTTCAGCTCACGATGCTCACAGCTTCTCCTTGGATGGGTGTCACGAGGGGGGCTAGGCACGGGGGCTATGCTCAGGTCATGCCTGGCAGACGGCAACCTACCAGGTGCCCAGACACCTGGCCTTCTCGTGCCCCCATCCCAGGCGAAGGCTCGTGGGCAAGGTATGGTGCTCGTTCTCCTTCATGAGGGCCATTCGTACGTCAAGGGGGACCCCTGGGCATCACGACCCAGGGGCCTAACTAGCCACGTAGCCCCTCATCCCTTGAGCCTAGTTATGACGATAACCCCGGTCCTCCGGAGGGCTCAATGGCGATCGAGGTATGCGCGGGGTTGGGCCCTGCCGACGCAGAATGAAAACGGGATCGCTTGAACGTCAAGGGGGACCCCTGGGCATCGCGACCCAAGGGCCTCACTGGCCACGTAGCCCCTCATCCCTTGAGTCTAGTTACTCCGGTAACCCTGGCGTTCGGAGGGCTCAGCAACGAGTCTAGTTACTACGGTAACCCCGGTCATCCAGAGGGCTCAGCGGCGATCGAGGTATGCACGGGGTTGGGCCCTGCCGACGCAGAGCACCTAAAGTAAACATGAAAGGAAGCAAGCATGGAATCATCTAGCTATTACAATAACGTAATTTTTTTCAAATTCAACCAAGTTCTTACGCCTCCCCGAGGCACTTGCACTTCTCTCACTAAACAGGACGAATCAAGCATCTCCGGGCGCAGCAGTACCGGTCGTCTCCCCTTCGGTCGCGGTAGCGGTAGCCTGGAGGAACGCCTCCACCAGCGACGTAACCTTCGCCCTCAGGGCCTCGGCAGCCGAGTTCTCCATGACTGCGGTTACGGGCTTGGACAGCAAGGCCAGGTCAAGGGTGGGGTCGCGAAGGCTTAGGTGGCTGCACACCTGCGTCAGGACCAATGTAAGCAGCGTACGGCCTTCAGCGTCGGCTAACTAGCCAATTGCGGCCGTAACACCACGCAGGGACTCCACGAGCGCAGCAAGGAGCCCGGCGGGGCCTCCCTCCGGGGCAGCCATCGGCTCCTTGAACCCTTCCCTGTAGGCGGCATGCAGCGCCTTGCGGGTCTCAAGGTTAAAGGCGGTAAGGTTCTCGGGACTCACCGTCGCCAAGGCCGCAAGAGCTTCCTCCTGGACACGAGCGGCTTGGGCCGCCCTGGCCTGCTCAACTTCAACCTTCAGTTTCTCCAGGGCGGCGCGGTCAGCAAGCTGCTCCTGTTGCAGCCGGGATGTTGCGGTCTTCTGCGCCTCGAGCTCCTTCTCCAACCCTTTGAGCTCCAGGGCACGCCTAGTGTCTTCCTCGCGGAGGCCCCCCAGCTCGCTCTCTGCCTTGAGGGAGCGCTTCTTGAAGGACGCGGCTTCAGCTCGTGCGGCGCCACGAGCCAGCGTGGCCGCGGCGGCTTCCTCTCGACCCTTGGCTGCAACCGCCAAGGCCTGATCCCAGGAGGCCTGTGCAGACTCGTCTGCCAGGAGCCACCCGTGGATCAGCCCTAGGCGCCCTTCTGTCAGGTGGCCATCATTGTTTTGCAGATCAGCACGAAGAAGACCCAATGCGGCGGAAGCAGCATCCAAAGCCTCAGGACCAAGCTGCGCTGGCTGGCGCACGCGCACCAACGAGACCGGCTGCTCGACCAGGGGCTCGGGGGCTCCGGCCTCCCTTGCCAGAGCAACCGGAGCAGAATCCAACTCCGCAACCTCACCGGAGACAGGGATGTCTTCGGGCGACACCATCACCACACGCGTGGTGGCCCGGCCTACCGGGGCACCCAGCGCCGCGGCATCCTTCCCTGAGGTTGCACCAGCAGCCGAAGGAGCAGGGCACCGCGGCAGGACCTCCCCCTTCACCCTCTTCATCACACTCCTCAAGCGCCGCATCAAGAGAAGAAGCAGATCCAGACGCCCGCGCGGTGCCCTTATTCTTCTTTCCCATGGTCAAGGAGGGCCGAAGGGTGCTGATGGGCCTCGAACCCCTCGTTGGTTACCCCAAGTGGAAGGTGTAAGATGCAGTATGTAGAAGTTTTTCCCTTAGCAAAGATGCCAAGGATCAAATCCCCAGAGACTCCTAGGTTCAACAAGTAGGTGTCAACTGCTAACGGCGCGGATTAGCAATCAGCGTGGACCTGCACACAGATACAAATAACTTTGCTCCCAACGAGTACAGAGAGGTTGTCAATCCCTCCGGCCTTGTAGTTCACAAAGGATTAAACGCAAATGATAGTAGTGATAGATAGTGTTTTGCAATAGTAAATAATAGCGGAAAAGTAAATAGCGGATGTGATCAATGATGGTAATATGGACCGGAGTCTCATGATGTTCACTAGTGATGTCTCTCTCCCAAAAGACGATAAAACAGCTATGTGAGGTAAACGAATTACAGCCGGGCAATTGACAGGACCACGAACGCAAACCAACGCTGACTACATTGCAAGAAAGGTTGAGGTTCAAAGCATGGGCGGTACGCCAAAGTAAGTAGACCGAAATCCATCAATATCTACTACTAATCATCCACCTTGAGATATCTATCCAGAACATCTCGCTGGTATTAAGTTGCGAGTCCCACCCATAGTGTAAACTCAATGCAACAGACAGCTGCATTAAAAGAACTTCGCGTAAAGTAAACAATCCTTGCACCCGCGGGCACAAGCACCATTGTTTTCCCCCTTGTGGCAACAGCACATCCCCTAGACTCATGTTTCTGTCACTCAAGCTAGTCATCGAGGGGCATGAACCCACAATCGAGCATAACGTTCCCTCTTGGAGTCACTACCTACTACTTGGCCAAAGCAATAAATAACAACGGAGAACATGCAAGAATTACTTACGAACATAAATATAAAATATGTAGATCAAATATATTACTCAAACACAATCTGAACATAATCTCACAATCCATCGGATCCCAGCAAACTCATCATAGCAACAGCATAAGGATTACATATGTGCCTCGATCATGTAGGGCAGCTCACGAGGACTAATTAGTGAAGCACAAGAACGGGAGGAGAACATCACATAGCTACTGGTCATGGACTCATGGTCCAAGGGAGACTACTCACGACTCATCTGGGAGGCGTCCATGGTGGTGGAGAGGCTCCCGGTGGTGATCCTCCCCTCCGGCAGGGTGCCGGGAAGAGTTCTCCTGGTGCTCCCGATCTTGGAAGCGGCGGCGGCGGCGGAACAGAGATGGAATCGCGAAAAGAGTTCCTCCCTCGAGGGTTTCGGGAGACGCTTTAAATATATGCCAAAGGGGGGCATCGAGGGAGCCTCGGGGGGCCCAGGCGCCCCCCCGACGCGGCCCAGGGGGGGCGCGCCGCCAGGGCGCCCTGGTGCCCCCCCCC
>LR738714.1:105238263-105257745 GCA_902687465.1 Secale cereale | reverse complement strand
CCCCCCCCGACTGTACTTCGGGCGCAAGGTAGGTTCTGGAACGCTGATTTTTTATATAATTTTTCTGGATTTTTCCTGGCAGTTCTCGTAACGTGAAAACCTGAAATACAAAAACAGCCGAAAACAAAAACTGGCACTGGGGTGCACTGAGTTAATAGGTTAGTCCAAATATGATCAAAAGTGTATGGAAGTGTATAAATATCATAGCAATATCACCCAAAAGAGGCATGGAGCAAGCAGAAATTATAGATACGTTTTGGACGTATCAGACCCCACGGCCCTCGTTCGTTGCCAGGGGCGACGGAGGACGTGAGGAGTGCGTTGGTGCAGGCGCTTCCCCAGCGATGTTGACGGGCTCGGTGATGCGGTGGAGCCACTCATCGTAGAGATCATCTGCCGGGCGGTAGCGCAAGAGCTCCCGCTCCATCAGTAGCGCAGGCTGCTGGTAGACCGGCCCGCGGCGGACCAGCGAGGACGACGCTGCGGCCGGCGAGGGTGAAGGTGTTGTCGTGCGGCCATCCCGCCGCACGGACAGCGGCAGCGAGGAGTCCTGCTGTTCGTGGATAGCCGGGTCGGTGGCGGCGTTGGCGACCGGCGAGTTGGGGCGGAGCGGTGCGCCGTTGCCCGTGGGCGCCGTCCGAGCGACGTTCGCAGCGCGACGGGCGGCGGGAGCTCGGCGTGTGTCCACCATGGCTGTGGAGCAGGGTCGGTGACGAGAACGCCACATGGTCGTCGGAGAGGCGAGATTTCGACACGCCCCCTACCTAGCGCGCCAAATGTCGGATTCAGGGCTCCGCAAAACCTGTTAAGTTCGAACACAAGGGCGTGAACGAAGATCTCTCCCACTCGCGTCTACCTAGCGCCTCGCTCTCGTCTCGGTGGAAGGATTCAAGCAAACAACGAACAAGCACACAAGAGTTTATCCAGGTTCGGGCCACCGTGTGGTGTAAGACCCTACTTCCTGCTTTGGTGGATTGGCTCCGGGCGAGCTAGAATACGAACTGGTACAAGGGTTCCTGGGCTCAGGAGGCGAGCTCGGGAGGGTCAGGAGGCTAGTGTTCTTGCTCCTTGTGCGGTGGTCAAGTGTGTGAGCTGGTCATTCCGCTCCTCTCCCCTTTGCAGTGGGGGTTCTAGCTACTTATATAGGCGGCCACGGTCCTCTTTCCCCGAAATGTTTAGGCGGGAAGGGATTCCACAATGGCCATTTTTGAGCGGGAACACAAGGACATTCCTACCCTGACAAATGCAGTCTCTGCCTACAAAAGGATCAGGCGGTGACACAGTGGTGGGCTCGACGGTGACATCCTCCTTATCGTCCTTGCGGTCTTCGATCTTGTTGCACCAAAGAGGAAACCTTTGCCCCACTCCTTGGGAACCAACGGCTGCGCTATCCCCTTTGCACCGAAATGGCAACTGTGCCACTGGCGGACGCTGGCACCCGCTGGTGCGGTGCGTCACTGCTAACATCACTGCCTCCTCCTGAGGCAGGCTTGGCCTTGGATTCTCCGCCCCTTCAGAACGCCTTGCCAAGGCCGCTCCCGAGGAGGTCTTGACGTCGTTCTCCTTGCGAGGCCTGGCCCCTCGCGAGGGTCTTGAGCAGCTGGTCGATCAGCTGGGCCGTACCAGGCCACTTGTAGGAGCGCGTCGCGGCCCGCAGACAGGCAAGTCTGGGTACCCTGGTTCCCAGGACGCCGACGGTATCCGATAATGCTTCATGACATACCTTACTGATCAAGGTGACAAATTAATATTTTTCTTATGTTTGGCCAACTGTTATGTCTCAAGACCTATAACAATATCTATTGTAAGAGAGTTGTTGACCTAAGGCAAAGGTAAGTGAAGGTAAGGGAATATGAGATATAGAGGCAAAAGTTGTTATCAGGTGCTACCAACACAGAAAAGTTCTTACTGATGAATGCTATGTGATGGCATAAAATGTCACCTCTTCATTGTCAATGATAATTTAGTGTCTGTTCCATTACAAGAATTTTGCATAGGTCCTCTGCCCAATGACGCGACGAGTAGGAAGCCGTGTGTGGCATTGGGATTGCTTGGTGCCTCGAGGACCTTCTGGACACCAAATTTGAGGTTTCCCCGCCTTACTGTTGTGTGGGGCCAGCACAACTATGATGGATGGCCAACTTCATGGTAGAAGGGGTGGATCCCTCGTAGGATCGTGGTCAATGTCGTCTATACTTTCATGGAAGTGCACGACATGACGGGCGTCAACATGACTCATTGTGAAGGTAAAAACACACATAATCTTTTCACGTTTTCTTTTTTTATTAGCATGGCAACGTTTTAGCAAGGTACCCCCCATTGCGACGCCTGCAATTTTCCTAGTAGTACAACAAAGTATATTTCTCACCCATGAAAAACTATATTTATGATAGGCACCAAATTCACCCATCATCTGGAGCCTGGTTGGATCAATATAAATATGGATGGTGCAATTAACTATGATGGGTAGAAGGGTGGACCGGGTGGAGAAGCTCGATCTCACCAAGGGTTCTTAGGAGCTTGGAGCGAGCCATTGCAGAGGATCACCGATCCATTCATTGTTGAGACACTTTCGCTTGGGGGGGGGGGGAGTAATCATTGCCCAGCTTCGGGGATTTTATCATGTGATCATGGAGGTTGATTGTTTAGAGGTTGTTAACCTCTAGTGCTCGCGCAATAATTCTTGCGCCAATTTTATATGAAATCAGGGATAGATCTTTAGTTTTTCTTCTTACTCGATATGTGATGTAAGCAGGGACAACAATAGAGTTGTTGATCAATATGCTAAGTTAAGCTTACACATTGGACATTTCAAAAGTTTGGCTTGATAAGAGCATGACTTTCTACAAGGCTGATTGTAACTCGATCTTTGTTAGTAGTTAACTAGTAAGCGTGCACATGCAATGCATGTACTACCATGTGCGAAAAGAAATTACTCGTTGCCACAAAACAAATCATATTACAAAAAAAGTACAATAAGCAAATATGAGCATTTTCTCATCTATTCTTATTGAAATTTAACAGACCCACATACCATATGTACATATTTTCGTTTACAAGCATTATCATCTCCTGAGTGCCCTATCTAGTCATCGCTCCAGGGATGCTATGAGAAACAGAAACAAAAAATTATCAGACTCACAATAAGATGCATAAATAGATTATCACCTGTTGGGACCAAATCAACAAAGTCTATTCAAACACCTCAACTTACAAATGTAATCTAAAAGATACTAAGGGGTTGTTTGGTTCTTGCCCACGTCCGCCTGACCAAATCAGGGGCTGCCAAAATATTGGCGCTGGTTTTGTGTAGGATCGAAGAGGTATGTCTAAAGGGGGGGGGGGTGATTAGACTACTTGACAATATAAAAATCTGCCTTTTGATTATGCAAAGTTTTAGGCAGTTTCACAATTAAGATCAATTCAAGTAGCACACTACACATGCAATTCTAGAGTATGGGCAGCGGAAAGTAAATTGCATATATAGTAAAGAGAGGTGGAGAAGATCAAACGCAGTTTGGTGACACGAAGATTTTTGTCGTGGTTCCGATAGGTGGTGCTATCGTACATCCACGTTGATCGAGACTTCAACCCACGGAGGGTAACGGCTGCGCGAGTCCACGGAGGGCTCCACCCACGAAGGGTCCATGAAGAAGCAACCTTGTCTATTCCATCATGGCCTACGCCCACGGAGGACTAGCCTTACTCGGGGTAGATCTTCACGAAGTAGGCGATCTCCTTGCCCTTACAAACTTCTTGGTTCAACTCCACATCTCGAAGACGGAGGCTCCCAAGCGACACCTAACCAATCTAGGAGGCACCACCCCCCAAAAGGTAATAGACGGTGTTGATGATGATGAACTCCTTGCTCTTGTGCTTCAAATGATAATCTCCCCAACACTCAACTCTCCTCACTGATATGGCTGTGGTGGAAGAAAGGTTTGAGTGGAAAGCAACTTGGGAAGGCTAGAAATCAAGTTTCATATGGTAAGAATGGAATGGCTTGATCTCAACACAAGGGTAGGTGGTTCACTTCTCAGAAAGTGTATGGTAGAAGTGGTGGTACTTTCTGATGGCTCTCCTCACGAATGAAGAGGGGGTGGAGGGGTATATATAGCCTCCACACAAAATCCAACCGTTACACACACATTTGACCAATCTCGGTGAGACCGAAGTGAAAACTCGGTCAGACCGAAAGTTCAAATATAGTGAACGTTGGGATTTTCGGTGGGACCGAAAATACCATCTCGGTGGGACCGAAAATGAAAATGATATGAACGTTGGAGTTTTCGGTGAGACCGAGAAAGAAAACTCGGTTGGACCGATTTGAGAAAGAGTAGGAACATGCCAGAATCGGTGAGACCGAAAATGAATTATCGGTGAGACCGATTTGGGTCAAGACAGAAGCTTGCCCATTTCGGTGAAACCGATAATACAAACTCGGTTATTCCGAAATGATGTGAAATGGTTACAGAAGGTTGGCAGTTCAGTTTCGGTGAGACCGACCTCAAACTCGGTGTGACCGATTTTTCTAGGGTTTGGAATATGGCAGAAGTGGTTCATCTCGGTGGGACTGAGTTGGAAGAATCGGTTTGTCCGAGATTACTTATGAGTGTGTTTGGTAGTGAAAGGTGCTGATAGTTGAAGGAGCTAAATCACTAAGCACTTGAGCAACCAGATCATCAACACAACCTCATCCCCTTTTAATAGTATTGGCTTTTCCTATGGACTCAATGTGATCTTTGATCACTAAACCAAAAATGGAGTCTTGAGCTTTTGCCAATGCTTGCCTTAGCATTTGAGGGGTCCACTTCTTCAGTCATCTTGCCATACCAATGTGATTGGGTTTCCTGAAACATACTTGATAAAAGCATTAGTCCAACCACAAAGTATGTTGTCATTAATTACCAAAACCACCCAGGGAGCAAATGTGCTTTCAATCTCCCCCTTTTTGGTAATTGATGGCAACACACTGAAATTATACTAAACAAGACATCAAAGCTTATTGAAAGAAAGACAGAATTATCATGAAAGCTTTGACAAGCATGTAGTACACAGGCTCCCCCTACAAGTGTGCAAGATTTTCATAAATTATGGTTTTGGACTACCACAAGCACACAAGAGAGATAATCAAGATGTGCTACATGCAGCTTGGTTATATGCATCAGAGCAGAAGAAAAGGAATTGAGTGATAATGCATATGTGCATGGTGATTTCTTGCAAACAAGTATTTACAAGCAAGTCACCATCATGCACATTCTGCAAGATGCATATACTTACCTTGAGGTTCCTTGGCATTGTACCTGAAAGAATAAACTTGGGAAAACAAGGTTAGATAACACAAGAGTATTCCTTCAACCAACTGCAAGAACATCAAGAGTACCAAGCCAGGGAGGACATGTATAAAGAGTGTCTCATATTGAGCACAGGCTTGAATCAGCAAACATGTCTCCGAAATTAAAAGATTTTCAATGAACTCTGAGAGATTTTGCTTTTCATAGGATATCAATTGTGACGATTCCTCTAAGTCTTCTCCCCTTAAGCTAAAAGATTTCATAAGATATCAGAACAAGGGGTTTTGATGGAAATAGAAAAATCAAAAGAATGATGCCAATTGTAATGTCCAATGTAAAACACGACAAAGCTTTGATGTGATTCTCTCCCCCTTAAGATAAGATTGCTTTTCTTCTTCCCCTAAGTCTTCTCTTCTCCCCTACTCCCCCTACTCCCCCTAAGTCCTCTCCCCCTTTGACATCAAGTGCCGAAAAGGACAGCAAACTAGGTAGGACAGGAAAGATGGAAAGAAAGAAAGAAAGAAAGAGAGAAATGGGATCCTTAAGAATCACAACAGGGCAAATAAGAACATTCATAGAGAAACAATTTGAATTTAAATTTGAGTCTCCTCCCCTTTAAGATTGAAATTTGAGTCTAAATTTGAGTCCTCTCCCTCTTTAAGATTTAAGTCTGAGTGGAGCTGCAGAAGGTGATGTCCTGGAAGATAAAATTGGTGACACCGAATTAGATGGATTGGTGGGTCCGAATCCTTTTCGGTTAAACCGAAAATTTCAAATCGGTGACGCCGAGTTTATTCCAAGAAAATACAGAAAGAATTCAGCTCACTCTGCGAGGAAAGTTTCAAAAAATTTGCAATGAATTTGTAAAAGATTTTCGGGGAATTGATCAGAGCCAAAAGGATATACACAAAGAAACATAAGAAAAGAAATAAAAAGATTCCTAGATGAAGTTTTTTTTTTAATTTTGTTTAAAGAAAACTCAATGAGAGAACATAAGAGAAAACAGAAAGACTCCAAAACATATGTACTTCATCTAGATAAAGGTCGGCGACAAAGTCACCTATGTTTGAGTATATTGACTTAGGAGTCAAATGAGGACATTTGATCATAGGTCATACTCATCGTTTAAGCTCAAAATGGGGTTGCCATTTTTCGATTAAGCATTTGATGTGATCACATCTTATGAAGCTGCTTGTACTCATGACTTTGAGTAAAGCTTCTTAAAGATGTGAAGAACATACCTTGGGCTTGTTGATGCTTTGCTCATGTAGGTAGACTTGATGTAGGTGCTCATTGAATGTGAAGTTGGAGCGCCGTTTCTATTTGTGTAGTTCATCTTCCTACAAGGGTTAGGCAAGCAAGGAAATACTCAAGAATATCCAAGATGACAAGAGTGAAATACTAGATGTATAAGGTGTCAAAAAGGATATGTGGAATTTTGTTCCTTGAACTCAACATCCCAAAGGGCTAGATACTTGGTCAATGACAAGATTACTCATGAATTGAGTGTGTGGTAATCTTGTGGAATGTAGATCATCCAAGTACCTGCAAGGAGTTAGATGCAATACAAGGGGGCAAATGTGTCCAAGACATATGATCATCATCATAAGAGAAATATCAAGGATTAGTCAAGAGGCTCATGCCTTGCATGCATCAATGGAGTTATTACTCCAAGTTTGAAGCATCAATGATGTTCAACTCACTCCTTAAGCGACAAAACACTTTCTCATCAAGAGGTTTTGTAAAGATATCAGCAAGTTGTTTGTCAGTACGAACATGCTTAAGATTAATATCACCCTTGGCAATATGATCACGAATAAAATGGTGACGAACTTCAATATGCTTTGTTCGAGAGTGTTGCACAGGATTGTGTCCAATCTTAATTGCACTCTCATTGTCACAAAGCGAGGGAACACGTCTCACATGTATCCCATAATCTTTAAGCGTTTGTGTCATCCATAGTAATTGAGCACAACACGAACCAGCAGCAATATATTCTGCTTCGGCAGTGGATAATGATACCGAATTTTGTTTCTTGGAGGACCAAGATACAAGGGATCGACCAAGGAATTGACATGTACCCGAAGTTGACTTTCTATCAACCTTGTCACCGGCATAGTCCGAGTCGGAATAGCCAACAAGATCGAAAGAAGCTCTCTTAGGATACCAAATGCCAAAGTTTGGTGTGTGTATCAAGTATCTCACTATCCTTTTAACAGCTTTAAGATGACATTCTTTAGGGGCTGCTTGATATCGCGCACACATGCATACACTCAACATTATGTCAGGACGAGAAGCACAAAGATATAGTAGAGAACCAATCATAGATCGATAAACCCTTTGATCAACGGGTTCTCCATCTTTTGTCAAGTCATTGTGTCCACTTGTAGGCATGGGGGTACTCATACCTTTGCTTTCTTGCATGTTGAACTTCTTGAAGAGATCCTTGGTGTACTTTGTTTGTGAGACAAAAGTACCCTCCTTAGATTTCTTGATTTGCAACCCAAGGAAGAATTTGAGTTCACACATCATGGACATTTCATACTTCTCCGACATGAGCTGTCCAAACTTCTTGCTAAAATGGGGGTTAGTTGAACCAAAGATAATATCATCAACATATATTTGGCACACAAATAGTTCACCATTAACCCTTTTTGTGAACAGCGTTGAGTCTATCTTTCCAATCTCAAAGCCTTTTTCAAGAAGAAAGCTAGTTAAGCATTTGTACCAAGCTCTAGGAGCTTGTTTAAGACCATAAAGGGCTTTATGCAACTTGTAAACATGATTAGGCTTTTTGGGGTTCACAAAACCGGGGGGTTGTTTCACAAATACTTCCTCCTCAATTTCACCGTTTAGAAAAGCACTTTTGATGTCCATTTGATAAAGAGTAATATCATGGTGATTGGCATAAGCAAGAAGAATGCGAATGGACTCAAGTCTAGCAACGGGGGCATAGGTCTCACCATAGTCCATACCTTCGACTTGTGTGTAACCTTGAGCTACGAAACGAGCCTTGTTGTGGATGACTTGTCCATCTTCATCTTGCTTGTTCCGAAACACCCATTTGGTTCCAATGATGTTTTGATCATCGTTGGGCTTCTCTACCAAAGTCCATACCTTGTTCCTCTCGAAGTTGTGTAGTTCTTCGTGCATAGCGTTCACCCAATCCGGGTCTTTAAGTGCTTCTTCTACCTTCATAGGTTCAATACTAGAGATAAATGAGTAATGCTCACAAAAGTTAGCTAAGCGAGTTTTAGAGCGAGTAATTCTCCCGGAGTTGATGTCGTTCATCATTTGTTCCACGGGATGATTCTTCTTGACTCTTGCTCGAACTCGGGATAGCTTTTGTTGATGTTGTGGCTCAGCTTCCTCATCATCTTCATCTTCTTCTTCTTCTTCATTGTTGTTGATGTTGTCTTGAGGTGGTGGAGAAGGAGGTTGTGGTGGATCTTCTTGTTGCATTTCCTCATCTTGGTGAGTTACACTTGTGGAGGCCTCCATGTTGCCTTGAGGTTCATCTCGCCGTGAGGTAGGGGGCTCCACATATGTAGATGAGGTACTCTCCTTCACTTCCATGGGACGGATCTTTCCAATAGATAAATCTTGGATTGCTTCCGATGGGTCCTTGTCTCCTACATCAATAGGCATTTGCTCTACTTGCGAGCCATTAGATTCATCAAACTTCACATCTACCGTCTCTTCAACCTTTCGGGTGAAATTATTGTAGACACGGTAGGTGTGGGAGTTTGATCCATAACCAAGAAGAAAGCCTTCATGAGATTTAGGAGCAAATTTAGATCGACGATGCTTATCAAGGATATAGCATTTTGAACCAAAGACACGAAAGTATCCCACTTGGGGTTTGTTACCGGTGAGAAGCTCGTATGATGTCTTGCCGAGAAGCTTATGAAGATAAAGCCTGTTGATAGCATGACAAGCTGTCTCGACCGCTTCTCCCCAAAAATGTTTCGGTGTCTTGTATTCATCAAGCATCGTTCTTGCCATCTCAATGAGCGTTCGGTTCTTCCTCTCAACAATTCCATTTTGTTGAGGAGTGTACGTAGCCGAGAACTCATGTAGAATTCCTTCCTCATCGAGAAAAGAGTCTACATTGGCGTTCTTGAACTCCGTTCCATTGTCACTCCGAACTTTCTTGATCTTCACCTCAAATTGATTTTGGGCCTTTTTGGCAAAGGTCTTGAAGATCCTCTGAACCTGCGATTTATCATCAAGGAAAAATACCCACGTAAATCTGGAATAATCATCAACTATAACTAGACCAAAGGAGTTACCACCAAGGCTTTTGTAAGCATTGGGACCGAAGAGATCCATATGAAGAAGCTCAAGCGGTCTCCTTGTGGTCATGATGTTTTTCACGGGATGACTTCCACCAACTTGTTTTCCTACTTGACAAGCACTACAAAGTCTATCTTTGTCAAAGAAAACATCTTTAACACCAAGAATATGATCACCTTTGATTAGCTTGTCTAGATTACGCATACCAACATGTCCTAGCCTTCTATGCCATAACCAACCTTTAGAGGATTTAGCAATGAAACAAGCTCTAGGTTGGGCTTTCTTAGTGAAATCAACAATATATAGATCACCTCTACGAATACCAGTAAAAGCCATGTTTTGATTATCACGACGAAAGACTTGGCAATCTACTTTGGTAAATAGCACATTGAATCCAAAGTCAGCTAATCTAGACACGGAAAGTAAATTGTATCCAAGAGATTCTACAAGCATGACATTTTGAATAGAGCTATCATGAGATATGGCCACCTTACCAAGGCCAAGTACCTTACCCTTGGAGTTGTCTCCAAAAGTCACATACTTGCGTGGACCATCGTTCTTTGTGAGCTCTCGAAACATGTCTTTATCTCCGGTCATGTGATCAGTGCATCCACTATCAAGAATCCACTCTTTTCCGCCGGACATGTAGTCTCTCATATTTGCCATGAGATTGAGACTCTTCATGACCTTGTCTAGCTCGGTGTCCGAATCGGAGTAATCATCGTCTTGCTCATGCTCATCATCATATTGACCCATAGATTGTTCATCATCAATACCTAGGTCAATTTGATAGGTACTTGCATTAGTTTGGTCAATGTGACAATAATCTTCGGAATGCAATGCAAGAGCATTTCTAATTATAATATTGATAAGACTGGGATCACCCTTCTTTTTCATAAGATCACGAAGCTCAAAGAAGCATTTATTAAAGTTAGGATCATTGGGGTGCAACTTATCAAATTCAATAGTCTTGTGTAGAATTTCATCAAGACTTCTCAAAGAGTAGTCCGGATAAAGTTCTTCCAAGAATTTCCACATAGCATAGGCACACTCAAAGTTTGTAACAAGATTAAGCAGGTCATCAGGTAACCCTCTAATGATAAGATTCACAGTTATTGGGTTACGAAGCAAATCAAGCTCTTCATCCATGGTAGGGTGCAAGGGATCAACAGGAGGCACATAAGGGGTTTCAATATATTGGCACAAATTGTACATTTTAGAGATACTAAGCATTTCAACCCTCCAAGAGTTATAGAACCTTCCATCAAGAACAGGCACTCTATGGCTAACACTCCCATCCGTAGACACGTCCATCTTCCTCCAATGGTGTGTAAACCAAAGCAATGGAGACCAAAGCTCTGATACCAATTGTAGGATCGAAGAGGTATGTCTAAAGGGGGGGTGATTAGACTACTTGACAATATAAAAATCTGCCTTTTGATTATGCAAAGTTTTAGGCAGTTTCACAATTAAGATCAATTCAAGTAGCACACTACACATGCAATTCTAGAGTATGGGCAGCGGAAAGTAAATTGCATATATAGTAAAGAGAGGTGGAGAAGATCAAACGCAGTTTGGTGACACGAAGATTTTTGTCGTGGTTCCGATAGGTGGTGCTATCGTACATCCACGTTGATGGAGACTTCAACCCACGGAGGGTAACGGCTGCGCGAGTCCACGGAGGGCTCCACCCACGAAGGGTCCACGAAGAAGCAACCTTGTCTATTCCATCATGGCCTACGCCCACGGAGGACTAGCCTTACTCGGGGTAGATCTTCACGAAGTAGGCGATCTCCTTGCCCTTACAAACTTCTTGGTTCAACTCCACATCTCGAAGACGGAGGCTCCCAAGCGACACCTAACCAATCTAGGAGGCACCACCCCCCAAAAGGTAATAGACGGTGTTGATGATGATGAACTCCTTGCTCTTGTGCTTCAAATGATAATCTCCCCAACACTCAACTCTCCTCACTGATATGGCTGTGGTGGAAGAAAGGTTTGAGTGGAAAGCAACTTGGGAAGGCTAGAAATCAAGTTTCATATGGTAGGAATGGAATGGCTTGATCTCAACACAAGGGTAGGTGGTTCACTTCTCAGAAAGTGTATGGTAGAAGTGGTGGTACTTTCTGATGGCTCTCCTCACGAATGAAGAGGGGGTGGAGGGGTATATATAGCCTCCACACAAAATCCAACCGTTACACACACATTTGACCAATCTCGGTGAGACCGAAGTGAAAACTCGGTCAGACCGAAAGTTCAAATATAGTGAACGTTGGGATTTTCGGTGGGACCGAAAATACCATCTCGGTGGGACCGAAAATGAAAATGATATGAACGTTGGAGTTTTCGGTGAGACCGAGAAAGAAAACTCGGTTGGACCGATTTGAGAAAGAGCAGGAACATGCCAGAATCGGTGAGACCGAAAATGAATTATCGGTGAGACCGATTTGGGTCAAGACAGAAGCTTGCCCATTTCGGTGAAACCGATAATACAAACTCGGTTATTCCGAAATGATGTGAAATGGTTACAGAAGGTTGGCAGTTCAGTTTCAGTGAGACCGACCTCAAACTCGGTGTGACCGATTTTTCTAGGGTTTGGAATATGGCAGAAGTGGTTCATCTCGGTGGGACTGAGTTGGAAGAATCGGTTTGTCCGAGATTACTTATGAGTGTGTTTGGTAGTGAAAGGTGCTGATAGTTGAAGGAGCTAAATCACTAAGCACTTGAGCAACCAGATCATCAACACAACCTCATCCCCTTTTAATAGTATTGGCTTTTCCTATGGACTCAATGTGATCTTTGATCACTAAACCAAAAATGGAGTCTTGAGCTTTTGCCAATGCTTGCCTTAGCATTTGAGGGGTCCACTTCTTCAGTCATCTTGCCATACCAATGTGATTGGGTTTCCTGAAACATACTTGATAAAAGCATTAGTCCAACCACAAAGTATGTTGTCATTAATTACCAAAACCACCCAGGGAGCAAATGTGCTTTCATTTTGCCCTCCCCTGATCCGCCCATGATTTGGCGTCAGAATAGATGGAGAGAGCCGTGGTAGGCTGGGTGTACCAAAAAGTGGGAAGCCATCCAAACAGACATCCATCCCTCACTCAACAGTAATATTTTGGCATGGCAGGCAATGGTTGCAATCCAAACAGCCCCTAAATGGAGAGGGAGTGAGAAAATCTTGAACGGCAGTTGCTCTTGAGATTGTTGATTTTTAGTTTTTACCCAGCTTTGAGAAACATGTACTTAAGAATTCATAAATGGTTCAAAATTTAAGTGAGAGTACTATCATTAATCCTAACCAAGGCAACGTAACAACCCCACAATATACCTTTACTTACCGATAAAGCTATGCAAGAGCGCAATTTGTCCTTGAAAATAGTGAGGAACCATATAAAGGCATCTCCATTTCATCCATGTATAGGTTATATTTGTTGGGGAACGTAGTATTTTTAAAATTTTCCTACGATCACGCAAGATCTATCTACCAGATGCATAGCAACGAGAGGGAAGAGTGTCTCTACATACCCTCGTAGACCGGAAGCGGAAGCGTCAAGTGACGCGGTTGATGTAGTCGAACTTCTTCGCGATTCAACCGATCAAGCACCGAACATACGGCACCTCCGCGTTCAGCACACGTTCAGCTTGATGACGTCCCACGAGCTCTTGATCCAGTTGAGCTTCACGGGAGAGTTTCGTCAGCACGACGGCGTGGTGACGGATATGATGTATTCACCGGCGCAGGGCTTCGCCTAAGCACTGCAATGGTATGACCGAGGTGTGTTTCTGTGGAGGGGGGGCACCGCACACGGCTAGAACAATTCAACTTGTGTGTCCTAGGGTGCCCCCTGCCCCGTATATAAAGGAGCAAGGGAGAGGCCGGCCCTAGAGGGGGCGCGCCAAGTGTGGGGAGTCCTACTAGGACTCCCAAGTCCTAGTAGGATTCCCCTTTCCTTTCCAGAGTAGGAGAGAAGGAAAGAGGTGGAGAGGGGGAAGGAAAAGGGGGCTGCACCCCTTGTCCAATTCGGGCCAGAGGGGGGGCACGCGCCTCCTTCCTTTTGGCCTTTCTCCTCTATTCCCGTATGGCCCAATAAGGCCCATATACTCCGAAAAATACCTAAATCACTCGGAACCTTTCCGATGTCCGAATATAGTCATCCAATATATCGATCTTTACGTCTCGACCATTTCGAGACTCCTCGTCATGTCCCCGGTCTCATCCGGGACTCCGAACTCCTTCGGTACATCAAAACTCATAAACTCATAATACCGATCGTCATCAAACGTTAAGCGTGCGGACCCTACGGGTTCGAGAACTATGTAGACATGACCGAGACTCATCTCCGGTCAATAACCAATAGCGGAACCTGGATGCTCATATTGGTTCCTACATATTCTACGAAGATCTTTATCGGTCAAACCGCATAACAACATACGTTGTTCCTTTTGTCATCGGTATGTTACTTGCCCGAGATTCGATCGTCGGTATCTCTATACCTAGTTCAATCCCGTTACCAGCAAGTCTCTTTACTCGTTCCGTAACACATTATCTCGTGACTAACTCATTAGTCTTTTGCTTGCAAGGCTTATTATGATGTGTGTTACCGAGAGGGCCCAGAGATACCTCTCCGACACTCGGAGTGACAAATCCTAATCTTGATCTATGCCAACA
The DNA here is from genome assembly GCA_902687465.1 of Secale cereale. Classification (NCBI taxonomy): domain Eukaryota; kingdom Viridiplantae; phylum Streptophyta; class Magnoliopsida; order Poales; family Poaceae; genus Secale; species Secale cereale. The sequence continues at coordinate 105,243,477 of LR738714.1, read as the reverse complement.
CCATGAATACTTTCGAAGACACCTGTAGAGCATCTTTATGATCACCCAGTTACGTTGTGACGTTTGATAGCACACAAGGTGTTCCTACGGTATTCGGGAGTTGCATAATCTCATAGTCATAGGAACATGTATAAGTCATGAAGAAAGCAATAGCAGTAAAACTAAACGATCATAGTGCTATGCTAAAGGATGGGTCTTGTCCATCACATCATTCTCCTAATGATGTCATCCCGTTGATCAAATGACAACTCATGTCTATGGCTAGGAAACATAACCATCTTTGATCAATGAGCTAGTCTAGTAGAGGCATACTAGGGACATACTGTTTTGTCTATGTATTCACACATGTACTAAGTTTCCGGTTAATACAATTCTAGCATGAATAAAAGACATTTATCATGATATAAGGAAATATAAATAATCATCTTTATTATTGCCTCTAGGGCATATTTCCTTCAGTCTCCCACTTGCACTAGAGTCAATAATCTAGCTCACATCGCCATGTGATTTAATACCGATAGTTCACATCGTTATGTGAATAACACCCATAGTTCACATCACCATGTGACCAACACCCAAAGGGTTTACTAGAGTCAATAATCTAGTTCACATCGCTATGTGATTAATACCCAAGAGTAATAAGGTGTGATCATGTTTTTCTTGTGAGAGAAGTTTAGTCAACGGGTCTGTCACATTCAGATTCGTATGTATTTCGCAAATTTCTATGTCTACAATGCTCTGCATGGAGCTACTCTAGCTAATTGCTCCCACTTTCAATACGCATCCAGATTGATACTTAGAGTCATCTGGATTTAGTGTCAAAGCTTGCATCGGCGTAACCCTTTACGACGAACTCTTTATCACCTCCATAATCGAGAAATATTTCCTTTAGTCATCCAATTACTAAGGATAATTTTGACCGCTGTATAGTGATCTACTCCTGGATCACTATTGTACCTCCCTGTCAAACTGGCAAGGTACACAACGTGTTTTGTACACAGCATGGCATACTTTATAGAACCTATGGCTGAGGCATAGGGAATGACTTTCATTCTCTCTATATTTTTCTGCCGTGGTCTGGCTTTGAGTCTTACTCAACTTCACACCTTACAAGTCAGGCAAGAACTCCTTCTTTGACTGATCCATTTTGAACTACTTCAAAATCTTATCAAGGTATGTACTCATCGAATGTCTTATCAAGCGTCTTGATCTATCTCTATAGATCTTGATGCCCAATATGTAAGCAGCTTCACCAAGGTCTTTCTTTGAAAAACTCCTTTCAAACACTCCTTTATGCTTTCTAGAAAATTCTACATCATTTCCGATCGACAATATGTCATTCACATATACTTATCAGAAAGGTTGTAGTGCTCCCTCTCACTTCTTGTAAATACAGGCTTCACCGCAAGTCTGTATAAATCTATATGCTTTGATCAACTTATCAAAGCGTATATTCCAACTCCGAGATGCTTGCACCAGTCCATAGATGGATCGCTGGAGCTTGCACATTTTGTTAGCACCTTTAGGATTGACAAAACCTTCTGGTTGCATCATATACAAGCCTTCTTTAATAAATCCATTAAAGAATGCAGTTTTGTTATCCATTTGCCAGATTTCACAAAATACGGCAATTACTAACATGATTCGGACAGACTTAAGCATCGCTATGGGTGAGAAAGTCTCATCGTAGTCAACTCCTTGAACTTGTCGAAACCCTTTCGCAACAAGTCAAGCTTTGTAAACAGTAACATTACCGTTTGCGTCGGTCTTCCTCTTGAAGATCCATTTATTTTCGATGGCTTGCCGCTCATCGGGCAAGTCAACCAAAGTCCATACTTTGTTCTAATACATGGATCCCATCTCAGATTTCATGGTATCAAGCCATTTTGCGGAATCTGGGCTCATCATCGCTTCCTCATAGTTCGTAGGTTCATCATGGTCTAGTAACATGACTTCCAGAACTGGGTTGCCGTACCACTCTGGTGCGGAACGAACTCTGGTTGATCTACGAAGTTCAGCAGAAACTTGATCTGAAGTTTCATGATCATCATCATTAGCTTCCTCACTAATTGGTGTAGGAATCACTGGAACGTGTTTCTGTGATGTACTACCTTCCAATTCGGGAGAAGGTACAATTACCTCATCAAGTTCTACTTTCCTCCCACTCACTTCTTTCGAGAGAAACTCCTTCTCTAGAAAGGATCCACTCTTAGCAACAAAGACCTTGCCTTAGGATCTGTGATAGAAGGTGTACCCAACAGTTTCTTTTTGGGTATCCTATGAAGATTTACTTCTCCGATTTGGGTTCGAGCTTATCATGTTGAAACTTTTTCACATAAGCATCGCAGTCCCAAACTTAAAGAAATGACAGCTTAGGTTTCTCGTCAAACCACAGTTCATACGGTGTCATCTCCACAGATTTAGATGGTGCCCTATTTAACGTGAATGTAGCTGTCTCTAATGCGTAACCCCAAAAGCGATAGTGGTAGATTGGTAAGAGACATCATCGATCGCACCATATCTAATAAAGTACGGTTATGACGTTCGGACACACCATTACACTGTGGTGTTCCAGGTGGCGTGAGTAGTGAAACTTTTTCACATTGTTTTTATTGAAGGCCAAACTCGCTAACTCAAATATTTTACCTCTACGATCATATCGTAGAAACTCTTATTTTCTTGTTACGATGATTCTCCACTTCACTCTGAAATTCTTTGAACTTTTCAAATGTTTCAGACTTGTGCTTCATTAAGTAGATATACCCATATCTGCTCAAATCATCAGTGAAGGTCAGAAAATAACGATACCTGCCGCGAGCTTCAACACTCATTGGTCCGTATACATCAGTATGTATGATTTCCAACAACTCTGTTGCTCGCTCCACGGTTCCGGAGAACGGAGTTTTAGTCATCTTGCCCATGAGGCATGGTTCGCAAGCACCAAGTGATTCATAATCAAGTGATTCCAAAAGTCCATCACTATGGAGTTTCTTCATGCGCTTTACACCAATATGACCTAAATGGCAGCGCCACAAATAAGTTGCACTATCATTATTAACCTTGCATCTTTTGGCTTCAATATTATGAATATGTGTATCACACGATCGAGATCCAACAAACCATTTTCATTGGGTGTATGACCATAGAAGGTTTTATTCATGTAAATAGAACAACAATTATTCTCTGACTTACATGAATAACCGTATTGCAATAAACATGATCAAATCATATTCATGCTCAACACAAACACCAAATAACACTTATTTAGGTTCAACACTAATCCCGAAAGTATAGGGAGTGTGCGATGATGATCATATCAACCTTGGAACTACTTCCAATACACATTGTCACTTCATCCTTTAACTAGTTTCTGTTCATTATGCAACTCCCATTTTGAGTTACTACTCTTTAGCAACTGAACCAATATCAAATACCGAGGGGTTGCTATGAACACTAGTAAAATACACATCAATAATCTGTATATCAAATATACCTTTGTTCACTTTGCCATCCTTCTTATCCGCCAAATATCTAGGGCAGTTCCACTTCTAGTGACCATTTCCTTTGCAGTAGAAGCACTTAGTTTCAGGCTTGAGTTTAGCTTTGGGTTTCTTCACGGGAGTGACAACTTGCTTGTCATTCTTCTTGAAGTTCCCCTTCTATCCCTTTGCCCTTTACTTGAAACAAGTGGTCTGGTTAACCATCAACACTTGATGCTCTTTCTTGATTTCTACCTTTGCCGATTTCAGCATCGTGAAGAGCTCGGGAATTACTTTCGTCATCCCTTGCATATTATAGTTCATCACGAAGTTCTACTAACTTGGTGATAGTGTCTAGAGAACTTTGTCAATTACTATCTTATCTGGAAGGTTAACTCCCACTTGATTCAAGCAATTGTACTACCCAGACAATCTGAGCACATGCTCACTGGTTGAGCTATTCTCCTCCATCTTGTAGGCAAAGTACTGTCAGAGGTCTTATACCTCTCGACACGGGCATGAGTATGAAATACTAATTTCAACTCTTGGAACATCTCATATGCTCCGTGGCGTTTCAAAACGTTTTTGAAGTCCCGGTTATAAGCCGTAAAGCATGGTGCACTAAACTATCAAGTAGTCATCATATCGAGGTTTTGTCAAAACGTTCATAACGTCTACATCTGCTCCTGCAATAGGTCTTTCACCTAGCGGTGCATCAAGGACATAATTCTTCTTTGCAGCAATGAGGATAATCCTCAGATCACGGAACAATTCCGCATCATTGCTACTAACATCTTTCAACTTGGTTTTCTCTAGGAACATATAAAAAATAAACGTGGAGCAACATCGCGAGCTATTGATCTACAACATAGATATGCTAATACTACCAGGACTAAGTTCATGATAAATTAAAGTTCAATTAATCATATTACTTAAGAACTCCCACTTAGATAGACATCCCTCCGGTCATCTAAATGATCACGTGATCCAAATCAACTAAACCATGTCCGATCATCACGTGAGATGGAGTAGTTTCAATGGTGAACATCTTATGTTGATCATATATACTATATGATTCACGCTCGACCTTTCGGTCTCCAGTGTTCCGAGGCCATATCTGCATATGCTAGGCTCATCAAGTTTAACCCGAGTATTCTGCGTGTGCAAAACTGGCTTGCACCCGTTGTATTTGAACGTAGAGCTTATCACACCCGATCATCACGTGGTGTCTCGGCACGACGAACTTTCGCAACGGTGCATACTCAAGGAGAACACTTATACCTTGAAATTTAGTAAGGGATCATCTTATAATGCTACCGTCGTTCTAAGCAAAATAAGAAGCATAATAAGATAAACATCACATGCAATCAAAATATGTGACATGATATGGCCATCATCATCTTGTGCTTTTGATCTCCATCTCCAAAGCACCGTCATGATCACCTTCATCACCGGCGCGACACCTTGATCTCCATCGTAGCATCGTTGTCGTTTCGCCAACTATTGCTTCTACGACTATCGCTACCACTTAGTGATAAAGTAAAGCAATTACATGGCGATTGCATTTCATACAATAAAGCGACAACCATATGGCTCCTGCCAGTTGCCGATAACATTACAAAACATGATCATCTCATACAAAACCGTATAACTCATCATGTCTTGACCATATCACATCACAACATGCCCTGCAAAAACAAGTTAGACGTCCTCTACTTTGTTGTTGCAAGTTTTA
>LR738714.1:105202464-105238253 GCA_902687465.1 Secale cereale | reverse complement strand
AAGAACCGTTCTTACCTACGCATACAAAACCACAACGATGTTTCGTCAAGTATGTGCTATTTTAACCTTCACAAGGACCGGGCGTAGCCACACTTGATTCAGCTAAAGTGAGAGAGACAGACACCCGCCAGTCACCTTTAAGCAACGAGTGCTCATAACGGTGAAACCAGTCTCGCGTAAGCGTACGCGTAATGTCGGTCCGGGCCGCTTCATCTCACAATACCGCCGAAGCAAAGTATGACATGCTGGTAAGCAGTATGACTAGTATCGCCCACAACTCATTGTGTTCTACTCGTGCATATCATCTACGCATAGACCTGGCTCATGATGCCACTGTTGGGGAACGTAGTATTTTTAAAATTTTCCTACGATCACGCAAGATCTATCTACCAGATGCATAGCAACGAGAGGGAAGAGTGTGTCTACATACCCTCGTAGACCGGAAGCGGAAGCGTCAAGTGACGCGGTTGATGTAGTCAAACTTCTTCGCGATTCAACCGATCAAGCACCGAACGTACGGCACCTCCGCGTTCAGCACACGTTCAGCTTGATGACGTCCCACGAGCTCTTGATCCAGTTGAGCTTCACGGGAGAGTTTCGTCAGCACGACGGCGTGGTGACGGATATGATGTATTCACCGGCGCAGGGCTTCGCCTAAGCACTGCAACGGTATGACCGAGGTGTGTTTCTGTGGAGGGGGGCACCGCACACGGCTAGAACAATTCAACTTGTGTGTCCTAGGGTGCCCCCTGCCCCGTATATAAAGGAGCAAGGGAGAGGCCGGCCCTAGAGGGGGCGCGCCAAGTGTGGGGAGTCCTACTAGGACTCCCAAGTCCTAGTAGGATTCCCCTTTCCTTTCCGGAGTAGGAGAGAAGGAAAGAGGTGGAGAGGGGGAAGGAAAAGGGGGCTGCACCCCTTGTCCAATTCGGGCCAGAGGGGGGGCACGCGCCTCCTTCCTTTTGGCCTTTCTCCTCTATTCCCGTATGGCCCAATAAGGCCCATATACTCCGAAAAATACCCGAATCACTCGGAACCTTTCCGATGTCCGAATATAGTCGTCCAATATATCGATCTTTACGTCTCGACCATTTCGAGACTCCTCGTCATGTCCCCGGTCTCATCTGGGACTCCGAACTCCTTCGATACATCAAAACTCATAAACTCATAATACCGATCGTCATCAAACGTTAAGCGTGCGGACCCTACGGGTTCGAGAACTATGTAGACATGACCGAGACTCATCTCCGGTCAATAAACAATAGCGGAACCTGGATGCTCATATTGGTTCCTACATATTCTTCGAAGATCTTTATCGGTCAAACCGCATAACAACATACGTTGTTCCTTTTGTCATCGGTATGTTACTTGCCCGAGATTCGATCGTCGATATCTCTATACCTAGTTCAATCCCGTTACCGGCAAGTCTCTTTACTCGTTCCGTAACACATTATCTCGTGACTAACTCATTAGTCTTTTGCTTGCAAGGCTTATTATGATGTGTGTTACCGAGAGGGCCCAGAGATACCTCTCCGACACTCGGAGTGACAAATCCTAATCTTGATCTATGCCAACACCACGAATAATTTCGAAGACACCTGTAGAGCATCTTTATGATCACCCAGTTACGTTGTGATGTTTGATAGCACACAAGGTGTTCCTACGGTATTCGGGAGTTGCATAATCTCATGGTCATAGGAACATGTATAAGTCATGAAGAAAGCAATAGCAGTAAAACTAAACGATCATAGTGCTATGCTAACGGATGGGTCTTGTCCATCACATCATTCTCCTAATGATGTCATCCCGTTGATCAAATGACAACTCATGTCTATGGCTAGGAAACATAACCATCTTTGATCAATGTGCTAGTCTAGTAGAGGCATACTAGGGACATACTGTTTTGTCTATGTATTCACACATGTACTAAGTTTCCGGTTAATACAATTCTAGCATGAATAAAAGACATTTATCATGATATAAGGAAATACAAATAATCATCTTTATTATTGCCTCTAGGGCATATTTCCTTCAATATTTTCTCGGGTGAGAGGACAAACACTTCAGGGCTTAGTTGGACGCCAAGACTATCAATGTCAAACTTGCTTAATGTTTTCGCAAAAAAAATAAAAAATATCAATGTTGCGGTAAGCAAATGCATAAAAAGGAACTAAACGGAGCTACTTTTCTAACTAATCATATCCCAGTAATTTAATGACAAAACTTAATAGAAACCTATCATATGATCTTATCCATGTGAGTAAATTGGTCCAAAACATTTTTCTGACAACAAATGTCTAGTCCAAAACAAAAATGTTGGTTTGTGCTATGCTCATGCTATCATGTTGAGGTGTGAATAACAGTACATGCTTTTTCTCAAGAAAATAAAGAATGCTTTGTCAAAACAGGAAACTGTTGCTGCTATTTTTGAAAAATTAGAGGCACTCATGTAACACTTAAGTAAACTATATGTGAATGACTACCACCTATCCACCTTATAAGTTTTGCAGTAAAATATTCAAAAAGAGGATGTGTTCTTTTTGCTGAATGGGGTAGATCTGACAAGAGTGGTCACTATGAAGGCATGATGAATGCAACAACGATGGCAGCAAGCTTAGGTTCACTGATCCTGGATCATTTTCACTCCATGAGACTTCAAGGCTGTTGACACAAAAACAACCCATCAACCAGATTGCACAGTCTTTATGTTTTGATCAATAGTTGCAGAAAAAAGTAGCACCAAGATATACCAACTAACCGTTTCCTCGTGTTGAACAATTGGCACCAAGTGAACCTGTCCAGTAGCAAATGCTCTTCATGATTATTGTGCGCAAAATTGCCATTATAAGGATTGTCCAGTGCAAGCATGCTCCCTACACTGGAAGAGAATGTTTGGATTGCTATAACGTGGCTGAAACAACTGGAACTTGTATCAAGTGAAATGAACATGAAAGTTTTTGCAAGTGAAAATACCTCTTCACATAAATAAATTCGATCTTCTCACCATCATCACCTACAAGCACAATCTGCTTTCTTTATGTACATCTAAAAGGTTCCAATATCTCAATCTTCTCAATCCTGCAAGAAAGAAAGGGTGGGTTCTGAAGCTTTCTCTAACAAAGTCAGATTTTAAAGTTCACCCAGTTCAATTTTTTTGCAAGTGGTAAATTTCTTCATTTTTATTCTCAACACTAAAGGAGAGTCTTTTTATACCACAGAGCAAACATGTATTTAGAGCGGTCTAATAACGCTAAACCACGAATCCTACTATGCATGTACATGCTTCTGTAAACCCACGTGTAATGAAACAACATCTATTGTAAACACATGATCTCTAGTCACCAGCCTATATTTAGCTGTTGACTAATAGGATAAAGCATATTTCCTGCTCTTGTGTTATCTAAGTCTTAAAAGAGAATAGTGGAACAATACAAAGCACCGAACATGTGTTGTCCAAGTAATATTTAGCTGCTGACGAACAGGATACTGCATATTTCCTACTCCTGTGTTATCTAAGTCCTAAAAGAGAACAGTGGGACAGTCCAAAGCACTGAACCTGTGTTATCCAAGTAATAAATGATTATCTCATGTTAGCAGTATTTTTCTTATGTTTGCAGATCCGATTATAGTAAACCAACATCTACCATGAACACATGGATCTGTACTAACCTGACCAACCTATTTTTAGCTCCCGGTCAACAAGATAATGCATACAATTAATTATGATCTTGCTATTAAAGAAGGATGTGTAACAAACGAGTCTGTGGAAAAGCCGGTGCAATGAAACTACTTCTAGTTCTAGAGAACAAATGTACATGGCACTTCTTTAAAAAATAGGTATTATATTTAGTGGTACATTAATTACTACTCCCTTTTGGGACGGAGGTAGTATGTAGCAAGCAACAACTAGTCTTGTTGTTTTGAAGTAACAGCAAGCAACTCCATACCTATTCATTAATGTAGAGATGAACAATTAATTGAAGGAGACTGCTGGCACCACATAATTTTTGCCTTAATTCATATCGCCTCCTGTAATAGAAATGGACTACATATCGAAAATAAGTAAGCTTAGTTGACTAGAAGTAGAATGAAGATGAGATGATTCCACATTCCTCTCAGAGATTCATGCATACCACATCTGATGACAAACAGGAAGATTGGGACATGAATTTCGATACCAGGTCGCAGGAGTCGTGCACCAGGAAGGATCATATACTCGGCGACAATCCCATTAATTTCGTAATTTCAAATCACAAGCTACTGAGTAGAGTTGCCGGCTTGAGGCAAGGGCCTCACCGTACAGGCGTCCGGTGTCGAAGCGGAGGATCAAAGAGCAGCAACGGAGGCCGAGTTGATGCAGCGGTGGCGGATGCCAAGTTGATGCGGCGTCATGCTAGGTCCCTAGTGGAAGAGGCCGCGGCGGAGGCATGTCCCTCGCGCCTCTCGTCGCGTCGCCGCCCGAAGAGTTCCCGCCGGTGCCTCGTCGCGTCACCTATGGTGAAGCCCGACTAGAGAGCTCCCTCACATGCGCCTCGCCGCGTCACCAGAGCGCCGTCGCCTATAGTGAGGCCCGCTCGAAGAGCTCCCTCCCGCGCGCCTTGCCGGCGCCACGTCGCGTCAGCGGAGCACCCCCGCCTATGGTCAGTGTCACAACTGCATCCCACTGATGATGCAGTGGACAATGAAAGAGTGGACCCACTCGCCAGACATATAGGCCCATGGGTAGTCCTGGCCAAGGGCAGCCCGGCCCGGCTGGCCCGGCCCGACGCTGCTCCCGGGTCGGGCTCGGCCTAGATTTTGAGCCCGATGGCCTGGCCAGGCCGGGCCCGGGCCTGTCGTTTTTACGCTTTCCTGACGGGGCCCGACCGGAGGCCCGGTGGGCTTTTATGCATTCAGGTCAGACTTGGGCCGAAAAAACAGGCCCAATGGTCAGGCCGGGCCGGGCTCGGGCCTAGGTATTTTGCCTCGGGCTTGGATAGGCCCGGCCCGAAGCCCGGCCCGACCCGAGGTTTGGCCAGGTATACCCACGGGCAGAGCTGTGTGTGTGGTTTCTTAAGTGTGCGTGGTGGGCAGAGAGAGGCAGGCATGTATTGTGTGAACTATGTATCTCACCTAACCTTCTGTGTATCTCACCTCCTTCTCATGTACCTCACCTTCTTATTTCTCAAGCAATAAGAACTCGATCTATTTCCCCCGATCCACCCTTGTTTCGATCCGAGCAACCCTGGGTTCGTTACAAACTGGTAATCAGAGCCACTTCCCTTTTTCCCCCAATTTTTTTCCGCCAGTTCGTGCTCACATCCTCTCGACGGACCGTAATATCCACCGCTGTGGGTGCAATTCACTCCGGTGAGTTTGCCCAAAATCCCTAGTGGGGTTAGACCGATTTGGAGCGAGGGCGACGGTGCCGCCATCCAAACCTTCTGCTCAAACCCGCCACATCCTCGTAGCCTTGTCGGAAACCTCGGGAGAGATCAAATCGTTGTTGGAATCGCTCTTGACGCGGTTTGAGGCGAGCCAGATCACCGCCGACAAGCATGTGGAGGCGCAGCTCGCCTTCAACGAGCAAGTCTCGAGCGACCTCACGCACCTCCGCCGCTAGATGGACCTGACGCAAGCGGGCGTCGATGAGGTGCACCAGAAACGCCCCGACCCCGACAAGCAACAGGCGGCCGCCTCCTCTCACCAGCACCAGTTCATGCCCAGGGGAGTGTTGGGGAACATAGTATTTCAAAATTTTCCTACGATCACGCAAGATCTATCTAGGAGAAGCATAGCAACGAGCGGGGAGAGTGTGTCCATGTACCCTCATAGACCGAAAGCGGAAACGTCTAGTGACGCGGTTGATGTAGTCGAACGTCTTTGCAATCCAACCGATCCAAGTACCGAACGTACGGCACCTCTGCGTTCAGCACACGTTCAGCTCGATGACGTCCCACGAGCTCTTGATCCAGTTGAGCGTCACGGGAGAGTTTCGTCAGCACGATGGCGTGGTGACGGTGATGATGAAGCTACCGGCGCAGGGCTTCGCCTAAGCACTGCAACGATATGACTGAGGTGTGCAAATATGGGGAGGGGCACCGCACACGGCTAAAATCAACCTGTGTTCATGGGGTGCCCCCTGACTACGTATATAAATGATGGAGGGAGGAGGAGGCCAGCCCTCATAGGGCGCGCCAAAGTGTGGAGTCCAACTAGGACTCCCTAATCCTAGTAGGATTCCACCTCCCACATGAAATAGGAAAAGGGGAAGGGAGAAGGAGAAGGAAGGATGGGGACTCCCCCTTTCCCTAGTCCAATTCGGACCAGTCCATGGGGAAGGGGTGCGCCCACCCTTGAGACCTTTCTCTCCTTTCCCGTATGGCCCATTAAGCCCCAATATGAATTCCCGTAACTCTCCGGTACTCCGAAAAATACCCGAATCACTCGGAACCTTTCCGATGTCCGAATATAGCCTTACAATATATTGATCTTTACGTCTCGACCATTTCGAGACTGTTCGTCATGTCCGTGATCTCATCCGGGACTCCGAACAAACGTCGGTCATAAAATCACATAACGCATACTACAAATCGTCATCGAACGTTAAGCGTGCAGACCCTACGGGTTCGAGAACTATGTAGACATGGCCGAGACACATCTCCGGTCAATAACCAACAGAAGAACCTGGATGGTCATATAGGCTCCTACATATTCTACGAAGATCTTTATCGGTCAAACCGCATAACAACATACGTTGTTCTCTTTGTCATCCGTATGTTACTTGCCCGAGATTCGATCGTCGGTATCATCTTACCTAGTTCAATCTCGTTACCGGCAAGTCTCTTTACTCGTTTCGTAATACATCATCTCATGACTAACTCATTAGTCGTTTGCTTGCAAGGCTTTTTATGATGTGTATTACCGAGAGGGCCCAGAGATACCTCTTCAACAATCGGAGTGACAAATCCTAATCTCGATCTATGCCAACTCAACAAACACCATCGGAGACACCTGTAGAGCATCTTTATAATCACCCAGTTACGTTGTGATGTTTGATAGCACACAAAGTGTTCCTCCGGTATTCGGGAGTTGCATAATCTCATAGTCATAGGAACATGTATAAGTCATGAAGAAAGCAATAGCAACATACTAAACGATCAAGTGCTAAGCTAATGGAATGTGTCAAGTCAATCACATCATTCTCCAATGATGTGATCTCGTTCATCAAATGACAACTCATGTCTATGGCTAGGAAACTTAACCATCTTTGATTAACGAGCTAGTCAAGTAGAGGCATACTAGTGACACTCTGTTTGTCTATGTATCACACATGTACTAAGTTTTTGATTAATACAATTCTAGCATGAATAATAAACATTTATCATGATATAAGGAAATAAATAATAACTTTATTATTGCCTCCAGGGCATATTTCCTTCAGTCTCCCACTTGCAACAGAGTCAATAATCTAGTTCACATCATTATGTGATTTAACACCAATAGTTCACATCCTCATGTGATTTAACACTTTATAGTTCACATCTCCATGTGACCAATACCCAAAAGGTTTACTAGAGTCAATAATCTAGTTCACATCGTCATGTGATTAACACCCAAAGAGTACTAAGGTGTGATAATGTTTTACTTGTGAGAGAGGTTTAGTCAATGGGTCTGCCACATTCAGATCTGTATGTATTTTGCAAATTTCTATGTCTACAATGCTCTGCACGGAGCTACTCTAGCTAAATGCTCCCACTTTCAATATGTATCCAGATCGAGACTCAGAGTCTTCCAGATCGGTGTGAAAGCTTGCATCGACGTAACTCTTTACGACGAACTCTTTATCACCTCCATAATCGAGAAATATTTCCTTAGTCCTCTAAGGATAATTTTGATCGTTGTCCAGTGATATACTCCTCGATCAAAAATTGTTCTCCCTTGCCAAACTCAGGGCAGGGCATACAATAGGTGTGGTATACAGCATGGCATACTTTACAGGACCTATGGCTGAGGCATAGGGAATGACTTTCATTCTTTCTCTATCTTTTCCCGTGGTCGGGTTTTGAGTCTTTACTCAACTTCATACCTTGCAACACAGGCAAGAACTCTTTCTTTGACTGTTCTGTTTTGAACTACTTCAAAAACTTTTCAAGGTATGTACTCATTGGAAAAACTTATCAAGCGTCTTGATCTATCTCTATATACCTTGATGCTCAATATGTAAGCAGCTTCATCGAGGCCTTTCTTTGAAAAACTCCTTTCAAACACTCCTTTATGCTTTCCAGAAAATTCTACATCATTTCTGATCGACAATATGTCATTCACATATACTTATCAGAAAGGTTGTAGTGCTCCCACTCACTTTCTTGTAAATACAAGCTTCACCGCAAGTCTGTATAAAACTATATGCTTTGATCAACTTATCAAAGCGTATATTCCAACTCTGAGATGCTTGCACCAGTCCATAGATGGATTGCTGGAGCTTGCACATATTGTTAGCTCTTTTAGGATCAACAAAAAACTTTCTGGTTGCATCATATACAACTCTTCTTTAAGATATCCATTAAGGAATACAGTTTTGACATCCATTTGCCAGATTTCATAATCATAAAACGCGGCAATTGCTAACTTGATTCGGACAGACTTAAGCATCGCTACGGGTGAGAAAATCTCATCGTAGTCAACTCCTTGAACTTGTCGAAAACCTTTCGCAACCAGTCGAGCTTTGTAGATAGTAACATTACCATCGACGTCAGTCTTCCTCTTAAAGATCCATTTATTTTCAATGGCTTGCCGATCATTGGGCAAATCAACCGAGGTCCACACTTTGTTCTCATACATGGATCTCATCTCAGATTTCATGGCCTCAATCCATTTTGCGGAATTTGGGCTCATCATCTCTTCCTCATAGTTCGTAGGTTCATCATGGTCTAGTAACATGACTTCCAGAACTGGGTTGCCGTACCACTCTGGTGCGGAACGTACTCTGGTTTACCTACGAGGTTCAGTAGTAGCTTGATCCGAAGTTTCATGATCATCATCATTAGCTTCCTCGCTAACTGGTGTAGGAATCACTGGAACTAGTTTCTGTGATGTGCTACTTTCCAATTCGGGAGAAGGTACAATTACCTCATCAAGTTCTACTTTCCTCCCACTCACATCTTTTGAGAGAAACTCCTTCTCTAGAAAGGATCCATTATTAGCAACGAATAGCTTGCCTTCGGATATGTGATAGAAGGTGTACCCAACAGTTTCCTTTTGGTATCCTATGAAGACACATTTCTCCGACTTGGGTTCGAGCTTATCAGGTTGAAGCTTTTTCACATAAGCATCGTAGCCCCAAACTTTAAGAAACGACAACTCTGGTTTCTTGCCAAACCACGATTCATAAGGCGTCGTCTCAACGGATTTAGATGGTGCCCTATTTAACGTGAATGTAGTTGTCTCTAATGCATAACCCCAAAACAATAGTGGTAAATCGCTAAGATACATCATAGATCGCACCATATCTAATAAAGTGCGGTTAAGATGTTCGGACACACCATTACGCTGTGGTGTTCCGGGTGGCGTGAGTTGTGAAACTATTTCACATTGTTTTAAATGAGGCCAAACCCGTAACTCAAATATTCGCCTCCACGATCATATCGTAGAAACTTTATTTTCTTGTTACGATGATTCTCTACTTCACTCTGAAATTATTTGAACTTTTCAAACGTTTCAGACTTGTGTTTCATCAAGTAGATATACCCATATCTGCTCAAATCATCTGTGAAGGTCAGAAAATAACGATACCCGCCGCGAGCCTCAACACTCATCGGTTCACATACATTGGTATGTATGATTTCCAACAAATAAGTTGCTCGCTCCATTATTCCGGAGAACGGAGTCTTAGTCATCTTGCCCATGAGGCATGGTTCACAAGCACCAAGTGATTCATAATCAAGTGATTCCAAAAGCCCATCAGCATGGAGTTTCTTCATGCGCTTTACACCAATATGACCTAAACGATAGGCCACAAATAAGTTGCACTATCATTATCAACTTTGCATCTTTTGGCTTCAATATTATGAATATGTGTATTACTACGATCGAGCTCCAACAAACTATTTTCATTGGGTGTATGACTGTCGAAGGTTTTATTCATGTAAACGGAACAACAATTATTCTATGACTTCAAATGAATAATGGTATTGCAACAAACATGATCAAATCATATTCATGCTCAACGCAAATGCCAAATAACATTTATTTAGGTTCTACACTAATCCCAAAAGTATAGGGAGTGTGCGATGATGATCATACCAATCTTGGAACCACTTCCAACACACATTGTCACTTCACCTTTAACTAGTCTCTGTTCATTCTGCAACTCTCGTTTTGAGTTACTAATTTTAGTAACTGAATCAGTATCAAATACCCAGGGGTTGCTATGAACACTAGTAAAGTACACATCAATAATCTATATATCAAATCTACCTTTGTTCACTTTGCCATCCTTATTATCCGCCAAGTATCTAGGGCAGTTCCACTTCCAATGACCATTTCCTTTGCAGTAGAAGCACTTAGTTTCAGGCTTGAGTTTAGCTTTGGGTTTCTTCACGGGAGTGACAACTTGCTTGTCATTCTTCTTGAAGTTCCCCTTCTATCCCTTTGCCCTTTACTTGAAACAAGTGGTCTTGTTAACCATCAATACTTGATGCTCTTTCTTGATTTCGACCTTCACCGATTTCAGCATCGCGAAGAGCTCGGGGATTACTTTTGTCATCCCTTGCATATTATAGTTCATCACGCAGTTATACTAACTTGGTGATAGTGACTAGAGAACTTTGTCAATTACTATCTTATCTGGAAGATTAACTCCCACTTGATTCAAGCAATTGTAGTACCCAGACAGTCTGAGCACATGCTCACTGGTTGAGCTATTCTCCTCCATCGCGAAGTACTGTCAGAGGTCTTATACCTCTTGACACGGGCATGAGTATGAAATACTAATTTCAACTCGTGGAACATCTCATATGCTCTGTGGCGTTCAAAACGTTTTTGAAGTCCCGGTTATAAGCCGTAAAGCATGGCGCACTAAACTATGAAGTAGTCATCATACCGAGCTTGTCAAACGTTCATAACGTCTGCATCTGCTCCTGCAATAGGTTTGTCACCTAGCGGTGCATCAAGGACATAATACTTCTGTGCAGCAATGAGGATAATCCTCAGATCACGGACCTAGTCCGCATCATTGCTACTAAAATCTTTTCAACTTAGTTTTCTCTAGGAACATATCAAAAACATAGGGGAGCTATAACGTGAGCTATTGATCTACAACATAATTTGCAAATACTATCAGGACTAAGTTCATGATAAACTAAAGTTCAATTAATCATATTACTTAAGAACTCCCACTTAGATAGACATCCCTCTAGTCATCAAAATGATCACGTGATCCAAATCAACTAAACCATGTCCGATCATGACATGAGATGGAGTAGTTTTCAATGGTGAACATCTTATGTTGATCATATCTACTATATGGTTCACGCTCGACCTTTCTATCTCCAGTGTTTCGAGGCCATGTCTGTACATCTAGGCTCGTCAAGTTTAACCCGAGTATTCTGCATGTGCAAAACTGTCTTACACCCGTTGTATTTGAACGTAGAGCTTATCACACCCGATGTAACACTCCAAATTTTTGGGTTTGGTTTTCTTCCAAACTTTTTGTCTTTTGGAAGGGGGTTGTTTGATCTTCTCTTAAGACCCTTCTAAAATCTCTTATGGCCAAAGTTTGTGTGTTTTCTCAAGCTTGGTTTTTGGTCTTGAAGGTTTTCTATTGTGTTAGCTCAAGCACAAGTTGATTTTCAAAAGAGGTTGTTTGTTTTCTCCCCTCCTTGATTTAAACCTCTCAGGTTTAACTTTGGACTTATCTTCCTCTCCAACCTTCATCTTGCCATGACCCCAATAGAAATATTTCTCTCCAAGACCCTCTCCACACCTTAGGACAAGTCTCTCATCAATTCCAGTGAGTTTTGAACTTATTGGAATTTTTCTCTATTTATTTTACTCCAAAAACTATTTCTGTCTTTTATAGTGGACCTTGGTGGTTTACAAAGGAACCACCATGTCTATCTTGTTATTTGATTCCAAACTAACTTTCCTACATATTCCTTAGTACCCACAACCTAAATCCATCTTGTTCCACTGGTCCACAGTTCAAAATTTTCAAATTTCACCTGCTGCAAGTTTGGACCAGATTTGCAAAATTTGGTGAAATTCATATTTATCTTCTTCGAAAAATTATGTGAAAAATCAGGCAGCCTCTAGATGCATCAAGAGGCCACTCCACCAAATATCAGCCCCAGAAACATTTCCCTCATGCCAGAATCATTTCATCGAACACCTGGCATGCACTGTGTTGTCAGGTTCAGAAACTGCTAAGTGAAGATTCACTGTCGACAGTGCAGTTTGTCAGTTCGTCAGAGCCGCAGCGTCAATCTCGCAAGTGCCCGCCTTGGATCGATGCTCACTGCACTTCCTGCTTATCCCGCATGCTTGCTTGTCTACTTCCGGGCGTCGGTGGCGCCCTGGCCCGACCACGCCGGCGACTTCCACGGCAATAGAACCTCCTGTGGCGGCTGACACAAGGCATCCTGCAGCTCGACGCCGTTTGGCGCCGCCCAAGCCACCCCAGCACTACGCGTGGCCTTCTCCACTGCCAGTGCACGCCTGCAGCACCGTCGCCGTGGCCTGGCGCGCACAGAGCGCGTTCTCTGCCGCCGACGTGCCGCACGGCCCTTCCGTCGAGGGTAGCCCGTAATCATCCCTCTCCTGCAAAGTTAGGCACGGGAATGGAACCAGTGCACCTCCTAGTCGATGCTCAAGCCCCTAAACCCGCCGTCCAGCCACTGCATCACCGTAATCGCTCACCGGACTTATCCCGTTCATGGCAACCGCCTCGGGCCGGCTATATAAAGCACCCCCGAGCTCGTTCTCAAGCCCGCACACCTCCACCATCTCCCTAGACCGCGCCCAGCCTCTAGAAGAGCCTTGAGGGGCCCTTCTTCCCCAACTCCGACCAACTCCGTCCGCCTCGGGCTCCAGCAGCGTTCTCTCCGGTGAGATCCCCTCCGCCGCCCTGGACTCGAGCATAGCACCCTGGCACCCACCTAAACCTAACCCCCACTCCAATTTGACCCCAGGAACTCTCCCCGACGAGGCCCACGACCACCCGAGCAGCCGTCCGCCGGAGATAGGGTCGCCGTCGACGTGGGGCTCGCCGACGCTCAACTCCACCACCAATCGACGCGGAAGAACACCAGGAAGCCGTATGTACCCTTTTTCCCTCTAGCTCGCCGTGGATCGGCGCCGGCGACCACCGCAGCATCTGGCGCCGGCGCGACTCTGTCTGAGAGTTCAAACCCGACGAGTGGGACCCCTCGTCAGCCTCTCATCTCTCTCTGAACCGTTTTTTCTGGAAAGCGCCTTCGGGTAAAGTACGTTTCCTTCTTTAGTTGGCGTACTGCGTATCGGTTCGCTTTTCTGTTTTCTATTCTAGCCCCTGGAATTTTTCTGTTTCATTATAGATGAGTCCCGGGACAGAAACTCTAATATCTTTTTAACTAAAGATGATTTTGAGTTGATTCTTTTTCTGTCCTCTTTAGTTTTCTGTCTAGTTTTTTGTCATATTTATGTGAAAAAATTTGGAGCAAATTTATTTGCACGCGTGGTATTTATGTTAGTATCTGTTTGTTTGAATACGTAGATACCGAAGGACGTGACGGAGCCGCGAACCACACCGAGTTAGACTCTGACTACTCCGAACCAGGCAAGCATGTTTGAACCTTTGATATGATGGATGTGTTGCATGTTTGCTCGAGTAGTTCTTTTCATAAGCATGGTCATATAAGCATTTGTGTATGGTTATATTTCATGCAAGCAAGCTTCGGGTGAGCCCCGAATGATAATGGTTGAACCACCTCGATCGTGTGGTGACATGATGGGTGGTATACTAGTATTGTTGGAGCATGCCAGCAGATGGTTAACTTAGTATCAACGGAGATCATGTCGTGATTCCGTTCATCTCCTTTTGGTACTATCATAGGCCGTCTGTTAAGATTACGGTCTAGTCAGTTGTAAACCACTTTCCGAGTACACACCAAGTAGAGGGGCCGGGATGAGGGTTCCATGGCCCTGGATTAAAGCCCGTCATCCGGTCAGGGGGCATGGGTGTTTCCGGTTGGGACCGAGAGGGGGCACCCCTTAGAGCGCGCATATATAAATTTGATCCCATGCTATTCGAGGTTGTAGCCTCCCCGTCTTAAAGTTTTTCGTGAACGTTGTCACGGGTGATTCCGGACAGCGGGATGTGAAATGGGTGTGTACTGGTTAGTTGGGTTTCTATTAAAACACCGTAGACGGAACTAGGCCCCGTGGCTAGTAGAATCCGTTGGGTATGGTTTAATAGTACAAGCTCTGCAGAGTTAAATCCTTCGAGTAGCCATGTTTATGGCCTAGGGTCAATCGTTGTGTGTCAATCCGGTGACCGTCTTTGGTATATTCTTGATAGTAATAAGAGTAGTGACCATTCTTTGTCTTTCAAGTTCATTTGGTAGATGACCTAACCAATTGTCTCTGCCTTGATTTACTTCCTGAAGTATTTCATCGTTATACTATTGTTATATGTAAGCCCTTTATGTGATGTCGCTCAGACGTCCGACTATGGCATTCTTTTTATTTACAAGCCCTTTATGTAATGTCGCTTAGACGTCCGACTGTGGCATTCTTTTTATTTATAATCTCTTTATGTGATGTCGCTCAGACGTCCGACTGTGCCATTCTTTTTATTTATAAGCCCTTTATGTGATGTCGCCCAGACGCCCGACTGTGGCATTCTTTTTATTCATAAGCCCTTTATGTGATGTCGCTCATACGTCCGACTGTGGCATTCTTTTTATTTATAAGCCCTTTATGTGATGTCGCTCAGACGTCTGACTGTGGCATTCTTTTTATTTATAAGCCTTTTATGTGATGTCGCTCAGACGTCCGACTGAGGCATTCTTGTTATTTATTTTTGCTATAAGCCCTTTATGTGGTGTCCCTCAGACGCCCGACTGTGGCATGTTTTCATTTTATTATTTTCTCACGAGGCGTCACTCAGACACTCGTTTGGTCTCCTTTTATTTATCTTATGGAATTCGGGAGGATTACCGCCCGACTTCTATTTTTACATACAGCACACTAATATTATTAACCGGTTGCATTTTGCTAGAGTACTCATATGCATCATGCTTTGCTTTTATTATATCTTAAGTCCGAACTGTCTTGCGAGTACATTCAAAGTACTCACCTGGTTTGTTGATTTGGCTAGATGTGGATGAAGGCGATCTCATGGATGAAGAGTTCGATAGCGAGTCCGACGTCTAGTGGAGTCCCAGTCAGTCTCTTGTGATCCTGGAGTTGATCACTGTTATATAACCGCTTCCGCCTACCACCAAATAAATTCATCGGGTCTCACTCCGACACTCGATGAACTGTATTATATTCGAGTCATGTCACCCACTTCACTGTGACATAACCACCACCTTTTATTACGAGTTAGTACTATGCCACCCTGCCTTTGTGTCATATCCGCCTTTATGTCCTATATTGGCGCGCTTGTAATAAAATTGTTGAGCTGTCTTAGCTCAACCTTGTACAATATTCAGTACTCTGGAAATTCTGTATCAAGGAATTGTCTATCGGCAAGAAGTATTCTTCCTTGCTGGTTTTATAAAAAGGTCAGTCTTCTGGTAATTATTTTACTGAAAGACCGGTCCTGACAACCTTGGTACCAGAGCCATGCTGACTGTAGGAAGCCACTAGGTGCGCTCGCTAATCAGTTATTAGCGTAACTATTGCCATTCAGCATTTTTTACAGCTGTAGCAAATTTCTGTTGGTCATCATAAATTTATGACTTGACTATTCGGAATTTTTGTCTACTTTTGTAGATGGCCAGCAACGACTGTGATGCACAGGTGTTCGCCAACATTCCTGAGGGTTTTGTCAAGCTCCTCTTCGTCATCACCAAAGTCGCGATTGGGTCATCAACCCGTCCAGAGTTTACACTCTACCGTCACAAGCTCAACGACAGCGTGTCAATGCACCAGGCCGTGGTGCACTTCAAGGGAGGGCGTTCTGAAGCGCGCTGCCTCCGATTTGTGGGCAGAGCCATGCCTACGGAGAGGCATGCCATGCAAATGGCTGGCCGTGAGGCGATAGCTCGTCTCCGGGACATCCTTCCTTCAATGAAGACTCGTCGCTTTCGTTACCTCCCATGCCACGTGCCCTACACGTGCCACTATGCGTTTCCTTGCACAAATGGGGAACGTGATGAAGCCATCGAAACAATGGTTGAGTACCTCAGGGCACTTGAGGCACCCTTTGATAATCTTGTGGACGACTTGGTGGCTGCCCGTATGGACTTGGTCCAGAGTGGCTCCGCCAACAGAAGGGAGCTACTCCATACTGCACCACCAATGACATTTGTCTCGTCTGCCGCATCCTATGCACCTTCCATCTTAGCCACCGCTCGTCGTCTGCCTACCACTGAGGAGTTTGACCAGGTGATTGCTCCTACCCCAATCAAAGCTGCACCGCCTGCCGCACCTGCTTCAACACCTTGTACCCATACTCCGCGTCGGGAGCCTATTAGTGAGGAGGAAGTTGAGTCTGCAGCACCATTGGGCCTTACCCTCGGCAGGCCGAGGGAAATCTTCAACATCTCCGACTAGTACGTTTATCCGCGACGCACTGTGCTCGCTTGTATTATGTGTGTGATTTGTAAAATAGGTTGATGGGAGTAGTCTATTTGCGCATCATGTAGGATCTTGGAGGAGTGCACTAGCATAAATAACATGTCAGGATTGTGTACGCACATCCTGAGTGACGTATGTATAATTAGAACCTGAGTGTGAGATATGTACTAAGCGGTCCTTCTCCGTGCGCAATCAAGCAGTTTATTTTAAAAATCTCTTTGGAGCTCGTGTTTTGTTGCTTTTGCAAATCTTGATTTAATTTGCTGCCCGGTTCTTCTCATGATTTCTGCAATAATACCCCAGAGTAAGAAATGACTCGTCCCTGGACGCGTTCCATGCCAAGTCCGCCAGAGGAAAATTATGGCATGCAGACAGACAACAATTTCACACAGGGGCAGTCAAGTCAGCAGGGCAGCGAAACAGCATTTTCTCAAGTGTGCCGTCTTTACGAGCAAAGTCAGCAACAACACCAGGAAATGATGAACCATGTCATTAACATGGGAAATCGCCGTGAGCCATACCAGCAGCACTCAAAATTATCTGAATTTCAGAAGACACGTCCGACAACGTTTTCGCACACAGACAAACCTCTTGAGGCCGATGATTGGCTTCGAGATATTGAAAGGAAATTCATTGTGGCACAATGCTCAGACCGTGAAAAGGTACTTTACGCACCACATTATCTCGCTGGAGCAGCCGCGTCATGGTGGGAAAATTTTCTGCTTATGCACCCCGACATAAATAATATCACCTGGGAAGATTTCAAGGAAGGCTTCCGTGGGGCACACATCCCTAAGAGCATTATGAAGATCAAGAAAAGAAAATTTGATGACCTCAAGCAAAGGGGTATGACAGTACCTGAGTACAACAGTCAGTTTACGCAATTATCCCGTTATGCCAACGAAGAGCGTATGATTGAAAACAAGAAGATGGAAAAATTCCTGGACAGACTGGCGCCAGCACTTAAATGCCAGTTGGTCGTACACACTTTTCCAGATTACAAGACACTGGTGGACAAGGCGATTACATTGGAAAATGAACGTCGCAGTCTGGAAGACATTCGCAAGAGAAAAAGGGATCAGACCAACCACCCTCGCAACAACAGGAATAAAATAAGTTTCCAGAAAAATGGGGCAAACAAACCCATGACAAATGGCACACGTCCAAACAAGAATTTTCATGCAAGGGACAAGGATTTCACCTATCGCCCAGGTGTTACCTACTACGCATGTGGAGAAGAGGGACACTATGCTAAACACTGCCCAAAGCCAAGAAACTCAGCACTGAAGCCAAACAGCAACGGAAACAATTCCGCGCCCAAGCGTAACAACTTCAACCCCAATAACAATCACAGGAAAGGCCACCTGAACCATGTGACCAAGGAGCAAGCACAGGATGCCCCGGATATCGTACTCGGTACGTTCCCTGTCAACACAATACCTGCCACGGTTTTGTTTGATTCTGGAGCTTCTCATTCGTTCATTTCGAAGAGTTTTGCTTTGCAACATGGTTTTTCAATATCTCCCTTGGGAAAATCAATGACCATCAAGTCCCCCGGAAGTAAGAAGATCACTCAGAATTACTGCCAAGGTTTGACCATTGAAATTGAAGGATTAAAGTTTCACGCAAACCTCATCGTGTTGGAAAACAAGGGACTGGATGTTATCCTGGGTATGGATTGGCTAACCACCAACAAAGGATTTATCGATTGCTTCAATAGGACAGTGATTCTTACTCATCATCACGGAAAGACAATAAGAGTCGCAGCTCAGGAAAGACCAGTGTCGCGGCAACCAAAATTAAACAAGGTAGACACTTCTGAGTTAAGCAAAGTTCCAGTTGTATGTGAATTCCCGGACGTATTTCCCGAAGAACTACCGGGCATGCCACCAGACAGAGAAATAGAATTCATTATTGAGCTAGCGCCTGGAACCACCCCCATAAACAAGAAGCCGTACAGAATGGCACCATCCGAGTTGGTTGAACTAAAGAAGCAAATAAAGGAATTGCTAGACAAAGGATTTATACGGGCTAGCTCCTCACCTTGGGGTTCGCCGGTATTATTTGCCAAAAAGAAGGATGGGACTATGAGATTGTGTATAGACTACCGAGCACTTAACATGGTCACTATCAAGAACAAATATCCAATGCCACGGATAAATGATTTGTTTGACCAGCTCGCGCAAGCCAAAGTTTTCTCAAAAGTTTATTTAAGGTCAGGTTATCATCAATTAAAAGTACAAACAGAGGATATCCCAAAAACAGCATTCACCTCCAGATACGGACTTTATGAATTTACAGTAATGCCGTTTGGACTGACCAACGCCCCCGCCTATTTCGTCCACCTCATGAACAAAGTATTTATGAAATTCATGGACAAATTTGTGATGGTATTTATTGATGATATCTTGGTATATTCAAAGACACCGGAAGAACATGCTGAACACCTCCGCATTGTACTGGGAGAATTAAGGAAACACCAACTCTACGCCAAATTCAGCAAATGTGAATTTTGGTTGAGGCAAGTGGGTTTCCTAGGACACGTATTAACACAAGGAAGTGCTATGGATCCGGATAAAGTTAAGGTTGTACTTGGCTGGAAGTCACCAGCCAGTGTAACGGACATACGAAGTTTCCTCGGTATGGCTGGATACTACAGAAGGTTTATTGAAGGATTTTCCACCATAGCCAAACCAATGACACAGTTACTCAAGAAGGATAAGAAATTCGTATGGACCGAAGCATGTGAGAAAAGCTTCCAAGAACTCAAAAAGAAGTTAACAACAGCCCGAGTATTGGTTGTACCAGACATACACAGGAGTTTTGAAGTATATTGCGACGCATCCCGAAAAGGCCTCGGATGCGTACTAATGCAAGAAGGCAAAGTAGTCGCCTACGCTTCCCGGCAAGTGCGAAAACATGAAGAAAATTATCCTACTCATGATTTGGAGTTGGCAGCAGTCATTCATGCACTCAAGGAGTGGAGGCACTTTTTGCTTGGGAATCGCTGTGAAATATATACGGACCATAAGAGCCTCAGATATATTTTCACGCAACCAGAACTCAATTTACGACAACGACGCTGGCTGGAACTGGTAAAAGATTATGACGTTGGTATCCACTACCACCCAGGAAAGGCAAACGTAGTAGCTGATGTTCTCAGCCGTAACCCCAGCCCGAACAACGGCACCCTACAGAACCTGAGATCCGAATTTCAGCGAGAATTCGCCAAACTCAACCTAATGATGGTCACTGAAGGCGAGGTGTCAAATCTGGAAATACAGCCTACGCTAATAGAACAAATAAAGAAGGCTCAGCATGGACACCCCAGCATCGAAGGTATAAAAAGAAAAGTAAGTCAGGGCGAGGCCTCAAAATTCACCATAGACAATGAAGGAATATTATGGTTCGGAGACAGACTTTGCGTACCAAATAGCAACGACCTTAAACAGCAAATTCTAGCAGAAAGCCACACCGCTCCATACTCAATCCACCCTGGAGGGACAAAAATGTACAAGGACATTCAGGAAAGATTTTGGTGGCACGGCGTGAAGAGGGATATAGCCACATTTATTGCATGATGCGATTCATGTCAACGCATTAAAGCCGAGCACCAAAAACCCGCATGACTCTTACAGCCAAACAAGATACCAGAATGGAATTGGGACGATATTGGAATGGATTTTATCGTTGGACTACCACGGTCACAGCACGGTAATGATGCCATATGGGTCATCACACATAGACTGACCAAGGTAGCACACTTCATACCAGTCAAGACAACCCACACCACCCAAAAGCTTGCCAAGCTTTACCTCGCCCGTATAGTATGCCTACATGGGGTCCCAAAGACTATAATATCCGACAGAGGCACTCAGTTCGTCTCCAAATTTTGGGACCAGTTGCAACAAGCCCTCGGAACGCAACTAACGTTCAGTACAGCTTATCACCCCCAGACTGGAGGACAAACGGAACGAGTAAATCAAATACTTGAAGACATGCTAAGGGCATGTGTCCTCACATATGGGACCAGTTGGGAGGCAAGCTTACCATATGCCGAGTTTGCATACAACAATAGTTACCAAGCCAGCCTGCAGATGGCACCGTTCGAAGCCTTGTACGGACGAAGATGTCGTACTCCATTAAACTGGTCGAAAACAGGGGACAGTCGTTATATTCGGCCCAGATATGTTGAAAGAAGCTGAGGAGAGAGTAAAAATAATACGGGATCGACTTAAAACAGCCCAAAGCCGACAGAAGAGCTATTACGATCAAAAGCATCGGGAAATAAGTTTTGAGCCCGGTGAAGACGTGTACTTACATATATCACCTATGAGAGGACTGTAACGATTCAAGGTCAAAGGGAAACTAGCACCCCGACTCGTCGGACCCTTTCGTATAATTGCGCGGAGGGGCACAGTGGCTTACCAGCTGGACCTTCCCAAGGAACTCTCAGACGTCCACGACGTGTTCCACGTCTCACAACTACGGAAGTGTGTAAGTGCTAGGTGGCTTCTCACCCCTCGTTGGTTACCCCAAGTGGAAGGTTTGAGATGCAGTGTAGCAGAAGTTTTCCCTTGGTAATACCAAAGATCGATTTCCCAGAGACTCCCAGTTTCAACAAGAAGGTGTCAACTGCTAACGGCGTCGGATATTAGCAATCAACGTGGACCTGCACACAGATACAAATAACTTTGCTCCCAACGAGTACAGAGAGGTTGTCAATCCCTCCGGCCTTGTAGTTTACAAAGGATCAAACGCAAGTGATAATAGTGATAGGTATAATTGCAATAGTAAGTAAATAGCGGAAAAGTAAATAGCGGATGTGATCAATGATGGTAATATGGACCGGAGTCTCATGATGTTCACTAGTGATGTCTCTCTTCCAAAAGACGATAAAACAGCTATGTGAGGTAAACGAATTACAGCTGGGCAATTGACAGGACCATGTGCGCAAACCAATGCTGACTACATTGCAAGAAAGGTTGAGGTTCAAAGCATGGGCGGTACGCCAAAGTAAGTAGACCGAAATCCATCAATATCTACTACTAATCATCCACCTTGAGATATCTATCCAGAACATCTCGCTGGTATTAAGTTGCGACTCCCACCCATAGTGTAAACTCAATGCAACAGACAACTGCATTAAAAGAACTTTGCGTAAAGTAAACAATCCTTGCACCCGCGGGCACAAGCACCGTTGTTTTCCCCCTTGTGGCAACAGCACATCCCCTAGACTCATGTTTCTGTCACTCAAACTTGTCATCGAGGGGCATGAACCCACAATCAAGCATAACGTTCCCTCTTGGAGTCACTACCTACTACTTAGCCAAAGCAATAAATAACAACGGAGAGCATGCAAGAATTACTTACGAACATAAACATAAAAGAGGTGAATCAAATATATTACTCAAACACAATCTGAACATAATCTCATAATCCATCGGATCCCAGCAAACTCATCATAGCAACAGCATAAGGATTACATATGTGCCTCGATCATGTAGGGTAGCTCACGAGGACTAATTAGTGAAGCACAAGAACGGGAGGAGAACATCACATAGCTACTGGTCATGGACTCATGGTCCAAGGGAGTGTTGGGGAACGTTGCATGGGAAACAAAAATTTTTCCTACGTTCACCAAGATCAATCTAGGAGATGCTACTACGAGAGGAGAGTTGGATCCACGTACCCTTGTAGATCGCTAAGCGGAAGCGTTAAGAACGCGGTTGATGGAGTCGTACTCGCCGCGATTCAGATCGCCGAAGATCCTAGCACCGAAGCAACGGTGCCTCCGCGTTCTTCACACGTACGGCTCGGGGACGTCTCCTCCTTCTTGATCCAGCAAGGGGTGGAGGAGAGGTTGATGGAGAGACCGGCAGCACGACGGCGTGGTGGTGATGGTGGAGAAGGATTCCAGCAGGGCTTCGCCTAAGCACCGCGGGAGATGAAGATGTTATGGGAGAGGGAGGGCAGCACCGAGGCACAAACGTGTGTTGGCTGCCCTCCCTCTACCTCTCTATATATAGGGGGAAGGAGGAGAGGGGGCGCCCTAGGGTTTCCCCTAGGGGGGGCGGCGGCCAGGGCAGAGGGGGGGCGGCGGCCAAGGGCTGCGCCAGGCCCTAGGGTTTCCCCCCCTAGGTGCCTTGCCCCCCAAGCCAGGGGGGTGCGGCAGCCCTAGGAGGGTCCACCTCCCCTTGCGCATGAGGAGAGGGCCCAGGGGGGGCGCACAGCCCTATGAGGGCTGTGGTGTCCCCCCTTGTGGCCCATTAGGCCCAGAACCACTTCCGGGACCCCCGAAACCCTTTTCGGTAATCCGCCGATTTCCCGATGCTCCCCGGAACACTTCCGGACTCCGAAACCTTTCATCCTATATATCAATCTTCGTCCCCGGACCATTCCGGAGACCCTCGTCACGTCCGGGATCTCATCCGGGACTCCGAACAACCTTCGGTAACCATGCACTGTTCTCACTAACAACCCTAGCGTCACCGAACCTTAAGTGTGTAGACCCTGCGGGTTCGGAAACCATGTAGACATGACCGAGACACTCCCAGGTCAATACCCAATAGCGGGATCTGGATACCCATATTGGTTCCCACACGTTTCTCGATGATCTCATCGAATGAACCACGATGTTAAGGATTCAAGCAATCCCGTATACAGTTCCCTTTGTCTCGTCGGTATGTTACTTGCCCGAGATTCGATCGTCGGTATCTCTATACCTAGTTCAATCTCGTTACCGGCAAGTCTCTTTACTCGTTACCGTAATACATAATCCCGTGACCAACTACTTAGTCACTTTGAGCTCATTGAGATGACGTATTACCGAGTGGGCCCGGAGATACCTCTCCGTCACACGGAGTGACAAATCCCAGTCTCGATCCATGTCAACTCAACAGACACCCTCGGAGATACCTGTAGAGTACCTTTATAGTCACCCAGTTACGTTGTGACGTTTGGCACACACAAAGCACTCCTACGGTGTCAGTGAGTTACATGATCTCATGGTCATAGGAACTTATACTTGACATGCAGAAAACTATAGCGATAACTGACACGATCAAAAGCTATGTTTAACGTTTGGGTCTCGTCCATCACATCATTCTCCTAATGATGTGATCCCGTTATCAAATGACAACTCATTTCTATGACCTGGAAACCGCGGTCATCTTTGATCAACGAGCTAGTCCTGTAGAGGCTCACTAGGGACACAAAGTCTGTCTATTCATCCACACATGTATTTGAGTTTCCAATCAATACAGTTATAGCATGGATAATAAACGATTATCATGAACAAGGAAATATAATAATAACTCTTTTATTATTGCCTCTAGGGCATATTTCCAACAGTCTCCCACTTGCACTAGAGTCAATAATCTAGCATTACAAGGTAATGAATCTAACACCCATAGAGTCTTGGTGTTGATCGTGCTTAGCCCGTGGAAGAGGCTTAGTCAACGGATCTGCAACATTCAAATCCGTGTGTACTTTGCAAATGTTTATGTCCTCCTCCTTGACTGAATCGCGGATGGAATTGAAGCGTCGCTTTATGTGTCTGGTCCTCTTGTGAAACCTTGGTTCCTTGGCTAGAGCAATGGCACCAGTGTTGTCACAGAGCAGAGTCATTGGGTTCAGTGCACTAGGCACAACTCCAAGATCTGTCATGAACTCCTTCATCCAGACACCTTCCTTTGCCGCCTCCGAGGCAGCTATATACTCCGCTTCACATGTAGAATCAGCTACCACGCTCTGCTTGGAACTGCACCGCTCCCCCATTGAGAATATATACGTATCCGGTTTGAGACTTAGAGTCATCCGGATCAGTGTCAAAGCTTGCATCGACGTAACCCTTTACGACGAGCTCTTGATCACCTCCATAAACGAGAAACATCTCCTTAGTCCTTTTCAGGTACTTTAGGATATTCTTGACCGCTGTCCAGTGATCCATACCAGGATTACTTTGAAACCTTCCGGCCATACTTATGGCAAGGCTGACATCTGGTCTTGTGCACAGCATTGCATACATGATAGAGCCTATGGCTGAAGCATAGGGGACGACACTCATCTTTTCTCTATCTTCCGCAGTCACTGGGCATTGAGTCTTACTCAACTTTGTACCTTGCAATACCGGCAAGAACCCCTTCTTGGATTGATCCATTTTGAACTTCTTCAAAACTTTATCAAGGTATGTACTTTGTGAAAGTCCTATCAAGCGTCTTGATCTATCTCTATATATCTTGATGCCCAATATGAAAGCAGCTTCACCGAGATCCTTCATCGAAAAACTCTTGTTCAAATACCCCTTCACGCTATCCAAAAATTCTATATTGTTTCCAATCAGCAATATGTCATCCACATATAATATTAGAAACGCTATAGAGCTCCCACTCACTTTCTTGTAAATACAAGCTTCATTGTAAACTTGTACAAACCCAAACGCTTTGATCACCTCATCAAAGCGAAGATTCCAACTCCGAGATGCTTGCACCAGCCCATAAATGGAACGCTGGAGCCTGCATACTTTGTCAGCATTCTCTGGATCGACAAAACCTTCCGGTTGCATCATATACAACTCTTCCTTAAGAAAACCGTTAAGGAACGCTGTTTTGACATCCATCTGCCAAATTTCATAATCGAAATATGCAGCTATTGCTAACATGATTCGGACGGATTTAAGCATCGCTACGGGTGAGAAAGTCTCATCTTAGTCAATCCCTTGAACTTGTGAAAAACCCTTTGCCACAAGTCGAGCTTTATACACGGTGACATTACCGTCAGCGTCCGTCTTCCTCTTAAAAATCCATTTATTCTGAATGGCCTTCCGCCCTTCAGGTAATACTTCCAAAGTCCATACTTTGTTTTCATACATGGATCCCATCTCGGATTTCATGGCCTCTAACCATTTGTCGGAATCCGGGCCCACCATCGCTTCTCCATAGCTCGTAGGTTCACCGTTGTCTAACAACATGACCTCCAAGACAGGGTTACCATACCACTCAGGTGCAGTGCGTACCCTTGTCGACCTACGAGGTTCGGTAGTAACTTGATCAGAAGCTCCTTGATCATCATCATTGGCTTCCTCTTCAACCTCTGCAGGCTCCACAAAAACATCTTTCTGCGCTGCGCTACTCTCTGGTTGAAGCAGAGGTTCAATAACCTCATCAAGTTCTACCTTCCTCCCACTCAATTCTTTCGAGAGAAACTCTTTCTCGAGAAAGGACCCGTTCTTAGCGACAAACACTTTGCCCTCGGATCTGAGATAGAAGGTGTACCCAACAGTTTTTGGGTATCCTATGAAGACACATTTGTCTGCTTTGGGTTCGAGCTTTTCTGGCTGAAGCCTTTTGACATAAGCATCGCAACCCCAAACCTTGAGAAAAGACAACTTAGGTTTCTTACCAAACCACAGTTCATACGGTGTTGTCTCAACGGACTTAGATGGAGCCCTATTTAAAGTGAATGCAGCTGTCTCTAACGCATATCCCCAAAACGATAGTGGCAAATCGGCAAGAGACATCATAGAACGTACCATATCTAATAGGGTTCGATTACGACGTTCGGACACACCATTACGCTGTGGTGTTCCAAGTGGCGTCAACTGTGAAACAATTCCACATTTTCTTAAGTGATCACCAAACTCATAACTCAGATATTCTCCCCCTCGATCAGATCGTAGGAACTTGATCTTCTTGTTACGATGATTTTCAACTTCACTCTGAAATTGCTTGAACTTTTCAAAAGTTTCAGACTTATGCTTCATCAAGTAAATATACCCATATCTACTTAAGTCGTCAGTGAAGGTGAGAAAATAACGATATCCACCGCGCGCCGTTACACTCATCGGACCGCACACATCAGTATGTATGATTTCCAATAAGTCACTTGCCCGTTCCATTGTCCCTGAAAACGGGGTCCTTGTCATCTTGCCCATGAGGCACGGCTCGCACGTGTCAAGTGATTCAAAATCAAGAGACTCCAAAAGTCCATCAGCATGGATCTTCCTCATGCGTTTCACGCCGATATGACCGAGACGGCAGTGCCACAAGAAAGTGGTATTATCATTATCTACTCTACATCTTTTGGCATCAATGTTATGAACATGTGTATCATCACTATCGAGATTCAATAAGAATAAACCCCTAACTTCGGGTGCATGACCATAAGAGATATTACTCATATAAATAGAACAACCATTATTCTCTGACTTAAATGAGTAACCGTCTCGCAATAAACAAGATCCAGATATAATGTTCATGCTTAACGCAGGCACTAAATAACAATTATTCAGGTTCATAACTAATCCCGATGGTAATCGAAGAGCGAGCGTGCCGACGGCGATCACATCAACCTTGGAACCATTTCCCACGCGCATCGTCACTTCGTCCTTCGCCAGCCTCCGTTTATTCCGCAGTTCCTGTTTAAAGTTGCAAATGTGAGCAACCGAACCGGTATCAAATACCCAGGCACTACAACGAGAGTTGGTAAGGTACACATCAATAACATGTATATCACATATACCTTTGTTGTTGTTGGCCCCCTTCTTGTCCGCCAGATACTTGGGGCAGTTCCGCTTCCAGTGGCCGTTCCCCTTGCAATAGAAACACTCAGTCTCTGGCTTGGGCCCAGCCTTGGGTTTCTTCACTGGATTGGCAACTGCTTTGCCACCCTTCTTAGAGTTACCCTTCTTGCCCTTGCCATTCTTCTTGAAACTGGTGGTCTTATTGACCATCAACACTTGATACTCCTTCTGGATGTCTGCCTCAGCGACTTTCAGCATCGAAAACAGCTCGGCGATGGTTTTATTCATCCCTTGCATGTTTTACTGCTGGACGAAGCTCTTGTAGCTTGGAGGGAGTGACTGGAGAATTCTGTCAATGATAGCCTCATCCGGGAACACAAGTCCCAGATCAGCTATGCGGGTATAGTACCCAGACATCTTCAGCAAGTGCTCACTGACACACGAATTCTCCTCCATCTTGCAAGCGAAGAATTTATCGGTGGTCTCATACCTCTCGATTTTAGCATTCTTCTCAAAGATGAACTTCAACTCCGTGTACATCTCATATGCACCATGACGTTCAAAACGCCTTTGAAGTCCTCCTTCCAAGCCGTACAACATGGCACACTGCACTATCGAATAGTCATCCGAACGCGTCTGCCAGACGTTCATATCGTCCGCAGAGGCTCCAGGAGCGGGGGGTTGACCTAGCGGTGCATTTAGGACATAAACCTTTTGGGCAGCTGTGAGGATGATCCTCAGATTGCGGAGCCAGTCCACAAAGTTGCTCCCGTCATCTTTCAGTTTAGCTTTCTCTAGGAACGCATTAAAATTCAGGGGAGCTACTGCGCGAGCCATCTACAACCAAAAATTTGCAAAGACATTTTAGACTATTGTTCATGATAAGTGAGTTATTACCTAATCAAATTATTTATAACTCCCACTCAAATTGACATCCCTCCGGTTATTCGAGCGTGACATGATCCAAATTCACCAACCCAAGTCCGATCATCACGTGAGATGAGGTGGTGTCAATGGTGAACATCAACATGTTGATCATATCTACTATATGACTCATGCTCGACCTTTCGGTCCTCCGTGTTCCGAGGCCATGTCTGTACATGCTAGGCTCGTCAAGTCTAACCCGAGTGTTCTGCATGTGCAAAACTGGCTTGCACCCGTTGTATGCGAATGTAGAGTCTATCACACCCGATCATCACGTGGTGCTTCGAAACGACGAACCTTCGCAACGGCGCACACTCGGGGGGAACACAATTTTATCTTGAAATTTTAGTGAAGGATCATCTTATAATGCTACCGTCGTCCTAAGCAAAATAAGATGCATAAAAGGATTAACATCACATGCAAATCATAAGTGACATGATATGGCCATCAACTCGTGCTTTTGATCTCCATCTCCAAAGCACCGGCACGATCTCCATCGTCACCGGCGCCACACCATGATCCCCATCATCATGATCTCCATCATCGTGTCGCCATCGGGGTTGTCGGCGCCCACCATGCTCTTACTACTATTGCTACTGTTTAGCGATAAAGTAAAGCATTACAAAGCGCTTAATGATTGACACGCAGGTCATACAAAAATTAAAGACAACCCTATGGCTCCTGCCGGTTGCCGTATGCATCGACATGCAAGTCGATATTAACTATTACAACATGATCATCTCATACATCAAATATATCTCATCATGTCATTGGCCATATCATATCACATACATACCCTGCAAAAACAAGTTAGACGTCCTCTAATTTGTTGTTGCATGTTTTACGTGGCTGCTATGGGTATCTAGCAAGAACGGTTCTTACCTACGCAAAGCCACAACGGTGATATTCAAGTTGCTATTTAACCTTCTACAAGGACCGCCTTGTTCTATTCCGATTCAACTAAGATAGGAGAGACAGACACCCGCCAGCCATCTTATGCAACAAAAGTCACATGTCTGTCGATGGAACCGGTCTCATGTACGTGGACATGTAAAGTTGGTCCGGGCCGCTTCATCCCATAATACCGCTGAATCAAGAAAGACTAAGGAGGGCAGCAATTTAAACATCAACGCCCACAAACCCTTTTGTGTTCTACTCGAGAAAGCATCTACGCAAGATCCTAGCTCTGATACCACTGTTGGGGAACGTTGCATGGGAAACAAAAAATTTTCCTACGTTCACCAAGATCAATCTAGGAGATGCTACTACGAGAGGAGAGTTGGATCCACGTACCCTTGTAGATCGCTAAGCGGAAGCGTTAAGAACGCGGTTGATGGAGTCGTACTCGCCGCGATTCAGATCGCCGAAGATCCTAGCACCGAAGCAACGGTGCCTCCGCGTTCTTCACACGTACGGCTCGGGGACGTCTCCTCCTTCTTGATCCAGCAAGGGGTGGAGGAGAGGTTGATGGAGAGACCGACAGCACGACGGCGTGGTGGTGATGGTGGAGGAGGATTCCAGCAGGGCTTCGCCTAAGCACCGCGGGAAGACGAATATGTTGTGGGAGAGGGAGGGCAGCACCGAGGCACAAACGTGTGTTCGCTGCCCTCCCTCTACCTCTCTATATATAGGGGGAAGGAGGAGAGGGGGGCGCCCTAGGGTTTCCCCTAGGGGGGCCGGCGGCCAGGGCAGTGGGGGGGCGGCGGCCAAGGGCTGCGCCAAGCCCTAGGGTTTCCCCCCCTAGGTGGCTTGCCCCCCAAGCCAGGGGGTGCGGCTGCCCTAGGAGGGTCCAGCCCCCCATGCGCCATAGGAGAGGGCCCAGGGGGGGGCGCACAGCCCTATGAGGGCTGTGGTGTCCCCCCTTTGTGGCCCATTAGGCCCAGAACCACTTCCGGGACCCCCGAAACCCTTTTCGGTAATCCGCCGATTTCCCGATGCTCCCCGGAACACTTCCGGACTCCGAAACCTTTCATCCTATATATCAATCTTCGTCCCCGGACCATTCCGGAGACCCTCGTCACGTCCGGGATCTCATCCGGGACTCCGAACAACCTTCGGTAACCATGCACTGTTCTCACTAACAACCCTAGCGTCACCGAACCTTAAGTGTGTAGACCCTGCGGGTTCGGAAACCATGTAGACATGACCGAGACACTCCCAGGTCAATAACCAATAGCGGGATCTGGATACCCATATTGGTTCCCACATGTTTCTCGATGATCTCATCGGATGAACCACGATGTCAAGGATTCATGCAATCCTGTATACAGTTCCCTTTGTCTCGTCGGTATGTTACTTGCCCGAGATTCGATCGTCGGTATCTCTATACCTAGTTCAATCTCGTTACCGGCAAGTCTCTTTACTCGTTACCGCAATACATAATCCCGTGACCAACTACTTAGTCACTTTGAGCTCATTGAGATGACGTATTACCGAGTGGGCCCGGAGATACCTCTCCGTCACACGGAGTGACAAATCCCAGTCTCGATCCATGTCAACTCAACAGACACCCTCGGAGATACCTGTAGAGTACCTTTATAGTCACCCAGTTACGTTGTGACGTTTGGCACACACAAAGCACTCCTACGGTGTCAGTGAGTTACATGATCTCATGGTCATAGGAACTTATACTTGACATGCAGAAAACTATAGCGATAACTGACACGATCAAAAGCTATGTTTAACGTTTGGGTCTCGTCCATCACATCATTCTCCTAATGATGTGATCCCGTTATCAAATGACAACTCATGTCTATGACCTGGAAACCGCGGTCATCTTTGATCAACGAGCTAGTCCTGTAGAGGCTCACTAGGGACACAAAGTCTGTCTATTCATCCACACATGTATTGGAGTTTCCAATCAATACAGTTATAGCATGGATAATAAACGATTATCATGAACAAGGAAATATAATAATAACTCTTTTATTATTGCCTCTAGGGCATATTTCCAACAGGGAGACTACTCACAACTCATCCGGGAGGCGTCCATGGTGGTGGAGAAGCTCCCGGTGGTGATCCTCCCCTCCGGCAGGGTGCCGGGAAGAGTTCTCCTGGTGCTCCCGATCTTGGAAGCGGCGGCGGCGGCGGAACAGAGATGGGATCGAAAAAAAGAGTTCCTGTTTCGAGGGTTTCGGGAGACGCTTTATATATATGCCAAAGGGGGGCATCGGAGGAGCCTCAGGGGGCCCTGGTGCCCCCCCCCCCCCCGGCTGTCCTTCGGGCACACGGTAGGTTCTGGAACACTGATTTTTTATATAATTTTTCTGGATTTTTCCTGGCAGTTCTCGTAACGTGAAAACCTGAAATACAAAAACAGCCGAAAACAGAAACTGGCACTGGGGTGCACTGAGTTAATAGGTTAGTCCAAATATGATCAAAAGTGTATGGAAGTGTATAAATATCATAGCAATATCACCCAAAAGAGGCATGGAGCAAGCAGAAATTATAGGTACGTTTTGGACGTATCAACATCCCCAAGCTTAATTCCTGCTCGTCCTCGAGTAGGTAAATGATAACAAGAATAATTTCTGTGGTGACATGCTATTAACCATATAGGACTTTTTCATAGTCATATGACAAAAGCTTACTGAGACAATGAATCTATAGTAATTAAGTTGCCTCATGAGAAAATCACAAGGAACTGAAAGTTTTACAATATGATACTGAAACATCAAAAAGATTTGCAATGAATATGATGTGCAAATATGATAAAGTGAAATCTAGCTTGCCCCCTTTAGTGAAGCATTAATGCAGGGGCACCTTCAAGGTTTAAGTGATGACTAGATACAATGATTTCAGAATAAACGATATCACAATCGTGCAAAAGACAATGCTACTTTGGGACAATGCACATTACACTCAGAATGACAATCATGCTCTCAGTAGTTCTCGTAACGTGAAAACCTGAAATACAAAAATAGCCGAAAACAGAAACTGGCACTGGGGTGCACTGAGTTAATAGGTTAGTCCAAATATGATCAAAAGTGTATGGAAGTGTATAAATATCATAGCAATATCACCCAAAAGAGGCATGGAGCTAGCAGAAATTATAGATACGTTTTGGACGTATCAGTAAGCAACCCAGAGAAGCATGTGTCACATGAAAGTCTTGACGTGCAACCAGATCTCACCTATCGGGAGCACCCAGTAATTTTTTTGGAGGATTCTGAAAGGAGAACCCGTCAGCAGACTATTAAATTTCTCAAGGTTCAGTGGAGTAATCACACAAAGGATGAGGCAACGTGGGAAAGGGAAGAATTCCTTTGGACAGAACACCCACACCTATTTGAGGATCAGCTGAAATCTCGGGGACGAGATTTTTCCTAAGGGGGTAGGTGTTGTAACACTCCAAATTTTTGGGTTTGGTTTTTCTTCCAAACTTTTGGTCTTTTGGAAGGGGGTTGTTTGATCTTCTCTTAAGACCCTTCTAAAATCTCTTCTGGCCAAAGTTTGTGTGTTTTCTCAAGCTTGGTTTTTGGTCTTGAAGGTTTTATCTTGTGTTAGCTCAAGCACAAGTTGATTTTCAAAAGAGGTTGTTTGTTTTCTCCCCTCCTTGATTTAAACCTCTCAGCTTTAACCTTGGACTTATCTTCCTCTCCAACCTTCATCTTGCCATGACCCCAACAGAAATATTTCTCTCCAAGACCCTCTCCACACCTTAGGACAAGTCTCTCATCAATTCCAGTGAGTTTTGAACTTATTGGAATTTTCCACTATTTATTTTACTCCAAAAACTATTTTTGTCTTTTATAGTGGACCTTGGTGGTTTACAAAGGAACCACCATGTCTATCTTGTTATTTGATTCCAAACTAACTTTCCTAGATAGTCCTTAGTACCCACAACCTAAATCCATCTTGTTCCACTCATCCACAGTTCAAAATTTTCAAATTTCACCTGCTGCAAGTTTGGACCAGATTTGCAAAATTTGGTGAAATTCATATTTATCTTCTTCCAAAAATTCTGTGAAAAATCAGGCAGCCTCTAGATGCATCAAGAGGCCACTCCACCAAATATCAGCCCAGAAACATTTCCCTCATGCCAGAATCATTTCATCGAACACCTGGCATGCACTGTGCTGTCAGGTTCAGAAACTGCTAACTGAAGATTCACTGTCGACAGTGCAGTTCGTCAGTTCGTCAGAGCCGCAGCGTCAATCTCGCCACTGCCCGCCTTGGACCGATGCTCACTGCACCTCCTGCTTATCCAGCACGCCGCACGCTTGCTTGGCTACTTCCGGGCGTCGGTGGCGCCCTGGCCCGACCACGCCGGCGACTTCCATGGCAACAGAACCTCCCGTGGCGGCTGACAGAAGGCATCCTGCAGCTCAACGCCGTTTGGCGCCGCCCAAGACACCCCAGCGCTACGCGTGGACTTCTCCACTGCCAGCGCACGCCTGCAGCACCGTCGCCGTGGCCTGGCGCGCACAGAGCGCGTTCTCTGCCGCCGACGTGCCGCACGGCCGTTCCGTCGAGGGTAGCCCGTAATCATCCCTCCCCTGCTAAGTTAGGCATGGGAATGGAACCAGTGCACCTCCTAGTCGATGCTCAAGCCCCTAAACCCGCCGTCCAGCCACTGCATCACCGTAATCGCTCGCCGGACTTATCTCGTTCACGGCAACCGCCTCGGGCCGGCTATATAAAGCGCCCCCGAGCTCGTTCTCAAGCCCGCACACCTCCACCATCTCCCTAGACCGCGCCCAGCCTCTGGAAGAGCCTTGAGGGGCCCTTCTTCCCCAACTCCAACCAACTCTGTCCGCCTCGGGCTCCAGCAGCGTTCTCTCCGGTGAGAACTCCTCCGCCGCCCTGGACTCCAGCGTAGCACCCTGGCACCCACCTAAACCTAACCCCCACTCCAATTTGACCCCAGGAACTCTCCCCGATGAGGCCCACGACCACCCGAGCCGCCGTCCGCTGGAGACAGGGTCACCGTCGACGTGGGGCTCGCCGACGATCAACTTCACCACCAATCGACGCGGAAGAACACCATGAAGCCGTATGTACCCTTTTTTCCCCTAGCTCGCCATGGATCGACGCCGGCGACCACCGCAGCATCTGGCGCCGGCGCGACTCTGTCTGAGAGTTCAAACCCGACGAGTGGGACCCCTCGTCAGCCTCTCATCTCTCTCCGAACCGTTTTTTCTAGAAAGCGCCTTCGGGCAAAGTACGTTTTCTTCTTCAGTTGGCGTACTGCGTACCGGTTCGCTTTTCTGTTTTCTATTCTAGCCCCTGGAATTTTTTTATTTCATTACAGATGAGTCCGTGGACAGAAACTCTAATATCTTTTTAACTAAAGATGATTTTGAGTTGATTCTTTTGCTGTCCTCTTTAGTTTTCTGTCTAGTTATTTGTCATATTTATGTGAAAAAAATTGGAGCAACTTTATTTGCCGCGCGGTATTTATGTTAGTATCCGTTTGTTTGAATACGTAGATACCGAAGGACGTGACGGAGCCGCGAACCACACCGAGTTAGACTCCGACTACTCCGAACCAGGCAAGCATGTTTGAACCTTTGATATGATGGATGTGTTGCATGTTTGCTCGAGTAGTTCTTTTCATAAGCATGGTCATATAAGCATTTGTGTATGGTTATATTTCATGCAAGCAAGCTTCGGGTGAGCCCCGAATGATAATGGTTGAACCACCTCGATCGTGTGGTGACATGATGGGTGGTATACTGGTATCATTGGAGCATGCCAGTCGTTGGTTAACTTAGTATCAACGGAGATCATATCGTGATTCCGTTCATCTCCTTTTCGTACTATCATAGGCCGTCTGTTAAGATTACGGTCTAGTCAGTTGTAAACCACTTTCCGAGTACACACCAAGTAGAGGGGCCGGGATGAGGGTTCCATGGCCTTGGATTAAAGCCCGTCATCCGGTCAGGGGGCATGGGTGTTTCCGGTTGGGACCGAGAGGGGGGCACCCCTTAGAGCGCGCATATATAAATTTGATCCCATGCTATTCGAGGTTGTAGCCTCCCCGTCTTAAAGTTTTTCGCGAACGTTGTCACGGGTGATTCCGGATAGCAGGATGTGAAATAGGTGTGTATCGGTTAGTTGGGTTTCTACTAAAACACCGTAGACGGAACTAGTCCCCGTGGCTAGTAGAATCCGTTGGCTATGGTTTAATAGTACAAGCTCTGCAGAGTTAAATCCTTCGAGTAGCCATGTTTATGGCCTAGGGTCAATCTTTGTGTGTCAACCCGGTGACCGTCTTTGGTATATTCTTGATTGTAATAAGAGTAGTG
The DNA here is from genome assembly GCA_902687465.1 of Secale cereale. NCBI lineage: Eukaryota > Viridiplantae > Streptophyta > Magnoliopsida > Poales > Poaceae > Secale > Secale cereale. The sequence goes on along the minus strand of LR738714.1, from coordinate 105,202,796 downwards.
ACCATTCTTTGTCTTTCAAGTTCATTTGGTAGATTAACTAACCAATTGTCTCTGCCTTGATTTACTTCCTGAAGTATTTCATCGTTATACTATTGTTATATGTAAGCCCTTTATGTGATGTCGCTCAGACGTCCGATTGTGGCATTCTTTTTATTTACAAGCCCTTTATGTGATGTCGCTCAGACGTCCGACTGTGGCTTTCTTTTTATTTATAAGCCCTTTATGTGATGTCGCTCAGACGTCCGACTGTGGCATTCTTTTTATTTATAAGCCCTTTATGTGATGTCGCCCAAACGTCCGACTGTGGCTTCCTTTTTATTCATAAGCCCTTT
>LR738714.1:105163349-105202384 GCA_902687465.1 Secale cereale | reverse complement strand
TTTTATTTATAAGCCCTTTATGTGATGTCGCTCAGACGCCCGACTGTGGCATTCTTTTTATTTATAAGCCCTTTATGTGATGTCGCTCAGACGTCCGACTGAGGCATTCTTGTTATTTATTTTTGCTATAAGCCCTTTATGTGGTGTCGCTCAGACGCCCGACTGTGGCATGTTTTCATTTTATTATTTTCTCATGAGGCGTCACTCGGACACTCGTTTGGTCTCCTTTTATTTATCTTATGGATTTCGGGAGGATTACCGCCCGACTTCTATTTTTACATACAGCACACTAATATTATTAACCGGTTGCATTTTGCTAGAGTACTCATATGCATCATGCTTTGTTTTATTATATCTTAAGTCCGAACTGTCTTGCGAGTACATTCAAAGTACTCACCTGGCTTGTTGATTTGGCCAGATGTGGATGAAGGTGATCTCATGGATGAAGAGTTCGATAGCGAGTCCGATGTCTAGTGGAGTCCCAGTCAGTCTCTTGCGATCTTGGAGTTGATCACTGTTATATAACCGCTTTCGCCTACCACCAAATAAATTCATCGGGTCTCACTCCGACACTCGATGAACTGTATTATATTGGAGTCACGTCACCCACTTCACTGTGACATAACCACCACCTTTTATTACGAGTTAGTAGTATGCCACCCTGCCTTTGTGTCATATCCGCCTTTATGTACTATATTGGCGCGCTTGTAATAAAATTGTTGAGTTGTCCCAGCTCAACCTTGTACAATATTCAGTACTCTGGAAATTCTGTATCAAGGAATTGTCTATCGACAAGAAGTATTCTTCCTTGCTGGTTTTATAAAAAGGTCAGTCTTCTGGTAATTATTTTACTGAAAGACCGGTCCTGACACCCGATCATCACGTGGTGTCTCGGCACGACGAACTTTCGCAACGGGATATACTCAGGGAGAACACTTGTACCTTGAAATTTTGTAAGGGGTCATCTTATAATGCTACCGTCGTTCTAAGCAAAATAAGAAGCTTAATAAGATAAACATCACATGCAATCAAAATATGTGAAATGATATGGTCATCATCATCTTTGTGCTTTTGATCTGAATCTCCAAAGCGTCGTCATGATCTCCATCGTCACCGGCTAGACACCATGATCTTCATCGTAGCGTTGTGGTCGTCTCGCCAACTATTGCTACTACTACTATCGCTAACTCATAGTGATGAAGTAAAGCAATTACATGGCCTTCGTAATTCATACAATACAGAGACAACCATAAGGCTCCTGTTGGTTGCCGATAATTTGCAAAACATGATCATCTCATACAATAACGTATAACTCATCACATCTTGACCATATCACATCACAACATGCGCTGCAAAAACAAGTTAGACGTCCTCTACTTTGTTGTTGCAAGTTTTACGTCCCTGCTATGAGCTTAGCAAGAACCGTTCTTACCTACGCATACAAAAACCACAACGATTTTTCGTCAAGTATGTGTTGTTTTAACCTTCACAAGGACCGGGCGTAGCCACACTTGATTCAACTAAAGTTGGAGAAACTGACACCCGCCAGCCACCTGTGTGCGAAGCATGTCAGTAGAACCAGTCTCGCGTAAGCGTACGCGTAATGTCGGTCCGGGCCACTTCATCCAACAATACCGTCGAATCAAAGTATGACATGCTGGTAAGTAGTATGACTATTATCGCCCACAACTCATTGTGTTCTACTCGTGCATATCATCTACGCATAGACCTGGCTCATGATGCCACTGTTGGGGAACGCAGTATTTCAAAATTTTTCTACACTCACGCAAGATCTATCTAGGAGAAGCATAGCAATGAGCGGGGAGAGTGTGTCCATGTACCCTCATAGACCGAAGGCGGAAGCGTCTAGTGGCGCGGTTGATGTAGTCGAACGTCTTCGCGATCCAACCGATCCAAGTACCGAACGTACGGCACCTCCGCGTTCAGCACACGTTCATCTACATGGTGTCCCACGAGCTCTTGATCCAGTTGAGTGTCACGGGAGAGTTTCGTCAGCACGACGGCGTGGTGACGGTGATGATGAAGCTACCAACGCAGGGCTTCGCCTAAGCACTGCATCGATATGACCGAGGTGTGTATCTATGGGGAGGGGCACCGCACACGGCTAAAATCAACTTGTGTGTTCATGGGGTGCCCCCTGGCCACGTATATAAAGGATGGAGGGAGGAGGAGGCCGACCCTCATAGGGCGCGCCAAAGTGTGGAGTCCTACTAGGACTCCCTAGTCCTAGTAGGATTCCACCTCCCACATGGAATAGGAAAAGGGGAAGGGAGAAGGAGTAGGAAGGAAGGGGGCGCCCCCTATCCCTAGTCCAATTCGGACCAGTCCATGGGGAAGGGGCGCGGCCACCCTTGAGGCCTTTCTCTCCTTTCCCGTATGGCCCATTAAGCCCCAATACGAATTCCCGCAACTCTCCGGTACTCCGAGAAATACCCGAATCACTCGAAACCTTTCCGATGCCCGAATATAGCCTTCCAATATATCGATCTTTATGTCTCGACCATTTCGAGACTGTTCGTCATGTCCGTGATCTCATCCAGGACTCCGAACAAACGTTGGTCATCAAATCACATAACTCATAATACAAATCGTCATCGAACGTTAAGCGTGCGGACCCTACGGGTTCGAGAACTATGTAGACATGACCGAGACACATCTCCGGTCAATAACCAATAGCGGAACCTGGATGCTCATATTGGCTCCTACATATTCTACGAAGATCTTTATCGGTCAAACCGCATAACAACATATGTTGTTCCCTTTGTCATCGGTATGTCACTTTCCCGAGATTCGATCATCGGTATCATCATACCTAGTTCAATCTCGTTACCGGCAAGTCTCTTTACTTATTATGTAATACATCATCTCGTGACTAACTCATTAGTCGTTTGCTTGCCAGGCTTATTATGATGTGTATTACCGAGAGGGCCTAGAGATACCTCTCCGACAATTGGAGTGACAGATCCTAATCTCGATCTATGGCAACTCAACAAACACCATCTGAGACACCTGTAGAGCATCTTTATAATCACCCTGTTACGTTGTGACGTTTGATAGCACACAAAGTGTTCATCCGGTATTCGGGAGTTGCATAATCTCATAGTCATAGGAACATGTATAAGTCATGAAGAAAGCAATAGCAACATACTAAATGATCAAGTGATAAGCTAACGGAATGGGTCAAGTCAATCACATCATTCTCTAATGATGTGATCGTGTTCATCAAATGACAACTCATGTCTATGGCTAGGAAACTTAACCATCTTTGATTAACGAGCTAGTCAAGTAGAGGCATACTAGTGACACTCTGTTTGTCTATGTATTCACACATGTACTAAGTTTCCGATTAATACAATTCTAGCATGAATAATAAACATTTATCATGATATAAGGAAATAAATAATAACTTTATTATTGCCTCTAGGGCATATTTCCTTCAGGGACACGCTCCACACATTTCCTCGGCCACGCCCCTACCAGAACAACCCAGGGGCTCCAGAGTTCAGGGGTTGGTCGCACGTCTCGTCAACGATGCCCCCCCATCATCCCGCAACGCCCTGTGGTAACCATCACCGGGGCAGGCCAGATGCCGCCACCAGCTTCTCCTCGCGGGCTTCCTCGGGCGCTGTATGCGGACGACTACTACTTTAAGCCCCCAAAGCATGACTTCCCCAAGTTCGACGGCAATGCGCCTTATCTCTGGATCGATCGCTGCGAGTCGTACTTCGAGTTGTATAGGGTGCCGCCACACAATTGGGTGACCATGGCCTCCCTCTACATCGAAGGCCACGCGGCACATTGGCTCCAAGCATACCGTCAAGCACATTGGGCGCTCTCATGGGAGGCATTTTGCATCGCCCTCAAGGAAGAATTTGGCCCTGATGAGTTCGAGATGGAGGTGCACAAATTACTGCAACTCCGTCAGACTGGCTCTGTGGCAGACTACAGGCTTGCGTTCTAGGGTCACATGTACCACCTGCTTGCGCTCGACGGCATGCTCAGTAACAAGTTCTTCATCACCCAATTTCTGCTCGGACTGCGCGATGATTTACCGGCAGCAGTACGACTCCAAGCACCCACGAGCATCACTCGTGCCTCCGTTCTCGTGAGAATTCAGGAAGAAGAAGCAGATGCACATCGTCCGCGACCGCGCGTGTTTCCGGTGGGGAGCCCACCAACACACCCCATCGCTCTGCCTCCTCGACCATAGGCTACACCGCAACCTGCCGTTGCCCCAGCCGCCGCTGGAGGGGGTGACTCCGCGTGAGAGCGGCAACTACACGATCACCGCCGTGCGCATGATCTCTGCTTACGTTGCGGCGATCGTTACTCCAGAGAGCACCACTACAAACAAGCCACGCAGTTGCTTACAATACACATGGGTGAGCACGGCGAGATCCTCACTGAAGATGCAATTCTGGCCATGGAGCTCTTGGATGAATAAGGCGTAGCCCCAACAGACCAGGAGTGTTGTGTTATGTCAACGCAAGCGGTCTCAGGCACGGAGACGCCGCGCACAATCCGTCTTCGCGCACTAGTAGGAAATCAAGTGATGCTCCTCCTTGTCGACTCTGGCAGTACACACAATTTCATCTCGGCATCTTTCGCCAAGAGGATTGTAGCAACAACAACACCCCTGCCGCTTTCGTGTGGCAACGGTGAGCGTCTGATCTACGACAAGCTGGTGCCTGATGGTCCCCAAGTGCAGGGAACCATCATCGAAATTCCCAATGGTTGAAGTGATAAGTATGGAGTGTCGAACTCACAAGGAGCTAATGGTAAGATCAATATTCTCTCAAGTCCTATCTGCCACTGATACGACTCTACGTACACTGAACGTTTGCTTCCAACTAGAAACGAGAATAAAACTATGTTGTAGGTATCAAGAGGATAATTTTGCATGATATCGGAGAGCTAAAATATAAAAGTAGGTGATGTTATCATAAAGTTAGAATATATTACTGAATATTATGAATAATGAGTGTGGAATAATGATGGATCGGTGTGCGGAATTGTCCTAGGCAATTGTTAACAAGACCGGTAGTCGTCATTGCAATTTCATATGAGGGAGAGGCATAAGCTAACATATTTTCTCTTCTTGGATCATATGCACTTATGATTGGAACTCTAGCAAGCATCTACAACTACTAAAGATCATTAAGGTAAAACCCAACCATAGCATTAAAGCATCAAGTCCCCTTTATCCCATACGCAACAATCCCCTTACTCGGGTTTATGCTTCTGTCACTCAAGCAACCCACTATAAGCGAATCATGAACGTATTGCAACACCCTACAGAGGGAATCCCTCATGCTTGCACGACACGGTGGGCACCATAGGACATCACCAAAATAAAACATACAACTCGTACCAATCAAGATCATCAATCAACCCAAAAACAAAGGATATCTACTCAAAACATCATAGGATGGCAACACATCATTGGATCATAATATGTGGCATAAAGCACCATGTTCAAGTAGGGATTACAGCGGGGTGCAGGAGAGTGGACCGCGTTAAAGAGATGAGGATGGTGATGTTGATGAAGACGATCAGCGCGGCGATGATTCCCCTCCCGATGGCACTCCGGTGCCACCGAGAGAGAGAATGATAGGTCTCCCCCTTGTGCTTCTTCCTCCATGGCCTGCCCCTAGATGGGGAGAGGTTCTCCCTCTGCTCCTTGGCCTTCATGGCAATGATGGCCCCTCCAGGATCCTCCTCCATGGCCTCCGGTGATGATGGCCCCCTTCGACACGGTGCCAGAGAGGGCCTAGATTGATTTCTCGTGGTTACAGAGGGTTGCGGCGGCGGAACTTCCGATTTAGGTTATTTTCTGGAGGTTTCTGTATTTATAGGAATTTTTGGCATCGGTCTCATGTCTAGGGGGTCTCCGAGTCGTCCACGAGATAGGGGCCCACGCCCAGGGGATGGGCGTGCCCCCCACCCTCGTGGACATCCCGGGACTCTTCTGGCCCAACTCTTTTACTCCAGGGGCTTCTTTTGGTCCATAAAAAATCATCAAAAATTGGCAAGTCAATTGGACTCCGTTTGGTATTCCTTTTCTATAAAACTCAAAAACAAGGAAAAACAGAAACTGGCACTGGGCTCTCGGTTAATAGGTGAGTCCCAAAAATCATATAAATTAGCATATAAATGCATATAAAACATCTAAGATGGATAATATAATAGCTTTAATACTTCATAAATTATAGATACGTTGGAGACGTATCAGCATCCCCAAGCTTAATTCATGCTCGTCCTCGAGTAGGTAAATGATAAGAGAAATAATTTATGAAGTGTGAATGCTAGCAGTTGCACAAGTTTGATCAATGATAATTTCAATCACCTTTTCTAGCATCATTATGTGTCATAACAGTAGCTCATCTCATAAAACTTTTCGTGATCAAGTAACAAGCTATTCACATGTTAAAGTATAGATCATAAACTTTCTTGAAAACTAACAATCAGTGCTCTTAGTCATCAAACAACAGCAATTCATCTCATTTTCGGGAAGGGTCTATGTAAGAGCTTTGATTCAGCAAACTCCACATACTCAACTATCATTTAATCTTTCACAATTGCTAACACTCATGTGATATTTATGGGTTCAAAGTTTTAATCGAACACAGAGAAAGATAGGGGCTTATAGTTTCGCCTCCCAACCTTTTACCTCAAGGGCAATGTCAACAATAATAATTTATGAAAACATGCATCCAAGTGGATATATATATATCTGGATCGCTCCAACACAAAGTGCTTGCCAAAGGAAAAAGTGTAAAAAGGAAAGGTGATGATCACCATGACTCTTGTATAAGGGTAGAAGATAAAAGTAAAAGATAGGCCCTTCGCAGAGGGAAGCAGAGGTTGTCATGCGCTTTTATGGTTGGATGCACAAAATCTTAATGCAAAAGAATGTCACTTTATATTGCCGCTTGTGATAAAGACATTTATTATGCAGTCCATCGCTTTTATTTCTTCCCTATCACAAGTTCGTATAAAGCTTATTTTCCTCGCACTAATAGATCATACATATTTAGAAAGCAATTTTTATTGCATGCATCGATGACAACTTACTTGAAGGATCTTACTCAATCCTTAGGTAGGTATGATGGACTCTCATGGAAAAACTGGCTTAAGGGATGTTTGGAAGCACAAGTAGTATTTCTACTTGGTGCAAAGAATTTGGCTAGCATGAGAGGGAAAGGCAAGCCCAACATGTTGGATGATCCAAGACAATATAATGTTTCGGGTATAGGAAAACATAACCCATTAAGTTGTCTTCCTTATTTAACATCAAACTTTTAGCAAGTCATATTTAAATGAGTGCTCACAATTACAAAATATGTCCAAGATAGTATATTTATATGTGAAATCTCTCTTCCTACAATATTCTTTCATGAATTGTTCAAGTGACCAATTCTGCGTTTGCTAACTTTCAATAAGTTTACTACCTATACTTATTCTGTGTGAAGTCATTACTCCACATGGTATAAGCATATGAAACATATATAAATTCATATCTATGATATTCAATTCATTCAACCATTTACTCATAGGATGTACGTGAAGCACGTGAGTAAATGACAAACTACTCCAAAAGATATAAGTGAAGGACACCGAGTAGTCAAATAATTAACTAGCCATGGGAGGATTCTTTTTCATTCAAGATTTCAGATCCAATGATTTTATTCAAATAGAAAGTAAAATGGAAAATATGCTCCAAGCAAAACACATATCATGTGACGAATAAAAATATAGCTCCGAGTAAGGTATACCGATAGTTTTGAAGACGAAAGAGGGGATGCCTTCCGGGACATCCCCAAGCTTAGGAGCTTGAGTCTTCCTTGAATATTACCTTGGGGTGCCTTGGGCATCCCCAAGCTTAGGGTCTTTCCACTCCTTATTCTCCTCATATCGATATCTCACCCAAAGCTTGAAAACTTCAACCAGACAAAACTTAACGTAACTTCGTGAGATAGGTTAGTATGATAAAGAGTAAACCATTCACTTTGGTACTATCAAAGACAAGGTTCATAATTGTTCTCACACAATGCCTACTGTACCATACCATTTCTACAATTTATATTGAGAAATATAAGCCATAGAAACTAGAAAACAAGCAAACTATGCAATGAAAACAGAATCTGTCAGAAACAGAACAATGTGTAATGATCTGAACAACAACCATACTTCTGCTACTCTAAAAATTATGAAATAAATTGGTGGACGTGAGGAATTTGTCTATTAATCTTCTGCAAAAAGAATAAACTCAAAAGCACTCTTCTGTAAAAAATTGCAGCTAATCCCGTGAGCGCAGAGTTTCTGTTTTTTTACAGCTAGATCACATTAACTTTCACCCAAGTCTTCCCAAAGGTCTTACTTGGCACTTTGTTGAAACAAAAGCTATAAAAACATGATTACTACAGTAGCTTAACCATGTAAACACACAAAAACAGTAAGGGTAAATATTGCGTTGTCTCCCAACAAGCGCTTTTCTTTAATGCCTTTTAGCTAGGCATGATGATTTCAATGATGCTCACATAAAAGATAAGAATTGAAACATAAAGAGAGCATCATGAAGAATATGACTAGCATATTTAAATCTAACCCACTTCCTATGCCTAGGGATTTTGTGATCACATAATTTATAGGAACAAGAATCAACTAGCATAGGAAGGCAAGACAAGTATAACTTCAAAACTTTAAGCACATAGAGAGGAAACTTGATATTATTGCAACTTCTACAAGCATGTATTCCTCCCTCATAAAAAAATTCAGTAGCATCATGAATGGGTTCAAAAATATAACCATCACACAAATCATTCTTTTCATGATCTACAAGCATAGAAACTGTACTACTCTCCACATAAGCAAAATTCTTCACATTCGGAATAGTGGGTGCAAACTCGAAATAGTGGAATCATTACTAACTAAAGTTGACACTCTTTGCAATCCACTTTAGATGATAGTATTATTCATACTCCAAAATATATAAGTGAAGTTCATGGAGTATTCTAGGATTAATATCGACTAGCAAATATCCAAGCTCAAAATATATAAGTGAAGCACATGAAGCATTCTATAAAACCGTACTAAAAAGATTTAAGTGAAGCACAAAGATCATTCCATAAGATCATACTCAAAAGATATAAGTGAAGCACATGAAGAACTCTATAAATCAAGGAAGGGCTATCTCATACTAGCATGCTTCTTAAAGAAAAAAACACAAGGGACACAAACCATGTGAACAAAACAAAAACCGAGGTATACCGATAATTGTTGAAGAAGAAAGATGGGATGCCAACCGGGGCATCCCCAAGCTTAGATGCTTGAGTATCCTTAAAATATTTACTTGGGGTGCCTTGGGCATCCCCAAGCTTGAACTCTTGCCTCTCTTTATTCTTCTCATATTGATAGCTCATCGATCTTCGAAAACTTCATCCACACAAAACTTTAACAAAAACTTTGTGAGATCTGTTAGTATAATAAAGCAAATCACTACCTTTAGGTACTGTTGAAAACTTATTACAATTTCATATTAGCACTTTATCTACTGTATTCCAACTTCACCATGGTTCATACCCCCGATACTACCCATAGATTCATCAAAATAAGCGATCAACACATAGAAAACAGAATCTGTCAAAAACAGGACAGTCTGTAGTAATCTCGAAGTTTAGTAAACTTCTGTAACTCTAAAAAATTCTTAAAAAATATGAAAATTTGAAAAATTTGTATAGAAGTAATGTGCAAAAAGTTTCAGACCCATTATCCTTCCAGTAAAAAATGTAAAATCACGCGCTACAGCCAAAGTTTCTATTTTTTGTTCTGCACATAGAAAACAAGCAATCTAATCATCCTAAAACCAAAGCTTGGCACATTATTTTTATAATACAAAGGATATATACAAGGACATAATTATTTACAGAGAAACTTCCATGAAAAAATCTACATTGTTTCCGTGAGCATGAACACAAGTGCTCAAGGTCGACCCTCACTTATTCAATGCATAACTTTCCAATCACTTCTCTTTTTGAAAAACTTTTTAGGCATAAGAGGCAAGTAAATTTTTTTGTATTTTCATTATTTTATTTATTTTGTATGTTTCACCCACAACTAAACAGAAACAAAAAGGAAAAACAAAATCTACTTAGTGAAGATATCAAACAAGCACACACAAGAATATCAACCCCACACTATTGCTCCCCGGCAACGGTGCCAGAAAAGAGCTTGATGGTCCCCAAGTGCAGGGAATCATCGTCGAAATTCCCAAAGGTGGAAGTGATAAGTAAGGATTGTCGAACCCACAAGGAGCTAATGGTAAGATCAATATTCTCTCAAGTCCTATCTGCCACTGATACGACTCTACGTACACTGAACGTTTGCTTCCAACTAGAAACGAGAAATAAAACTACGTTGTGGGTATCAAGAGGATAACTTTGCATGATATCGGAGAGCTAAAATATAAAAGTAGGTGATGTTATCATAAAGTTAGAATATATTACTTAATATTATAAATAGCGAGTGTGGAATAATGATGGATCGGTGTGCGGAATTGTCCTAGGCAATTGTTAACAAGACCGGTAGTCGTCATTGCAAATTCATATGAGGGAGAGGCATAAGCTAACATACTTTCTCTTCTTGGATCATATGCACTTATGATTGGAACTCTAGCAAGCATCCGCAACTACAAAAGATCATTAAGGTAAAACCCAACCATATCATTAAAGCATCAAGTCCCCTTTATCCCATACGCAACAATCCCCTTACTCGGGTTTATGCTTCTGTCACTGAAGCAACCCACTATAAGCGAATCATGAACGTATTGCAACACCATACAGCGGGAATCCCTCATGCTTGCATGACATGGAGGGCACCATAGGACAGCACCAAAATAAAACATACAACTCGTACCAATCTAGATCATCAATCAACCCAAAAACAAAGGATATCTACTCAAAACATCATAGGATGGCAACACATCATTGGATCATAATATGTGGCATAAAGCACCATGTTCAAGTAGGGATTACAGCGGGGTGCGGGAGAGTGGACCGCGTAAAAGAGATGAGGATGGTGATGTTGACGAAGAAGATCACCGCGGCGATGATTCCCCTCCCGATGGCACTCCGGCGCCACTGAGAGAGAGGAGCAGAGGTTCTCCCCCTTGTGCTTCCTCCTCCATGGCCTCCCCCTAGATGGGGAGAGGTTCTTCCTCTGGTCCTTGGACTTCATGGCGATGATGGCCCCTCCGGGATCCTCCTCCATGGCCTCCGGTGATGATGGCCCCCTCCGACAGGGTGCCAGAGAGGGCCTAGATTAATTTCTCGTGGTTATAGAGGCTTGCGGCGGCGGAACTTTTGATCTAGGTTATTTTCTGGAGGTTTCTGTATTTATATGAATTTTTGGCATCGGTCTCATGTCCAGGGGGTCTCCGAGTCATCCACGAGATAGGGGCCCACGCCCAGGGGGGTGGGCGTGCCCCTCACCCTCGTTGACAGCCCGAGACTCTTCTGGCCCAACTCTTTTACTCCAGGGGCTTCTTTTGGTCCATAAAAATCATCAAAAATTGGCACGTCAATTGGACTCCGTTTGGTATTCCATTTCTGTAAAACTAAAAAACAAGGAAAAAACAAAAACTGGCACTGGGCTCTAGGTTAATAGGTGAGTCCCAAAAATCATATAAAATAGCATATAAATGTATATAAAACATCAAAGATGGATAATATAATAGCATGAATACTTCATAAATTATAGATACGTTGGAGACGTATCAGTGCCCGGAGTTAAATGGTGGCTGCCTTGGCACACCTTCACTACGGATATGCGCCAGCTCACGCTCGGGGCGTACGACGGTGTGTTAGGCATGGACTGGTTGGAACAGTTCAGCCCAATGAGCTGCCATTGGCTCAACAAGATGCTCACATTCGAGCATGAAGGCACCACGATCACTCGGCAAGGTGTCCGGCAGAGTGTAGTTCAGTCCTTGGAGCCAATTGAACCAGAACAACTCAACAAATGGCAAGCAGGAAATGACATATGGTACATGGCACTCATTGTTCGCCAACCACCCTCTAGTGACGCTGTTAGCAAGCTGCCAGTGGGTATTCGGACGGTCCTCAATGAGTACAATGATGTGTTTGGAGAACCAAAGAAACTGCCACCACATCGTCAATATGATCATACCATTACATTGGTCGAAGGAGCGCAACCAGCAAACTCATGATCCTACCGATACTCGCCATTGCAGAAAGATGAGATCGAGCGGCAAGTCAGAGAAATACTTGACTCCAGGGTGATCGCGCAGAGCATGAGACCTTACGCAGCCCCGGTTCTCTTGGTAAAAGGAGAAGGATGGCTCATGGCGCTTCTGCATTGAATATCGTCACCTAAATGACACCACTGTGAAGAATCGTTTCCCCCTTCCCATCGTAGATGAGCTGCTGGATGAACTTGCTGGCGCTCGGTATTTTTTCTAACTTGATCTACGGGTGGGCTACCACCAAATACGAATGAGAGAAGGCGATGAAGAAAAGACGGCATTCAAGACTCACCATGGACACTTCCATTTTCGAGTCATGTCGTTCGGCCTGACAAACGCACCAGCCACCTTTCAGTGCCTCATGGACCAAATCTTCTCCAAGTATGTATGCAAGTTTGTGATCATTTTTCTCGATGACATCTTGGTGTTTAGTGAATCACTATAGGAGCACGAGGAGCATCTTTGGCTAGTGTTTGATCTTCTTCGAGAGCACCAACTTTTCGCCAAATTGTCCAAGTGCTCATTTGCCCAGGACAACATAGACTACCTTGGTCACATCATCTCAAGAACTGGAGTGGCAACAGACGCGGAGAAAACCCAAGCCATGCTCAACTGGCCGACACCCTCCACACCAACTGAGTTGCGTGGGTTCCTTAGCCTCACCGGCTACTACGGAAAATTTGTAGCCCGGTATGGCATCATCGCCAATCCATTGACGAATTTGCTGACGAAGAAAGGATTCCAGTGAACTAAACAAGCGCAGACCGCTTTCGACCTCCTCAAACGCGCCATGGCCAGTGCCCGAGTGCTCACATTGCCAGACTTCACCAAACCGTTCAGCATAGAGACTAACGCCTGCGACACGGGCATCGGTGTCATGCTCGTTCAAGAAGGACACCTAGTGGCGTACTTCAGAAAGGCCTTGGGTGTGTGCAACCAGAAGCTTTCAGCTTACAAGAAGGAATTTTTGCCCGTCATGACGACAGTGGACAAGTGGCGAGCTTATTTGCAACGTAGCCAGTTCACCATTGTCATTGATCACAAAAGTCTGTGCAACTTGGGTGGTCAACAGCTCGAGACAGATTTGCAACGCAAAGCAATGTCCAAGCTAGTTGGCCTGCAAATTAAGTTTCAGTACCGGCATGGAGTGGACAACGGAGCGGCAGATGCCTTGTCACGGGTGGGTGGAGCACTGGATGTGGCCGCACTCTCGCTGTGTCAGCTGTTGGGGAACGTAGTATTTCAAAATATTCCCTACGAACACGCAAGATCTATCTAGGAGAAGCACATCAACGAGCGGGAGAGTGTGTCCATGTACCCTCGTAGACCGAAAGCGGAAGCGTTTAGTAACGCGGTTGATGTAGTCGAACATCTTCGCGATCCAACCGATCAAGCACCGAATGCACCGCACCTTCGCGATCTGCACACGTTCAGCTCGGTGACGTCCCTCGAACTCTTGATCCAGTTGAGGCCGAGGGAGAGTTTCGTCGGTACGACGGCATGCTGACCGTGTTGATGAAGTTACTGACGCAGGGCTTCGCCTAAGCACTACGACAATATGACCAAGGTGTGTAACAATGGAGGGGGGCACCGCACACGGCTAAAACAATTGTCAACTTGTGTGTTCTAGGGTGCCCCTGCCCTCGTATATAAAGGAGCAAGGGGAGAGGCCGGTCGTCCCTATAGGCACGCCCCATGAGGGGGAGTCCTACTAGGAATAGGAATCCTATTCCTAGTAGGAGTCCACCAAGAGGGAGAGAAGGGGAAGGAAGGAGAGGGAGGGGGAGAAGGAAAGGGGGCGCCGCCCCTCCTTCCCTAGTCCAATTCGGACCCAAGGGGGAGGGGGCATGCGGCTTGCCCTAGCCGCCCCTCTCTCTCTCCACTCAGGCCCATGTTGCCCATTAGTTCCCCCGGGGGGTTCCGGTAACCCTCCGGCACTTCGGTTTTATCTGAAACTTCTCCGGAACACTTTAGGTGTCCGAATATAGTCGTCCAATATATCAATCTTTATGTCTGGACTATTCCGACACTCCTAGTCATGTCCGTGATCTCATCCGGGACTCCGAACAACCTTCGGTACATCAAAACACATAAACTCATAATATCGATCATCATCGAACGTTAAGCGTGCGGACCCTACGTGTTTGAGAACTATGTAGACATGACCGAGACTCGTCTCCGGTCAATAACCAATAGTGGAACCTGGATGCTCATATTGGTTCCTGCATATTCTACGAAGATCTTTATCGGTCAAACCGCACAACAACATACGTTGTTCCCTTTGTTATCGGTATGTTACTTGTCCGAGATTCGATCGTCGGTATCATCATACCTAGTTCAATCTCGTTACCAGCAAGTCTCTTTACTCGTTCTGTAATACATCATCTCGTGACTAACTCATTAGTCGTTTGCTTGCAAGGCTTATTACGATGTGTATTACCGAGAGGGCCCGGAGATACATCTCCGACACTCAGAGTGACAAATCCTATTCTCGATCTATGCCAACACCACAAACACCTTCAGAGACACCTGTAGATCATCTTTATAATCACCCAGTTATGTTGTGACGTTTGATAGCACACAAGGTGTTCCTCCGGTATTCGGGAGTTGCATAATCTCATAGTCAGAGGAACATGTATAAGTCATGAAGAAAGCAATAGCAGTAAAACTAAACGATCATAGTGCTAAGCTAACGGATGGGTCTTGTCCATCACATCATTCTCCTAATGATGTGATCTCATTGATCCAATGACAACACATGTATATGGTTAGGAAACATAACCAACTTTGATTAACGAGCTAGTCTAGTAGAGGCATACTAGGGACACTCTGTTTTGTCTATGTATTCACACATGTATCAAGTTTTCGGTAAATACAATTCTAGCATGAATAAATGACATTTATCATGATATATAAGGAAATATAAATAACAACTTTATTATTGCCTCTGGGGAATTTTTCCTCATGAGCCTACCTGGGTACAGGAAGTGGCTAATTCATATGCCACAGACTCTTATGCTCAGGAGAAACTAACACGGATCACCATCCACAGTCCCGACGAGGAAGGGTTCGAGCTGCACAAGGGGCTGATTCGACGCCAAGATCGCCTTTGGATTGGAAGCAACACAGCTCTGCGCACGAAACTGATCAGTGCGCTGCACGCCAGCGCGATCGGTGGGCACTCAGGCAACACTGCAACTTACCAGCGCTTGAAGAAGAGGTTTCTCTGGACTAGCATGAAATAGGAGGTGGAGGACTATGTGAAACAATGCTTAATTTGTCAGCAGGCTAAACATGAGCATCGCCGACCGGCCGGACTGTTGGCCCCTGTTCCCATTCCCACGGCGCCATGGCAGGACCTCACCATGGACTTCGTCGAGGGGTTGCCAAAGTTTGAAGGGCATGGCTCGATCATGGTGGTCGTTGACCGGATGACGAAATTCACGCACTTCATCCCTCTTCATCATCCGTCCAACGCGGCGCACGTGGCGCGCGTCTTTTGGGATAATGTCGTCAAGCTCCATGATCTCCCCAACTCTATCATCTTCGACCGCGACTGCGTCTTCACCAGCGCGCTCTGGCGAGAGCTCTTCACCATGGCAGGCACCAAACTGATGTACTCAACGGCGTACTATCCCCAAACCGACGGCCAAAGTGAGCGCGTCAACCAATGCATGGAGATGTACCTCTGTTGCGTGATCCATGATGCGCTACAAAGTTGGTGTCGTTGGCTTCCAACGATGGAGTTCTGGTACAACTCCACCTTTCATTTGTCAATCAATTCTTCCCCCTTCAAGGCGCTCTACGGTGTGGAACCCAACCTGGGCGCCATGGCCCTCTTGGACGACAAGACAACCCCGGTCCTCAACACTAAGCACTGGGACTGGGGTGCACACACGGCTCGTCTACGAGCACAGATCCTTCGTGCACAACGCCGGTTCAAGAAGCAAGCCGACCGCCATCGCACGGAGCGCAGATTCGAGGTGGGCGACTATGTACTGCTCAAACTACAGCCGTATTCGCAATCCTCTGTCGTCAATCGACCATGCGCCAAGTTGGCGTACAGATTCTTTGGGCCCTTCAAGATTGTGTCACGCATCAGCAAGCTCACGTACAAGCTGGAGCTACCCACTGACAGCCGCATCCACAACGTCTTCCACGTCTCGCAACTGAAGCCCTTCACACCCAATTACTCGCCGGTGTTCTCCGAGCTGCCACGACCACCGGACTTGTCCATCAGCGACAACGAGCCAGTGGAAATCATGGAGCGCAGGATGGTCAAGAAGGGCGATCAAGCACTGGTCCAGGTCTGCGTTGGTCTTCTTCAGCGTCTGACGATGAGTATCTGGCACGAGGCGATGACCGGTCAAGACCAGACAACGCCTGAAGATGAAGCACAAATGGAAGACGGGGCTTTCTCTGAAGAAGAGGGGCATGTCACACCTGCATCCCACTGATGATGAAGTGGACAATGAAAGAATGGGCCCACTCGCCAGACATGTAGGCCCACGGGCAGAGCTATGTTTGTGGTTACTTAAGTGTGCGTGGTAGGCATAGAGAGGCAGAGTGTATTGTGTGAACTTTGTATCTCACCTAAGAGCATCTCCAGCCGCGCCTCCAACAGGCCCCCAAGGCTGTTTTTTAGCGCCGGCGCCGAAAAATCGGCCCAGTCGTGCCCCCACGAGCCTGTTTTTCGCCGGATTGGGCCGAAATTGGCGCCCACGCACCCAACCCGAACCCGGCGCGCTGGGGGGCGCCCGGGGGCACCGACGCGAAAGAGTGGCGGGACCGGCGCGTCAGCGAGGCGAAGGCTGGTCGTCCTCATCGTCTCAGTTTTCTCGCGGGGAATCAATGCCAACGCTGCCGCCGGCCAGCCTGCCATTGATTAACGGGCGGCGCAGTACGGCGACGCCGCCCCCCTCCCGCCACACGTTCGCACGCGACCGCCCCTGAGCCACTATAAAAGGCGCCCCCGGCCGCGCCGGTGAGGCACCCATCCATCGCCAGTCCTCCCCCTCCTCGCTGCCGCACTTCCTCCCCTCTCTCCGCCCTTCGGGCCCCTCTCTCTCCCGTCAAACATGAGCGCGAGGTACCCCGGCGACGTGGCGGCGGCCAACGGTTTCGGCCGCCGTTCGCTGCATGAGTGGGAGGCCCACCTCCTCCACGAGGCCAACTACCCGGCGCCGCCCGACGTTCACGTTCCGTCGCGGTGGAGGCTCAGCGCCGGCGGGGTCCCCGTCCCCCCTCTGCCCGTCCCCGAGATGCCCGGCTATTTCCAGGCCGAGATCGAGCGTGCGCGGGCGTCCCTGACGTTCGCGGAGCGGGCGCTCCCGGAGTACGCCGCCGACAACCACACGGCGTGGGCGGCGTACTTCCATCACCGGCAGGAGGAGCGGCTTGCCTCCACCAACAATGCGCCGATGCCTCGCGACCGCAACAACAGCGAGGGCCGACGACTGTGGTGGGGCGTCCCTGGCCGCACGCTCAGCGACGTGCTCGAGCACCTCGAGGGCGGCAACGACCCGCCGCTCAAGTACCCGACCGCTCGGAGCGGCGGCGCGTGGATGCCGAGGAGGATGATGGGTTGGTCCTCGTCCTCCTCCTTCCCGGCCGGCTCTTCCTCCTACTCCACCGGGGCAACGACGTTCGTCACCGTCAAAGCCGAGCCCGGCAAAACGCCGCTCGGCCGGCGCACGCGCAGTGCCGGCCTCACCATCAACGAAGGTGGCGGTTGTGCCTCCTCGTGGGCTCCTCCTCGCCTTGTGAAGCCGAAGAGGGAGCCAGGACTGGCGACGGTGAAGCCGGAGACGGGGCTCGCCGCCGTGAAGCCGGAGCCTGGCCTCGCCGAGGAGACCGACGAAGAAGAGGCCGCCCTAAAGTGGGCGCGCGAGGACTACGCTCGCATGGAGCTGGAGCACCAGCGCCGCGCCCTGGAGGAGATCGCCGATCGCCGGCGCAAGGAAGAGATCACCGAGCGCCGCCGTCGTGAAGCAGCGCGCCGGGGCGAGGGGTCGAGCAGCGGTGCCGGCCGTATCAAGGAGGAGATGCAGCAGGAGGAGGACGCCGCCGACGACGACTACGCCCTGCTCAGCGCCTACTTCGGCCCGTAGTTTAGGTTTTTTGCCCCTTTTTCGTGTAAAAACGCCTAAATTTAGCAGAAATATGCCGTGGTTGTTCAAATTTGGCCGTGTTTGCTGAATTTTGGCCGAACTGTGGGGGCGGCTGGGAACGTGCTCGCCCCCACGCCGAAAAAAACGCCGGCTCGCCCCCAAGCGGCGATTTTCGACGCGTCTTGGGGGCGCAACGGCTGGAGATGCTCTAACCTTCTGTGTATCTCACCTCCTTCTCATGTACCTCACCTTCTTCTTTCTCAAGCAACAAGAACTCGATCTATTTCCCTCGATCCACCCTTGTTTCGATCCTAGCAACCTTGGGTTCGTTACAGTCAGGCCCGCCCGAAGAGCTCACGCTGTGCCTCGCCGCGTCGCCGACCAAAGAGCGTCGTCGCCTATAGTCAGGCCGGCGGTGGAGCGGTTGGGGCGAGGTGGGGGCGCAGAGGCGAGACGGAGAAGATTACGACGGGGGAAACGGCAAGGGTATGATGGCGTGGGTAGGGTGTCGGGGCGTTTTTTGCACGTCGGGGTTGTAACCGGTCGATGGTGAGGGGGGTTTGCTAATTAGGCAGTGCTAATTGCAATTAGCACTAAAGATGTGAGGATTAGAGGCTGTTGGATCTGATGTATGGAGGGACGGGATTAATTTGGATATCCGCACTTGTTGCTTTTAAAGTGGCAGTAGATACGGAGTACTCCCTCCGTCCGGGTTTATTAGGCCTCTCAGCATCACAAGCATGTCCCTTTTTATAAGGCCTCGCTTTGGAAAGGTGCATGCATGCAATCATTTCATTGGTTGTATTAAAAGCCATTATGGTTGGTGCCATGGCTGGGAAATTAATACACTGCATGGGTGTTTTCTCATTGGATGCATGCATGTGAGAGAGTGCATTGGGAGTGGAATGGGAGAATTAATGTGAGCAAATTACTATGTGTCTTGGTCTAAGAGAAGTTGTCTTTAGAGCATCTCCAACAGCCGCGCGACGCGCCGCGCCCAAAAATCGCGTTTGCCGCGCGCGCTTCGGCTGGTTTGCCGCGCCGCGCCGCGCTGGCTCCAGCGGCTGCTGTAAAATGCAGCGCGCGCGCTCAGCTCCAACAGCGCGCAAAAAATGCAGCGCGCGCGCCGCTACAGCAGCGCAAAATATGGCATTTGGACCCAAAATAAACATTCAATCAAAATGCAATGAACATGTGAAATTTAACAAGTTGATGATGAATACATAAAAAGTCGCCCACAAGTTCATCCAACCAAGTCCAAATTCAAACCAAGTTCAAAATACAAGTGCAACCAACAAAGTTCAAGACATATATAAAACACATCAACCATCTTGCTCGTCTTCTTCGTCTTCTTCCTCTTCTTCCGCCGACGATTCTTCCTCTTCTTCCGCCGATGAATCTTCCTCTTCATGACGCACCGCATCACTTGTAGCTCCGACGTGAGGCACATCGAAAGGCATGGCCGGAGGTGCACCCATGCCTCCCATGGCGGCCGGAGGTGCGCCCATGCCTCCCATGGCGGCCGGAGGTGCGCCCATGCCTCCCATGGCGGCCGGAGGTGCGCCCATGCCTCCCATGAGAGAAGCAAAACTCATGCCACCCATGCCTCCCATAACGTTGGAGGGTGCTCCAATGCCACCCATGGCTCCCATAGCATTGGAGGGTGCTCGAAAGCCACCCATGCCTCCCATGGCGGCCGGAGATGCACCCATGCCTCCGAAGCCACCCAAGCCTCCAATGGAGCCGAGGCCCATGCCACCCATGCCGCCGCCGAGGCCACCGCCACCCATGCCGCCGAGGCCACCGCCGCCACCCATGCCGCCACCCATTGTGTTGATCATGGCTCTTTTTTGAATCAAGACTTCTTGACGGGCAAGGTTGACATATTCCATTTGCGCTTCATTGAACAAAGATGTGTCCAAGAAGAACAATTTTTTTTCCCATTCCATCAACCTAGTTCGCTCCTCCATGGAAACCTTCCTCTCCTCCAATGCCACTTTCCTCTCCTCGGCGGCCACCCTCCTCTCCTCGGCCGCCAACCTCCTCTCCTCGGCCGCCAACCTCCTCTCCTCGGCCGCGGCATCTTGGTTCCTTGCCATTTTTCTCACCTCGTTCGCTTCTTTTCTTGCCTTCACAATAGCTTCCATAACATTTGTGAGCTCATCATCTCCTTTCCTCTTCTTCTTTTCGGTTTTGTCCTTCTTGCACCCATCCGGTCGTTTGGGTTTCGAGTATGAAACCGAGTTGGGTGTGGGGCTTCTCATGCCCTCCTCACTTGAGGCATCATCCTCCTCATCATCATCATTCAACTCAATTGTGCGCTTGCGTTTGTTGCTCAAATGCAAATCATCCAAATCTTCATGCTTCCTCCATTTCTCATCATCCTTCAACACTTCATAGCAATGAGGCAAGGTAAAGATCTTTTCTTTCTTGATCTTCCCCTTCTTGGTTGTCCTCGTCTCTTCTCTGAACAAGTTTTGTGCAATGTTGTACTACAAAAAAAAACAAGTTAGCACTTCGGACACCAAAAAAAAGTATGATGAACATGTATGATATGGCACTTACTCTATCATCCTCATTTGTCCCACTTGGGTTAAGCTTGTCAACTGCCTTTTGTGCGGCCGCCCACTTTTGACAATCCGAGTTGATTGTCGACCATCGGGACCGAAGTGATCTCTCGGAGCGGTCAATTCCACTCTTGTTCTGAGCATCAAAGTGTTCTTTCATTCGCCCCCAATAAGCATCTCTACTTTGATCACCTCCAACGGATGGATCCCTCGACACTTGCAACCAAGTATTGCATAGTAATTTGTCATCATTGATGGTGTAATTGCCCGCTCTTCCTTTCGGCGCCTCGACAATGCCCTCACCCTCCTCGTCCACCTCAAACTCATGGTCGTCCAAATGGATTTCATTGGTTTGAGACCAATGCGAATTGTTGGACCCAACACCCATAGTTGACATGTATGCATCATCGTTGAGACTACAAATGCAAATATAAGCTATCTATATGATGATGCATTGAACAAATAACAAGAAAATAAAATTTGGAATTTTTTTCACCTTGGGGGCATTTCGTCGAGCACGTGGTGCGCGTCGGCCGCCGGCTCAACGGTTGAGCTCGCCGGCGCTTCGGTAGACGCCGGAGCCGTCCGCCGCCCTGCAAGCTTCTTCTTCTTCGAGGTGCCGGAGCCGTCCGCCGCCTTTTTCTTCGCGGATATTTTTCTTTTTTTCGCCTCCAACGGTGCGGCGGTAGCACGGGACGGCGCCGGCGCAACGCCTCTCGTCGGCGTGGTCATCCGCGGCGGCAAGAAGAGACTGCGCGCGAGGCCGACCGATGGCGGAGCTCCGGCGGCGGCGGCAGCGCCCGCGCCAACGCTCGCCGCGCTAGGGTTTGCGGCGGCGCCTGCGGCGGCGGCGGCGGCGGCGGCGGGGGGGGTCGCGGCTGTACAGCGGGGTGAGAGGGGCTCCGGTGTGCGCATCCATGGCGGAAGGGGCGCGAGCGCCGGCGCGCGCGAGTGGAAGAAGAAGGAAAAAAGGGAAGTTCGCGCGCGCGCTCGAGTGTGCCGCGCGCGGAAGTAGACGCACCAAATCAACAGCGCGGGATGGGGCATTCACCAGCGCGCCCAACTCGTTTTAGCGCGCGCGCGTTTTTTGCGCGCCCGCTGGAGCTGTGCGACGCGTTGCGCGCGCGCTAAAATGGCGTTTTTTCCGGCGCGGCGCTAGTATAGCGCGGCTGTTGGAGATGCTCTTAGGCCTAATAAACCCGGACGGAGGGAGTAGTAGATAAAATCCCCAAAGTTTGATGCAAAAAATAAAATTAAAAAAATCACCCGTCGTTGTCTCATCAACGTGCGACGTGTCGCCATTTCCCTCGTCGAAGAACCTGACGTGGTCCAACCAGTCACCATCAAACACCTGGACCCACTTAACAGTGAGACGGGGCGAGCCCGAAAACTACGTCAGGTCATGCGAGCACCCCCTCCGCATGTGTACCGTCTCCTCGGCCTGGAGGCTTCGACCTTTCCACGACGCCCCCCTCTTCTTTCCCTTCCCGTCGCTCGCTCCCCCACCCCCCGAACCTTCTCGACTCCCCCTTCGGATGGCCGACGCGAAGGCCGAGGCGGCGAGGCAGGCGCCGCAGTCCTCCCAGGAGGAGGAGGAGGACTGGAAGGAGGCCGAGGGGGACGTCGAGGTCGCGGACAGGTCCACGAGCAATGGCGGCGGCGCCGGCGAGGGGATCACGGACAGGCCGATCCGGGTGTACGCCGACGGCATCTACGACCTCTTCCACTTCGGCCACGCGCGCTCGCTCGAGCAGGCCAAGAAATCGTGAGAAATCCCTCTGCCCCATCCTCTTTCCCCCTCGGCTATTTCGGTTCGATCTGCCCCATTGCGTTTCTGACAGGAATTGGGGCCTGACACCGTTTATCATGGTTGGTTGCGGCGCGGATCGCGCCTAATTAGGATGTCCGGTTGGCTCTAGCGCGGGATTGCGCGAGGAAGTTGTTTGATTGCAGGCCGTTCCTATTTGAAATTCTTGCGCGATTACCAGTTCAGGAACGGTCTCAACTTGCTGCTATGTCAGATGTCCAGTTTAGTGGATCATTCGTGTGATTTGTTTTGGAAGGCATGCGTTTATTGTGGAGACTACGTTGCTTAATGAGGACTCGGTTTGTGTGCGCCCCTGGTCTTTTGGGCAATAGATGTATGGTTTGGTGGAAAATGGGGCTCCATTTGTGCTTCTATCATGTTGGGGACAAGATTTAGCTGTATTGGTATGTTTTACCTAACGTGATGTGACTTGAGACTCTCGTATTGCTTGCCATGTAATGGATCATTCAGTGGGAGGGCACCTATTTGGTAGATCCCCCCGAATAATTCAGTGTGATTTGGCTTTATTTGCGCACCTCTTTTTTTTCCTTCTTATTTTTCGCATCATGTACAATAATCCTGCTCCACAATAATCATTCTCCATTGATATGGACTGGTGTAATTGTCTGTAGGGTTTGGACTCTGATATTGTTCCTCTCAGACAACTTTCCCTTTATGGTGCTTGGCATCTTCCACTTCTTTTAAGTCGGCAATGAAATGGATTTTGGTTTCTTGTGTTCTGTTCAGATGCCAGTCTTACCTTTCCTAGTGAAATAAGTCTGCTCAAATCAGTATATAATTTTTTATGCGCCCTCTGTTCATTTTTTATTCTTTTTTTTACCCTCTTCATTTCGCCCATCACAACATCCATTTTCCATTAGTGGATATTTTATGTATAAGTATTGAGAATTCTGCATTTGAAAACACTAATGGGAAGTCATGTGTGCCAACGGTCACCCTTTTTTCTACAATTCCGCCAACAACAAAAAAACTCACATATATGCAGCGTCATTTTCCTCAAAATCTCAGTTTGTACATGATGTGATGTTAGTATACTCATGGCATGCACACAGAGGGTAAACTATCATTTTGTGTTAGCTTATGGGGAAATGCCTGATTTTCTGTGACACCTTCTATAAGGAATCTTGCACTTGCAGGCATGCTCTGTTTCTTAAGTATGAAGCTGTGGTTTAATCTGTAAATGTTATACTAGTAATCTTGCTGGACAGTTTTTTTTATCTAGTAGTATGCCTAAGGTTCCGTTCTACTATTGGTGCCATAGATTAAATGCAGACTGGTTTTACATTCTTAATGATTATCCTGAGCATTCTACACAAATTAACTTACTGGGTCTGTTAAATGCGAGAAAATGTCCTGACACTGAACTGTCTGTTGAACTGTAGGTTCCCTAATGCATATCTTCTTGTCGGGTGCTGCAATGATGAGTTGACACATCAATTCAAAGGAAGAACCGTCATGACAGAGGACGAGAGATATGAATCACTTCGCCATTGCAAGTAATCGTGTATCATTCTTTACTTCATCCAATATTATCCATGATCATTGTACATTTCTTCAAAAAAAAATAGCATGCTAATATGATTTGCTATTTTATATTCCAAGGTGGGTTGATGAAGTCATTCCTGACGCTCCGTGGGTTGTAACAGAAGAGTTCTTGAACAAGCATAACATCGATTTTGTTGCACATGATTCTCTGCCGTAAGCATTTAGTTCAAAAGACCTTGTTATTTCTGTGATGCAGTAAATATTCTTTATTTTCATTCTTTTGTTTTGTGAGGACCACAGAAAATGAATCTGTGTTTCTGATGGCTTGATATTCTACACACTGAATGATCTAAACTTTTAAATCTCTTAACTCATCTATATTCTATCTTTCATATTTGAATCTACACAGGTATCATGATGCTAGTGGAGCTAGTAATGATGTCTATGAATTTGTGAGTCTTAAGTTTCAAATTGAGCTATTCAAATATAATCTCAAATAAATTGTGTTAACAGACACCAATTTTTACTTTGGATTTCCGTGACTAACATCATCTTGTTTTATCAGGTAAAAAAGCTTGGTAAATTTAAGGAGACCAAGCGCACAGAAGGAATATCAACCTCAGACATTATAATGAGGATTGTTAAAGATTATAATGAGTATGTTATGCGCAATCTAGCCAGGGGGTACAGCAGAAATGATCTTGGTGTCAGCTATGTAAAGGTATGCAATATCAACCTGATGCTTTAGCAAAACTTTACTTATACAAAGTCCTGTTGTTGGATTGTACTACAGTACCACTGCATTATGCTGGCTAGCTGAGCCCTTATATATCTTAAAATCAGGAAAAACGACTAAGAGTTAATATGGGATTGAAAACCCTGCGTGACAAAGTGAAGCAGCACCAAGAAAAAGTAGGGGAGAAGGTACTTGTATTCAGCTTCATCTTAATTTATGTTGAAGTATAACTAATTTTTATCAATTGATTAACTGTTAACTAGGCAATGTTAGCTTCGCTCTGTATCCATTGGTTGTCTGGTGCAGGGATGAGTGCCTCATGTTTCTTTACTATTTTATGGCTAATTAACCTGCTTGTTGTGGGTTAGCCTTATGATATTTGATTGGATATAGTTGACCCGCATGTCCGGAACTCTTGGCTAGATTAATGTTTTGAAGTTTATTAAAGTAATTTTGGATTTTTGGTTGACTTCAGTTGTTTAGCTAAGGATTCCTAACACATATCATCCTTTTCTTTGATGCGTTTTGGACTAGATAGCACTTCTATGAAATTATGCTTTAATGCGTAGAAGATTGCACAACTGTGATTGGGCAAGTCCATAGCTTTTCATGCAAAGCTAAAAACATTAGCTTCAGCCATGTCTCACACCATGTGTATTCTAAAGGTTACAATGATGATAAATTGACAGTGGTACATGGCTGTTACTTCAGTTTTATATTTATTATACACAAATCTTTGCATTTATCTAGTTCAACTAATCTTGTGGTGGTCAAGAATTCGATATCTGATGCGTAAGTATTATTTTTATCATATCTGATACTCTGTACATTAGTTGTACTCTGTATATATCCAGTATAGCACTGCAAAATGAAAACACTTCACTACCCCTTCTCCTACTTCCGGTTTCCATGTTCATCTCTTCATCTTCTAATTTGGATCGATGAACTTAGCCTTCTGAGAGAAGCATGTTGATATTTGCAGTGGAGTACAGTGGCAAAACTCCAGGAAGAGTGGGTTGAAAACGCAGATCGCTGGGTTGTTGGTTTTCTGGAGAAATTCGAGGAAGGTTGCCATTCAATGGTTAGTTACCTTAACCTGTTAATAGTTTACTGCTGCTCTCCTCCAATAGGAGGTCCGTGCCCATATATGCCTAAATCTAAACTACTTCCCAGGGAACTGCCATCAAGGAAAGAATCCAGGAAAGGCTGAAGGAGGCGCAGTCTAGGGACTTCAGCCTTCTACAATACGACAGTGACGACTTTGACGACGATGAAGAAGAAGACGATGAAGTTGCCAAAGATGCCAAATACGTGAAAGAATAGCGCCACTGTAAAATTTTACGTCAAAGTATAATACGGGCATGCAATGCGTGTTAACAGTCTTCATCAACCACAATCCTTCACCATGTATCTGTCCCTTTGATCGTGAGCTTCACTGTCAAGGTAGATCTGCGTGCTGTGTTTGTAGCTGTACTTGAAGTTTTTCTAGGCAGTAGCGTACGCTCTTGTAAAAGTTCTCCTGTGAGGCATAACACTGTTTATTTGGAGGATATCGATTTCAATTCCAGTTCTTGTTACCAAGACCTGTTTCATTTTGTAATTACACTTGTTTATTTTCCATTTTTGACATCAAACTCTGAGGTGGTACTTTTTTGTGCGTGGGTGGGGGTGGGGTGATAAACGATTCATCCTTGGAATCAGTGGCTTACTCTACAAATGTTGGATTCAGTTAAAAAAAATGTTGTTGGATTCCCTGCGCCTCGTTGGGGCGTCCTCACCCTCCCTTGAAGAAAACTTCGGGAAGAGACAGAAAACTTGGCTCCTAGTAAATGAGTTTTCTTGTGAAGCAAGGAGGCGTGAGTCGCTCCCTTTTAAATCCCTGCTACTTGGATTGATCCAAAGAGTTGGCCGTTGTCTTTCCTCCCGGGAGCGGGCTACCTGAAGCCGGAGAGCCATGGATTCTTGGTTGCTTCCACAGAGGTGGTAGCGTCTTCCTTGCTCCCGTTTTGCCCCGCAGAGCAAGGCACTGGTGTTGTTATAAGTCAACCCAAGAACCATCAGATCCTCTTCTTCTATGCCACCCCCTCGGTGCGTCGCCGGCTGACCAGCGTTGCCATGGCGCTGCTGTCGAGGCTGCGGCTGGTGACGGTGGACGTGACGGGGACGCTGATCGCCTACAGAGGGCAGCTCGGCGACTACTACTGCACGGCGGCCAGGTCCGCCGGGCTGCCGTGCCCCGGCTACGCGCGCATGCACCAGGCCTTCAAGGCCGCCTACGCCGACATGACGACCAAGCACCCCTGCTTCGGCCACGCCTCCAGGATGCCCGACCATCGCTGGTGGAACATGTGCGTCAGGGACTCCTTCCACAGGGTAAGGTGAAGGTCGGTGCTCTGCCGTGCCCTGTTCGTTTCTCCAAGAAATTCCAAAGCGTCAACGGGAGCGTGTAGAATGTGCAGCTACTCTATTCTGATGCTCTCTCGGCCTTTTTCTCTTGGTTGTTGGTGTGCTGTAGGCAGGGCACAAGTACGATGACGCCACATTCGAGCGGATCTTCGGGCAAATCTACGCCGCCTTCGGCTCCCCCGCCCCGTACTCAGTGTTCCCCGACGCGCAGCCCTTCCTCCGATGGCTGCGCGGCGAGGGGGTCATGGCCGGGGTCGTCACCAACGCGGACTGCCGCTACAGGGATGTCGTCCTGCCCGCGCTGGGGCTGAACCAGGTCGGCACTCGGCATGCGGCTGCCCTCGCGCTGCCGGAAGCTATACATTGCTCAGTTCTGTTTCTGATTGATGTGTGCAGGGATCCGAGTGGGACTTCGGGGTGTTCTCGGGCGTCGCCGGCGTTGAGAAGCCCGACCGGAGGATCTACGAGATGGCGCTGGA
Source organism: Secale cereale (assembly GCA_902687465.1). NCBI lineage: Eukaryota > Viridiplantae > Streptophyta > Magnoliopsida > Poales > Poaceae > Secale > Secale cereale. The sequence continues at coordinate 105,174,490 of LR738714.1, read as the reverse complement.
GGCGGCCGGGGGCGTGGCGCCGGAGGAGGCGCTGCACATCGGCGACAGCATGAGCAAGGACTACGCGCCGGCCCGGGCCGTCGGGATGCACGCGCTGCTGCTGGACAGGTTCGGGACCGCCGACGCCGAGGGTTGGCGGCGGTCCGGCGCGGTGGTGCTCCCTGACCTGGTCTCTGCCCGGGAGTGGCTCACCCGGGATCCTCCTGGCGTACATGGAGGAACCTGCAACTGCAACGCCTGGTCGCGGAGGAGTGATTATTCTGAAAAATAGGGTGCAGTCGAGCAGAGTTGGGCATGAGTGGCCCTCGTTGCAACTTGCGAGCTTACGAAACATTGGGCGTGTTTGGTTTAAGTTGCGAATAGTTCTGCATCGCCTATGCTTCTTAACCCAGCCTGGTTTAGTAAAAGCAAGCCTTAATACATCATTCGCAAGTTGTTTGGTTGCCTACATCTAGTGTCCTTGCATTAGGTAATACGCAAGTGCATTTTGTTTGGTTGCCTGCATTGGCTCAAGCGGCACATGAATACGGCTTTTGGTTGCATACGGCGTACATGTTGTGCTTACCTTGTATCCTAGTTGATGAGCTTATCCACAATGATCACATCTAGCACACCAACGCCACAACACAGCAATGGCGATGAACTGGACGAAGATGATGAAGTTTTTCAGCTTCATCCCAAACTAACGATCCATCTTGACACCTTCAACCTTGCCACTGTCAACACTAATGTCTCCGTGTTTTCGCACCCAGTCGGAGTAAGCTCGTTCTGCTGCCTGCCTAGTCTTGAACCTCTATGGATGTTGTTGTTATACGATGCCACTTGTGCATTGGCTTCTTTCCATGAACTGTAAACCCATGGAGCTTTACCGATGAACACGGTATACCACTTGCCCTAGCAATGCACAAGAGCAAGAGCTGAAGCAGCAAATCAATGGAGCACACAAGTAGCAAGCAAAGTAGCACACAAACAACAACAGAGCAGAAGAGAAGAGATAAAGCATGCATGATCATACGGCATAACAAGTTCTACCTAGCACTACCTTGGTGTTAACCTACCACCACATCCAAAAGAGGGTGTCGTCCTACCATCGCAAGTTCACCATCAACATGAGGGGTTAGTATATACCACCTCACCAAAATATACAAAACATCAAATAGTTTTTCAACCCTAGCTACACAAAATGTACGTCGTCATCGTCGTCATCGCCACCGTCATCGCCGTCGGGGATCATGCATGCTCACAGACAACACTACTCTAGTAGTAGTGCTTGCCCAGTCAGGTCCTGAGCCACAACTCCCTATGAGCGTCTGCCATGCCAACGAACCCAACACCCTGGGCCTTGTTGTCAAGCAGGTGGCGGAGAGCTACCATGAGAGCCTCGTCGTTGAAGCCACCCTGGGTCATGACAGCGCCATACAGGTCAGGGTGGACATCGAGGGGCTTGCACTCCCTGATGGATGTTGCCACCTCCTTCACCACCTCAGTCATGCTGCAAAAGACATTGATCTCCTCCTCCATCAGGCCTCCTCTCTTCCTCTTCCTATCATGGAGGGGGTCAAATGGCTTGTCGAAGGGCTTCACGAAGGGCTTGTCAGGGCCATCAAGGACCTCGATGTCCGGGGTCCCAGGGAAGTCTGGCATGGGAGAACCAAGAGGCTCCCCCGAGCCCATGGCATGCTTCCCAGTTGCCAGGCCGAAGGAGAAGATGTGTTGCATCTGGCTGTAGTTATGTATGGGTGTGCTGAGGAACTCAGCGTCCCTTGGGTGGTCCTAAGAATGAAACACAAGTGTTGTTAGTTGCGATTAGGAGTAGGCAATGATGGACAATATGAAAAGGAAGAGGGTTGTGAGCTAACCGCGACATGGCCGGCGTAGTACTCTGCCTCCAGAACTATGGAGCAAGTGTTCTCATCCCATGAGGCGCCGCTAAGGTCTCTCAGCTTGGACACTTGGATCCATCGACCTCTTCACTTCCTCAGGTGGTTGTACACCTGGGTGGCAGACACCTCCTGCCCCACAGAACTCGAACACCTGCTTTGCAACGGTGTTCAAGTGCACCTCCTTGAAGCCCTTGTCAGTCCTAACTCCACTAGAGATGATCTCACACATCCTGTTCATCACGAACGTGGACATGAACGGCTGCCACTTCATGTTGTTCAACCTACCATCCAATTTTGCCTTTGTTGTTGCTACCTTGAGTCCAGCGGCGGCAGTAGCAGGAGTTGGCTCAACGAGCACTACTGGCACATAGAGGGAATCAGACACAAACACCTCTGAATCAAGTGCCATCTCGAACATAGGCTGCGAGTCCTCGACAAACGATGAAGCAAACTGGCTGTCGGACAGGATAAGGGCCTGACCAAGATCTTGCGTCTGCGTGGTCATGTCCTACAATCGTAGCACACATTGACAATAAGCATAGCACACAACATACCGGACAATCCATGAAAGCAGGAGCATACATGTACATGGTTCATCAATATCACAACAGGCACATGCTTCATCACTATCATAGCAAGCACATGCTTCATCACTATCATACTAAGCACATTGTTCATCGCTATCATACTAAGCATACCGGACAATCTATGAGCACGAACATACATCTACAACAAACATCATGCTACAAATAGGTACAAATCACAGATCTAAGCACGAATCAACACAAGCACAAGGTTCAACCTCAAACTCTACTACTAATCTAGCCTACCACATGCTTGAACAACAACCATATGAGCTCACAAATCAGACCACTAACCAACCATGCATCTAGATCAAACCCTAGCTGCAGCTCAGATCTAGCTAGAAGGAACAGAGAGAAAGGGGGATTGAACTCACAGAGGCCATGGCTGCATCTCGATGACGAGGGGGGACGGTCGTAGAAGATCAACACCGGCCGGTGAAGGAGCGCCGACGCCGTGGACCGCCGGCCAATGAAGATGTGCCACCTACATGCTCGTCGGTGCCGATGCGTGTCGGCGGGAAAGCTCGAACGGAGGAAGAATGGTGGCGGGAGTTGGGGAGTTGAGGGAGGGGGCTAAATAGGGGCGGACTCGGCGGGAGGTGACCCGAAATCCTCCCGTCGTTTTTTCGGCGACGCGGGCGAGCTCGCGCCATCTCCCTGGTCGCACGAGGAGAGAAGCGCGTCGCCCTCCCGTGCCTCACCCGAGCCAGGCTCGCGAGCTACTGCCGATTCGAGCATTTCCTCTAGGCATGGCCTGGACGTGCTTTAAGTTCCGTGCCATGCGGGCCGCACAGTAAACGCAGGCAAGCAAATGGGCCAAGTTCTTCTCGCGCGGGCCAGGCTGGGCTATATGCAGTCAACCAAACACGCCCATTGAATTCCAGGAGCAAAAATGGCTCTTGGATGCTGGAGTATTCGTTGCCTCGTTGGTGAGATTGCCAACTGTTGTGATGTAAGTGGAAAAATTAAGCTACAGTTTATTCATAGTTCATGCGTGATGCCGTAATCAGTGTAGAAATTGGCTGAACCTTTCAAGGCCCGTCGGGCTCAATCTCTCAGAGGTCCTTACATGATAGGGTGTATGTGCGTGCATTTATATGGGTGAGTATATGTGCGTGTTTCTGTGAACGTTTTGTGTTTGTACCTTGTTTCTAAAAAAGGTGTATGTCGTCTCATACACGGTGGATCAGCCAGGTCGCCAATGGTCCAATCAAGCCTTTTGTGACAGTTGGATCATGTTAGCACATCTCCCCCTCACCTCGCCACCCCTCATCTTCCAAGCATGTCATGTGGTTCCACAACTCCCTCGCACACCTCTATGTATTTCACTCGGGGCCCACTTGCAGCACCGGTGGAGCGCAAATGACACCCTTACAACACAAACAACGGGGCCTTTGCAGCATCATGCACGGCATTAGGTGCCCCAATGTGACTGTTCCTTTGCAACAACATCTTTTTGCGTGCAGCACCAACCGCGGTATGTTGTGCCGGCGTCAACCCCTGTGCAACGCCTTCACGCCCAAGCAACACAACTCCCATTGTAGCACCACTACAAAAAAATACACTTCCGTGATGATACGTGTTTGTCACTGTAGGTCACGTTTTCTGTCATGCATGCACATCCATGACAAATTTATGACAGAATGAAGATAGTCATACCTGTGTTGTCGTAGAAGTGTTCCATGACATTACCAAAATTATCATCACGGAAGTGTCCACTTCCATAACGATAAATCGCGCGTCACAGAAGTGCTTTCGTCAAGGGTGACCGACACGTGGCATCCACCATAACGGAATGCCGGTAAGCTACCGGGTCCGGTTTTGGATCCGATAACCCGTTAACATCCCCGACCAATGGGGATTTTCCACGTGTAAAATCATGATTGGCCGAAGGAAACACGTGTTGCCTCACCGTTGGGACAGATGTCATCCACTCATTGGACAGGTGGCGCCTATGATAGGTTGACATGTGGCACGGCCCAACAGTGGCCCATTCCGGTGAAAAAGGTCGGCCCAGTAAAAAATAGTAGGCCGGCCCATATAAGGCCTACTTGTGTCAGGTCCATTTTATCCCACGGCCCATACGAGATGTGCCAATTCGGCCCGTCAACGGCCCGTTAAAGATTTGACACCATTGCAGCCCATCGCCAGTTCGAGCCCATTAACATCCCGCTATATATTTGGGCTCAATAACGGCCCGATGAGATTTCGGCCTCTTAACGGCCCATTCAGTGGATGGGCCAATTTTCACGATGTACATCTTTCGGCCTTTTAGCGACTCATTTAAATATTGGGCTAATTTCCGGCCCGGTGTGTCTTTCTGCCTGTTGACGGCCCATAAATCAGTTGGGCCATTTGTAGTTGGACCTGAGTTTCGGCCTTTTAGCGACCCATTTAAGTGTTGGGCCAATTTCCGGCCCGGCGTGTCTTTCAGCCTGGTGACGGCCCATATATATGTTGGGCCATTTGTAGTCGGACCTGAGTTTTGGCCTTTTAGCGACCCATTTAAGTGTTGGGCCAATTCCCGGCCCCGTGTGCCTTTCATCCTGTTAACGGACCATAAATGAGTTGGGCCATTTGTAGTCGGACCTGAGTTTTGGCCTTTTAACGGCCCATGCCCTTCATGGTCCAATACCAGCCTGGTTTCTCTTTCGGCCTGCTAAAGGTCCACAACACAATTGGGCCATTTACAATACGACATGACTTTCGGCCTCTCAGCGGCCCATGCTCTTCATGGTCCAGTACAAGCCCGCTGTCTCTTTCGGCCTGCTAAAGGCCCACAGTGTAGTTGGGCCATATGTAGCCCGAACTTAGAAACGACCTATTAATGGCCCGTGAAATCAATTGGGCCCACCTGTTGCCCGCTTCGATGTCAGCCTGTTAATGACCCGGGAGTTATGAGGGCCGACCATTAACTTTCGGCCTGGTAATGGCCCATTAACTTAATGGGCCCACTAAAGTTCGTACATGTCTTTAGGCTAAATTAGATAATTTGAGCCCATTACGACGAGCAATTATGCACAGGACCAAAACCGATCAAGCAAAGGTACGGCATACAGGAAAAAATGTTGCACATCCAGCATATATTACAGGAAATTACATCCACTCGGCAATCAAAGATTGATGCCAGTGCAAATAAATGAACAAAACCTAACGATCTACAACATCACAATCTGCAACCTCAGCGCGGATGACGCCCATAAGCATGTGGGCAAGTTATTGCTGCTTTGCTATACTGTCTCTGAAAACATTGATCAGTTGTTGTGTCGCACGACTCTGCACCTCTGATTCCTCCACCATTTCCATCATTCCTTCAGCCATTAATTGGTTCACAAACATACATTTTTTCTGTTGCATTCGAGACAGAGGATACTGAACAGATTCAGATGACGATTTTGGTAGGCTTGTATTATTGATAGGGAGAGTGTCTCGACCACTGCATCATAACATAAATTAGGAGGGGAACCAAACAGATTAATCATGAGTTATTGGCATATTACCTGGCCTAGATTTATTGGAAAGAAACAATGGGGTTGCCTTGCTGTTTTCAGAGTTTGTCTTCTTATCTTCAGTAGCCTGCACCAAATTAAGACACTAGCATTGCTATCATTGGGCAAGTCAGATAATAGGAAAGCAACATTGGCACAACGAACGTTTGGGCAACTAGCCAACACCAAATTAACACAATATGGCACAGCTAACATCAGCCAGGTAAGGTAATACGAAAGCAACATTGACACAATGAATGAATGGGCAACCAGAGCAGCACTACAATTCAGTAATGTGCATGATATGAGATAGTAAACTCATGCAGCTCAGTATGCAGAACTACCAGTCAGTTTTCTTTACAAAAATCAACATTGGCGCCTTTAACATTTTGCTACAACTAATTTTAGATTATACAAAGCTTGGATTCACGCCGATTAACAAAATACATGCTGATGTAAAAATATAGTGATATACAACAGATACTTACATCAGCATTGGAGCAGAGAGAATCCCCGCAAGATATTTTCCTTGAATACAATGACAATGAAGGAAATCTTCTATCATTTAACCTTATTTTCTAAAAGAGAGATGTGTAAGAAACATGTAGAAAATATGATCAGAATGCTATAAAATTTCATGATGCGAGGATACGCACACGTTTCTTAGAATGGAGTTGACATTCTTTTGCTGGGCTAGAGCGGACTAGTTCTTTGGCTACCGGAATCTGCTTATTATCAGTGGGAGTTGGGTTTCTCTTTGCTAGAGCAGTATCTATGAAAAATGCAGTTGGTTTATTATCTACTGGCGTTTGGATCTTTGCGAAGACCTGGTTTGTAACCCTTCAGATTCTAACATAGCCATCTTCCCCTTGCATGCCTTATATAGAAGAAATGGTGCTTCAATTATAAAACATGCTACAACAGAGATGGAATAGGTACTGAAGAATAGAAAGGCATGACATATTAACATGTATTCCCTCCATCCGGAAATAAATGGATGGGTCTAGGCGTATTTCAGTTCTAGATACATCCAGTTTTATCCATTTCTGCGACATGTAATCCGGACGGAGGGAGTATGATGTAAGAGCTAGGGATACGACAGGACAACACAGTAAAAAAACACTGAAAACCCACTATAGAACCAAAGTAATCAAACTCATTGATATGAGATAGTACACTCATGCAGCTCAGGATGCAAAACTACCAGGCAGATTTCCTTACAAAAATCAAGATTGTGGCCTTTAATCATATATTTTGCTACAACTAAATTTAGATCAGATAAAGGTTGGATTCATGCCGATTAAAAAAATACATGCTGGTGTAAAAATATAGTGATATACAACAGGTACTTACATCTGCATTGGAGTACAGAGAATTCCTGCAAGAATCTTTCCTCACAGACGATACCAGTGCAGAAATTCTTCTATCTGTTAAGCTTATTTTCTAAAAGAGAGATGGGTAAGAAACATGTAGAAAATATGATCAGCATGCTATAAAATTTCATGATGCAAGGATACGCACACACTTCTTAGAATGGAGTTGACATATTTTTGCTGTACTGGAGCGGACTAGTTCTTTGGCCACTGGAATCTGCTTATTATCAGTAGGAGTTGGGTTTCTCTGTGCTGGAGCAGTATCTATAAAAACTGGAATTGGTTTATTATCTCCTGGCGTTTGGATCTTTTGCAAAGACCTGGTTTGTAACCCTTCAGATTCTAACATAGTCGTCTTCCCCTTGCATGCCTTGTATAGAAGAATGGTGCTTCAATTATAAAACATGCTACAGTAGAGATGGAATAGGTACTGAAGAATAGAAAGGCATGACATATTGACATGTATTCCCTCCATCCGGAAAAAATGGATGGGTCTAGGCGCATTTCAGTTCTAGATACATCCTTTTTTTCATTTCGACAACATGTAATCCAGACGGAGGGAGTATGGTGTAAGAGCTAGGGATACGACAGGACAACACAGTAAAAAAACACTAGTTGAATGTAAAACTGTATGCTAGCGGAATACGTACAGAAAAAACTAAGGCAACATACACATGTATGATTGGGAAACTAAGATGGCATTGCAACAGAGCACTAGAACAACACTTCAATGTAAAAAAAACATGGTATGGTAGACAGATGAAGTACATACTGATGAATAACAATGCATAAGATATTCAGAAGCATGATGTCCAAATTAAGCAGATGGCATTGCGATAGAGTAGAATGACAGTACTTGAATTTGAAAACATGTTATCATGAATGGAATAGGTACTGAAAAACAGGAAGGCATGACATATTTACATGCATGATCAGCATGCTAAGCACATGGCATTGCAACAGAGTAGATACACTCCACGACATTATATGCATGTTGTACCCATATCACGGGCCAAGTTAGAGCAAGGACCTTGTGGGGTGAAGAGGATTCAACATCTTTCTGCAAGTCTTGTGAACAACTGCCTTTACATGTTCCATCATATTGGGTATCATTGACATCAAGTTTATTGGCCTTTACATTGCTCCGTGAGGTTCTTGTGGATATATCAATGTGTGCAATTATATCTGACATGCATGGAAGACAACTAGTAGTTAGATTTATGTAATGAGTGCCTGTAGGAGACGACATAAATAGTAGGATTGGGGTTAACTAGCAGCAACAGGTCTCAAAAATTAAAGGGAGAACACAGATGAAAGCTACAGAATATGTATTGTTTGTACTCGAGATTAACTAGATGGCACACAAAAGTATTAAAGAACAACATAGGTAATACTAGAAGTGGTATAATACTGTAATCACCAGCCTATGGGATAGCATTGGCTGATGGATGATAACTATGGAACAACGTTACCTAAAGAACAAGTATCTTAGCTGAACTATGGAACAACGTTAACTCATGAACAAGACCCGTAAGAGATCAGTATGAATATATAGTGAAATGTGATAATCTATTTTCCATGCTTAGATGAATAACAAAGCCATAAATGTTGCACACAAGTAAGATGAGGGTACAACCTATCTGGCCGCCATCCATAGGAGTGAGCATCATGTGCTGACTTGTCGATGGCCCTGCAGTTGTTGTGGCTGTCCATGTCGGGCACGCGCATTCGATGCAGGGAACTATTGAGTGGGGACTATAGCTCCCTTCTGGTGTATGCTTCCCTTGTTGGAGCAGTTGCGGTGAGTCGGAAGACGGTGTGGCTGAAGATGCAGATAACGCATAATATTAAGAATGACACATCTCTTTGATCTGAAGAAATACACTAAGAGATCAACATCAAGGTACGAGAGTGGTCACACGTCTATTGGCTGAGACTAAATTGGGGTCACACGGTTCTGTTTTATTTTGGTACTGTCCGATCTACGCCGGATGGCTTGATGGCCGTCTTGTGCCTCCCCGCTGACACTGTTAGGAATCTTCCCCGAAGAGCCAGCGACCAATGGCAGAGCAGCTTGCCTCCGCCGTCTGTGGCCCCGGCCAAAGCCCCGCTCCCCGCCCCACCGCACTGCCATGGTTGCGCCGCCCCCGGGCCAATCCACAAAGACTCCCTGTCATCCAGATCCGGCGGCGGTAGTACCTTGAACCCACGCAACTCTAAGATAGCCATCTAAGCGCTGCTTCCGCGGCAAACTTGCGGCCCCGCACCCTTACATTAGACACCAGCCAACCGTCAACCTAGGAGCTCCACCGCCTCGAGGGGTGCTGCTTCCCATTGGGAATCGATTGGCCCAGAATAAAAATTCAGACAACTAACGCCTAAATAAAGTGATTTGAGATGAGGGTGCGACCTATCTGGCGGCATGGTGAAGTAGGCAGGTCCAGCTGCCGAGTCGGCGAGGCCGACGCGGTTGCGGTGGCCACCGGTGGCAGGGAAACAGCGATGTCGTGACGGTCGACGGCTACGGGGAAGCAGCGCCGGGACTCTGGATGGATCCGAAGTTGGAGCCGCTCTGGCGCCGTGAACAACGGCGGGGGTGAATCGGCTCCGGTACGGTTCACGCGGCCGTCATCGAGGTAGCTCCAGCAGCACAGAGTAAGAGGCACACGGCCCAGTGGACGACGACAAATGGACAGCGTCTCCGGCATTAGGGAGGAGGGCGGCTGTGAAATTGGTGCGGTGGGGGCGCCATGGAGGAGGGGCTGAGGTTTCGCGGCTCGGGAGAAGGGAGCTTCCGGGGAGAAGGTGATTTGGCGCCCACGAGGTATGAATGGGGGGGGGGATTGGGAGGGGAGTGGAACCATGTACGCATTTGTCTGAAATGTGAGGGCGAGTTACAGTTCTACCCATGCCTTTAGGCTTCTCGGCTTGGGTCTGTGTACTGAGGGTCGGGGATAGTAGAGTAACTTTGCTTCTCCCCAAATAGTGGGTGGGAGCGATTTCGGATGAGGAGGGCGTGTTTTGAGATATAGTGGGCGCGAGCGATTTCAGGCGAGGAGAGCGTGTTTTCAAATAGCGGGCGCGAGCTATTTCGGGCGAGGAGAGCGTGTTTTGCCGACCATGGTTTATGAATTATTCGGCACATGTCATTTCGGCCGAGGAGAAGGCGCGCTTGGATGAAGTTACGAACCTACCCTCGATGCACAACGGGCCAATTAATGAGTCTCCCACATAGGACAGTAATTTCGCGTCTCCCATTTATTTGCTCGGGCGAATTCCATCGAGCAGAGGATGTTTAACGGTTCGTTCAAAATTTGGGAGAACGAGGATCCATGTCTACCTTACCAAGTCGATTCGAATCAAATTTAGAAATATTAGCTTGCCACTTCTTTTTTAGATGGAGACATGATGCTCGGGAGTAATGTGTTTTTACATGCTCGTTGCTAGCGATTTACTATATGACAAATAGTTGACCCACTCAAAAACGGGAATCAAACCCAAAATGAAATATCTCGATTCAATGAAATAGCTCGTTCACCAGGTCAAAATAGTGAACTAAATCCAAAATTGAACACCTCAATCGAATATCATGTTGTATAGTATTATAGTACTCCATGAACATGTTGAAAGTCAAATTAATGAACTTGTTTGATATACGCATATATCCATTCATGTGTGGATTGCAGACAACATGTTCTCCAATTTAAATATTTGAATGCAGGTTTATATCAAAATATGGTTTATATTAGTCTTTGATGCATAAAATGCGACCTCCCCCTCTCCCAGACTCCCGCTCTCTCTCTCTCTCTCTCT
>LR738714.1:105097852-105163178 GCA_902687465.1 Secale cereale | reverse complement strand
CTCTTTGTGTTTGCGCGTGGGGGGGGGGGTCTTTCTAGTTCGCATGCATATATACTCCATCTATAGGTCTCTCTCGCATACTATGTATGATTCTCTAGTCCAAGCTAGATATCTTGGGTGCACTCATCGCACGCACACAAATTCCTTGGCTCGTTGCCCGTAACTCTCTCACGCACCACTCTGTCATCTCGGAGTTCTCCCCCCCCCCTCTCTCAAACTCTCCATCTACCTGGGTCACACATACACAAGCATATCTCACTCACACTCGATAGGCCCATCTAAAACTCTATCTCTCTCCCTCGTTCTCTCTCCATCTCTCTCACACACACACGCACAATCTCATGCCTAGATAGCCAAATATGATGGTCTCTCACTCAATTGTATGCACACGCAGTCCCCCCTATATGTATATGACTAGATAATCTTAGTCTCCATCACAAACATGTGCATGGTCTATCTCGATTTCTCTCGGGGCATCTTTCTATCACGCACGCACCTCCCTCGATCTCCCACCCATATAGCCCCCTCACGATCTCGAGGGGTTCTTTCTATCATAAACACACCCTCTCGCCCTCCCCATGCGTCCATGTTATCCAAGTGTCCCTCTCGACCTTTGTACCTTGTTGGCCAGACCTCTATTGGACATGTGCTATAGGGGTGCCCGAGACCGACGTCCCAGAAGATTCCAGAAGCTTCCAGAAGATTCCAGATGTTCCGGGGTCTCCCGTGTGTTCTTTGTGCTTGTGTTATTTATTTTTTGCATCATGTCATCATGCCATCATGTCATTTTAATTTTTGCATCTCAACCTAAATAATTCGTGTGGACCTTCAGTCCATTTAAATCGAGGGAAGATGTCTTCTCTTTATAACATATAAAAGCCTCCTAATAAATATGGAGCTATATTAATAATTATTCCATTTGCTTCGGAATCACCGTAACACACTTGCATAATTTCCCCATGTCTTTCCACTTCGAGTTTCACCTTCAAAACCTTGCCAATAATTTTCTTTCCGTTGTTTTCGAGGCTCCTCCTAAAATTTAGACTCCGTTCAAACTCCTTATATTGCAAGCTAAATGTTTTAGTTTGCACTTCCTTTGTGTTGGAACTATTTTTGTTGGGTTGGTAATATCCCGTAAAGCCTTATAAAAATGTTCCATATTTTATTTTCCGTTCTTTGTCTCTTTTATTTTTATTTTTGCTCTCTCTCTCTCTTTTATTTCTGTTTAAGAAGTAATAAGAAGAGCAGATTCCAGCCCAGGCCTCCCTTCAGGCCCAGGCCGCGGCCTCTCCTTCCCCTCCGTCCAGCGGCAGGCGCCCGCGCCTCGAGCCCTGCAGCCCCCTCGCCAGGAGCGGCGGCCTCCCCGACCCCTCCTCCAGGCGAGCGCGCGCCCGCGCCCAAGCTCAACAGCCCCGGGCCCTTCCTCGCCTCCAGGAGCCGCGGCCCCGAGCGCCCCTCCTCCAGCCGGGCGCGTCCCCCTCTGCTCCGTCCGCCAGCGACGATCCGGCCGCGTCGCCGTCCTGCTGCCCTCATGGCCTCCACCGACGGCCTCCTTCTTCATCTCACCAAGGAGCTCCCTGCCTCGCCCGGATCCGTCTTCCTCCGTCCGCGCGCGAGATCTTGCTGCAGCCGTGGCCTCGTCTCCGTGCAGCCTTGTTTTGCTGCTGTAGTTTGTTTTTTTTGTTTTGTGTGCTTTGTGCGGTAATTTTGACAGATGACCCGTGTATGACTACCGGCGACCCGACCAAGTACCTCTTCACGTGATGTTGAACGGCTACGAACTCGGGAACGACTACATGAACGAGTACCCCTACCGATGCGACAAGTACCACTACTTCCACTACCGTCGCAAACGGGAACCCCCAAGTACCACTACGAACGCCGACGCGACAAGTACCCTGACATCGACGACCCGAACGACTACCGTCGCGTGTACCACTACCGTCGCCCCGTGTACCACGACTCGTGTACCATCTACTTCATCTACGACTCGAACCCCTCCGATAACGCACGCTTCAAAGGTATAACGAGACGACCCCGTGGATGACCCTTGAATGCTTGTGTTGTATGTAATGCTCCTCGTGTGTGCTTCGTGTCCGCTTCATCCGTTGTCATGTTCCTCGGTTGCCTCGTCGCCGACTCGTGGGAACCCGGTAACGGGATCACCCCACCTCTTTCATCTCGTTTGACTCGCTCATGCCAGCTTACCTTTTGCATCGGACTCTCAACGAGATACCGGTACCGATATGTTGCGTGGCATCATTTTCGGATCGTTGCCGTGGCACTTTTCCCTTTCACCACGGTGACAATGCTTCTTATCTCTTTTAAGTCAACCTTTTAATAAAAACTTGCATAAACTTGATCATGTCATCCGCATCATGTTAACAACACTAAAATGTTTAATTGTTGTTGCTTATAATTATTAAACATGCTTATGGGGATTTTCCGGATATGTTGTTGTTATTCTCCGGTCTCATTTAAATTGTCTTAATAGTGTAGTTTCTTTATGCTTCACCTCTTGCCATGCTAAAAACATTTAATCTTGTCTTGTAAATAATTGAGAGTCAACTAAATAATTAAATGTGGTGTTTCGTCAATATGCAACTCGTTGCATATTGATCTCCACTTAACTTGTAGATTTGTTTGTGCACTTTGCCATGCCATGCATATTTAAACCGGACATGCATCATATTTGCTTGTGCATCATGCCATGTTGTTGCTTGTGTGTTTACCGTGTTGTTCTTTCTTTCCGGTTGCTTCTCTTGTTAGCTTCGGTTCCGTTCCGGAGTTGTGAGGATCCGCTCGACTGTTGCTCCGTCTTCTTCTTGGATCCGTTCTTCTCCCTTGTGGAATCCCAGGCAAGATGACCGAACCCGGATATCATTACTATTTTTGCCTATTGCTAGAAGTCTCGATCTATAGTTATGCCTCGATGCCCATGTCTTTCTTGTCAGCCTCCTACTTGTAACCAATTGCCATGTTTAACCACCCTACCTACGCAAACCGTTGCTTGGCTAAGTACGCTTCGCTCAGCCCCTCTTATAGCATTGTTAGTTGCAGGTGAAGATTGAAGATGCTTGCTTCATGTTGAAGTTTGGTTGGGTTATATCACACTATATAAATGCTTAAAAATGAAATCATCTATATACTGGCAGGGTGGAAGGCTAAGCCTTTTGCTTGGTGTTTTGTTCCACTCTTGCCGTTAGGAACCGTATAAACCGGTGTTATGTTCCTTGATTATGCGTTCCTAACACGGTTGGGGTGTATGGGACCCCCTTGATAAACCGCTAAGTGCTAAGTCTTTTCCAGCAAATCCCAACATTGGTACTATTTGCCTCATAATAACAACTTAATTAATTAATTAAATTTGCATAGAGGGTCGCTCCCTCGAGGATCCTTTATTTCTACATAGCAGGGGGGGCCAGTGCTGATGGCGTTGGTCCCAAACGGGGAGCCTGCGGGGCCGCCTTGGGGCAACCCGAGGTATTTGGTATACCCGTAGCTTCGCCCATCCGGTCGTGTCCTGAGACTTAGATACGCGCGGCTACTATCAGGGTGTCGACACGCCGGGAGGATTTGCTGGATTAGCCTTACCTTAGTTTGGTTTAACTTGAGCACGGGATTCCGAGAATACTCGGGTCTTCCCAACTATGGAGTTGCGACTCCGCGGATCGTGGGCTTGTAATGGGTCAAGTTGGAACACCCCTGCAGGGTTTGAACTTTCGAAAGCCGTGCCCGCGGTTATGTGGCAGATGGGAGCTTGTTAATTCCGGTTGTAGATAACTTGGCACAATGTTACTAATACACTACCAGCGTGTGTACCGTGACTGTCAATTTCCGAATAGGGGTTCGGGAGTTGAACACGGTGGGGTTATGTTTGACCGGCTTTAGCTAGGATCACTTCGTGATCATCTTTCGACCGATGCTCTTCTCTTCCCGCTCTCTTTTACGTAAGTTAGTGCTAGTTGCTGCTGCAGACTCTTGTTTGTTCCTTCACCTCATATTCTTTCTTCAGCCTTGTCCTCACCCAAGGCTTAAATAGTCTTGTTACCCGGGAACGGGATTGCTGAGTCCTCTGTGGCTCACAGTTACTTCACCACACCAGATGCAGGTTCAGCCGTGTACGATGCAGGAGCTGGTTCAGTGCTTCACCAGGAGCTCGTTGAAGAGTGTGGCTGTTTGCTTGTGACGTTTCGATGCTCAGTAGTGGTTTCTACTAGGATTCGATCTTGGCCTGTGGCTTTATGTTGTTTTGGTATCTTTCTTTTGGTTCTTCGCCCGTAGTCGGGTTGTGATGTTTTGAATGATGTTTGGTTATGTAATGTATTGTGTGAAGTGGCGAGTGTAAGCCAACTATCTCCTTTTGCAATTAATCCCTCTTTTACATGAGTTGTGCAAAGATACCAAACTTGAGATCATTCTAGGATGGACTTATGCCTTTAAGTCGTGCCTCGACACGTAGGAGGTATAACTCCATCCTGGGCATTACAAGTTGGTATTCAGAGCCTTCTCCGACCTAGAAGCCCCCACTGATTGATCGAATCATTGACGGTCGAGTCTAGGCACACACTGAAAAACTTTTTGAGTCCTATATTATATCGGAGAGTAGGATTTCTTTGCTTCTCATCCCCTTTCTCTCTGGTGAGGACTCCTGACGTCTACTCTTACCTCTTCTACTTTCAAAATTTGCACCAAATTTTTTTTTAGGATCCCGCGAGTATTCTGGGATTGTTCCGATGTTCTTGTGACAAGGATATTGTTCTCGATGCCTCCTATTACCGAGGAGTTGAGCTTCGGGTTATCATTGACACAAGCATATCGCGGCAATACTAAATACTTAAGACGGCCGACATCGAAAATCTCTCCTATACGGCCAGTGGCAAGATAACCCCGACATCACCCAGTACTGGGGAGGTAGTTCGAGAGTATTGCCATAGCTTGTTATAGTGGATGCTTTTCGAAGGTCCGAGGTAAACAGTTTCCGAGAAAGACTGGTTATGTGTTGAAGGATGGATACACCTGGATGTAGGTTTAGAGTTGATTGCGCGGTGCTTCCCGTGTATCCCCAACACCTGATTGCATAACTGGAAACTTTCGGAAATTAATAGGTGGGTTCATCAAGTAGTTCTAGGCATTCTTCCAACGGATGCTCGATATGAAGTTTGGGGTTCTACATTGAGTGAAGTGGTTTCATGGACTTGTTCTGATCGGGAGTTGCATCTTAAAGGGTCCTTGGCTATGCTGATCCGGGGATTGCAAAACCCTTTTGTAACACGTTCCATGAGCTTCAGCACAAAGATGTCGAACGAAGCTTCTATCTTGTATTTGTTCTATCTGTTCCTTGTTCCTTTTTATTTTCATTTTGCTCTCCAAGTGGCTTCTCGTCAAGTTGATGTACCTGCAGAATTCATTCGTTCAATCCTCTGTTCGAATGATGTTGTGAAGATTAGGCTGTTGCATATCTATCCTTTGTTCTTGTTTTGATTCTGGTAAAAGAGTTGCTTCGATGTCAAATGTTGATTCCATACCTTTCTTAATCGGTGTTCTCATATTTCTATGGGAGTGCTAATTCTTCTTGATCATCAAGATTTTCATGTTAATTCTTATCAACCGGTGTGCCTTCTCTTCAAGTTATTCCATACGGACACCGTTGAGAGATCCGACGATTTGTCTGTTTCATTCATCCCAAGTTGTCTTTGTTTTCCCCGCCCTCCCACCCTTCTTCTTCTTGGAGCCAGAAATTCTCAGATGAAGTATCCATTTTATTCATGTGATATTTCTTCATTCTTTTCCATCAATGTTCTTATCCGGTGATTTATCGTGAAGATGCTCAAGAGCTTCAAGTTCATCATTCTTTTGTTCTCATATTCTTCCGGTGGATGTAATTCAAGATTTCGGTGTTGATCTTATCCTTTTCCTCTTTTCACAATGCTTTTTATTCCGGTGCACCAATTAATCATTCTTCTCTTGCTATTCATATCCGGAGTGCTGAAGATTCATAATTCCATTCTTATTCTGTTCAAGCTAGTTTGAGCATTGTTATCTTACTCAAGCCATCTAATTCAACCGGTGCAATATCTCTTAAGCAATCTTTTTCAACGGTGATTTCTTTGAGTGGGCCCTAACCCACATGTTTTTTCCCAGGATCTTACCTGACTCTTCTAATTTTTTCTGGAGTTATACTCAAATTCTTTCCAAAGTGTGACGTAAGTATGATTCCCATCAGTCACATGTCTTCCCCAAGATCGCTTTCAAATTCTTTTTATCATTGGTTCAACCTTTTAATTCTTCATCCGGAGTGCCTCAACAATTCTTCATGGCATTTCTCGTCTTCATTCTCAGCATTTGGAGACCGGAGAAGTGTTTCTCTTAAATTTTAACCCGTTCTCTCAAGAGTTGTGGTTCTAGCTTCATGCCATCCTCATAATTGTTTTCGATTGTGGGAATTGTTTTCATGCCCCTTCAGAGCAATTCTTGAATTCTTTTCTTTGTGATCCTCCGAAGGCCATCATTTCAGAAGATTCTTCGTTCTCAGTTTTCAACTTCGTCCTCCAAATATTCTTCATTGACGTCTCTTCGTTCGTCTCCATATTCTTACGGTGGTTCTTTCAAGTTACTCTTCCGTTGTTATCATTTTAATTCATTTGTTCTTTTCACAATCCTACCGGTGCTTCGTTGAAGATTTACCCAAGCTTGTGCTAGATCTCTCTTTAATTCTTTGCAACGAGAATAAGTAGTATGCCAAATCCTTTGGTTGTCATCAATTTAAATTGGTGAAGGAGATGCATTACATAATTCTTATTCTTATTCCTTCAAGGTGTTTTAATCTCTGTTTTCCGGAGC
This sequence comes from Secale cereale, assembly GCA_902687465.1. Classification (NCBI taxonomy): domain Eukaryota; kingdom Viridiplantae; phylum Streptophyta; class Magnoliopsida; order Poales; family Poaceae; genus Secale; species Secale cereale. The sequence goes on along the minus strand of LR738714.1, from coordinate 105,156,335 downwards.
TTGTTCATCATATCATATTCTCGGTTCTAAGTTGTTCATCTTATTTTCCGGAGCTCCAAGTTATTTCAATTACATCATTTCAAAGCTCCATCTAATTCATCGCAGGCCTTGAATCTTATTTTTTCATCTTTCACTTCTCATGCTTTCATTACCGGAGTTCTTCATGGTGGTTCATCATCATTTAATTCATCCTTGAAGTCTTCATTAAGATTCTTGTTAGAGCTCAAACATTCTTCATCATGTTTCCATTTGCAATTCTTTCTACCTTATCTTTGAGATGGTGTTATGTCATTATTGACAATTCCTTCATGTTTCATGATTCACGAGTTGTTAAGATTGAGATATTTAAAACCAACATTTTTCTTTGTTCAGGAGATCTTTTCAACCCTTCAATTTATTCATTGGAGTTATCTTGGGTTGTATTTCACCTAAAAGCTTTCCTTGGGAATTGTTGCTATTATGGTGCTTATAAATGACCCAAGTTCTTCATTTATCATTCCGATGAAATAAGTTTTTTCATCTCCTTATTGATCTCGATCCAAGCAATTCGTTCTGTTAGTGGCCGGTTGTCACCTCATAACCTTGAGATGCTTTCCTAAAGCCCACAACGAGCTTATTCTTTCGTTGTTGATTTTTCCAACAACTCTGTTCAACCTTCTTTGTAAGGATGCTCTTTCAAATTTAATTTTGAGAGAAGTTGTCTTTTCTTATCCGTTCAATTCTTTCATTGAACTATATCCTATTCTTTCATTCCGGAGGCATTGTTATGTTGCTCTCTCCAAACCATATTATCGTTTTATCAAGATCATATTCTCCCTTGCTTGTTCATTTAACCGGAGTGTTGTATTCTTCATTCTAGTTCTATCATCTGATCTAGTTTTCCTCTCTTTTCAACCGGAGTGCTAGCTGAATCCTTCTTACCCCTTGTGCCATTCTTTTAATTGTTTCGGAGGCAATATGTTGTTCCTTTTCATCAAGTATCATTCCATCTCCTCAAGTTTTTGATTCCTTTCATTTTCAGACGGAGTGCTGTCCAAATTCTGTCATTCTTATTCCTTGGCTATACCATTGCGGTGTCAAATTATTTTGTCATCCGTGAGCTCTCGCTTCATGTCTTTCAACCTTCAAGGTTCTCATAATGCTCCTTGTCCCTCTTTTCTAACGGAGTGTTTTCATCTTCGTTCATCTCCGTTGCATTCTTTCTTTCAACTTGTTCAACCTCTCAAGGTTCTTTGGTTTTCACTCGTTTGTCAAAGAAGCAACTTTGTTTTACCTCTTCCTCTTCCGTTTTTACCCGGGGATATCTCTAGGATCTCGGGTCGAGATCCTCTGTTAGTGTGGGAGAGTTGTGACGCCCGAGACCGACGTCCCAGAAGATTCCAGAAGCTTCCAGAAGATTCCAGATGTTCCGGGGTCTCCCGTGTGTTCTTTGTGCTTGTGTTATTTATTTTTTGCATCATGTCATCATGCCATCATGTCATTTTAATTTTTGCATCTCAACCTAAATAATTCGTGTGGACCTTCAGTCCATTTAAATCGAGGGAAGATGTCTTCTCTTTATAACATATAAAAGCCTCCTAATAAATATGGAGCTATATTAATAATTATTCCATTTGCTTCGGAATCACCGTAACACACTTGCATAATTTCCCCATGTCTTTCCACTTCGAGTTTCACCTTCAAAACCTTGCCAATAATTTTCTTTCCGTTGTTTTCGAGGCTCCTCCTAAAATTTAGACTCCGTTCAAACTCCTTATATTGCAAGCTAAATGTTTTAGTTTGCACTTCCTTTGTGTTGGAACTATTTTTGTTGGGTTGGTAATATCCCGTAAAGCCTTATAAAAATGTTCCATATTTTATTTTCCGTTCTTTGCCTCTTTTCTTTTTATTTTTGCTCTCTCTCTCTCTTTTATTTCTGTTTAAGAAGTAATAAGAAGAGCAGATTCCAGCCCAGGCCTCCCTTCAGGCCCAGGCCGCGGCCTCTCCTTCCCCTCCGTCCAGCGGCAGGCGCCCGCGCCTCGAGCCCTGCAGCCCCCTCGCCAGGAGCGGCGGCCTCCCCGACCCCTCCTCCAGGCGAGCGCGCGCCCGCGCCCAAGCTCAACAGCCCCGGGCCCTTCCTCGCCTCCAGGAGCCGCGGCCCCGAGCGCCCCTCCTCCAGCCGGGCGCGTCCCCCTCTGCTCCGTCCGCCAGCGACGATCCGGCCGCGTCGCCGTCCTGCTGCCCTCATGGCCTCCACCGACGGCCTCCTTCTTCATCTCACCAAGGAGCTCCCTGCCTCGCCCGGATCCGTCTTCCTCCGTCCGCGCGCGAGATCTTGCTGCAGCCGTGGCCTCGTCTCCGTGCAGCCTTGTTTTGCTGCTGTAGTTTGTTTTTTTTGTTTTGTGTGCTTTGTGCGGTAATTTTGACAGATGACCCGTGTATGACTACCGGCGACCCGACCAAGTACCTCTTCACGTGATGTTGAACGGCTACGAACTCGGGAACGACTACATGAACGAGTACCCCTACCGATGCGACAAGTACCACTACTTCCACTACCGTCGCAAACGGGAACCCCCAAGTACCACTACGAACGCCGACGCGACAAGTACCCCGACATCGACGACCCGAACGACTACCGTCGCGTGTACCACTACCGTCGCCCCGTGTACCACGACTCGTGTAGCATCTACTTCATCTATGACTCGAACCCCTCCGATAACGCACGCTTCAAAGGTATAACGAGACGACCCCGTGGATGACCCTTGAATGCTTGTGTTGTATGTAATGCTCCTCGTGTGTGCTTCGTGTCCGCTTCATCCGTTGTCATGTTCCTCGGTTGCCTCGTCGCCGACTCGTGGGAACCCGGTAACGGGATCACCCCACCTCTTTCATCTCGTTTGACTCGCTCATGCCAGCTTACCTTTTGCATCGGACTCTCAACGAGATACCGGTACCGATATGTTGCGTGGCATCATTTTCGGATCGTTGCCGTGGCACTTTTCCCTTTCACCACGGTGACAATGCTTCTTATCTCTTTTAAGTCAACCTTTTAATAAAAACTTGCATAAACTTGATCATGTCATCCGCATCATGTTAACAACACTAAAATGTTTAATTGTTGTTGCTTATAATTATTAAACATGCTTATGGGGATTTTCCGGATATGTTGTTGTTATTCTCCGGCCTCATTTAAATTGTCTTAATAGTGTAGTTTCTTTATGCTTCACCTCTTGCCATGCTAAAAACATTTAATCTTGTCTTGTAAATAATTGAGAGTCAACTAAATAATTAAATGTGGTGTTTCGTCAATATGCAACTCGTTGCATATTGATCTCCACTTAACTTGTAGATTTGTTTGTGCACTTTGCCATGCCATGCATATTTAAACCGGACATGCATCATATTTGCTTGTGCATCATGCCATGTTGTTGCTTGTGTGTTTACCGTGTTGTTCTTTCTTTCCGGTTGCTTCTCTTGTTAGCTTCGGTTCCGTTCCGGAGTTGTGAGGATCCGCTCGACTGTTGCTCCGTCTTCTTCTTGGATCCGTTCTTCTCCCTTGTGGAATCCCAGGCAAGATGACCGAACCCGGATATCATTACTATTTTTGCCTATTGCTAGAAGTCTCGATCTAGTTATGCCTCGATGCCCATGTCTTTCTTGTCAGCCTCCTACTTGTAACCAATTGCCATGTTTAACCACCCTACCTACGCAAACCGTTGCTTGGCTAAGTACGCTTCGCTCAGCCCCTCTTATAGCATTGTTAGTTGCAGGTGAAGATTGAAGATGCTTGCTTCATGTTGAAGTTTGGTTGGGTTATATCACACTATATAAATGCTTAAAAATGAAATCATCTATATACTGGCAGGGTGGAAGGCTAAGCCTTTTGCTTGGTGTTTTGTTCCACTCTTGCCGTTAGGAACCGTATAAACCGGTGTTATGTTCCTTGATTATGCGTTCCTAACACGGTTGGGGTGTATGGGACCCCCTTGATAAACCGCTAAGTGCTAAGTCTTTTCCAGCAAATCCCAACATTGGTACTATTTGCCTCATAATAACAACTTAATTAATTAATTAAATTTGCATAGAGGGTCGCTCCCTCGAGGATCCTTTATTTCTACATAGCAGGGGGGGCCAGTGCTGATGGCGTTGGTCCCAAACGGGGAGCCTGCGGGGCCGCCTTGGGGCAACCCGAGGTATTTGGTATACCCGTAGCTTCGCCCATCCGGTCGTGTCCCGAGACTTAGATACGCGCGGCTACTATCAGGGTGTCGACACGCCGGGAGGATTTGCTGGATTAGCCTTACCTTAGTTCGGTTTAACTTGAGCACGGGATTCCGAGAATACTCGGGTCTTCCCAACTATGGAGTTGCGACTCCGCGGATCGTGGGCTTGTAATGGGTCAAGTTGGAACACCCCTGCAGGGTTTGAACTTTCGAAAGCCGTGCCCGCGGTTATGTGGCAGATGGGAGCTTGTTAATTCCGGTTGTAGATAACTTGGCACAATGTTACTAATACACTACCAGCGTGTGTACCGTGACTGTCAATTTCCGAATAGGGGTTCGGGAGTTGAACACGGTGGGGTTATGTTTGACCGGCTTTAGCTAGGATCACTTCGTGATCATCTTTCGACCGATGCTCTTCTCTTCCCGCTCTCTTTTACTTAAGTTAGTGCTAGTTGCTGCTGCAGACTCTTGTTTGTTCCTTCACCTCATATTCTTTATTCAGCCTTGTCCTCACCCAAGGCTTAAATAGTCTTGTTACCCGGGAACGGGATTGCTGAGTCCTCTGTGGCTCACAGTTACTTCACCACACCAGATGCAGGTTCAGCCGTGTACGATGCAGGAGCTGGTTCAGTGCTTCACCAGGAGCTCGTTGAAGAGTGTGGCTGTTTGCTTGTGACGTTTCGATGCTCAGTAGTGGTTTCTACTAGGATTCGATCTTGGCCTGTGGCTTTATGTTGTTTTGGTATCTTTCTTTTGGTTCTTCGCCCGTAGTCGGGTTGTGATGTTTTGAATGATGTTTGGTTATGTAATGTATTGTGTGAAGTGGCGAGTGTAAGCCAACTATCTCCTTTTGCAATTAATCCCTCTTTTACATGAGTTGTGCAAAGATACCAAACTTGAGATCATTCTAGGATGGACTTATGCCTTTAAGTCGTGCCTCGACACGTAGGAGGTATAACTCCATCCTGGGCATTACATGTAGTCCCATCACGATCTCCAGGGATGTCTCTATGACAAACATACACTCTCTCCTCCCCATGTCTGCATTTTCTCCGTACGTCTCTCTCGACCTCTCTCCCTTGTTTGTCAGACCCCTCTTGGCCACGTGCTAGGGGTCTTGCTCTCTCGGTTGCAAACAACCACACATTATCTCCTCACCTTGCTTCCGTTGTCGAAGATGCATGTGTGATATGTTTGCATAAGACACACACGTTTTTTCTCGACTTTTATAGAGTGTTGTCCATGTCTCTTTCACACACGCACACACACTTTTTTCACTCACTCTTTCTATTTCACTCTCTCTCTCTCTCTCTCTAGTTAGAGACTCTCTCACGTCCATAAGCATATGGATGTTTTGAGAAGTCAAACCTCAGAAAAGTTTGACCAGGTATATGCGGAGAAAAACATTTACATCAGGAAAGATCATTACATTCATCACAACATGTACTTACTTCATACTATCATTTATCTTTGGTATTGTAGATATAAGTAATTTCTTTATAAACTTGGTCAAAGTTTCAAAAGTTTGACTTTTTAAAAAATGTCGGAACTACATTATCGAATGGAGGGAGTAGCTCTTTCTCTCTCTCTCTCTCTCTCTGCTATCTCTCACGGGCCTCCCCTCTCACACGAACACTCTATACCAACGGATTATATGCTCACTGTGTCAGCGTATAGCTCCGTATATTGTTTAGTTGATCAGTCAACCAGTCCACATGCTACCTTGTCAGCTCGTGTTCTATATCTTCGTGTGCTGGCCCATGTGGCAGTGGGTGAAAATAAGTAAACTAGAGGCCCATCTGACACGCGGTGAAGTAAGCAAAGTTGAAACCACTCGGGGTAGCACCCCGCACGCTAGTAAATTGAGGGCGCATTGAGGACTGAGGCAATAAAAAACACTTGTATGGGAGAGTGAGAGGCTGGTGTAGTTGGTTTGATTGATTTGTTTATGCATGTGGGTCTTTGTGCACAGCGGTGCCAACTCTCTCACATCACGAGAGCGGTGCCAAAATCTTTTGATTTGACATCGATGCGTATTATGTGGCATACTTTTGCGAAATATGGCATCGGCCACATAGTGGAAGGCAACAAATGCCCAAGCTCTTCACGTACTCCTAGATAAATGAGAGGAAAGAGAGAGAGAGAGAGAGAGAGAGAGAGAGAGAGAGAGAGAGAGAGAGAGAGAGAGAGTGAAAAAATATCACTAGCCAGCCAACCCTATCGTATGAGCGAATGATATTGGTACCTCTTATGACACGACAATCTTATACATCTAGCTGCTCTAATATGTTCTCTTCTTTTGCAGATAAAAAAAGACCCAAAAGTAAAAAATGTGCTGCACTATAACAATCTCATCGAATGCCTTGATCTCCATCTTATAGAAATTGATTTGATCGACTATCGAGGCAGGACATCTAAGATTAAATTGGCCAGGTTCTTTGTTCTGGAGGCAAGTGTGCTCAAGGTAATGAGGTTTGGCGTTCTCTGGCGCAACAATGAATGGCGTGCTGATCACCGCAAGCGTCTAAGCCTAAATGACAAAATATCTGCAGAAGCTGAATTTGTTTTTGAAATATCAAGCGACCAGAGACTCGAAAAGTTATTTGCCTATTAGTGACTTGTCAGGGCGGTGGATTTTAGTTTGTACGATAATGTTGCATCCACCTAAAGTAACGAAAGTTCTTACGTAAACTTCCTAGTAATTCCCTCTTCGTAGGTGCAACATTACTCCTAACATTTGTAATATCGGTTTGAAACTTGTAATATTGCCGTGTCCTATTCCTGTGTTTTCAAAATCCCGCGAATCAAACAGGTCCTGAGTTGGTGATGATGTTGTGCCTGCCATCTTTCACCAATAGCCGTCGGATCTAGATCTGACGCATACAAACCAAACTTCTCCAGTTTTGCAAAAAGATGCCCGCACTTGTTCCCTATTTACAAACAACTCCTTGTCTCTCACAATCAGCCTTATCTCCTCCCCACCACATCTAGAAGGCCATGGAAAAATCTGGTGCGATGGCCGCTGTCGGCGCCGTCCACCCCCCAATCTTGGTGATTCGTGCAATGCACGGGCATCTACGCATGGGAAATTATGTCGAACACGGCTAGTTGTAAGCAGGATAGGTCTATAGCCATGATGATAGTGACTGCAGACGGTGAGGCTGACTATGGTATGCCGAACACGGCGCCTATACTCAGGTGTCATCTCCGGTGTATGGTCTTGTCACTTCACTGAGGAGCAACACGTAATAATTTGACCAACGGGTAGTACATTGCTACTACATTGGTAGTACTACAACTACTAGTACTAGCACCACCGTCTGGATTTAGTAGTACTACCACGTCCATCTGGATTTAGTATTTGACTAGCAATATCTAGTAATTCATGTCACAAAAAATGTACTACTCCCTCTGTAAATAAATACATGGTGTATTGTTTTATTCCTATCGGCGATATAACTTAATGTCTTTTTGCTACTTAATAGGATTAAGCAATTAACTAACCACTGCATGTGATGTTTGATAGTCTCAAGTCATTGAAAGCATGCACGGGCACGGAGGGGGATGCAACTTCATTGACTTACTGCGCCTGCCTTTGGGTGTATGACACATGGGCCCAACGGGTGGCTGGCCAACCTGTCATACAGCCAAAGGCAGGTGCAGTAGAGTGGCGAGGAGTAGATGGCCAACACGCACGTGAATTCAACGCAGTCTGCACTAAAAGAAATATGCCCTAGATGCAATAATAAAGTTGTTATTTGTATTTCCTTATATCATGATAAATGTCTTTTATTCATGCTAGAATTGTATTAACCAGAAACTTAGTACATGTGTGAATACGTAGACAAAACAGTGTGTCCCTAGTATGACTCTACTAAACTAGCTTATTGATCAAAGATGGTTATGTTTCCTAGCCATAGACATGAGTTGTCATTTGATCAATGAGATCACATCATTAGGAGAATGATGTGATGGACAAGACCCATCCGTTAGCTTAGAACTATGATCGTTTAGTTTTACTGCTATTGCTTTCTTCATGACTTATACATGTTCCTATGACTATGAGATTACGCAACTCCCGTATACCGGAGGAACACCTTGTGTGCTATCAAACATCACAACGTAATTGGGTGATTATAAAGATGCTCTACAGGTGTCTCCGAAGGTGTTCGTGGTGTTGGCATAGATCAAGAATAGGATTTGTCACTCCGAGTGTCAGAGAGGTATCTCTGGGCCCTCTCGGTAGTACACATCATAATAAGGCTTGCAAGCAAATGACTAATGAGTTATTCACGAGATGATGTATTACGGAACGAGTAAAGAGAATTGCGGGTAACGAGATTGAACTAGGTATTAAGATACCGACGATCGAATCTCGGGCAAGTAACATACCGATGACAAAGGGAACGACGTATGTTGTTATGCGGTTTGACCGATAAAGATCTTCGTAGAATATGTAGGAGCCAATATGAGCATCCAGGTTCCGCAATTGGTTATTGACCGGAGATGAGTCTCGGTCATGTCTACATAGTTCTCGAACCCGTAGGGTCCACACGCTTAACGTTTGATGACGATCAGTATTATGAGTTTATAAGTTTTGATGTACCGAAGGTAGTTCGGAGTCCCGGATGAGATCACAGACATGACGAGGAGTCTCGGAATGTCCGAGATGTAAATATTGATATATTGGACGACTATATTCGGACACCGGAAGTGTTCCGGAAAGTTTCGAAATAAACCGGAGTGCCGGGGGGTTATCAGAACCCCCTGGGGAAGCTAAGGGCCCTAATGGGCTTTAGTGGAAAGAGATAGGGCCGGCCAGGGCTGGGCCGCGCGCCCCTCCCCCTTGGTCCGAATTGGACAAGGAAAGGAGGGGGAGGCGCCCCTTTCCTTCTCCCTCTCCCTCTCCTTCCTTCCCCCTCTCTCCTTCTTGGTGGATTCCTACTAGGAATAGGATTGGAATCCTATTCCTAGTAGGATTGCCTCTCTAGGGCGCGCCATAGAGGGGCGGCCGGCCTCCCCCTTGCTACTTTATATACGGGGGCAGGGGGCACCTCTAGACACATAAGTTGATCTCTCCAGCCGTGTGCGGTGCCCCCCTCCACAGAAACACACCTCGGTCATACCGTTGAAGTGCTTAGGCCAAGCCCTGCGCCGGTAACTTCATCATATCTATCACCACGCCGTCGTGCTGACGAAACTCTCCCGTGAAGCTCAACTGGATCAAGAGCTCATGGGACGTCATCAAGCTGAATGTGTGCTGAACGCGAAGGTGCCGCACGTTCGGTGCTTGATCGGTTGAAACGCGAAGAAGTTCGACTACATCAACCGCATCACTAGACGCTTCCGCTTTCGGTCTACGAGGGTACGTAGACACACTCTCCCCTCTCGTTGCTATGCATCTGGTAGATAGATCTTTCATGATTGTAGGAAAATTTTGAAATACTACGTTCCCCAACAGTGGCATCAAAGCCAGGTCTATGCGTAGATGATATGCACAAGTAGAACACAATGAGTTGTGGGCGATAATAGTCATACTGCTTACCAGCATGTCATACTTGGGTTCAGCGGTATTGTGAGATGAAGCGGCCCGGACCGACATTACGCGTACGCTTACGCGAGACTGGTTTCACCGTTATGAGCACTCGTTGCTTAAAGGTGACTGGCGGGTGTCTGTCTCTCTCACTTTAGCTGAATCGAGTGTGGCTACGCCCGGTCCTTGTGAAGGTTAAAACAACACATACTTGACGAAAAATCGTTGTGGTTTTTGTATGCGTAGGTAAGAACGGTTTTTGCTAAGCCCGTAGCAGCCACGTAAAACTTGCAACAACAAATTAGAGGACGTCTAACTTGTTTTTGCAGGGCATGTTGTGATGTGATATGGTCAATACATGATGAGTTATATGTTATTGTATGAGATGATCATGTGTTGTAAAGTTATCGGCAACTGGCAGGAGCCATATGGTTGTTGCTTTATTGTATGAAATACAGTCGCCATGTAATTGCTTTACTTTATCACTAAGCGGTAGCGATAGTCGTGGAAGCAATAGTTGGTGAGACGACAATGATGCTACGATGGAGATCAAGGTGTCGCGCCGGTGACGAAGGTGATCATGACGATGCTCTGGAGATGGAGATCAAAATCACAAGATGATGATGGCCATATCATGTCACATATTTTGATTGCATGTGATGTTTATCTTATTTTGCTTCTTATTTTGCTTAGTACGACGGTAGCATTATAAGATGATCCCTTACAAAATTTCAAGGTATAAGTGTTCTCCCTGAGTATGCACCGTTGCAAAAGTTCGTCGTGCTGAGACACCACGTGATGATCGGGTGTGATAAGCTCTATGTTCATATACAACGGGTGTAAGCCAGTTTTGCACACGCAGAATACTCGGGTTAAACTTGACGAGCCTAGCATATGCAGATATGGCCTCGGAACACTGGAGACCAAAAGGTCAAGCGTGAATCATATAGTAGATATGATCAACATAAGATGTTCGCCATTGAAAACTACTCCATCTCACGTGATGATCGGACATGGTTTAGTTGATTTTGATCACGTGATCATTTAGATGACCAGAGGGATGTCTTTCTAAGTGGGAGTTCTTTAGTAATATGATTAATTGAAATTTAATTTATCATGAACTTAGTCCTGATAGTTTTTGCATATCTATGTTGTTGTAGATCAATGGTTCGTGCTACCGTTCCTTTAAATTTTAATGCATTCCTAGAGAAAGCTAAGTTGAAATATGATGGTAGCAATTACACGGACTGGGTCCGTAACTTGAGGATTATCCTCATTGCTGCACAGAAGAATTATGTCCTTGAAGCACCGCTAGGTGAGAAGCCCCCTCTCGCTAATGTAGACGCTTTGAACGTCTGGCGACGCGGTCTGATGACTACACGATAGTTCAGTGTGCCATGCTTTACGGCTTAGAACCGGGACTTCAACGACGTTTTGAACGTCATGGAGCATATGAGATGTTCTAGGAGTTGAAGTTAATATTTCAAGCAAATGCTCGAATTGAGAAATATGAGATTTCCAATAAGTTCTATAGCTGCAAGATGGAGGAGAATAGTTCTATCAGTGAACACTTGCTCAGAATGTCTGGGTACTACAATCATATGACTCAACTTGGTTGTAAAGTTGATGAGGATAGTGTTATTGATAGAGTTCTTCAATCAGTGCCACCAAGCTATAAAGGCTTCGTGATGAACTATAATATGCAAGGGATGCAAAAGACATTCCCGAGCTCTTCGCTATGCTCAAGGCTGCGGAGGTAGAAATCAAAAAGGAGCATCAAGTGTTGCTGGTTAACAAGACAACTAGTTTCAAGAAAAAGGGCAAGGGAAAGACGGGGACCTTCAAGAAGATTAGCAAGACAATTGCTACTCCCGTGAAGAAACCCAAGTCTGGAGCCAAGCCTGAAACTGAGTGCTTCTACTGCAAAGGGACTGGACACTAGAAGCGGAACTGCCCCAAGTATTTGGTGGATAAGAAGGATGGCAAGGTGAACAAAGGTATATGTGATATACATGTTATTGATGTGTACCTTACTAATACTCGTAGTAGTACCTGGGTATTTGATACCGGTTCGGTTGCTAATATTTGTAACTCGAAACAGAGACTACAGATTAAACGAATATTGGCTAAGGACGAGGTGACGATGCGCGTGGGAAATGGTTCCAAAGTCGATGTGATCGCCATCGGCATGCTACCTCTACATCTACCTTCGGGATTAGTTTTAGACCTGAATAATTGTTATTTGGTGCCAGCGTTAAGCATGAACATTACATCTGGATCTTGTTTGTTGCAAGACGGTTATTCATTAAAATCTGAGAATAATGGTTGTTCTATCTTTATGAATAATATCTTTTATGGTCATGCACCCTTGAAGAGTGGTCTATTCTTGTTGGATCTCGATTGTGGTGATACACATATTCATAATATTGAAGCCAAAAGATGCAAGGTTAATAATGATAGTGCAACTTATTTGTGGCATTGCCGTTTAGGTCATATTGGTGTAAAGCGCATGAAGAAACTCCATAGTGATGGACTTTTGGAATCACTTGATTATGAATCACTTGGTGCTTACGAACCATGCCTCATGGGCAAGATGACTAAAACTCCGTTCTCCGGAACATTGGAGCGAGCAACAGATTTGTTGGAAATCATACATACTGATATATATGGACCGACGAGTGTTGACGCTCGCGGCGGGTATCGTTATTTTCTGACCTTCACTGATGATTTGAGCAGATATGGGTATATCTACTTGATGAAACACAAGTCTGAAACATTTGAAAAGTTCAAAGAATTTCAGAGTGAAGTAGAGAATCATCGTAACAAGAAAATAAGTTTCTACGATCTGATCGTGAAGGTGAATATTTGAGTTACGAGTTTGGTCTTCATTTGAAACAATGTGGAATAGTTTCACAACTCACGCCACCCGGAACACCACAGCGTAATGGTGTGTCCTAATGTCGTAACCGTACTTTATTAGATATGGTGCGGTCTATGATGTCTCTCACCGATTTACCACTATCGTTTTGGGGTTATACTTTAGAGACAGCTGCATTCACGCTAAATAGGGCACCATCTAAATCCGTTGAGATGACGCCTTATGAACTGTGGTTTGGCAAGAAACCAAAGTTGTCGTTTCTTAAAGTTTGGGGCTACGATGCTTATGTGAAAAAGCTTCAACCTGATAAGCTCGAACCCAAGTCGGAGAAATGTGTCTTCATGGGATACCCAAAAGAGACTGTTGGGTACACCTTCTATCACAGATCCGAAGGCAAGATATTCATTGCTAAGAAAGGATCCTTTCTAGAGAAGGAGTTTCTCTCGAAAGAAGTGAGTGGGAGGAAAGTGGAACTTGATGAGGTAATTGTACCTTCTCCTGAATTGGAAAGTAGTACATCACAGAAACTAGTTCCAGTGATTCCTGCACCAATTAGTGAGGAAGCTAATGATGATGATCATGAAACTTCACATCAATTTTCTGTTGAACTTCGTAGATCAACCAGAGTACGTTCCGCACCAGAGTGGTACGGCAACCCAGTTCTGGAAGTCATGTTACTAGACCATGATGAACCTACAAACTATGAGGAAGCGTTGATGAGCCCAGATTCCGCAAAATGGCTCGAGGCCATAAAATCTGAGATGGGATCCATGTATGAGAACAAAGTATAGACTTTGGTTGACTTGCCCGATGATCGGCAAGCCATCGAAAATAAATGGATCTTCAAGAGGATGACCGACGCAGACGGTAATGTTACTGTTTACAAAGCTCGACTTGTTGCGAAAGGGTTTCGACAAGTTCAAGGAGTTGACTACGATGAGACTTTCTCACCCGTGGCGATGCTTAAGTCTGTCCAAATCATGTTAGCAATTGCCGCATTTTATGTTTATGAAATCTGGCAAATGGATGTCAAAACTGCATTCCTGAATGGATATCTCAAAGAAGAGTTGTTTATGATGCAACCAGAAGGTTTTGTCGATCCTAAAGGTACTAACAAAGTGTGCAAACTCCAGCGATCCATCTATGGACTGGTGCAAGCATCTCGGAGTTGGAATATACACTTTGTTGAGGTGATCAAAGCATATGGTTTTATATAGACTTTTGGAGAAGCCTGTATTTACAAGAAAGTGAGTGGGAGCTCTGTAGCATTTCTGATATTATATGTGGATGACATATTGTTGATTGGAAATGATATAGAATTTCTGGATGGCATAAAAGGATACTTAAATAATAAGTTTTTAATGAAAGACCTTGGTGAAGCTGCGTACATATTAGGCATCAAGATCTATAGAGATAGATCAAGACGCTTAATTGGACTTTCACAAAGCACATACCTTGATAAAGTTTTGAAGAAGTTCAAAATGGATCAGTCAAAGAAAGGGTTCTTGCCTATGTTAGACTTATAGCAAGGCACACATCAGGTCTGGTACACAGCATTGCATACATGATAGATCCTATGGCTGAGGCATAGGGAATGACTTTCATTTTCTCTCTATCTTCTGTAGTGGTCGGGCATTGAGTCTTACTCAACTTCATACCTGAAATACCTGAAGGTACCAAAGTAATCCAGGAGTGGATCACTGGACAGCGGTCAAGAACATCCTGAAATACCTGAAAAGGACGAAGGATATGTTTCTCGTATATGGAGGTGACAAAGAGCTCGTCGTAAACGGCTATGTTGATTCAAGCTTTGACACTGATCCGGATGACTCTAAGTCACAAACCGGATATGTATTTTTATTAAACGGTGGAGCTGTCAGTTGGTGCAGTTCCAAGCAGAGCGTCGTGGTGGGATCTACGTGTGAAGCGGAATACATAGCTGCTTCGGAAGCAGCAAATGAAGGTGTCTGGATGAAGGAGTTCATATCCGATCTAGGTGTAATACCTAGTGCATTGGGTCCAATGAAAATCTTTTGTGACAACACTGGAGCAATAGCCTTGGCGAAGAAATCCAGGTTTCACAAGAGAACAAAGCACGTCAAAAGATGCTTCAATTCCATCTACGATCTAGTCAAGGAGGGAGACATAGAGATTTGCAAGATACATACGGATCTGAATGTAGCAGAACCGTTGACTCCATGGGTGTTAGGATCATTATTTTGTAATCTAGATTATTGACTCTAGTTCAAGTGGGTGACTGAAGGAAATATGCCCTAGAAGCAATAATGAAGATGTTATTTGTATTTCCATATATCATGATAAATGTCTTTTATTCATGCTAGAATTGTATTAACCTAAAACTTAGTACATGTGTGAATACATAGACAAAACAGTGTGTCCCTAGTATGCCTCTACTAGACTAGCTTATTGATCAAAGATGGTTATGTTTCCTAGCCATACACATGAGTTTTCAATTGATCAACGAGATCACATCATTAGGAGAATGATGTGATGGACAAGACCCATCCGTTAGCTTAGCACTATGATCGTTTAGTTTTACTGCTATTGCTTTCTTCATGACTTATACATGTTCCTATGACTATGAGATTATGCAACTCCCGTATACGGGAGGAACATCTTGTGTGCTATCAAACGTCACAACGTAACTGGGTGATTATAAAGATGCTCTACAGGTGTCTCCGAAGGTGTTCGTGGTGTTGGCATAGATCAAGAATAGGTTTTGTCACTCCGAGTGTCGGAGAGGTATCTCTGGGCCCTCTCAGTAATACACATCATAATAAGCCTTCCAAGCAAATGACTAATGAGTTAGTCACGGGATTATGTATTACGGAACGAGTAAAGAGACTTGCCGGTAACGAGATTGAACTAGGTATTGAGATACCAACGATCGAATCTCGGGCAAGTTACATACCGATGACAAAGGGAACGACGTATGTTGTTATGCGGTTTGACCGATAAAGATCTTCGTAGAATATGTAGGAGCCAATATGAGAATCTAGGTTCCGCTATTGGTTATTGATCGGAGAAGAGTCTCGGTCATGTCTACATAGTTCTCGAACCCGTAGGGTCCGCACGCTTAACGTTTGATGACGATCGGTATTATGAGTTTATAAGTTTTGATGTACCGAAGGTAGTTCGGAATCTCGGATGAGATCACGGGCATGACGAGCAGTCTCGGAATGTCCGAGACGTAAAGATTGATATATTGGACGACTATATTCGGACACCGGAAGTGTTCCGGAAAGTTTCGGAATAAACCGGAATGCCGGGGTGGTTATCGGAACCCCTCGGGGAAGCTATGGGCCCTAATGGGCTTTAGTGGAAAGAGAGAGGGTCGGCCAAGGCTGGGCCGCGTGCCCCTCCCCCTTGGTCCGAATTGGACAAGGAAAGGAGGGGTGGCGCCCCTTTCCTTCTCCCTCTCCCTCTCCTTCCTTCCCCCTCTCTCCTTCTTGGTGGATTCCTACTAGGAATAGAATTGGAATCCTATTCCTAGTAGGATTGCCTCTCTAGGGCGCGCCATAGAGGGCCGGCCGGCCTCCCCCTTGCTCCTTTATATACGGGGGCATGGGGCACCTCTAGACACACAAGTTGATCTCTTCAGCCGTGTGCGGTGCCCCCCTCCACATAAACACACCTCGGTCATACCGTTGCAGTGCTTAGGAGAAGCCCTGCGTCGGTAACTTCATCATATCCGTCACCACGCCATCGTGCTGATGAAACTCTCCCGTGAAGCTCAACTGGATCAAGAGCTCGTGGGACGTCATCAAGCTGAACGTGTGCTGAACATGGAGGTGCCGTACATTCGGTGCTTGATCGGTTGAAATGCGAAGAAGTTCGACTACATCAACCGCTTCACTAGACGCTTCCGCTTTCGGTCTATGAGGGTACGTAGACACACTCTCCCCTCTCGTTGCTATGCATCTGGTAGATAGATCTTGCGTGATCGTAGGAAAATTTTGAAATACTACGTTCCCCAACATGCACTTCTCATATAAAGGCTCCCACCAGTCCAATCTACGAAATCCTACGCACCTACGCACCCAAGGGCAAGAGTGATCACTCCAATCGCAAGTCAGTTGACTAAGAGCTAGACCCATGGAGGCGATGAGCGCGAGCATCAGCCGGCTGTGCCAGATGGTCCACGACGCCAACCTACGGCCCGACACCGAGGAACGTCTCCAGGTAGTGCTTGAGGCCGCCGGGGTGAGGGGCCGCTTGGACGACAGCTTTGTCTCCTTGTTCGACGAGGTCCTCGTCGGCTTCCTCGACAAGTTCACCATCGTCAAGAAGCTCACAGACGACCTTGACGTACGCCTCCAGCCCACGCGCTCAGGCTCTGCGATGCCTGCCACCCTCAACGGCCTCTATGGTAACAACCTCTTCGACGCACTGGTGGCCCTGCGACTGCCCGCCGTCGCGCCGGAGAATGTCCACCTTGAGGCCGCGCTCGCCGCGTAGTGCCTGGCACAGCAAGACACCATTGACATAATCACCCATGACTATCGGCAAACCCCCACCCCTCCTACCACGTGATGGCTGGGAAAACTGGAGGGAGAAGAGATGGTTGTAGCACGGACTCCAAGAAAATTGGTGTCGGATGGGACTCATGTGGGTGGCGTGTGCCGTACTACTAGACATGAATGCTATAGTTATGGCCCATGCCACCCCACTAGATCGAGGTGTTGGTTGCGTAGAACAAATTTCCTGGAGTACGTGCTCAACCCTCCTCTATCTATCTTCTCAGCTAGCCACCAGACGCGCGGAGCCCATCGTCTGTTTGCTCATATGCGATCCCACATGTCAGTGAAAACGCAAGAGGACCCACTGAACCTGCACATCTTTCCCCTCGACGTGATGGTGATGAAAAACAAATCCAATAAACATCTTCGGTGGCCGCTTTTGGACTTACTCAAGAGTAGTAAGATTCTATTTACAGTTTAACCCAAGATGCACATCATGTGGCTTCAACTACCACTCTATTTTCTTGCATGACACGACCTGGATGCTGGATGTCCCACGTGTCGTCAAAAGGAGGAAGAACTCGACCAAATCTTCGGTTGTGCTCTCGGATTAGACTAGTTGTGCTAACTTAAAATTTTATTGTGTAGAATGGATGCAAGTTTTGGTATTGGGAAGAAGAGTACAACGATATATTGATAGAGCGCAATTTAGTAGATGTTCTAGCACTTTTAGCTAGCATAGAGGCTAGAGATGAGACTAGTGCACTTGTTGATAAAATAGAGGCTAGACACGTCTACTTCCTTACACTCGAAGAAGAAAGAAGCACGCGGGATCGAGCCTCCGCAGATCAACAATGAATGTATCAAGAAGGCACTAATCCAAATTACAGGAGCAGTTATGGAAGTTGGATATCTTCTAAAATGTATTCTTGTGGTTCTTGTTTTTCTAGTCAAAATTTTGGTGATGTATTTCCATGTACCAAAAAATCAATGATGAAAAAAAGATATGTGTTTGCAAAGAAAAATGTACGCGGCTTGGATGCGTCCGCGCGTTCGGTGCACGACCACCGCATCCGAGAAATGGCCCGGACACGAATCCATTGCCCAACCCAAACAGACAGAATCCGGGCAAAACGGAGGTTCGTTTGGGGTCGTGTGTTGGAGTTGGCCTTACAAGTGGGACCACGGTTAAGGAAACCGACTATCGGCAAACCCTCACCTCGCCCGCCGTGCGATGGCTGAGTTAGAGAAATGACGAGGTTGAAGAGATTGATGTAGCACGGACTCCAACAAATATGGTGTCAGATGGAAGTCCTGCTGGTGGCGTGTGCCATACTCCTGGATGTGAATGCTTGTTCTGGCCCATGCCACCCTACTACTCCTACTACTTATAGTAGTAGAATCGAGGATCGAGGTGCTCGTTATGTACAACGAACACATTAACATATGGCCCACCTCACACTGTGGCCAAATTTCCTGGAGTCTGTGCTAGGTTAAAAAGTGTTCTTTGTGAGGATGGATGGCTGGTCTCAAGTTTTAAACTTGTTGTATTACGTACGTAGACGTAGAGATAGTGCAGCATGTGAAGCTAGTACAAATAGTGTATTATTGTTGATTGGCCTCATCCGATAACCTGTTGCAATGCACGTACAATTATGTATTCGGAAAATATATTTTTTCCTCGTCGCAGCACCCACTCAGAGAAGCGACTGAAAGCCATTCATAAATTTAGTAAGTTTATCACAGGCATATCATTTTATTACCTACAACAGGTCATCAACCCACAACGACAACGAGGATACATTATAAATACTACAGTTTTCATCACACAACAAATAACAAGCAATGAAATGAACTTCAACTCAACCAATCCTCGGTGTTGGAAAAGCTTGCTTTGAACCACTCATTAGTCTCCAACGTATCTATAATTTTTTATTGTTCCATGCTATTATTTATGATGTTTTGGAAGTTTAATGGGCTTTGTTATACACTTTTATATTATTTTTGGGACTAACCTATTAACCCAAAGGCCCAGTCCATATTGCTGTTTTTTTGCCTATTTCAGGGTCTTACAGAAAAGGAATATCAAACGGAGTCCAAACGGAATGAAACTTCGGGAGAGATATTTTTGGAGCAAAATATGCATGGGAGACTTGAGAACTACGGAATAGGGCTGATGTGGCGTCCACGTGGGCCCCATGTTTGGCCCTCGGTGCCCTCCTTCCTCCTATATATACCTACGTACCTTGAAACCATCAGAACAACAAAGAAAACCCTAGTTCCACTGCCGCAACCTTCTGTTCCCGTGAGATCCCATCTTGGGGCCTGTTCCGGAGCTCCGCCGGACGAGGGATCTACCACGGAGTGCTTCTACATCATCATCATCGGCTCACCATGAGTTGTGAGTAGTTTACCACAGACCTTTGGGTCCATAGTTAGTACCTAGATGGCTTCTTCTCTCTCTTTGGATCTCTATACCAAGTTCTCCTCGGTCCTCGAGGAGATCTATTCGATGTAATCTCTTTTTTCGGTGTGTTTGTCGAGATCCGATGAATTGTGGGTTTATGATCAAGATTATCTATGAGAAATATTTGGTTCTTTTCTGAACTCTTTTATGTATGATTATAATATCCTTGCAAGTCTCTTCAAATTATTGGTTTGGTTTGGCCTACTAGATCTATAGTTATTGCAATGGGAGAAGTGCTTGGCTTTGGGTTCAATCTTGCGGTGTCCTTTCCCAGTGACAGTAGGGGTAGCAAGGCATGTATTGTATTATTGCCATCGAGGATAAAAAGATGGGGTTTATATCATGTTATTTGAGTTTATCCCTCTACATCATGTCATCTTGCTTAAGGCGTTACTCTGTTCTTATGAACTTAATACTCTAGATGCATGCTGGATAGCGGTCGATGTGTGGAGTAATAGTAGTAGATGCAGAATCGTTTCGGTCTAATCGTCTCAGATGTGATGCCTATATATAATGATCATGCCTAGATAGTCTCATAATTATTCGCTTTTCTATCAATTGCTCGACAGTAATTCGTTCACCCACCGTAGAGTTATGCTATCATGAGAGAAGCCACTAGTGAAACCTATGGCCCCCGGGTCTATTCTCAACATATCAATCTACAATCTACTTTACTTTTCCGTTTTTACTTTCTGTTCTTATATCAAAAAATACCAAAAATATCAAACTATCATATCTATCATATCTCACTTTAGTAAGTGACCGTAAAGGGATTGACAACCCCTTATCGCGTTGGCTGCGAAGTTCTTATTCGTTTGTGCAGGTGCGAGGGACTCACGCGTGGTCTCCTACTGGATTGATACCTTGGTTCTCAAAAACTGAGGGAAATACTTACACTACTGTGTTGCATCACCCTTTCCTCTTCGAGGGAATACAACTCAAGCTCAAGAAGTAGCAACCACAAGTGATTCCATGGGAAGGGCCAGCTAGTGTCAAGCTCGAGACGAACGCAGGACTAATCATCCAGGCTGAAGCGGCCTACTATATCATGACCAGGGTAGGGAGCCACCGCAATGTCCGACGTATAGATACGGTTGCTTCTCATAAATGGTAGTAATGTTGTGTCAACAGCAGTTGGATCGCCTTTCACCATCATTGGATAGTTTTGTCCAAGGAAGAGCGAGTTTTCTCCAAGACTATCAATACTGTACCAGGGAGAAGGTGTTGGCGCTAGCACACTAGTATCCATCCCGAATACCATGCAACGGGTGTTGGAGTAGGTCCGGAGAGTGCGACCATGGGAGACAACACCTGCTCCCTCGGTAGTAACATCAGCAGTGGGCTGTAAATAGACAAGAAGTGGTGATTCATTCGAATTAGTTGCCAGCCGCCAGTGAGCATATGGGCCCTGCTTGTCCTCATGCTCGTGATCATCACCATCGTCATCTCCCCCTTGGTTATAAAAAATTTCAAGTATAGGTGGTGGAATGTTCACAGGACCTTGGAATCACAAGAAGAAGGTTAATTAGTAGAGAAGGGAAACTTGCTAACTCGCATGCATGTGGATGAAACAATTATAATTACGGTGGAAGACAAACGTACCGAAACAATAAGGATCCCATGCAAAAAACAGTGCCACGAGCGGTGGCAGCAAACACAAGCCTCTCGTATTCAATTGCATCACAGTACACATCCGTGTATAGAAACTGATTTTTGAGCAATATCCATCCAGTCAAACCACGAAGGACAACAAAAAAATTGTCGAAGATAGCAACAACTTTATAGTTCTTGTAATTCCAAGAGCGGCTGGGAACTCAAGATATTGCTATCTTCTGTAGACGACAGTCACCATGATCATATTTGAACGTACGTCGATCATATGTATGCTCAACCTCAAGGCACTCAGAGATTTTTGGAAGTGGAATCCGCTGACGGGTGTACACATTCACAAGTTTCCACTCGCAATTGTACCCAATATAAACAACCCAATCTCCATTTGTGCCTGCCCAATGCTTGCCCTCAAGTGATGTCATCTTAACATCATACGTATCATTATCAAGCGGCATCAACTTGCACAAGGCGAGGCTTCCCTCGTCCCCGCACCGGTCAACAGGGTCACGGCGAAGAAGATAGGGGAGATCAAACCGCTCCTGGACGCTTGGGTTACTTGTAATGATGTTATTAGTTGAGTCAACAATGTTCTTCAACGAACCTTCCAGGCTAGCCGAGGTGATGACGTCGCACCGATCAATGAGTTCCCCCACCACGTCATCATTCAGATCGGGGCAACAATAATGGGGTCGTTTCCGGCTTGTTCCCTCCATGGATAAGACGACCGAACAATGGCAGAAGGAAGGGTGAAGGCAAATGGAGGAGGGAGGAAGAGCGTGCGACAGCAGTTCCAAATCGAGAGGGAAAGGCGAAGAGTCGATGGACGGTTGCCAGTTTGCCATGGTACACGAAGAGGCGCCCCGGCCTGCACGTCCTTTCGAAAATTATACAAAAGGGCTCGCCGTCGTCTCACTAACATGTTGGAATGGGACCACATGTCAATGAAACATGGTGTGTAATTTTTCGTGCAAAATGTGATCTGGCCGCGTTGGCCCGAGGTGCCGCATTAGTTATCGCTGAATAATATAAAATATTATGAGTGCAGACGCTCCACCCCGAGGTTTGTAGCTCCTTCTCGGTCGTCGGGAATCTATGTTCTCCCACTCTTTCGTTTAAGACATGAGCTTTGTTCATCCTGTTGCCGGCACACGGGACATCTATATGCCTCCATTTTACAAAATCATACTATATGCCTCCATGACATGCGGGACATCTAGCATCAAGGTGGCATGTCATGCAAAAAAATAGAGATATGCTGTGCGTAAGTGAGTCGTGCACTTCGATGGCACCTAGTACTACGCAATATTTTTCTCCTCGATGGCACGTGAATAGTGCATGTACTCAATGACAGAGAACGGGATGGTAGCCATGGACATGGTCGACCCTTTTTGAAGAGAGTACTAATAAAAATATATTTGAAGAGAGTACTAATGATAGAGTACGTAACTTTGATGTGTCCCGTCAACTCGCAGAACGACGATAAGCTTGCTTACTACGCCTTCTCCCTCGCCAACGCATGCGCGGTGGCTCGCAGCACGAGGAGAAACTTTTGCTTACAAGCGGTGGACGTGCAGCAGTTCATTTGGTGTCAGATTGCCAGAAGTAGTACCATCATTATTGTTCGACTTCCGGAAGAGTAGAAGAGCCAAGCGCAAGGTCACCTACTAACCTACAGTACTACTATAGCCAAAGCTGGTCCACCTTTTTAGAGCATGGTTAATTAATATAGGCGGCTCTTGCAGCGGCACATCATTTAGAGCAAGTACTCTCTTCGTAGGATCAAAGGAAGTGAAACAAAAGTTGGAGTGGATGCTAGATTGCCAATTAAAACATGATTACATAGGGAAAAAATCCTATAGCATTCTATCCTATGAATCAAACGACCAATGTAGGAAAATTATGAGGGGGTCTCTCCAACAGTGTTCCTCAGCTTGCACCTAGCATCACGGTGGTCGAACTTGGAGTCATTCATCTGGTACACGGGACCACATGTCAACGAAACATGGTGTGTAATTTCTCGTGCAAAATGCGATCTGGCCGCGTTGGCCCGAGTTGCCGCATTAGTTATCGACCTTTATTTTTTTAATGGCGTGCCATTCAGTTTTGAAGCACGACTAACTGGTACTGTTTGCAGAGAAAATATAAACTACTCTGCCACTACTCCACCTCTAGTACTAGTAGTATAAATAAGATATATAGGCTGGAGCTTCAGAGCTTTCTTGCTAAGGGCTGCCCACTTGCTTCTCACACTATCACCCTCTCTCCAGATCTAAAAAAGACGGCCTCTCTCTCCCTCCTCACCGGTGGTCACAGATCCGCCGGGGAAGAAAAGGACGTGCAACATTGACGCACTCATCGTCGGCGAGCGAGGTCACGCACTGACGACAAGGCCGTCCTCTCAGACCTAGCGCCCGCGCGGGATGGCCTCCGTCCCCAAGCTCACTGCCATAGTGCGTGCGGAGGACGACGACCACGAGCGAAGCCACTTCCCGCCGACCCTCAGGTATGCTACCTCTGTTCGAACCATACCCTTGTTCTATTGCCCCATCTGACACGTCGTTGCATGTGGATCCTTTTCCACTCCACCATCTTCCCAATTTGCTATCCTCTGCTCTGCTGGTCATGCAGACGAAAACCTTAATTTGCACTATTAAAGGAAACCCTACTTCATGCAGACTAATCCATGTCTGGGTTGAATAAGGAAAGAAAGGGAGACTGTATTGTCCATGAGAGTAGGCATCGAACCCGCATCTAGGTTGAAAAGGGGAAAATCAGTAGCTAAGGAACGAGTCTCATGTCTCTTGGTTGAAGAAGGGTAGAAAGGCATGACAACGCAATAGAGAATGGCCAGGTCGATCCGTTTGTTGTCCTCGCATAGGAAAAAGGTGGTTGAACATAACAAAAATGGGACGTAATCCACATATGCTGCCTGGATATTTGTTGCTGTGGGCAACCATACCTCCCTCACCACTCTATGCGTCCGTGGAGGTACATCATACTGGTGTGCCCACTGTCCGAATGGGTCTCCCATGCTCTTATTGCCACTTTTTTGCTGTTAGTATAATGCCAGCGGTGAAGTCAACCAATGCTACTGCTAAAGTGATGCCACATTTAACTAATGTCGCACTCAGTCTAATGCCACCGATAAATTTAAGCAATGCCATTTAATGTCTCTGGATTATTTCAGGGTTAGATATTGATTGTGGATGTATTAAAGATTTTTCAGCTAAGGCATTCTAATGTTGTTGCACAACCAGTATACCAACGATGAAACTTGTTACTACCTTTGGATTTTTGCACTGTTAATGCTTATAGATTACATACCTCACTTTCATGAGATAAGTCAATTTTTTTTTTGTACAGTGTCCCGAAAATGCTAAGGTGCGGATGTCATTTTATTTTGGTTAAACTGCACAAAAAATTATGAAGACAAGAGGAAAGGTCAAGAGTGGGCACCTCCTTATCCGGTTGTTCTCTTTTATTCTGTTGGTCAAGTTTTATGTTTAATCGACTATCAAGATTGGGATAGAAATTTTGAGGTCCTCTGGAGTTCGAAATGATATATACCTTCAAGGTACATGGTTTGCAAAAAAGTTATACTATCATTAGTTCATAATGCTAGTTACCTTCAGACTTTTGTATTTGGTTTAATGTTGTTGCCAGCTAGTATACCAATGCTGAAACTTGTTACCTTTACATTTTGTATCGTTAATGCTTATAGAAATCTTCAAGTGCTAGCTTATGGAGATCAGTTCAGTAAAACCATTATACTCTACCCCGTAATAAAATAATTACTCCACTGTTCCACTAGCTAGTGGATTAGTGTATATATGTACTATTTGAATGGTGTTGCATTAGCGTATCGACATATATAAGGTGTGGCAAGCTTTCCCAAAGCAACAAGTTTCAGTATTGGTATACTAGCTATGCAACAAGTTTCAGCATTGGTACAGAGGGTGTAGAGTTCACTCAAATACTGCCAGTAAAGCTAGCCACACCTTTGTTAAGATTGGGATAGCAATTTTTCATGTTCACCCGAGTTCGAAATGATATTTACCTTGAAGGTACAGGGTTTGCAATTTTTTAATACTACCATTAGTTAATAATGCTAGTTACCTTTAGACTTTTGTATTTGGTTTAATGCTCTTGCACAGCTAGTATACCAATGCTGAAACTTGTTACCTTTACATTTTGTATTGTTAATTCTTATAGAAATCTTCCAGTGCTAGAGCTTATGGAAGTCTTCCAGTGCTAGAGCTTATAGAAACCTTTTCCCATTAAGAAATTGGAATGCTTATATTTGTGAGTCTATACTTCAACTAGTGCCACTTTTATAGTAATCACACTTTCAATATCTATGCAAACAGGGATGCTCGATTTTAGTGGAACTGTCCAACTGGTTCAACGTTAGGAGCATGTTTTCTTCCAAACCTTTATATCCAATTGGTGGCACTATGAGCTGTTCATTAAGAAGGTACATGGTTTGCTACTATCTTGCTACTCTTTTTGTACAGTCATTAGATAGTAATACTAGTGGTTTGCATGTGAATTTATTGGCTGGGTGGACCTACATTGGAGGTGGAGGACAGGATTCAATGATTGGATGCTCAATTTCGGTTGTATTCATTTCACCTCTTCCATCACTGCGAACATGGATATCCTTGGTTTGATGAAGAATAGGCGCTATATTTCTGCTCTGAACAAGCAAATCAATTCAGTATGAAATTGTCCAGGGCAAAACATGACTGTATCAAATTGTCCAGTGCAAAACATGATGCTAAGCGGAAGAGACATGTTTAAACCGAAAATACAAGGTGGGGTATATGTTTACTAGCTGCTTGATATTTGTGCAGACAAAGATGTCTGCCCATTGCTATTTGGCAAACACACAAAGTGACCGCAATTTTGGTTGAACTGCACAAGAGAATAGTATAGTCAATGCATGCAGTTCCATTTGAAAATAGACACAGAAAGATTGGATAGTCACTTCATGGACCGCAGAAAAGTAGTATTGTACTATTTATTGGCCAACACTAGGTGCTTCGTTGCTTTGGTCTGATTATACAATGGGCATCATTTTGCCTAAGTTAAAGTTTGTATTCCAAAAATAGTCTCGCCGTGTGATCGAGAGAAGACCAAATCATATTGTAGTGGATGTTCCTCCATCATGTGTGGTTCATTCTGATGGTTCCACTTGTTGGTGAAACCACTTACGTTTGCAAGAGGAATTATAGACTTCACAAACAAATTTGTTTTTCAGTCTGTACTGAATGTTGGCCAAGAGAAGCATCCATGTTAGTAGGAAGAACATATGTTTTTTCTAGATCTTTGCTTTTGTAGCTACATATTTGTATATGATCTGTGAATCATTGAGATGCATTAACATGTTGATCTTATGTATGGGAATCGTACTAGTTGGTTTTAGTTGTGGCTGATCTTTGCTTTTGGAGCTACATATTTGTATATGATCTGTGAATCATTGAGATGCATTATCAGTTCCTTATATATGTTCGCTCAGTGTTTACAAGTTACTGATCGATCACTAGCTAGCCTACTAATGCGCTCCTGGCAGTTTTAGTTGCGACGCAAGATCCGAAGTGGCAGTTTTTTGAATTAAAATGCCTACCTCTGAAGAAACTGACAAGCTGCTCTGAAGAAAATGCCATGCGAATCTGAAGAAATTGCCAGAAAAAACATTCGCAAATGCCTTATCTCCCAGTGAATGATCATCAGTTAATGCGATCGTACACGTACACCATCCGACCTACTTGATCCTACACGGATAAATAGCAGATCACGCACGTACTACCTCCTTTCCGGTTTGCAGGGCTCAATTCAAAAAACTGCCTACTCGATCCTACACAAATAAATAGCGGATCACACATGTACTACGTCCTTTTCGGTTTGCAGGGCTTAATTCAAAAATCTCACCAACCAAGGTAGATGATGAGTGGTGGAATGATTTTTGACAAGGAGGGAGTACCTCATCTGGATGATTCGAGTTTGCAAATGCCTTATCTCCCAGCTAAAGTTCATCAACGAATGCCCTTGGCTGCGACTCATTGCATGTTGCTCCGCGTACTGGCTGCGAGCGATTTTGACTGCCTGCATGCAGTCGGCCATAATTAAGGCAGCTAACTGATGCGAAAAAGATGCGCTTTAATTGTTGCGGGCCGTTTAAATCCATGGAATCATTATTGACAAGGAGGGAGATGATTCGAGTGCACTCGTTTGACCGTCACGCCGGCATGCGACCCAGCATGGACGGGACGAGACGACACGGTCAGAATTTCAATTTCTCTAGTTTTCCACGGCAAGCTGACGCGCTAAGCCATGCCTGCTTAATTATGCATTGAATTCCGATGACAGTCGCGCTACCTTCCGCCTATAAGTATTGTTTCCTGGCCATCTATTGTGGCACCGTGACCCAACTCGCCCTATCCTCATAAGCCCCTGATAACCCACAAGTGTATGGGATCGCAACAGTTTTCGAGGGTAAAATATTCAACCCAATTTTATTGATTCGACACAAGGGGAGCCAAAGAATACTCTTAAGTATTAGCAGCTGAGTTGTCAATTCAACCACACCTGGAAACTTAGTATGTGCAGCAAGATAGTTTAGTAGCAAAGTAATATGATAGTGGCAGTAGCGGCAATAAAAGTAACGGTAGTGTTTTTGTAGTTTTTGTAATAGTAGCAGTGGAAAATTAATAAGCAGCAAGCAATATATGAAAAGCTCGTAGGCATTGGATCGGTGATGGGAAATTATGTCGGATGCAATTCATCATGTAGAAGTTATAACCTAGGGTGACATAGAACTAGCTCCAATTCATCAATGCAATGTAGGCATGTATTCCGAATATAGTCATGCGTGCTTATGGAAAAGAACTTGCATGACATCTTTTGTCCTACCCTCCCGTGGCAGCGGGGTCCTATTGGAAACTAAGGGATATTAAGGCCTCCTTTTAATAGAGTACCGGATCAAAGCATTAACACATAGTGAATACATGAACTCCTCCAACTACGGTCATCACCGGGAGTGGTCCCGATTATTGTCACTTCGGGGTTGCCGGATCCTAACACATAGTAGGTGACTATAGACTTGCAAGATAGGATCAAGAACACACACATATTCATGAAAATATAATAGGTTCAGATCTGAAATCATGGCACTCGGGCCCTAGTGACAAGAATTAAGCATAGCAAAGTCATAGCAACATTAATCTCAGAACATAGTGGATACTAGGGATCAAACCCTAACAAAACTAACTCGATTACATGATAGATCCCATCCAACCCATCACCGTCCAGCAAGCCTACGATGGAATTACTCACGCACGGCGGTGAGCATCATGGAATTGGTGATGGAGGAAGGTTGATGATGATGATGGCGATGATCTCCACTCCCCGAAGCCCCGAACGGACTCCAGATCAGCCCTCCCGAGAGAGATTAGGGCTTGGCGGAGGCTCCGTCTTGTAAAACACGATAATTCTTCCTCTCTAATTTTTTTCTCCTCGAAAGTGAATATATAGGATCTGGGGATACGTCGGTGGAGCACAAGGGGGCCCACGAGGCAGGGGGCGCACCCTAGGGGGGGCGCCCCCCACCCTCGTGGATAGGGTGTGGGCCCCTTGGTCTGGATCTTCTTGCAGGTATTTTTTTATATTTTCCAAAATAATTCTCCATGGATTTTCAGGTCATTCCGAGAACTTTTTATTTCTGCACAAAAACAACACCATGGCAATTCTGTTGAAAACAGCGTCAGTCCGGGTTAGTTCCATTCAAATCATGTAAGTTAGAGTCCAAAACAATGGCAAAAGGGTTTGGAAAAGTAGATACGTTGGAGACGTATCAACTCCCCCAAGCTTAAACCTTTGCTTGTCCTCAAGCAATTCAGTTGATAAACTGAAAGTGATAAAGAAAACCTTTGACAAACTCTGTTTGCTCTTGTTGTTGTAAATATGTAAGCCATCATTCAGGTTTTCAGCAATAATTATGAACTAACCATATTCACAATGACTTTCAGGTCTCAAGACTACTCACATCAATGGCATAATCAACTAGCGAGCAATAATAATAAACCTCGGATGACATCACTTTCTCAAAACAATCATGATATGATATAACAAGATGGTATCTCGCTAGCCCTTTCTCAGACCGCAAAACATAAATGCATAGCACCTTTAAAGATCAAGGACTGACTAGACATTGTAATTCATGGTAAAAGAGATCCAGTCATGATCATACTCAATGCAAATTAATAGTAATACATGCAAATGATAGAGGTGCTCTCCTATCAGTGCTCTTTTATAAGAGGATGATGACTCTGCATAAAAGTAAATAGATAGGCCCTTTGCAGAGGGAAGCAGGGATTTGTAGAGGTGCCAGAGCTCGATTTTTAAATAGATATGAATAACATTTTGAGCGGTATACTTTCATTGTCAACACAACAACCAAGAATATCGATATCTCCCATGCTACGCACATTATAGGCGGTTCCCAAACAGAATGGTAAAGTTTATACTCCCCCAACCACCAACATGCACACTCCACGGCTAGCCCGAAACAACGGGTATCGTCCAAACCAGCAATATCCCTGGGGGAGTTTTGTTTAATTATTATGATTTTCAGCATGGGATTAGGCATCCTGGTTACCAGCCAATTTCTCATGAATGATGAGCGAAGTCCACTCATCATGTGAATAACCCACCTAGCATGGAAGATATAGACATCCCTAGTTGACACATGAGTTGTTCGAGCATACAAAACAGAATTTCATTTGAAGGTTTAGAGTTTGGCACATAGAAATTTACTTGGAATGGCAGGTAAATACCGCATATAGGAAGGTATGGTGGACTCATGTGGAATAACTTTGGGGTTTATGGAAGTGGATGCACAAGCAGTATTCCCGCTTAGTACAGGTGAAGGCTAGAAAGAGACTGGGAAGCGACCAGCTAGAGAGCAACAACGGTCATGAACATGCATTAAAATTAATCAACAATGAATGCAAGCATGAGTAGGATATAAATCACCATGAACATAAATATCGTGGAGGCTATGTTGATTTGTTTCAACTACATGCGTGAGCATGTGCCAAGTCAGACCACTTGAATCGTTCAAAGGAGGATACCACCCCATCATACCACATCACAACCATTTTAATATAATGTTGGCACGCAAGATAGACCATTATAAACTCTCAGCTAATTAAGCATGGTATAAGCAGCTATGATCTCTACTTGTCATTGCAAACATGTTTCATTCATAACAAGCTGAATCAGGAACGATGAACTATCATATTTACAAAAACAAGAGAGGTCGAGTTCATACCAGCTTTTCTCATCTCAATTAGTTCATCATATATCATCCTTATTGCCTTTCACTCGCACGACCAAACGGTGTGGATAATAATAATAGTGCACATGCATTTGACTAAGCTGGAATATGCAAACATTTAATACAAGAGAGAAGACAAGGTAATATGGCTCAAGGTTAAATCAACAATAAATCATATGAGAGCCATTAAGCATTTTCAATCATGATCCTCTACTCTTGACCCCCAACGAAAAGAAAAGAAACTATTTACATGGGAAAGCTCCCAACAAGCAAAAGAAGAACGAGAAATCTTTTTGGGTTTTCTTTTAATTGCTACTACAAGCAGGAAAAGTAAACTAGCTTAGAAGCTACAACTAATATATATTTTGTTTTTCTTAAGGTTTTTTTGGCACATGAGAAAAAGACTAAGAAAAAGAAATGAAACTAAACATGGATGGTATAGTGAAAGAGTGAGAGCACCGACAACTAGAATAAGTGTGTGAACATGAATGTAAAGTCGGTGAGAAAAACGTACTCCCCCAAGCTTAGGCTTTTGGCCTAAGTTGGTCTATGGCCACGGATCGAAACTACTCCCTCCAGTGTACTCAGATGTGTCCTCTAGGTGCCACTGGTTGGCAAGCTCGTCCAACTCCCACCCATAAACAGACTGACGATAAGGATCAAGTGGTGGCTCAGGCTCAGGCTCCGAAGCTTGTGCCTGGCCCTGGTACTTGTAGAAGGCATCTGATGTAACGAGATATGTGCTTGTAGACAGATCAAACAGAGATGGTGCAGGCAAGGTAACGATTTCACAATATTTTTCATCAAACCTTAATTTATAATTAAGCAACATATCCTTGCCTTTAACAATAAAATCATGTGCTACCATGCTCTTGTAGTCTAGATAAACAGGGGCAAGAAATTTTTCTTCCTTCTCATGATGCCTAATAGGTATTCTAAAATGTTTAGCAAGGCGAGAAGCAAATATGCCTCCAAAGACGGGCCCCTTTGAGCGGTTCAGACTCAGTCGTTTAGCAACGACGGCACCCAAGCTAAAAGTTATGTCTTGGAACAAAGCATGGCGTAAAATGACAATATCAGGGGCACTAAGATTCCCACTGTTACCGCGACCAATTAAACATCTACTGGGAAATAAAGCAAAGTAGCGCAGAACAAGGAAGTTTATACTAGTGATTCTTGCCCCTGAAACTTGTCTAGTTTCCCCTACAGCTATCATGTCGATAAACCCTTCAACGTCTTCACGACGTGGTTCATCAAGTCTACCTCCAAAGGGTATCTTACATACTTCACAAAATTCTAAGAGTGATATCTCCTTAATCTCATCATATAAACGAAACTCCACCGTAGGTGGTGTTTTCTTAGCATGGAAATGAAAACTTTGCGTGAAAATATTGGTGAGTAAGAGATACTGTTCACGCTGGTCGTGGAGGAAGTCGGTGAGGCCTACATTATTTGCCAACCAATAAAAGTCTTCGTAAATCCCGGCAGACATCTTGAAATCATTACAAGGCCATTCGCACGGTCGAACTTCCGCCATGCGAGGAAGATTATATTTGGGCTTCTTATTTTCTTCTTTCTTCTTCTCCTCTAAGCTCTTGCTGGAGGAGCCCCTCAACAATCTCTTTATCATTTTCTTTTTCTGAAAATTTCTGAAATTTTTAGTAACTTAAAATAAAAGTTAACCAAACTCAACAAGATTGATAGTAGCAACTCCTACTAGTGCCTAGAGACTATATCATGCATTAGAACTACTTTGGACCAAGAAAATTTAACATGCAAGCTCAAGAACAAGGTCACCACAGCAGCATAAATTTGCAATAAATAGAGCACTAGAACAAAAACTAGTTGGACCAATGGAGGAGTCACATACCAGGGAACAATCTCCCCAAACCGTTTGATGAATGGTATCGAAAATGGCAGCAAGATGAGCTAGAACTCGGGTTTGAGCTGGTTGGTGATTTTTTTGGGAGGAAGAAGAAGAGTGTGGGTGCAGGAATAAGTGGAGGGGGGCCACGTGAGGCCCATGAGGCAGAGGGCGCCCCCTGGCAGGGGGACGCGCCCTGGACCCTCGTGGCCAGGTGTTGGCTCCCCTCGCTGTGTGTTATGTGCCATATTTTCTCAAATATTCTAGAAAAATCATATTTCATTTTCATGGCATTTGGAGAACTTTTATTTTTCGGGGTTTTTTTTTTTGCACGGGTAAGTCTGGAAACAGACAGAAAATACTATTTTTGCTTTATTTATCCTAATTAACAGAAAGTAAAAGGGGGACACAAAAGGTTGTGCTATCTAGATTCACCGGTCCCATGCTCATCAAAAGGAATCCATTAACAAGGTTGATCAGGACTTGTTAATAAACTCTTTCCGAATAACATGAAACCGGAGAATTTTCGAATAACACTAGGTTACCTCAATGGGGATATGTATGTCCCCAACAATTAGAATGTCATATGTCTTCTTGATAGTAGGAAAAGGAAATTCAAAACCTCCAATAGTAATAGTTGAAAATTTTCCAATATAATTGATACTGTGGACCTGAGGTTGTTTCCTCGGAAAGTGTACCGTATGCTCATTACCATTGACATGAAAAGTGACATTGCCTTTGTTGCAATCAATAACAGCCCATGCAGTATTTAAAAAGGGTCTACCAAGGATAATAGACATACTATCGTCCTCGGGAATATCAAGTATAACAAAGTCCGTTAGAAAAGTAACATTTGCAACTACAACAGGCACATCCTCACAAATATCGACATGTATAGCAGTTGATTTATCTGCCATTTGCAAAGATATTTCAGTAGGTGTCAACTTACTCAAGTCAAGTCTACGATATAAAGAGAGAGGCATAACACTAACACCGGCTCCAAGATCACACAAAGCAGTTTTAACATAGTTTTTCTTAATGGAGCAAGGTATAGTAGGTACTCCTGGATCTCCTAGTTTCTTAGGTATTCCACCTTTAAAAGTGTAATTGACAAGCATGGTGGAAATTTCTACTTCAGGTATCTTTCTTTTGTTGGTAATAATATCTTTCATATACTTAGCATAAGGATTTGTTTTAAGCACATCGGTCAAACACATACGCAAAAAGATAGGTCTAATCATTTCAGCAAAGCGCTCAAAATCCTCATCATCCTTTTTCTTGGATGGTTTCGGAGGAAAAGGCATGGGTTTCTGAACCCATGGTTCTCTTTCCCTTATGTGCTTCCTAGCAACAAAGTCTCTCTTATCATAGCGTTGATTCTTTGATAGTGGGTTATCAATATCAACAGCAGGTTCAATCTCTACATCATTATCATTGCTAGGTTGAGCATCATCATGAACATCATCATTAATATTATCACTTGGCTCATGTTCATTACCAGATTGTGTCTCAGCATCAGAAACAGATATATCATTGGGATTCTTAGGTGTGTCAGCTACAGGTTCACTAGAAGCATGCAAAGTCCTATCATTTTTCTTTTTCTTCTTCTTAGAAGAACTAGGTGCATCTAAATTAGCTCTCTGAGAATCTTTCTCAATCCTCTTAGGGTGGCCCTCAGGATACAGAGGTTCCTGCGTCATCTTACCCCCTCTAGTAGCAACTCTAACAGCATAGTCATTATTCTTACTGTTTAATTCATTGAGCAAATCATTCTGAGCCTTAAGTACTTGTTCTACTTGAGTGGTAACCATGGAAGCATGTTTACTAATGAGTTTCAATTCACCTTTTGCTCTAGACAGATAATCACTCAAGCGTTCAATCATATAAGCATTGTGTTGTAATTGTCTACCAACATAAGCATTGAAGTTTTCTTGTTTCACAATGAAATTGTCAAACTCATCTAAACATTGGCTAACAGACTTATAATGAGGAATATCACCTTCATCAAACCTATAAAGAGAATTTACCTTTACTACTTGTTGTGGTTTTGTCACGGCATATGTCCTAGCAAAAGGACTTAGTCGTGAGGCCATCGCCACGGGTTAGCTTAAAGGGGTTAAAGCGGACAAGGACACAGGGATTTTATACTAGTTTGGCCCCTTCGATCAAGGTAAAATCCTACGTCTAGTTTGGTGTGTATTGCTAGGGTTTTGATGACCAGGGAGCAAATCTTCTTTGCCTGTGTCTCGAACTGTTGTTGTCTCACTTGAACTGTCGCCGGGTCGTCCCTTTATATAAGAGGTGACGCCCGGTCCAGTTTACAGAGTCCCGAGGCCGGCTCATAAACGTGTCTGCCTCGGTCTCTATTCTTTCTATCTTACATCTCAAGTTACATAGTATGGCGGTTACAAATGATAGGCCCTAACACTTGGGCTCTAAACCTCTTGGGATAAAATCTCTTGCTTCATGCTCCGCTGGGATTCAAAATAATCTTGATAACATAAACCGGCCCCTCCTGGGTGGTTTATACCTGGTAGTAATATCCCTGACATTAGGCCCCAAATTGATTTGAACCTGTTCATGTCAATCTTCAAAGTCTTGTACAAATTTCCCTTTCCGCAGCTTCAGAATGCCTTATAAACCGGCGTGACATCATCTCCCCAAATCACTTTAAACCGCCATGATGCCATCTGCGCATTTAATACTTGTATCTGTTTTTTATCCTTTATTCATTAAAGCTCCGAAGATCGAGGCGACAGTATCGTCCATATCCGCTTTTTGGGCTCCTCGATTCCCGCGCCTGTCGTTTTATCCCTTCAGCTTATAAATAGGGCAGAGGGGCATCTCTTTTCCCCCCTTGCCTCTTCGTCTTCCTCTGTCCACTTGCGCTCGAGCTCCGTCGCCGTCCGTCGAACTCTGCATCTTCGTCGAGCCCGGCCACTGCATCAACCTGAACGTTTCTAGAGATTCGCCAGTGCTTCTCCCGTTGCCTTGGGTACATCCTCTTCTTCCCTTTTCATAGATCTCATTTATAGGGTTTCCTCATGCGAGCTCGTGGATAGGTCCTTGTTCTTCGTAGTTCTTCGCAGTTCTTCGCCATAGCCAATAGTTCGCCGTAGATCTCAATTTTTTTGTTAACAACCATAAGAATGATTCCGCTCCATCGTTGTATTTTTATCTATCCCAATACGTTCAGTTAGACTGGATCTGTTTAGGACCTTCATCGCGTCTGCTGAATATAACTTGAATTATTTCTGAGTTTTCCATGTGATGTAGATCTGTATTTTACTGTTGTTTGTGTGAAAGTTGTTTCCCCAAAACTTCAGATCTGCGTCTTGTTTGCCTATGTTGGCGGTTTAGCTTTTTTCAAACTTCATAATCCGGTAGATGTCATTGTTATAGTTGTTCCGGATATTTAACCCGGTAGATACCATTAGGCCCCTGCTTAAACCGCTGTTTGGACCAGTACCTTCATAGAGCAGGCCGGTTTAATTCTGCTTAGATTACAAACCGGCTCTTCATTGTATTTTCAGCCTTTCCCTTCCGAAAAGATGACTACTCAAGCCAAACAGTTTGTCTCCTGCAACTGGGTCCAATCCCGGATCATCGAGGATGGTTTAGAGAAAATGGCCTCGATTGGCGCTTTAGGCCCAAAGGATGTCCTTCACTGGAGGGCTCCCGGATCAGAATGTCCTCCAGAGCCCAAGGAAGGAGAAATCGTCGTCTTCTTCGATCACTTGGCCCGGGGATTCAACCCTCCTGGGTCAAAGTTTTTCCGCGATGCGTTAGCAAACTTTCAGCTTCATCCACAAGACATTGGTCCCAACTCTGTATCAAACATTTGCAACTTCCAAGTCTTTTGTGAAGCTTATCTGCAAGAGGAGCCGTCAGTGGAGCTATTCCGGGATTTCTTTCACCTAAACCGTTGTACTGAATTTCATGACGGACCGAACACTAAACTTGGTGGGATGTCTATTCAGAAAAGGAAGGACGTTAGTTTTCCTCATGCCACTCTCCACAGCCATCCAAAGGACTGGAACCAGACTTGGTTTTATTGCGTAGACACTTCACCGGAAGATGAAAATCCCTTGCCGGGTTATCGCTCTCACCATCTTCCAGAAAACCACCCTTTTCCACAGCGGTTAAGTGCCCAGGAGCGAGCTCAATATGCCCCTCAGCTTTCAAAGCTCAGGGCCTTCGTAGCCAATGGTCTGACGAGGGTTGACTTCATCCGTTGCTGGCTTTCTTGGAGTGTTCTCCCACTAAGCCGACGTTTCGGTTTAATGTGTGAGTATACTAGGAATCCCAATGATCCTTTGCGCCACACAAAGGCGGTGCTATCAGAGGCTGAGATCAACGAATCCGTCAAGAAGCTTCTGAATTTACCTCTAGAAGCTTGCAGTCAAACCGGCCTAGCACCTTTCTGTGCAACCAACAAACCACCATCGGTAAGAATCTCTTCTCTGTTGTTTTGCTTTGTTTTAATCCGTTTGCAGCTCTTGTCTTAAGCTGTCTTATTTATTTTCAATAGGATAATTAGCCTTTCTGGAAAAGGAAGACCCAAGATAAACCGGCGAAGGTAGCTCGCCAAAAGATCGAAGCTGTTAAAAGAAACAAGAAAAAGAACACCACCGCATCGGGATCCAATGCGGAAGAAGATGATCCAGCCTCTGAGGTACCACCTTATTCCTTTGATTTCCTTGCCTTTCCTTTGTCCGCATTTTTATTAATAATGATTGTTCCCAGGGTCATGCTGAAGGCAGTAAAGCGAACGATGTTGAGGTAATCACTCTTTCCTCCGATTCAGAACCGCTGCCACCACCAAAAATTCGTCGGACAGTACGGAAATTTCAATTTTCTCATCCTTATGCTTATTTGGATCCAAAATTTCTTTTGAAGAAGCAGCAACATGAAGCTCGTCGCACCACTCGCCATAGTGGACATGCGATTGAATCCACCGGATTAACGCACACTCCAGCTCGAAGGCGTCGTTCCGAGGTTTTGCTCACTCCAACTGCTCTTTACCCCAAAGCAGGTCTTATTCGACAACCCCTTAATCCATCTGATTCGAATTACCAGGAAACTCCTCACTCTTCTTTTGGTGAATCAACAGCCACTCAGATTCCTCCCCTCAATATTGTTCCTGGGTAAGCTGCCTTTTGCTTTATCCGGTTTAACACTTGTTCCTGACTCTTCTGATTTTCTTTATTTTTAACTTTTCGCAGCAAGCCCAAGCCCAGCAAAAAGGCCAAATTGAGTAAACCGGCAGTCGGTAACACCACTCCTGAATCAGCAAAAGATCCAAAGCTTGCTGAACCTTCCGAAGATAATGTTGAGATACCGCATGATGATCCTCCTCTCACGGATCGTGAAGTCTTTGTTGATCAGGGGAGCGATCCCATGGAGCGTGATCTTGAACCGGCCAGCCCTGCCTGGGCTAGTCCTGCTCCTGCTAGTCCCCCTAAGCAAGCGGCCGCTTCAGCTGGTGATGTTGAAATCACGGGGACCTGTTTTACTACCCCAGGGGAGCCTGTCGCTTTGGCCAAGCATACTGCCAAAGAATGATTCCTCAACAAGGACAAGGGCAAATTGAATACTGATTTTTCCAGTTACTCTCAGCTCAGTGCTCAGGAGCTTCATTCCGGATATTTAAACCGGCTCCATACCAGCCGCGATTATGAAGCTGGATTGGTAAACTTGATGAAGGAGCGTTATGAGGTAACTTCTCCTTTGACTTGTCCTCTACTTCTGCTTGTGTCTTGTAACTGTATATTTACTCCATCGTAGCCCCCAAGTGTCGGTTTAGTCTTTTAGGGTGAACCGGGACTTCAGTAGATCCAATAGATAGCTTTGTTTCGCACATGTGTAGCCCCCAAGGGCCGGTTTACTTCCTTTAGGATGAACCGGGACTTCTACTTGTATTCAGAACAATGTCACATTAGCCCCCAAGTGCCAAGTATATAACTTGTTTATGTGCTTGGGACTTGTCTGAAAAATGCCTGTTTTACTGCAAATATACATTAGCCCCCAAGTGTCAAGTGCATAACTTGTTATGTGGTTGGGACTTTGACCGCAAATGCCTCATGAAAACATAATGTGTCTTCCTTGTGCCAGGCTGACTTAAACCGGAAGAACTCTGAAGTAACCGAGCTCCGGGATAATTTGAAGTTCCAAGAAACTGCTGCCCTTAAGGTCAAGGATGAGCTGACACTTGCATTAGCAAGTATAGAGAAACTAAAAAAAGACTTTGAAATAGAGCGGTCAGGCTACGAGTCTGAAAAGGCTGCTTTGGAGAAGAAAGCCAGTGATGCAGAGGTTGCCCTTAATCCGGTGACAGAGGAGCTGTCCGGATTGAAGCAGCAGATAAGTGACATGATGTCCGCCATCTTTGGTAAGTACTGTTAACAGAACCCTGAATCTTGCAATCTTGTATCATTCCGGTTTAACTCATAATTTTGACGCAGGGAGGCGTATCACTCATCTTGGTGATGATGTGCGGAAGAAATTGATAGCTGCATACACTCTGGTGGAGCAGCTATATTCCGGCGCTCAAAGGGCTATCAACGCTATATCACACGACAAACCGGCTCCTACCACAATCCAAGGTACCTTAGAGAAGCTGTCCATTCTGCCTGCCCGCCTCGTAGAGGTAAAGAAGTCATCCGCAAGAGCAGGTGCTTTGATGGCTTTGACTCGAGCGAAGGCTTGGGTTCCTGATTTTGATCCGGCGGAGGCGATGAACGGCTATCCAAGCATGAAGGAAGAAGGATCAGCCTTTTCCAGTGATGATTTACGCGCCTTAGCCAAGGATATGCGGCCTTTGGCTAGCAAAATTGCTGATGAAGCCGATCTATCTCGATAGCATCCGAGCTATGATGCGGAGAACATTCGGGCAGATCGTCCGTCTTATGATATTGAAAATCTTATTCCACTCGTCCGTAAGCACACCTTTGCTCCTGACATTGATCCGTTAGACCTCATAAATGACGAAGTTTATTTCCGAGCTCTGGCCAAGATTGACTGGACCACTATTGACTTCTAGCAGCTGGAAGAAACCGCCAAAGAACTGGATCAAGCTGATCCTCAATCTTCACGGCGAGCTGACGCAAAATCTTAAACCAGCGCCGGTTTAACTATATGTCTCAATGCTTCGAGAAAAACTGATATTATTTTGGGCCTTGCAGCGCCTTGTAATAGGATAACTGAGATACTCTGTGTTCGTCCCATACTATATTTTGTGAGATTACTTCAATTGGCAACTTCTGAAATATATCCTGCTTTCAATGCTTTTGACGGTTTATTCTACCTGTTTCTGCATAAAACAATGTTCAAAGTGTCCTAGCGGTTTATCGCCGGACGGGTCATAATGCCCAAGCACATGATCTAAGTTGATAACTTGAACTGTGTATAAAGTATAAGTATGTATCATACCTGTGATTAAGTGTATCACAATAAACCTTAATCCGGCAGGAAGAAATAATGATTCAAGGTGTAAGTGCCGATGACTCCCTTGATTATTTTGTCGGTTCATCGTGAAAACCGAACCGGGTTATGATGAACTCCGGTTTAGCTGTAGTTAGTACTGGTATTTATAACCCAGACTAGAACTCCGTAAACGCAGATGTAGTGGCAACTTATAGTCATCCACTTCCTGAATCGATGGACTTGGTTGAGAACCCAATGACCTTGAGGATAAAGATTTGATAAAACATAAAAAATAAAAATAAAGTTTTGGGCAAATAAGACCATGTAGTCGAGGCTTTTTACGAGCTGCGAGGCTCCAAATTCGAGGCTTTTTATGAGCTGCCAGGCTACTGTCATTAACCATTTTGCAAAGCCTGTTAAGATGGTCCTCAATCCTTAACCAAATCATCAATGTCAAATGCTACCAAGTTCAAAAAATCTTGTAAAGATTGACTTGTGTAATCACTTGATGATCATCAATTTAACGTTACCAAGTTCAGGGTCTGTATAGATTGACTTGTGTGTACGTTCGACGGGTCGTACTAGGTTTACCTGGACGGAGTGACTTACTTGATGCAGGCAGGTTAATCGGGGATTTTAGGTGTATACACCAAGCTTCCAAGCCGTGTTTACTACAAGGGTTGTCAACTCGTTGATGTCTTGCATCAGGAGCCCCCAGGTAGCATTTGAGCAATTCTCGTCGGGGCCTATGTTTGAGTTGTGCTAGGCATCAAACTCTCTTTTGCCCCTCATCATCATGTGGAAATTGTCGAAGCAACCAGAGCTATGCTCTTATGATGGCCTTGATGTGGTCGTCGGTTTAAGAGGCCATAGGAACTCCCTTGTACACAGAAGCCCCCATGTGATACTCTTATGAAAAAAAGGAGGCCGATACCCCGCTTTATCGGGGGCACCGGTTTATTATATTGATCATAATAAATACATTGTAAAGATATGTACATAAAGCGGAGCCTATGGCTCAAGCGTAGTAAGGTCGAAGAAGAGCGATGTTCCACGGCCGTCTGGTCTCCTCCTCCGCCGTACGTGAGTCCTTATGTTCTCGAACGTTGACGAGGTAGTATGATCTGTTGTGTAGGTTCTTGCTGACCACAAAGGGTCCTTCCCAAGGTGGGGATAGCTTGTGCATGTCTGTCTGGTCTTGGATGAGCCGGAGCACCAGATCTCCTTCTTGAAACGTCCTGGTCTTAACCCGGCGACTGTGGTACCGACGCAGATCTTGCTGATAAATCGCCGATCGAGCTGCTGTCGTGTCTCGTTCTTCATCCAGCCGGTCCAATGCATCTTCCCTTGCTTTTCGTTATCCGCTTCAACGTAAGCCGCCACACGCGGCGAGTCATGACGGATATCACTAGGGAGGACCGCTTCAGCTCCATATACCATGAAGAAAGGCATGTACCCTGTGGATCTGTTAGGTGTAGTGTTGATGCTCCATAGTACCGAAGGTAACTCCTCCACCCAACAACCCGGTGTCCTCTGCAAAGGAACCGTAAGCCGGGGTTTGATGCCTCTCAAGATCTCTTGATTGGCTCTCCCAGCTTGGCCATTAGACTGAGGGTGAGCTACTGATGATACATCAAGGCGGATGTGCTCTCGTTGACAGAACTCCTCCATAGCCCCCTTGGATAGATTGGTACCATTATCAGTTATAATGTTGTGTGGAAAGCCAAACCGGAAAATCACCTTTTTGATGAACTGAACCGCCGTTGCTGCATCATACTTACTGACTGGTTCCGCTTCAACCCATTTGGTAAATTTGTCCACTTCCACCAAAAGGTGGGTCTTCTTATCTTGGGATCTCTTGAAGGGTCCAACCATATCAAGCCCCCAAGTCGCAAACGGCCAAGTAATTGGAATCATCCTCAATTCATGCGCCGGTATATGAGCACGCCATGAAAATTTCTGGCAAGCATCACATTTTCTGACCAAGTCCTCTGCGTCGGCATGAGCCGTCAACCAGTAGAACCCATGACGAAAAGCTTTAGCCACCAAAGATTTTGAACCGGCATGATGACCACAATCTCCTTCATGGATCTCTTTAAGAATGTCACAGCCCTCCTTTGGTGATACACACCGCTGAAACGCCCCAGAGACACTGCGATGATGAAGTTCTCCATTGACAATAGTCATTGACTTGGATCGCTGGATTATCTGTCTAGCCAAGACTTCGTCCTCTGGTAACTCACCTCGGTTCATGTACGTCAGGTAGGGAAGTGTCCAATCCGGAATAACATGAAGCGCCGCGACCAACTGTGCCTCCGGATCAGGAACAACCAAGTCTTCTTCTGAAGGTAATACATCCAAGAAGGTATTGGGTGGAACCGGTTTACGCTGAGAACCCAGTCGGCTTAACGCGTCAGCCGCTTCATTCTTTCGCCGGTCTATATGATCCACCTGATAACCCTTGAAGTGTCCAGCAACAGCGTCTACCTCTCGTCGATATGCTGCCATGAGTGGATCCTTGGAATCCCACTTGCCAGATACTTGCTGTGCCACCAGGTCTAAATCGCCAAAGCATTTAACCCGGCTTAAGGTCATCTCCTTGGCCATCCGCAGACCATGGAGGAGAGCTTCATACTTAGATGCATTGTTAGTACAAGGGAACATTAAACGGAGGACATAACAGAACTTATCACCTCGTGGGGAGGTTAACACAACTCCAGCCCCCGAGCCCTCCAATTGCGTGGATCCATCAAAGTGAATAGTCCAATAGGTGTGATCCGGCTTTTCCTCAGGTGCTTGCAATTCTTTCCAATCGTTGATGAGATCCACCAATGCTTGGGACTTTATCGCAGTACGAGGCACATACTTCAATCCGTGCGGTATAAGCTTAATGGCCCACTTTGCAACCCGACCAGTAGCCTCTCTGTTCTGGATTATATCCCCCAACGGAGCTGAACTGACAACAGTGATTGGATGGCCTTGAAAATAGTGCTTTAGCTTCCGGTTTGCCATGAAGACTCCATACACCAATTTATGCCGATGCGGGTATCTCTGTTTTGATTCAATGAGCACCTCACTGATGTAATAAACCGGCCGCTGAACCAGATATTCTTTGCCTGCCTCCTTACGTTCTACCACAATGGCAACGCTTACTGCACGGGCATTAGCAGCCACATATAACAACAACGGCTCATTGTCAACTGGGGCAGCAAGGACTGGTGGCTCTGCTAATTGCTTCTTCAAGTCCTCAAACACAGCATCAGCAGCATCACTCCAGACAAAGCGATCTGTCTTTTTCATCATCTGATAAAGCGGAATAGCCTTTTCTCCCAAACGGATGATAAACCAGCTGAGCGCCGCAATACGGCCCGCCACGCGTTAGACATCGTTGATGCACGCCGGTTTAGCCAAGGATGTAATCGCCTTGATCTTCTCCGGATTAGCTTCGATTCCCCTGTTCGATACTAAGAACCCCAGGAGCTTTCCTGCCGGAACACCAAAAACGCACTTCTCCGGATTAAGCATCATTTTATGAACCCGGAGATTGTCGAAGGTCTCTTTCACGTCTGTTACCAATGTCTCCTCTTTCCTGGATTTCACCATAATGTCATCCACATATGCATGAACATTCCGCCCAATCTGTCCATGAAGGCAGTTCTGCACACAACGCTGATAGGTCGCCTGGGCACTCTTAAGCCCAAATGGCATAGATACGTAGCAGAAGGCTCCGAAGGGAGTTATGAAGGCCGTCTTCTCCTGGTCCTTAACTACCATCTTGATCTGATGATAACCTGAATATGCATCCAAAAAACTTAGCCGCTCACAACCTGTCGTAGCATCGATGATCTGATCAATACGGGGGAGGGCAAAGGGATCAGTTGGGCAAGCTTTGTTCAGATCTGTGTAATCAACACACATTCGCCAAGTGCCATTTTTCTTAAGTACTAGCACCGAATT
Organism: Secale cereale; assembly: GCA_902687465.1. Taxonomy (NCBI): domain Eukaryota; kingdom Viridiplantae; phylum Streptophyta; class Magnoliopsida; order Poales; family Poaceae; genus Secale; species Secale cereale. Next base: position 105,112,577 of record LR738714.1, on the reverse strand, counting down.
AGCCAACCACTCTGGATGAAAAACCTCAACTATAAAGCCTGCCACCAAGAGCCTAGCCACTTCTTCTCCAATAGCCTTGCGCCTTTCTTCATTGAAGCAACGTAGAAATTGCTTAACCGGTTTAAACTTAGGATCAATGTTGAGATTGTGCTCAGCGAGTTCCCTCGGTACACCTGGCATGTCAGAAGGTTTCCATGCAAAGATGTACCGATTCTCACGGATGAACTCGAAGAGCGTGCTTTCCTATTTCGGATCTAGGTTAGCACTGATGGTAAACTGCTTGGATGAATCGCCAGGAACGAAGTCAACCTATTTGGTCTCTTCAGCTGATTTGAACTTCAAGGCCGGATCATGCTCTGTGGTTGGTTTCTTCAGCGGAGACATATCCGCCGGATCAACGTTGTCTTTATAAAATTTTAACTCCTTAGTTGCACAAACCGCTTCAGCATAAGCTGCATCACCTTCCTCGCACTCCAACGCAATCTTGCGACTCCCATGGACCGTAATGGTCCCCTTATGGCCCGGCATCTTGAGCTGTAGGTAAACATAACACGGTCTAGCCATGAACTTAGCGTAAACCGGCCGCCCGAACAGGGTGTGATACGGGCTCTTGATCTTTACCACTTCAAAGGTCAAGGTTTCCGACCTGGAATCATGCTCATCTCCAAAAGTTACCTCCAAATCTATTTTGCCAACTGGGTACGCCGATTTACCGGGCACCACCCCATGAAAAACCGTGTTGGACTGCCGAAGCTTCTTATCCGTCAATCCCATGCGCCGGAAAGTCTCATAGTATAAGATGTTGATGCTGCTGCCTCCGTCCATGAGCACCTTGGTAAACTTGTAGCCACCCACCTGAGGTGCCACAACTAGAGCCAGCTGACCCGGATTATCAACCCGGGGCGGATGATCCTCTTGGCTCCACACAATGGGCTATTCTGACCAACACAGGTAACGCGGCACCGCCGGTTCAACAGAATGTACTGCCCTCTTGTGAACTTTCTGATCACGTTTACACAAGCTCGTGGTGAAGACATGATACTGCCCACTGCTCAACTCCTTCGGATTATTCTGATATCCGGATTGTTGCTGCTGTTGATGCTGTTGATTTCCCTGATTGTTATAACCGCCCTGGCCATGCTGTTGGTTATGCTGATTGTGCCTGTTGTGGTTGTCGCTATTGCCTTGGTACCCTGAACCGGATCCACCTCCTTGATAACCCGTCCCTTGAAAACCGTAGCCTGACCCGCCGGATGGTCCGCGATCATACCGAGACCAGTTCATGAATTCCTGCATAATAAAACAGCCTTTCCAGATATGTGTAGCTGGCTTTTCTGCTGTACCGTGCTTCGGGCAAGGCATGTTCAACTGACGTTCCAGATTAATAGGCGGCCTCCCATTTCGTGGGGGCGGTCTACCCTTGCGACGCTGTCCGTCCTCCTGAGCATTGGTGTTGGCCACAAAATCCGAACTACCATCCGCTTTACGCTTACCGTTGTATCCTTGATTTGCCGGGTTGGGCTGCAGCGCCTTACCATTCTTGTTTGCCTTCCCTGACTTGTCATTATCGGCGTCTGGGTATTTGGTATTATCGAAGTCCGCATACTTCACCAAAGCGCCCATGAGTGTCCCCATGTCATCACAATTACGCTTAAGTCGTCCCAACTTCAATTTCAAAGGTTCAAATCGGCAATTGCCTTCCAAGGTTACCACTGATGTGCTTGGGTTGATGCTATTGGATGAATGCAGGATCTCTGACACTCGACGCACCCAACTACTTGTAGACTCATGTTCTCCTTGAATATAGGCAGCTAGATCGACGACAGACATTGGTTGCTTGCATGTGTCCTTGAAGTTATTGATAAACCGGCGCCGCAATTCGGCCCATGATCTGGCGGAATTGGGTGGTAAGCCCTTCAGCCAAGTGCGAGCCGTGCCCTCTAGCATCATTGTGAAATACTTAGCGCACGCTGCATCATCCACATCCAGCATCTCCATTGCCATCTCATAACTCTCAACCCATGCCTCCGGGGACAGATCCGCCGTGTAATTGGGCACCTTGCGCGGTCCTCTGAAATCCTTGGGTAGTTTCACGTTACGCAAAGCGGGAGTAAGACAAGGCACTCCCAGGGAGCTAGACATAACCCCCGGTTCAACTGTGGTAGAGGGACGAACCGGTGTCGCCTGACGGGCTTCGTACTGTGCTGTTACTTCGGCCTCCTGGCGTTGCCTGCCCTAATCCACCATGTTCTGAGCGTTCGCGTCTCCTCCTGCCGGATCATTCTGCCGCGGCGGATTACGTCTTCGTGCACTACTTGACACGGCCGGTTCATCCAGACGCCTAGTGTAACTCCGGCTTGGGCGAGGAGTTGAATGAATCCTCCCACGGCTATGGGGGACGTACCTTCAATGGGAAGGGTAGCCAGTCGTGAAGCGACGGTGGCTATGTTATCCAACGGGTTGGAGTAATGATCGGGAGGGGTGGGCACATGCTGTGATGGCACAACCTGGCGGGTTGGCTCCGCGGCCGGCGGCTAGACTGACGCTCCTGTGCCCGACGCTCCTCCCCGGTTTATCTCTGGTTGGTTACTGGTTCCTGCTCCTGGCGTGCTAAAGAGGTTCCTTGCCTCATAAACCGGTGGCAGGCGAGATCATTGCTTTCTCCTCATTACCTCGTGTGAAACGATCTGATCCATCATGAGTCGATAGGCTTGAGCATCAAGCTCAGCCTGCTATGCAGCCATCCTGGTTCTCTCAGCAGCTAGGTCCAACTTGGCTTTATCAATCCGGCTCTTCACCTGAGCGACCTCTCATGCTGCTCCTTATCGGCTGATACGACCAAAACGTATCTATAATTTCTGCTTGCTCCATGCTTCTTTTGTGTGATATTGCTATGATATTGATGCACTTCCATACACTTTTGATCATATTTGGACTAACCTATTAACTCAGTGCACCACAGTGCCAGTTCCTGTTTTCTGCTGTTTTCCTATTTCAGGTTTCCCCCATATTAAAAGTGCTCCAAAAATTCCAGGAAAAATATAGGAAAAATCAGCGTACAGGAAGCTTCGCGAAGAACCAAAGATGGGCCAGAGGGGGGCCAGGGGAGGCCCAGGCGGCCACCTGGCGTGGCCCCACCCCTGGCCGCGCTAGGGGGGCGCCTAGGGCCCCTGCTCCGCCTCTGGCTGCCCCCCTTCGCCTATATATCCCTCTCGTCCCGAAACCCTCGAGGACAGAACCCTTTTTCGCGATCTCGCCTCTGTTCCGCCGCCGCAGCGCTTCCAAGATCGGGAGCATCAGGAGAACTCTTCCCGGCACCCTGCCGGAGGAGAGAACCACCACCGGGAGCTTCTCCACCACCATGGATGCTTCCCGGATGAGTCGTGAGTAGTCCATGATCAGTAGCTATGTGATGTTCTCCTCCCCTCTTTGCTCTTCATGGTTTAGACCTCGTGAGCTGCCCTACATGATCGAGGCACATATGTAATCTTTCTGCTGTTGCTTTGCTGAGTTTGCTGGGATCTGATGGATTATGAGACTATGTTCAGATTGTGTTTGAGTAATATATTTGATTCACCTCTTTTATATCTTTGTTCTTGAGTAATTCTTGCATGTTCTCCGTTGCTGTTTATTGCTTTGGCCAAGTAGTAGGTAGTAACTCCAAGAGGGAGCATTATGCTTGATTGTGGGTTCATGCCCCCTGATGACTAGCTTGAGTGACATAAACATGAGTCTAGGGGATGTGCTGTTGCCACAAGGGAGAAAACAACGTTGCTTGTACTTGCGGGTGCAAGGATTGTTTACTTTACACAAAGTTCTTTTAATGCAGTTGTCTGTTGCTTTGAGTTTACACTTTGGGTGGGATTCGCAACTTAATACCAACGAGATGTTCTAGATAGATATCTCAAGGTGGATGATTAGTAGTAGATGCAGATGGATTTCGGTCTACTTGCCTTGGCGTACCGCCCATGCTTTTGAGCCTCTACCTTTCTTTGCAGCATAGTTAGCATTGGTTTGCGCACATAATCCTGTCAATTGCCCAGCTGTAATTTGTTTACCTTGCTTTGCTGTTTTATCGTCTTTTGGGAGAGAGACATCACTAGTGAACATCATGGGACCCCGGTTCATATTACCACCGCTGATCACACCTTCTATTTACTTCCTGTTTTTATTTCCTAGTTGCAGTCTTAGCTATCATTATTATCTCTTGTGTTTGATCCTTTGTAAACAACAAGGCCGGAGGGATTGACAACCTCTCTGTACTCGTTGGGAGCAAATTTATCTGTATCTGTGTGCAGGTCCCGTCAACCGCTAAGTTTCTGGCGCCGTTGACACCTACTTGTCGACCCTCGGAGTCTCACGGGATTCGATCCTTGGTATCTTTGCCAAGGGAAATTTGCCGCTACGCTACATCTCAACCTTCCACTTGGGGTAACCAACGAGGGGCGAGAAGCCATCAAGCAAGTTTCTGGCGCCGTTGCCGGGGACTCCACTCTTCAAGATAGGGGAGTTGCACGCTATCTTTTATCTTTGCTTTTTAGTCTTGTTAGTTTACCTTTCAGTTTTTGCTTTAGTGTCCCTTATCAAAAATCACAAAAATAGTTAGCTTGCTTGCTGCTGCTATGGGTTCCACCGAGAACACCAAGTTGTGTGACTTCACTAGTCATAACAACAATGACTTTATCTGCACGCCTATTGCTACACCTGCCACTTCAGCACCTTCTTATGAGATTAAACCTGCTTTACTGAACCTAGTTATGAAAGATCAATTCTCCGGTGCTGGAGATGATGTTGCTTTGCACTTAAATAATTTTGTTGAGCTCTGTGATATGCAAAAGTACAAAGAAGTAGATGGTGATATTGTTAAGCTTAAGCTTTTTCCTTTATCCTTGAGAGGAGGAGCTAAAATCTGGTTTCAATCCTTGCCTAGGAATAGTATAGATTCTTGGGACAAGTGCAAGGATGCCTTTATTGGGAAGTACTATCCCCCTGCTAAAATTATCCAATTAAGGAGTAACATAATGAATTTTAAACAATTGGATAATGAACACGTTGCCCAAGCTTGGGAACGCATGAAATCTCTTGTCAAGAACTGCCCTACACATGGTTTGACTACTTGGATGGTTATCCAAACTTTTTATGCAGGCTTGAACTTTACCTCGCGGAACTTGTTAGATTCGGCCGCGGGAGGAACCTTTATGTCAACTACACTTGGTGCTGCCACGGAACTTCTCGACGAGATGATGACCAATTATTCCCAATGGCACACCGAACACGCTCCAACAGGTAGGAAGGTAAACTCTGTCGAGGAGATTTCCTCCCTAAATGAAAAAGTTGACTTGATCATGTCTCTACTTTCCAAGCAATCTTCTATTGATCCTCATGATGTTCCTTTAAATTCTTTGATTGCTCAAGATCAAGTAGATGTGAACTTTATCTCTAGAAACAATTTCAATAACAATGCTTATAGGAGTAATTTTGGTAGCAACCCTAGACCGTTCCGTTTCACAAGTAGTGAACTAAATTTCTGGTCTTGGAAAGGAAAGTAAATCAAGTCCATCTTACAGGATTTCTTCACTTGCTTGGGCTTAAGCGGTACCAGTACCCGGAGAATAGTTCAATTCTCTAGTTGATGGGAAAATACGAATTAATGGTAATGGTCTTAGGGCGATTTAGTTGGGGGAAAGGGGAAGGGCTCTAATTCCTATGGGAACAACAATACTTATCCTAGCACCAAGAACTCCACCCCTAGAGATAGAGACATGCCTAGTTATGAGAAACTTCTAAAAATAGAGAAGGCCACTAAGAACTACTTGTGCACCCAATATGAACAAAACAAGACCTTCTCGAGGCAATTAGATGAGCATACTGCTATCTTGCAAGACATTGGTAGACAACTGGAGAGCCTAAATATTGAGATTTCTAACCTCCAGACTAGGCTCACCATCACTGAGACCCAAGTTTCCAATATGTCCCACACACAAGCCACTTTGATAAACCAAATGGCAGCTAAACCTGAAGTGGTTACACCCCTGAAGGAGGAAGAAGATAGAATTAAGAGCCTTCCTACCCACCACACTGTTGCTACTATCCAAGTTGTTGAGGATATCCAAACTCTTAGCACCCAATGCACTCCTAGTCCCATTGGACCTATTAATGGTGATGCTATGACCTCAACAGTAGAAGAAGAAACTCCTATGACCATAGAAGCTACCAAACAAGTGAGCCTAAAGGACACCACTACCACTTTACTTGATAGTAGTGACCTTGATTTTGATAATTGCACCCTTTCTGAAGTTATTGGTTTTCTTCACAAGATGTCTAGAGATCCCCACACTAGCACACTTAATCTTGCCTTCACGGAGCATATCACTAATGCTCTTATCAAAGCTAGGGAGGAGAAGCTTAGGGTAGAAGCCTCCATACCTAGAAAGCTAGAAGATAGTTGGGACCCTATGATTAAAATTAAGTTGAATAACTTCTCTCGCTATGCTTTATGTGATGTTGGAGCTAGTACCTCCGTTATTCCCAAAAGAATGTACGATATGTTTGAATTGAAACCTTTTGATCCTTGTTCTTTTGGTGTTCGTCTTGTTGATTCTTCCGTAAAGAAACCTTTGGGGAAGATCGACGATGTTCTTATCATTGTCAATGACAATTATGTTCCCGTTGATTTTACTATTATGGATATTGAATGTGAACCTTCATGTCCAATTATTTTGGGATGCCCTTTTCTTCGCACCGTTGGTGCTATCATTGACATGAAAGAGGGGAATATAAAATTCCAATTCCCTCTCAAGAAAGGGATGGAACACTTCCCTATAAAGAATATTAAGTTGCCTTTTGAGTCCGGTACACGGGCTAGCTATTCTCTTACTCTTGATAAAACTTGATCTTCTCTTTTTGCATCATGCCTAGCTTAAAGGCGTAAAAGAAAGCGCTTTTGGGAGGCAGCCCACAACGAATTAGGTTTTATTTTGCTTTTGTTGTGTCTTGATGTTTGTTACTACAGTATCATCATCATTGTATCTTTTCTTTTCAGCTTTGTGCCAAGTTTAGCCTCTGATTGCAAGAAAGTTCAAAAGTTGTGACGTGCTGTCCAGAAAACAGATTCTGTCCTTGGACAGAAAAATTCGAATAAAATCACCAGATCATCTTTTTGATCTGAATTTTTTTGAAAGCGTGCTCTATACAATTGGCTTTCGAGCATCTGTTCTGAGTTTTTTGATTTGAGTTGCAGAAGTGCCCCGAAAAAATTATTTACTACCTGCTGGTCTGTTTTTCACAGATTCTGTCCTGCTTTGCCTTTCCTTCGTTTTGCAAACCTTGAGCTTGCTTTTTCTTTGCAAAAACTTTTTGGCAATCTTGAGAAACAGTAGCTCTTCAAGATTATATTTATTTTCAGTAGGGAAAAATTATTTTATTGTGGGTACTAACCTCGCTAATCAGATTATGATGAGTTATGTATGAAGGGAGTTTTCAAGTGTGCGAGGGAAGATGATAAAAGAAGATTCAGGAGGGTCAAACGCTCAAGCTTGGGGATGCCCCTGTGCACCCCCAAGAAATATTCAAGAAGACTCAAGCGTCTAAGCTTGGGGATGCCCCCATGCATCCCCTTCTCCATCAACAATTATCAGTTCGTCTTTCGTTCCACTATAATTTTATCACTTCATGCGTTATGTGCTATGCTTGGAGCGTCTTGCTCTTAGTTTCTTTTTTTAGTTTTCTTTAGCTTTGCTTGCTGTTCATAACAAGTTAGAACCCAGCTTTCTTTGTGTGGGAGAGAAACACGCTCCACTTCAACCTAGAACACAACATAGAATTTTCATGCTTATCTTTGCTGTGTGTGTTCTTTGTCTTTCCATAGCTGTTGTCATGTTTAGCTCTTAGTTTTCATGCTTTTCTTTTTAAAGAGCTTTTGTTTAGTTGGTTGCTGAACTCTCTTGAGTTTTCATGTTTATATTGTTAAGAGAGTTTGCCTGTTGCACTGAGTTGTGTGTCTTAACTTAAAGTAGGTAATTGAGGTTGCTATTTAATTTTAGTAGTAACTTGCAATAGTTTTGAGGTATTGCCATGAGTAATGTCTGAACTTTTGGTGTCAAGAGCTTTAGCCTATTAGTGATAGATGTCGTATTTTGGGCAATCCATGTTTATTTTCGAAAACCTACAAAATAGTTGAGAACTTTAGCTACTAGATGGATCACTAATCTTTGGAGGGATCGAATATTAGAGTACACTCACGTACCATGAGTCGAGGATGCGCAAGGATAACCAAACCCCCATACACTCCTCCTCGGGGTACTTGTCTCTTTGTGAACCTCCTAATTAGATTGAGAGTTACCGATAATAAGTGCATGAGTTCTTCGGACTAATGTGAGTATTCGAAAGTTGACACTTCCACCTAGCCATATTTTTCTAGCCTCTTCGGTACCGTGCATTGCCCTTTCTCACCTCAAGAAGTTGGCGCATACTTCGCCGGTGCATCCAAATCCTTGGCACGATACGCTCTGTCATCATAAGCCTCATTATATCCTTCCTCAAAACAGCCACCATACCTACCTATCAAGGCATTTCCATAGCCTTTTCGAGATACATTGCCATGCAACATCCATCTTCTTATTACTTGATCTTCGTGTCATACATGCTTTTGCTTGATCGATGAGCCGCATGCTAGTTGGGCCTTGCCCTAATCATTGCTACATGACGCGCTAGTATCATTGCATATCCTGCTACACCGGCAGAGGCATACATTTGCATACATCATGATAGTTTCATCTTCTTTATGTTGAGTACTCTTGTAAAGTGTGAAAGATCTTCTATACTTCTTGTAATTTGTAGAGTGTTGCCCCTAAAGTGAGGAAAAGATCCCAAAGAGGACAAAATCAAAAGATCCCAAAGAGGACAAATGAGAGTTAAATAGAAAGAGCCATTGAGGCCACAAAAAATAAAAAAAATAAAAAAAAAGAGAAAAAGAAATAAAAAGAGAGAAGGGGGCACACTACTATTCCTTTTGAGAGATCCACACTCGTACTTCATCTTATACCTTGTACTCCATAGAGATTATCATTCATGCATATAGCTATGTGGGGACCTTCACACTATAGAACTTGGCTTGTATATTCCAATGACGAGCCTCCTCAAAAGAGCTCTAGGTCTTCTTGAGCGAGCAAGTTGGATGCACCCCCACTAGTTCCATTGGAGAGCTTACCTTAGCTCATATGTGCATCCGTTGCATGGCAATCCCTACTCCTCACATCATATCTATCATTTGGCTTTCTCTCGCCTATGATTGTCCTCATTGATGTGAGCCATTCACACCTTTTTTGTCTTCCCCCTTCATCATTTTTCTCTTTTTGCCATCCTAAGTGTCAACTTTCTTGCTTACGCTCATCCATTGCATGAGTGCTCAAAATATCGAAAGGGAGTGGATCATTTTGACTTGTACCTGGCTAGTGGTCTGGGGATGAGTCAAGATAAGATTCCAAAGAAGACCAAGTGTGAAACTTTAGTAGATTAAGTTCTCAACAATACAAAAACTATGTTTTACTCTCTCGTATATCCCTATCCCCTTTCTTGCACGCAAACACCATTTGGAGACATTCGAGTCACGGACAGCGAGAGCTCTTGCACCTTTATGTTCTTATGTTGCTTGTTACAATGCTAATATAGACTCTTGCTTGTTATGACTTGAATTGAATTACATGCCTTGATTGATTTACTTAAAAAGTTCTTATATGGTTGGTAGCATGTCACCACAGAAATTATGCTTGTTATCATTTACCTACTCGAGGACGAGCAGGAATTAAGCTTGGGGATGTTGATACGTCCAAAACGTATCTATAATTTCTGCTTGCTCCATGCTTCTTTTGTGTGATATTGCTATGATATTGATGCACTTCCATACACTTTTGATCATATTTGGACTAACCTATTAACTCAGTGCACCACAGTGCCAGTTCCTGTTTTCTGTTGTTTTTCTATTTCAGGTTTCCCCCATATTAAAAGTGCTCCAAAAATTCCAGGAAAAATATAGGAAAAATCAGCGTACAGGAAGCTTCGCGAAGAACCAAAGATGGGCCAGAGGGGGGCCAGGGGAGGCCCAGGCGGCCACCTAGCGCGGCCCCACCCCTGGCCGCGCCAGGGAGGCGCCTGGGGCCCCTGCTCCGCCTCTGGCTGCCCCCCTTTGCCTATATATCCCTCTCGTCCCGAAACCCTCGAGGACAGAACCCTTTTTCGCGATCTCGCCTCTGTTCCGCCGCCGCAGCGCTTCCAAGATCGGGAGCATCAGGAGAACTCTTCCCGGCACCCTGCCGGAGGGAAGAACCACCATCGGGAGCTTCTCCACCACCATGGACGCTTCCCGGATGAGTCGTGAGTAGTCCACCTTGGACCATGGGTCCATGATCAGTAGCTACATGATGTTCTCCTCCCCTCTTTGCTCTTCATGGTTTATACCTCGTGAGCTGCCCTACATGATCGAGGCACATATGTAATCTTTCTGCTGTTGCTTTGCTGAGTTTGCTGGGATCTGATGGATTATGAGACTATGTTCAGATTGTGTTTGAGTAATATATTTGATTCACCTCTTTTATATCTTTTTTCTTGAGTAATTCTTGCATGTTCTCCGTTGCTATTTATTGCTTTGGCCAAGTAGTAGGTAGTAACTCCAAGAGGGAGCGTTATGCTTGATTGTGGGTTCATGCCCCCTGATGACTAGCTTGAGTGACATAAACATGAGTCTAGGGGATGTGTTGTTGCCACAAGGGAGAAAACAATGGTGCTTGTACTTGCGGGTGCAAGGATTGTTTACTTTACGCAAAGTTCTTTTAATGCAGTTGTCTGTTGCTTTGAGTTTACACTTTGGGTGGGATTCGCAACTTAATACCAACGAGATGTTCTGGATAGATATCTCAAAGTGGATGATTAGTAGTAGATGCAGATGGATTTCAGTCTACTTGCCTTGGCGTACCGCCCATGCTTTTGAGCCTCTACCTTTCTTTGCAGCATAGTTAGCATTGGTTTACGCACATAATCCTGTCAATTGCCCAGCTGTAATTTGTTTACCTCGCTTTGCTGTTTTATCGTCTTTTGTGAGAGAGACATCACTAGTGAACATCATGGGACCCTGGTCCATATTACCACCGCTGATCACACCTTCTATTTACTTCCTGTTTTTATTTCCTAGTTGCAGTCTTAGCTATCATTATTATCTCTTGTGTTTGATCCTTTGTAAACAACAAGGCCGGAGGGATTGACAACCTCTCTGTACTCGTTGGGAGCAAAGTTATCTGTATCTGTGTGCAGGTCCCGTCAACCGCTAAGTTTCTGGCGTCGTTGACACCTACTTGTCGACCCACGGAGTCTCACGGGATTCGATCCTTGGTATCTTTGCCAAGGGAAATTTGCCGCTACGCTACATCTCAACCTTCCACTTGGGGTAACCAACGAGGGGCGAGAAGCCATCATCGGCCTAGGCTACCTCTGCTATTAATAGTGTTGTCAAAGTATCGACTAAAACGGATAAAGTTTCAGACGACGACGGGGCAGGATCTCCGGCCCTAGCCCCCACTACGTCTGATGTTAACGCCGCTGTAGTTGAGGATTGCTGCATAGGTTGTGATCCGGCCATAAAGACGGCAACCCGGTTTGGCGGATCGAGGGGGTCCGGAATACTGTCACCGTCGGTACAGCCCTCAGATCGGCCGTCCTGCAGCAGATATAAAGATTTTGTCTCTCCGGAAGACGATTCGTCGCCGGAATAGACAACAGTCTCACCGCCAGAGTCTGATCCGTCCTTGGCTTGTACTCCATGCACTGCTCCAACGAAGACATGCTTCATGGCAGGCTGAATCCGGGCAGGTCTCGCACGCCGAGCCGGCTCGACGATGTTGGGGAAGATGTCCAGCCCAGGGCCCGGTTCGCCGATCTTGCCGATGAAGACGTGGGTGCCGCCGAAGGGGACCCAATACCCATATTCGATTGAATCGGCCTCAGGGCCCCAGCCTGCATCGTCGATGTAGATCTTGTTGCGACGACTCTTGGTCATCCGGCCCACTGCGTAGCCCTTGAGTCCTTCAAAGCCGCCCTTCAAGAACTCGAAACCATCGTGCGATAGCCCCACGGTGGGCGCCAACTGTCGTGGTTTTGTCACGACATATGTCCTAGCAAAAGGACTTAGTCGTGAGGCCATCGCTACGGGTTAGCTTAAAGGGGTTAAAGCGGACAAGGACACATGGATTTTATACTAGTTCGGCCCCTTCGATCAAGGTAAAAGCCTACGTCTAGTTTGGTGTGTATTGCTAGGGTTTCGGTGATCAGGGAGCGAATCCGCTTTGCCTGTGTCTCAAACTGTTGTTGTCTCACTTGAACCATCGCCGGGTCGTCCCTTTATATAAGAGGTGACGCCCGGTCCGGTTTACATAGTCCCGAGGCCGGCTCATAAACATGTCCGCCTCGGTCTCTATTCTTTCTATCTTACATCTCAAGTTACATAGTATGGCGGTTACAAATCATGGGCCCTAACACTTGGGCTCTAAACCTATTGGGCTAAAATCTCTTGCTTCATGCTCCGCTGGGCTTCAAAATAATCTTGATAACATAAACCGGCCCCTCCTGGGCGGTTTATACCTGGTAGTAATATCCCTGACACTACCTGTGTCGGGTTATCAAGACCATGTATTTCTTCAATATGTGGTAAATTCTTAACATCTTTAGCTTTAATACCTTTTTCTTTCATATATTTCTTTGCCTCTTGCATATCTTCAGGACTGAGAAATAGAACACCTCTTTTCTTTGGAGTTGGCTTAGGGGCTGGTTCAGGAAGTGTCCAATTATTTTCATTGGCCAGCATATTATTCAATAGTAATTCAGCTTGATCAACTGTTCTTTCCCTGAAAACACAACCAACACAACTATCCAGGTGGTCTCTAGAAGCATCGGTTAGTCCATTATAAAAGACATCAAGTATATCATGCATCTCAAGAGGATGATCAGGCAAAGCATTAAGTAATTGGAGAAGCCTCCCCCAAGCTTGTGGGAGACTCTCTTCTTCAATTTGCACAAAGTTATATATTTCCCGTAAGGCAGCTTGTTTCTTATGAGCGGGGAAATATTTAGCAGAGAAGTAATACATCATATCCTTCTTCTTCCTTGACCTTCTCCCTAGATGGGAGAAGGGTTTCCCCTCTGGTCCATGGCCTCCATGGCGGCGGAGGGGCGAGAGCCCCTCCGAGATTGGATCTGTCTCTCTGTTTCTGCGTTCCAGATTCTGGCCTTTCACCGTTTCTTATATTCCCGGAGATCCGTGACTCCGATTGGGCTGAATTTTGGACACGATCTCTATCTGGATATTAGCTTTCTTGCGGCGAAACAAGGGCACCAACTGCCTTACGGGGTGGCCACGAGGGCCCAGGGCGCGCCTGACCCCTTGGGGCGCGCCCCCTGCCTCGTGGCCCCCTCGGGCATCTTCTCGCGTTGATTCTTCTTCCCAAAATTCATAAATTTTCCCAAAAAAAATCTCCGTGCGTTTTTATCTCGTTTGGACTTCGTTTGATATGGATATTCTGCGAAACAAAAAACATGCAACAAACAGGAACTGGCACTGGATCAATATGTTAGTCCCAAAAATAATATAAAAAGTTGCTAAAAGTATGTAAAAGTTATATAATATTGGCATGAAACAATAAAAAATTATAGATACGACGGAGACGTATCATGCCTCCATCGAACACCCCTTTACAAGCACGGTCGGCAAGCCCCTCTTGCAGCGTCTATGGTGGACACCCTTTTTGCCGCATCTCCGCCAGCTGCCTTTTTGCAGCAAACATGACTGGCGAGCCCCCCTTGTAGGTTGCAGCACGACGCCTATTGCAACACCTCTCACGATCGCCCCTTTGCATTGTGATCATGACTCGAAAGACTCATTTTGTGATCACGGTTGCTACGCAAAGAACACCATCAAGGCTTTGCAACCCATAAATTGGGAATTATAAGCTTATGTAGGTGCAAATAATTTCTAAAGTTCACGATTCTAGATTCTTTAATGAGCACAATGTTACTTTTTCAACTATACATCTAATTACATGGAAGAGCCGATGTGGAATAATCTTCATGCTTCAAATTCTTACAATATTAGCAACATGCAATATGTGTATTTGAACTTCCATGCATCGACAACCTCGTAAATCCATATGTCCATGACTAACATGATGAGTTTAGTTCGCCACTGTGAGACACGACATGCTAGAAACTTTAGCATGCAAGAGGATGGCTCACCATTCTATGAGTTAGACAATTAATTCATAGTATGCGAGTCCAAACATGTCGATGAATTGGAATTTTTCCATTCCACCACCAGCCATTTGATTATATACATTTCAACCGTCATGTGTTGCATCTCATGTCACTTTTTTATTTCCACCATATGCAATTGTTGATATTCATAATTCGACTCCACACCTTTATATAGTCATAGCCGAATAAATAAAATTTTTACAGGGGTGCATATGCCTCCGCTTAGCGCCGTGGCATATTATGCATCATTCAATTGCAAATTTTCGGCCAAGCCCACATCATTGTAAAAGCATCTGGGGGCAATATTTTCTAGCATGGGTTAACATTGAGAAAGGTTTATAGCCCATTGGGACAAGTGTAATGTTCTTAGGTAGGAACAAACAAAAAGGGACAACCTCATGTGTGTGTGTGTGTGTGTGTGGGGGGGGGGGGG
>LR738714.1:105087241-105097768 GCA_902687465.1 Secale cereale | reverse complement strand
GGAGCATTTGCTCCCGGATGAGCAATACCTAGAAAAGCGGTAAAATAATGGTTAAAAAAAAATCAATTTTTTAGTGGATGTCCGTGTTGATGTCGCAAGCATGCTTGACTATTTTTATGGGAAATAGAGCAGTAGTGTTTCACCCATACAAAAAAGAAAAACAAATTTGAGGTGACATTTTCGGGTAGCATTTGGTATTCAATTTTTTTGCACAGGACAAAATGTTTAACCTTTTGCCTATAACTTTGTAGGTAGCGTTTGGATGTGACTATGAATACATAAAAAAATGTTGGGATTTTTTTGGCATTTTAAAAATCATTTTTCACGCGATGAGCACGTGATCCCAAGAGCCAAATTGGATTTCATTGCTCATGGTTATGCTACAATAAAGGGTTGTACTGAGGCAAGAAGAGGAAGCTTTGCCAAATTGATATTTTTGATGAAAGTAAGTAGTGATTCAAATGACAAGGGTAGCTTTCTTTTAAAAGAACCAATCAGCAAGCAGTGGCGGAGCCAGAAACTAAATATAGAGGGGCCAATACATGTCATATAATGTTAGAGGGGGGCAAATCATCTAAACCTAGCTAATTTTGCCTAACAAATGAAGGATTAAGAGTACATATAAATGTATTTGTGAGAGCATAGGGGGGGGGGGCATGGCCCCTGCCAGCACCCCTTGGCTCCGCCACTCGCAGCAGGTGCTTCGAACTCATGAAATCCAAAGAAACAAGCTCAGTTGAACAGTGACACGACAACCAAGCAAGACATTTGTGCTTGTTTTTTCTGAAGTAAGGGGAACTTTCATCCTACCCCGTGAGTATGGTGCCAAAAAAAAGCACAAGAACAAAACGCACGCAATGTGTTTGAGAAATTCATATGAATCTAAATCCTACAAAATCATATGAAATGGAGTGCAAAGCAATTATTAGGAAATTTCCTAAGGATTCTGATCCTACAAATCATATAGGTTTTGTCTAAAAAAACTCCTATGAATCAAAATCCTATGAAATTCGTTTGAACTAAAGAGCCATGAAAAGTTAGAGCAATGTTTCATTTTTTTTGAGGGAATAGGACGGCTATACTGTGATCCAGTTGGCCCGCGTAGCCCGTGTGGCCGCATCTGAGACGTGAAGGATCTGCCAGATGGCAGTATTCCATTCGCCACCATTCACCGCCCACGGATCGCGATCCGCGCGACGCCTGTAAAATCGATCGCCACCCTTCACTAGTACGCCATCCGACGGCTATCACCTCCCCTCCCCCACCCGCGGCCGAATTCCGGATCCGCGCTCCGAGCACCAAAACCACCCGCCTCCTATTTATTCCCCATCGTCTCCCCTCCATTTCCACACCGCAAAGCAATCTCCCCCATTCCAGTTCAAACACACGAGCAGCCTCTCCGATCTCCCGTCCCAGCACCCCCCGCCCCTCCCGCGATGGCCCGCACGAAGCAGACGGCGCGCAAGTCCACCGGCGGCAAGGCCCCGCGGAAGCAGCTGGCGACCAAGGCAGCGCGCAAGTCGGCCCCGGCGACCGGCGGCGTGAAGAAGCCGCACCGCTTCCGCCCGGGCACCGTCGCGCTGCGCGAGATCCGCAAGTACCAGAAGAGCACGGAGCTGCTCATCCGCAAGCTCCCCTTCCAGCGCCTGGTCCGCGAGATCGCGCAGGACTTCAAGACCGACCTCCGCTTCCAGAGCTCCGCCGTCTCCGCCCTGCAGGAGGCCGCCGAGTCCTACCTCGTCGGCCTCTTCGAGGACACCAACCTCTGCGCCATCCACGCCAAGCGCGTCACCATCATGCCCAAGGACATCCAGCTGGCCCGCCGCATCCGCGGGGAGCGCGCCTAGGCGCCTCGCTCGCCACACTGCTAGGTGTTTTAGGCTCTCTGTTCCTGTCGTGTTCTATGTGTGCGTCGTTCTTATGTAACTGCCTCGTTGCTGTGATTCGACGCTGTCAATGAAATATGGCTACCGGTATGAGTTAAATCTGAAATCTGAAGCCTGTAGTTGGTCTGTGAGGTGTTTTGAATGCATCCTTCGAATGTGCCAAGTTAAAATTGCGGCCGGTGTGGGTGATTCCTCTGCGCGATGGTACCAAATTGTTTATTAAGAATGTGTGGATTTGCTTTAAGCTGTGGCAAAAACATCAAACCACAGAGCCTGTGAATGAGGAGTTCGAATTTATTTGCAGTTTGGAGTGAATGGTGTGCTAAAAATATTTTTCCCTTCTAACCCCATATCTTGTATATGCCCGTAAGAGAAGCATGATATTCACTGTTCCTTTGCCACAATTGTAGTTTGTCTTAGATTGCAAGGGTAACTAGTTCTTAGATTGCAGTGGAAGTGATCTTCTTATACTCTGTTTTCTCAATACATCTTCATCTTGTGAATTTTTTTCTTAGTCTGAACATTAGGCTTTCTGAATCCAAGATTGAGGTTGAAATACGGTCTGCTGGGCTGCTTCTGGTTTGTGCTTGCTGCTTACCATGTTTTTCTCTGTCAAATTAATTGATGCAATTTATGAATATGGATTAACATTAAGTCCACATAATTGTTGACCCCACTGCGATTCTTGTGAATGTAATGTGTTTGCAGGAACTGCAGTTCTTTCCATTTGGAGTGAACTGTGATCTGAAGTCTGAACTCTCAACATATATTCAATCAAACATGTAGCAATCCTGTAAGACGGTCCTTATTCTCAGTTCAAGGTTTGAAGTTTGAACCTGATCATGTGCCAACACATCTGCGCTGCTATTTTGATCAATCTTTTGCAAGAGATAAATCCTGTGATAGCATTTTAAGCAACATTGTATATCTGACTAGTTGATGATGCCCATGGGCTACAGAGCTTTGAAAGATCGAAAGGCGGATAGGAAAAGGAGCCACTGATCACTGCAGAGGCTATCATCCTCTTCTCCACAGCAAGCATCCTGATTGAAACTGCAAGTTCTGCCACCATATCCACAGGAAGCTCCAGTCCCGTACATTAGCCCAGAGATCATCACCGGATCAGAATTTTGCTGTTGAGGGCATGTACAATGCATAGCCCCAGGGTGATGCCTCACATGCCATGTAGGATCGGATAACAGATAAAGTAGGTTCGGATAGGGAAGCGGGATTCTCAGCAAGAGGCGGGTGCTTGGAGTGAAAAAGTGTGGTCCGGTGTCAAAAGCTGAAAAGGTTGGAATAAAAAGTAGAGATGCATGTGTATTAGAGTCTTTATTTTTTATTTCTTAATAAGGCCCACTAAAGATAGTTTGCATTGGGGAGAAAAATTAAATGTAGGTGCCTCAAGCTACTTTTTGTCCACCATTGGAGTATGAATACGAACCAAATCTGCAAAGCCAATATTTGACTGAACTTAACGTGAGCATTTGGATGTTGGAACAGTTCAAGCATTACAACGTGCTTGTCGAGTTACATGATGGACGCATCCTGAAACCTCTTCCTGACCTCAGCCAAGCTGTTGTTCAGCAGAGTTCATTGTAGTATACCACTCCACCATTGTAACTTTTCATGCATCCAAATTCATCCAAGTCATTGTTGTTATGTGGAAGCCCCATGAGGATTGCCGGATGGGTGCCATGTTTGGCACCAGGAAGTTGCAAGCTCGGATATTATGCAAGTCCCGCCAGACATAAATAGGTGGCATCAACCATGGAATTAACCGAACCTCCTCTCTTCTGATCATTTCAATAATTCAATTTGAAGTAGCAAATCATCTTGCCACATACCTGTATTGTCTAGGATATCTGGTTGACAACTGAAGGCAGACTTTGCTTGACGCTTTCCACACCAAGTGATCCAAGATTTGAGGTGAAATCATTTTGTCCAATCTCAATTGTGTACAGAGCAAAGCAACCAGGCACTCAGCAAGTCATATTTTTGTAAGTAGTGACTGGTAAATATATGATGCCTTCTCTTAGAGGATTAATAAACCATTCCTAAGTTTTTAATAAATTGGATGCACGAGGGTAAAATGAGAAATTGGACCTCCGAGCTTAATAAGTATGCAAATAGCCTCTAGATAAATGAAGAAGACCAGTCCACATCGAGTCATAACCGAGGCCAAGCTTAGCAAAGATCCCAGTAGAACCCGGCATGTCAAATGATTGCCTTAAGGGAACAATGATACTCCCTTCATTTTTGTATACAAGGCCACAAACTCATATAACAGGTACCAAGATAAAAATTAATGTGTGCTTTACAAGCTAGTTTGTTTTCTCGTTTACCGGGCTAGTTAATATGGTGCATGCACATGAGAGAAAATTGAGTGGTCGTGAGAGAAGAAGTAGGTGAGTGTGTCATTATCATCCACTGCATGCATGCTAGTAATTAAGCCATGTGTTACTAATACGAGGAAACAACATTAATATGTGCCTCGATTACCGTTGATGATCTTGTATTGATGCAAAATGTATTTTTCATAGTGGCCTTGTATACAAAAATGAAGGGAGTAACATGCATACGAAATGTTTCACACCACATGGAGTATCGAAAGGACTGATCCAAGAGCTTAACAGAAGCCCAACATAACCCGTTCCTAGACTGTTTGTGATACTACACAGTAGTCGTGAAGCCATAAGTTTAAATAAAATAGTGGCCTTGCTGCAGATCATTCTTCATCGATTCTGGAGCCCATCCTCTCAAAGCTGTACATCATGCTGGAAGGAATGCAGTTTTGTGAAAAAACTCGTGCCAAAGAACGCTATTTTGAAGCAAGAACATAAAAATGCGGACTTGTGATAATTCACACAAAAGTGTACATTTACTCAAAAGAAATGTTCTTCTTACTGGCCTCAGGATCATAACGGTGAAAAAACACAACTTACTTGAACTGCATAAACACGTCAACGCATGTTATACAATAGTAGAAATCGAAATAACAGCAGGATCTGGGTTCCAGTGGAAGGCCCCACGTCGCAGTGACACAGATGCGCAACTTGAAGAGGAAATACCAATCCACAACTCTCTGTTACCTTTGTGGCGAACGTCGGCAGCTATAGGCAGCGCCAGTGCCACTCTCGGTGCGGTGCCAACACGAGCTACGCGATGCTCCGCGCCTGCGGCGCCGCGGCTCCGGCGTCGGTGCCCGCCCTCGTAAGGGCGCGCCTCGCGAGGCCCGCCTCGTCCGCCGTCGCCTCCTCCTCCGCTCTGGAAGAGCTCGCCGCCGACCGCAAAGGTCCACGCCCTTTACTCATCTCGCGCCCGTGCTCGTCTGTGGAACGGCTTCGCTGTCGCCCTTCCCCCCGCCACGGCCCTCGTTTCCAGTCCCGCGCAGCGAGGTGCGTGCTTGTCTCTTCTGTCCTACGTGCGGGGGCGAATGGGAGCGCCATGGCGACGAGCTGTTTGTTGAAACGCCCAAGTGAACTGCACATTGTTTTCCGTGTTACAGTACATTTTGATGTGGTTATGGGCTGGCCGTTTACCAATGCGTCCGTTTCCTGAGCTTGGACACTCATTGCTTGATAGTACAGTTGCAGCGAGTGGTAAATAACTGTAAATGTATGCTTGGTCATTGTTTCATAGCCTCCTGGCATGAGGACCTATATTGCTAATTTTACTTGCTCATAATCCTCCAAGCCAGAGGTTGTCAACTGTTAAAAGTTCTACTTCCTCCAAAGGACATTTATGGTAACAACAGCTAGAAACAATGGTGGTTACAGTCTCCTAAAAACGGTACACATCCTTCGTTTAAATTAGTTTCATGAAATAGTGGCATGCATCACCACAAAGTGGAACGATGGACCTTGTTCAAAAAGCTGGCTAGATTTCATCCACAACGCTGAAAGCAATTAATCAAGCATCTCCCATTCCGCTTGTTTGGGTTAAGCATAGGTTATGGCCAGTAGGCACTTCTTTCTTTCCTTCTCTCGGACTGAAGTATATACTAACATCCCAGCACCTTTTTTTAGGTTTGGCAAGAGTGGTACTAAAGAAGGGCAAGACTCAGATATTCCGTGATGGGAGTCCAATGGTTTACAGCGGTGCAGTTGATAGAATAATTGGTCGGCCTCCTCCGAAAACTGGTGATGTTGTTTTGGTAGCTGATGGGTCAGAGAAACCTATCGGGTGGGGTGTCTATAACTCCGTGTCTATGTTTTGTGTTCGGCTAATGCAACTAGAAGAAGAGGCAAAAAGGTGACGCAATTGTTGATGTTCTATGGTTTTATTGAAATTTTGAGAGCTTGTGCTGAATATTTCTTATTTTTGTTTTGCTCAGAGATCCAGCCTCTGCATTAAATATGGAAAGACTGCTCGAAGAAAGGATTTGTTCTGCGGTGGATTTACGGCGTAGTTTGGGTTTCCCCTCAACTAATACAAATGCTTACCGTCTCATCAATAGTGAAGGCGACAGGTATATACTGTTCTCCAGATTGCTATACTTTAGTTAGCAAAGAGACCACCTTGATATCCATCATTGAAAGGAACATGGTTAGTTCAGCATTCAGCACCATTTTTTACTTCTACTAGTATACTCCCTCCGTTCGGAAATAAGTGTCGTGGTTTTAGTTCAAATTTGAACTAAAACTGCGTCAGTTATTTCCGAACGGAGGGAGTATATGGGTCTCCAAATAGTTCAACTTTGTATATCTTATAATATCTTCATATAAACAATAAATAGTTGTTTTGCCCTGTGAATTTTTGACATGTGTGGCTGATCTTGAGCATTGAATGACTTATATTTTTCTCTCTCTCCGGAACCTTGTCTGTTGTTTTATTCTTGTATTCATGCATAGTAGTGCAACTATCAATATTCTATTCAATGTTTTGAAATGCAGATTGTCTGGTCTGATAGTAGATATATTTGCTGATGTTGCTGTGATTGCTTCATCTGCTGCTTGGGTTGAGAAATATAGGCAACAAATCCAGTTCCTTGTTAACAAAGTTAGTGATGTTAACCATATAAAGTGGAGGTCATCAAGTGATATTCTAAAAGAAGAAGGATTAGATATGTCAGAACAAAAGGAACCTGCTCCCTCTTCATACTCTGGAACTGTGAAGGTGAGTTTTCTGCCTTAAATGTCTTTAATGGATGTTAGGAAATTTGATTTTAAAACTTTACAAACTATGGTTCAGTGTATTGATTTTTAGCAAGCCGTATTACATACCGTTTTGCTTCAAAAGAATGTGAGGAGGTTTAGCTTCAATTCAAGTATATTTGCCTTTGCCATACTTTTTTTTGAACCGGGTTTGCCATATTCAACTAATATAGCAAGTTAGCAACTACCAGCTAGTGTAAAGAGACTGAAGGTGTGTGCGCGGTTGTGCGGGACTGAACGCAGCATTGCAATAGCTTCACTTGTAGTATTTGTCAATCTTTTCTACCTGCTATGTTGTATACTGGTGTTGCAACGTTGTTCCAACACTCCTGTGCTTTTCTTACGTCCAGGTTATGGAAAATGGCATCGTCTATCTAGTATCTATGGAGGGGCAGAAGACAGGGTTTTATGCAGATCAACGCGAGAGTCGCCATTTCATATCCGCACTCTCGAAGGACCTGAGGGTTCTTGACCTTTGCTGCTACAGTGGTGGTTTTGCTCTTAATGCAGCCAAGGGCGGTGCAACTAATGTTATTGGTATGGTACTGTAAGCTAGTGGACATTTTAGTCCTCTGTTCAGATGCTCTGAAAGTTCATCACAGTTGAATTATAGTTTAGATGTACCGTTAATTTGGAAAACCCACAACAGTGTCCTTTTTAGTATCACTTCGTAGCACTCTACAGGTTTGACTTGTAAAAACGACAATTTGACTAGTACCATTTTCAGGCATTGATTCATCAGGATCTGCACTTGATCTTGCCAATGAGAATATTCTTCTGAATAAGCTTGATGGTGAAAGAATTTCGTTTATAAAAGAAGATGCAACTGCATTCATGAAAGGTGCTATCTCAAGAAATGAGCTGTGGGACTTGGTAATCCTCGATCCTCCGAAGTTGGCACCTCGGAAGAAGGTATACATCCTATGAAGTATTTACTTGTAGTTAGTAATTTGGCTTAATCCATCTTTGGATGTGGTCATGTGAAGTTCTGAAGCATGTTATCTATCAAAAATTCATGAATCATTTGTACATGCCTCAGTAGGCATCTAACTAAACTTGCCTTTTAGTACTTACTCTGAACACCAGCAAGATCCTTTATCTCACTCACATACTGTCTCTACATTTGAACCCACAATGGCTCTATGTAACTGAAGGAGGATTCCCTGTTGTATTTGTAGGTGCTACAAAGTGCATCCGGTATGTACAGAAGCCTGAACGCTCTTGCAATGCAAGTGGTAAAGCCAGGGGGGTTACTCATGACATGCTCTTGTTCTGGAGCTATGACCCAAAGTGGTCTCTTCCTTAAAACCATCCAGGTATTTTTGTGGTGTCCTTCTTGCACCCTTCTCCTTAATTAAAAAGCCACAGGGGCTCCTCCCCCTGTCGGTCTAGTTTTGTTGTCCTTGCAGAATTGCTCAGCAGTACACCTTGCTGATAATTCATCTTACTCCCAATTTGAAGGGTGCTGCATCAATGGCCGGTCGAAAGGTTACAGTTTTACGTCAAGCTGGAGCAGCTTGCGATCATCCCATCGATCCTTCATATCCTGAAGGCCAGTATCTCAGCAATTACTTACTCCGAGTAATGTGAAAAAGGAACAGTCAAAGCATTCTACTGACCAGTAACCATTTCTGAAGAGCTGATTTCTGAAGTTGTACCTCTAGTTTAATGTCATATTTTAGTCAGGAAGGTTAGGTCTAGAAATTTTCCAACAAGAACATATGTATCTTGTGACCCTTCAAAGATTATCTTATCAACTTACATTGCAGATCATTATTCTTTATGGAGTCTATTTTTTTTTTATGCAAGAATGCTCTAAAAAATACGTCCAAAAATATGTCAAGTGGAATAACAGGATGCACCAGTTCAAAACTGACAGCACTGAGCAGAGAGTAGATCATTCCATAGATTCAATTTCACTCATGGGGAATGCAATTTTCAACAAAAGAACCATGTATCTATATTTCAGTATAATGTACATTCTTTCGTGTCACTCATACACACAAGTCTACTTGACATACTTGACAACAGCTTATAAAAAAAATCAAGTCTATTTGATACACGTACATGACAACAGCTTGTAAACAAAATTGCTATTTTCGTACAAGATACAGGTTAACCATAAGACCAATCGTTTGATGTTGAATGTGGAAATCAACTTTCAGAGTGTATCAGTGGCCTGCAGAGTTTTTGTTCCATGACAAGTAATTGTTATCTCCCAATTTTCTGCACGGACACCAGGAAAAAATAATCAGCGATGCACTTCAGATCAACGAGAAAGATGTAACTTAATATGATCGGTATATGAGAGCTTATAAGCCACTAACCTTGGTTTTATGAAGTACAATAAGGTGAATGCAAATGCCAGGAAGAAGCAGAGTCCACCAACAGTGAGATATGCAAGACCAAGAAAATCATTCTTTCCACCAAGCCAGGTTGAAGTAGAAAGCACCAAACTCTTTTTGCCACCAAAGCTATATGTGTTGTAATTGTTGTCCAGCGTAACAGTAATGGTGTCATTTTCCTTGAGGTCAACATATATCCTGCCATACAGTTTTCTGAATGTAGGAAGCGCGGCAGTTCTCATCCAAACAATAAGGTCCTCTTGCTCACTCAGCTGCACAGAAGGCAAGTAAAATAAGTAGCTTTCAGGGGCACAAAATAAGGTCCTGTGTTGGTTTATCTAATGGAGAATGATTGTATTGAAGTCACTTTATCTTTAAATTGGATGGCACCCGAGTAATTGTTGCTTGTCAACTACATATGCAATAATCTTATGGTACAGGGTGAAATTGAAACCCAAAAGCATACCGGTATAGATTCGTTGAGTGTTTTTCCACCTATAAGAGGACCTTTCTGGAAGTTTTTTGGGAAGACATCACTTCCAAATTTGTGCTCCCTGTCACTCTTCCAAGAGATGTCGTTCTTGTCGACTGATAAGTTGTTACTGTTGTGTCGGAAGGTGTATGTATCATTGAATGTGCTCCATGCAATCAGACCACATGGAACGATAGCCAATCCATCTTTTGTGGTCTTCTCGGGGTCACAAAGAGTGGTCTCGTTTGCCTTACTAGCATCTCTTAGCTGTTGGTCATTCCGGCTCTTAACATATCTGAATGTGAAAAATGTGACATATAAGCAGGGAAAGTACAAGGCTCCTAAAAACAAAGTATAAAACAACTGTTTGAGCAAATGAAAATGAGCTTTAACTGCTAAAATTGCATATTGATGTGTCAATATCCAACATTTTAGCCATCTGGACAGCAATCCGTAGGTGTCATTAGTAGAAGCTAGGTACTTCTTCATGCAATTATGTGGGATGCCTATGCAAAGATTAAATAATTTCCTTGATAGTTGGGTTTATTTTATTGTACATATATTCCATATAAGTAGCTTAGCGTTTCTTAGGGTCAAGTCAGACAGGCAATTTCCAGCAAAAATATATATCTGACAAAGAAGAATAATGAATTACTCTCATCTATACC
>LR738714.1:105024668-105087192 GCA_902687465.1 Secale cereale | reverse complement strand
CCCCCCCCCCCCCAAATTCCAGTTTTTAATCCACTCTTCTTCCTTCAAGCTATGCTGTTCAAGCCTTCCTCTGCATAATCCCCATCCCTTTGTGAACTAACATTACCAACAATACCTTTTCTTTAATTCATTTCACTGAATCACTGAATGAATTTGTTTTTTATTTATATATGAGAAACTTGGAAAGCACAGTGCATACCTCCTATGATTCTGGTAGAAGTTATTCAACTGGTAATACACAAAAATCGGTTGCTTCATATCCTTCGGGACCTGGAGAGCAACATACAAACAATGAAGAAATATTTCAGACAAGGGTTACTTTGATTCTTAAACCAAGATGCATACTTGTGAATTAACTGACACATCGCACACTCTGCTACCAGATAATGTTCTACTCCCTCCGTCCCATAATGTAAGACGCTTTTTGACACTAGTGTAGTGTTAAAAAACGTCTTACATTATGGGACGGAGGGAGTAGTGTTTATTGTTATTGCCATTCCCAAAGATTAGACGTATAGAAGCATGCAGCCAAGCTCATTACCTTCAGTGTCCTTCGGCAGGTTTTAGGTATTGTTGAGTTCTGGATGTAGGCAAGCTTGTCAGTAACATTAGACGGGATGCATGCATCATCGTATCGATCGACAATCTCAACGACCTACAGCAAAGAACACAACAAACGTTAGCTAACAAAGATGGTGAACATATCATTGAATGCGATACGGCGTATTCAGCATACCTTCTGTGAAGCTAGCAAAGAAGCAACACCTATGGGGACAAAAATGGCGCCAACAAGAACAAACACAGAAATGACCTGTATAAACAAACGCAAGCGCAACCATTTGTGAGGCGGTTCTATGAAGCTAAAGCTTATTCAGAGCAGACAAGATGTGCTGTCGACCTACCCATTTTGGGGTGAGAATCGGTTTGCAAGCCGGGAGCTCCTGCTGCGTGAACTTGGAATCTGCTTGCACGAAAGGGAACGAGATGAATAAATTTGGTACTAACAAGTTTGGCAGTTGCACCTAAACTTTATTTGGCCAAGCATAGCAGGGGATTTTTAAATTGCAGCCAGGACTTGGTTTGATGAGCCGAAGCTCAAGCTCCGGCTCTAATGGCTAAAGTCAACCCCTGTTCTTAACACATGATGATGCAAGAATGGTGAGTAGCCAAATTAAAGCTCGCATGATTGCATCTTGTTAACCTCTCCTAGATAAACTTGTGCACGGAGAAAAGGCGATTGTGCCAAACCCCAACCAAAAGGAAGAAAAAAAAAGGAGAGGCGCGAGATCTCACACTTGGGCTTCCTGGAGGCCCTCCTGGGCGCGCCCGCGTCCCCGGATCCGCCGGAGCTGGACTCGGCGGCGTCACCGCTGTTCATCCCGCCGAACGACCGGCTCGGCCGCCAAGAAACGCCGCCGCCGGCGAACAAGCCTCCCCACCGACAGCCGGGCTCCCCGGACAACCGAAATGCGCGCGCCTTTTCGTGCGCGTATGTGCTCCGCGCTCGAGGTTTCGTGGGCGAGGAGAGGTGGAGCAGGGCGGCAATGGGGGAGGGAGGCTGCTCTGCTGGCCTGGCGCTCTTGTTGCTGCCGCTGTTCCTCTTGCGAAGGTTACAAGGAAAGGGAGGGAGAGGGAGAGGGGCGGTTTGACTCGTGGGGGGAGAAGAGTTGGCGGTCGTGGCGTCCGCGTTGAGCCTAGCCGGCGGACGCGACCAATGGGGAGGCCGAACTGGTCAAGCCAAGAAGATGGTTCTAATTTTTGCTCCTCGGCGTCTCTTTTCTAAGCTTGATTTGATTGATGATTTCTGGTTTTCAGCTCGAGGTGGATGCGCAGTGTAACGGGACGGGTGGGTTGGGTTGGGTTGGATGGAGTGGTTGGAGGGGTTTGGCGGGTACGTGGGATTGGCTGTGTGCTTCGTGGACCTTTCGAGGGACCATGGTGACGCGTATATAGGACTAGAACAACACGGAGAGCATAACACGCGTGATAAAAGTGTTTACTACACGAAGAATACTACAAGTACTGGTAGACATTTCTTGGTGAGTGCACGCACGGTATTATTCTTACAAGTTAGGGCCGTAAAAAAGCAATCCATGGGAACATTTTTGTTTTCGGCATAATCCAGCTAAACATGGTAATCACATGTGAAAAATAATAATGGCATTCATGTTTTCTTTAACGGAAAAAATCTCATTCATGTGAAACAAAAAGTCAAAAAGGCATTGGAAACAAAAAAACTCCGGATGGGCCGAGGCCCAATAGGGCGACTGCCCAGCCAACCGAAGTGCGCGTCTTGGGGCGTCGCGTTTGGTCGTCCTTCGTCAACCTGGCAATCGAGCCCGGTTTCGCCGGGTCAACCTCTCCCAGACCCATGCTCGAATAGATTATCGGGTCGATAGCTCACCCACAACCCTACCGATGGGCCTGGGATCAAACCCATGCTCGAACCCATTGTCGGTGTCAAAACCGGCGGATCTCGGGTAGGGGGACCCGAACTATGCGTCTGAGGATTGATGATAACAAGAGACTGGGGACACGATGTTTACCCAGGTTCTGGCTCTCTCAATCGAGGTAATACCCTACTTCCTGCTTGATTGATCTTGGTGAATATAGGGTTACAAGAGTTGATCTACCTTGAGATCGTAATGGCTAAAACCTGATATGATGACTAGGGGCATAGCTGTCAACCTGCTCGAGGTGGCCATCCGTGTTGGCACGAAGCATGAAGCCGCCGAAGACAAAAAGCTGGTCAGGGAGGAAAATTCCCCCGGGGGTGGCGCCGTCGTTGATGACGAAGCGAGCCATTAATCCTTCTGTCGACGACATAGTGGAACTCTCAATGAAAGCACCAATGTCGGTGTCAAAACCGGCGGATCTCGGGTAGGGGATCCCGTACTGTGCGTCTGAGGATTGATGGTAACAAGATACTGGGGACATGATGTTTACCCAGGTTCGGGCCCTCTCGATCGAGGTAATACCCTACTTCCTGCTTGATTGATCTTGATGAATATAGGGTTACAAGAGTTGATCTACCTCGAGATCGTAATGGCTAAACCCTAGAAGTCTAGCCTAGGATGTCGTGATTCTGTCGCTACGGACTAAACCCTCCGGTTTATATATGCACCGGAGGGACCTAGGGTCGTACATTATCATTTTGCGAAGGAAGGAAAATATTACACCCGGACTCTAAACTTGCTATTTTACACATATGGGAGTCCCATCCGGATACGGGGGATAGTCGTCTACGATAATCTTCACGGACCAACACTCCGGCCCATAACGAGTAATCCGGCCACCCGAGGACCCCTTAATCCAGGACTCCCTCACCCATCGGGTTCGATATTCCCCGGTCCTAAGATTTTGGGGGCCCGGGGCGAAACCGAAACTCAGGGCCCCTTAATTAGTGTACCATAATGGCAAAAGTAAGTAATTTCTCTAATCCAATAAAAGTCTTTGTTTATTATGATGATTTGTTTGCCATCCCTTATTTCTAAGGATGTGGTCTACATGTAACGCATGAGAAATAGGTTGTTGTATTGCAAAAAAGATCTTCGCCGCTCTCCTCCACGTTTGTAGAAAACCCATAGTCTCTCCAAACCAGCCCCATTCCCCAAATCATCCAAACAAACAAGAGAAATATACTTTGGGTGAAACCTAACATGTCTTTAGTTCAAATTATATATACCAAAATATGGTGATTTTTTTCAAGTTTCTGTACATGTCTATTTTGGATTGTTGCAATGTGTGGACACTTTGCTAGTATCTGTATTATATTCAAATGCATCCCAAACTAATATTCATATGAAACAGTTGGAGCAAAAGCTATGCGTCATATAATGCAAAGATAAATAACTTAATTAGTTAATAGAGAATAGTAATATCTATACCTCGGATCAGTTGGAGATGGCATGATTGGGGTTCAGCGATGATCCGATGTGGATTGAAAACATGACGTACGATAGGTGCGTCAACGCCGGACGACGACAGATGGCATCTGAAGTGAAGACTGGAGAGCGGAGTTCGCCGGTGAGGAAGGACAACTCGCGATCCGAGCCCGGGGTCGGGACAGAATAGCGATCTTGAAGATGCGAACTTCCGATCTGATCTCGCCGTCTCAAAAGGGAATTAGGAAACTGAATAGACGCACGTTCAAGGCTAGGTCTACGAGTTTTTTTTTGAGGGGACGAGCTAGTATGTTGGATGAGATACCAGCGACTGCGTGCGCGTGGGCTAGACGCTACGTACGTATGGATGTTCAGCCCATGGCCTAAGCTGCGTGTGTGGGCTAGCCTCGCCGATTGAGTACGTTCCCTTGTTTTCCTTTTTGAGTGTAGCTACGTACATACCTGGGTGGGGGCCCTGCGTCTTGGGGGCCCGGGGCGGCCGCCCCCTCTGCCCCCCCTCAGGGCCGACCCTGTTCCTTTAAAAAAAAAATATCCTAAATTCTAGAAAGTACAGCTGCACTTTTTGGCACTCCCGAGCATACACCCTTGCGCGCCGTTGGATCCAAATCGTGGCCGCCAGGTTGTGAGCATGTTCTTTTATTCCAAAAAACTTAAAGTACCAGTAGTCAGGGGCGACATTGTCTCTTATGTTCATTACTTTTACATATTTTGTACTAGCAGCAATAGAACTAGCTTTCGGTGGGGGTTGGTCCATTCGTCGAGTTTCTGACGATGCAATCCATTTTTTTATTTCAGTCTACAACCGTGGAGACTTTTTCCTTTATTTCAAATTATTATTTTTCATGCAACTAATTGCTTCGTCGAGGGAAGCATGGAACACCTGAGTTTTTGTGACCCCTTAGAAAATTGTATGCTGCCTATGATTTTTTTTGTAGGATACACCTACAAAATTCCAAAGTACATATTGGAGTACTTTTTCCCTAAGCATGCCTAAGCAGGAAACCATTTTTGCCTAAACATGACATACAAGCTGCTTACTTCCACATGTACCTTTTTTTGCTTAGAAGTGTATGCATCTTTTTTGCTTAAATATGCAAGCAGTACATGTTTTTGAAAATCAGTTTAGCAAGTTCTTTGTATGCCACCAGGTAGCATACACTATCTCATATGAGTGGCTTGATAGTAGCAATGAATTTGCTTAAACATAACATATAAGCTGCCACCTCCCTTGATTGTAGCATTGTTCATAGTAGCAAGCACCCTAAAAACCCAACATGTACTAATTAGGTTTTTGTACGTTTGCCAATGCTTTCTATTTATTTGTGCTTAATATAACCTTTGGTGCTCCCATTGCCACAGGCGAACCATAGTAATAAGTACTCCCTCTGTAAACCAATATAAGATCGTCTAGACCACTACTTTAGTGTTCTAAACGATCTTATATTAGTTTATAGAGGGAGTAGAAGTTTTGTGTTTTGAATTTTTACTACAATTTTTTTAAATCAAAATGTGCGATGTCTACGGCATAAATCAAAACCGAGCTACAATTAAGTTTACACACTTTAAAATTAGGGCATTTTTTTGCCATCATGCAACACATACTAGCTCATAGGTTTTTCTGAAAGAAGGCAAAAGACTTGCCTCATTCATTAATTAAGAGGGAAAAATGACTTTAATGTTTGTGTTACAACACCCATCGTGTTACAACACTGCTACAAAAGGCCTACTCTCGGGGCATGATGGATCCCAATTTCTTTGCACCCATGGTGACCCAAGTTTGAGCCTCAATCTTGATGTTAGCTAATAGAACCGTCGGCGGGGCACTCTTGAGTTGGAAGATGCGAGCGTTCCTTTCATTCCAGATTGTCCAAGAGGTGAGCATGGAGAGGGTAGCCATGTCCTTCCTATTCGGCATGGTAGAGTCGGAGAGCCTGATCCACTACTCTTTGGTTGATCGTGCCAAGTGCCAAGTGGAAGTGTTGATGCTTCTGAGCTGGAGCCAATCTTTTATCATTTCCCAAAGTCTAGTAATGTACCGGCATCTTCATGGTCGATGGATTGTTGCATGCGCTTGCAAAGAGGACAAAACCCACAATTGGGCCACCCCGGTTGGCCAAACAGTCAGCAATTCATACCCTATTTTGCATGGCCAACCACGCAAAAAAATTGACCTTGGGTGAGGCTGAGGCCTTCCACACCGCAATCTTCATGGGTGAGCGGATGATTCCAAAAAGTTGGGCCAAGTAGGCAGACTTGGCAGTGTATATACCACTCTATGTGTGTTTCCACACAATGTCGTCTTCGGCGTGAACCTCAAGAGGGAAGTCAAAAATGGTGGACCAATACTCAATAAATTGTCGAAGACGTCTGAAGTTGAAGTTGGTAGTGACCTTGATCTTGCGAACCCAAGCATCATCCTGGAGGGCTTCCCAAAGTTTCCAAGTCTTCCGAGAGGAAGCATCGTAGATAAGTGGTGCGATGTCTCTTGGCTTGCGGTCCCGCACCCAAGGGAAGTCCCAGAAGGGCGTGCGTGCACTGTTGCCAATGATTATGGTCGTTGTGTTGGGGAATGTTGCATGGAAAACAAAAAAATTTCTACACACACGCAAGATCTATCCATGGAGATGCATAGCAACGAGAGGGGAGAGTGTGTCTAAATACCCTCGTAGACCGTAAGCGGAAGCATTTATTAACGTGGTTGATATAGACGAACTTCTTCGCGATCCAACCGATCTAGTACCGAACATACGACACCTCCACGTTCAACACATGTTCAGCTTGGTGACGTCCTCGCCTTCTTGACCCAGCAAGACGGGCGAAGCAGTACATGAGTTCCGGCAGCACGAATGCGTGGTGACGGTGATGGTGATGCTATATCCGCAGGACTTTGCCTAGGCACTACGAAAATATGACCGAGAGATAAAATTGTGGAGAGGGGCGCCGCACACGGCTAGGATAATGTCATGGGTTGTGTGGCGCCCCCTCCTCATGTATATATAGGTGTGGAGGGAGGAGGGGAGACAACCTAGGGCTCAGCAAGTGGCTAGTGGCCACCTTGGGCTTGCCCTAGCCGCGCCCTTGCCTTTCTTAGGTGCGTGGGGAAAGGCAGGGGAGGGTGGCGACCCCTTTCCGTTCTCCCATGAGGAGGGAAAGGCAGGAGGGGCTAGCCCTCCCCCTTCCCTTCCCTAGGGCTGACGGCCAGGGAGAGGGTGCGCTAGATCCCTTGCGGGCTAGTGTGTGCCTCCCCTTGGCCTATTAGGCCCATAGACCCCCCGAGGCCTCCCGGAACCCTTCCGGTGATCCAATGACTACCCGGTACCTCCCGAAACTCTTCCGGTGTCCAAATATCATCGTCCTATATATCAGTCTTTACCTCCGGACCATTATGGAGCTCCTCGTCATGTCCGTGATCTCATCTGGAACTCCGAAGAACATTCGGTCACCAATTCACATAACTCACATAACACTATAACGTCAACGAACGTTAAGCGTGCGGACCCTACGGGTTCGAGAACTATGTAGACATAACCGAGACACTTCTCTGGTCAATAACCAATAGCGGAACCTAGATGCCCATATTGGTTCCTACATATTCTACGAAGATATTTATCGATCGAACCATTATGACAACATATGTATTTCCCTTTGCCCGTCGGTATGTTACTTGCCCGAGATTTGATCGTTGGTATCTCCATACCTAGTTCAATCTCGTTAACGACAAGTCTCTTTACTTGTTCTGTAATACATCATCTCGTAACTAACTCCTTAGTCATTTTGCTTGCAAGCTTCTTGTGATGTGTATTACCGAGAGGGCCCAGAGATACCTCTCTGATTCACGAAGTGACAAATCCTAATCTCGATTCATGCCAACTAAACAAACACCTTTAGAAATACTGTAGAGCATCTTTATGATCACCCAGTTATGTTGTGACATTTGATAGCACACAAGGCATTCCTCCGGTATCCGGGAGTTGCACGATCTCATAATCGAAGGAATATGTACTTGACATTAAGAAAGAAATAGAACGATCAAATGCTAAGCTAACGACGGGTCTTGTCCATCACATCATTCTCCTAATGATGTGATCCCGTAATCAAATGATAACTCATATCTATGGTTCGGAAACCTTAACCATCTTTGATCAACGAGCTAGTCTAGTAGAGGCTTACTAGGGACACGATATTTGTTCATGTATTCACACATGTATTTAAGTTTCTGGTCAATACAATTCTAGCATGAATAATAAACCTATATCATGAATAAGGAAAGATAAAATAATAACAACTTTATTATTGCCTCTAGGGCATATTTCCATCAGCCTCCCACTTGCACTAGAGTCAATAATCTAGATTACATTGTTATGACACCCATGGAGTCTTGGTGCTGATCATGTTTTGCCCGTGGAAGAGGCGTAGTCAATGGATATGCCACATTCAGATCCACACGTACTTTGAAAATTTGTATGTATCCATCCTTGACCTTTTCACGGATGGAGTTGAAGCGTCTCTTGATGTGTTTTATTCTCTTGTGAAATTTGGATTTCTTCGCCAAGGCAATTGCTCCAGTGTTGTCAGAAAAGATTGTCATTGGACCCGATGCACTAGGTATCACACCTAGATCGGATATGAACTCCTTTCATCCAGACTCCTTCATGTGTTGCTTCCGAATCAGCTATGTACTCCACTTCACACATAGATCCTGCCACGATGCTCTGCTTGGAACTGCACCAACTGACAGCTCCACCATTCGATATAAATATGTATCCGGTCTAAGACTTAGAGTCATCCGAATCTATGTCGAAGCTAGCATCGATGTAACCCTTTATGACGAGCTCTTCGTCACCTCCATAAACGAGAAACATATCCTTGGTCCTTTTCAGGTACGTCATGATGTTCTTGACCGCTGTCTAGTGATCCACTCCTGGATTACTTTGGTACCTCCCCACCAAACTTATGGCAAGGCACACATCAGGTATGGTACACAACATAGCATACATGATAGAACCTATGGCTCATGCATAGGGAATGACTTTCATTTTATCTCTATCTTCTGCAGTGATCGGGCTTTGAGTCTGACTCAATTTCACACCTTGTAACATAGGCAAGAACCATTTCTTTGACTGATCCATTTTGAACTTCTTCAAAACTTTGTCAAGGTATGTGCTTTGTGAAAGTCCTATTAAGCGTCTTGATCTATCTCTATAGATCTTGATGCCCAATATATAAGCAGCTTCTCCGAGGCCTTTCATTGAAAAATTCTTATTCAAGTACCCTTTTATGCTATCCAGAAATTCTATATCATTTCGAATCAATAATATGTCATCCACATATAATATTAGAAATGCTACAGAGCTCCCTGTAATGCCCAGGATGGAGTTATACCTCCTACGTGTCGAGGCACGACTTAAAGGCATAAATCCATCCTAGAATGATCTCAAGTTTGGTAATCTTTGCACATCTCATGTAAAAGAGGGGATTGTAAACAGAAATAGTTGGCTTACACTCGCCACGTCACACAATTACATATCATGTCTCAAACATCATACATAAGAACATCGCAACCCTCTAAGGGCAAAATCCAAATGTCAAGATACCAAACTGAAATAAATAAACCACAGGCGGATCGAATCCTAGTAGGAGTCTCCACTACTGATCATCCGAATATCGCACATAGTACCGACTACGCTCCTCGTCGTACTCCCAATCCAGCTCGGTGCCATCACCTGGATAGCTCACAGCTGGACATGCATCTGGTGTGTGAAGTAACTGTGAGCCTCAGAGGACTCAGCAATCCCGTTCCCGGGTAACAAGACTATTTAAGCCTTGGGAAAAGGATAAGGCTGAAGAAAAGAATAAGTGTCTGCAGCAGCAACTAGCAACTAGCTTACGTGAGTGAGAGCGAGAAGAGAAAGCCTCGGCGAGAAGTGATCACGAAGTGATCCTAGCTACAAGCTCAACAATCATAACCCCTCCGTGTTCAACTCCCGAATCCCTATTCGGAAATTGACGGTCACGGAACGCACGCTGGTAGTTTAATAGAAACATTGTGTCAAGTTATCTACAACCGGATATTAACAAGCTCCCATCTGCCACATAACCGCGGGCACGGCTTTCGAAAGTTCAAACCCTGCAGGGGTGTTCCAACTTGACCCATTACAAGCCCACGATCCGCGGAGTCGCAACTCCAAAGTGGGAAGACCCGAGTATTCTCGGAATCCCGTGCTCAAGATATACCGAACTAAGGTAAGGCTAATCCAACAAATCCTCCCGGCGTGTCGACACCCTGATAGTAGCCGCGCGTATCTAAGTCTCAGGACACGACCGGATGGGTGAAGCTACGGGTTTTTACCAGACCTTGAGTTTCCTCGAGGTGGCCCCGCAGGCTCCCCGTTTCGGACCAACACTCATGTGGAGCACTGGCCCGGGGTGGTTGAATTAAGAAAGAGGGTTAATTACTCCCTATGCAAGTTTAGTTTGTTATTAGGCAAATAGTACCAATGTTGGGACTTGTTGGAAAATACTTAGGACTTAGCAGTTTATCGAGGGGGTCCCATACACCCCAACCGTGTTAGGAACGCATAATCAAGGAACATAACACCGGTTTATACGGTTCCTAACGGCATGAGTGGAACAAATCACCAAGCAAAAGGCTTAGCCTTCCACCCTTGCCAATATATAGATGATTTCATTTTAAGCATTTATATAGTGTGATATAACCCAACCAAACTTCAACATGAAGCAAGCATCTTCGAACTTCACCTGCAACTAGCAATGCTATAAGAAGGGCTGAGCGAAGCGTACTTAGCCAAGCAACGGTTTGCATAGGTAGGTTGGTTAAACATGGCAATTGGCTACAAGTAGGAGGCTGACAAGAAGATCATGGGCATCGAGGCAAAACTATAGATCGAGACTACTAGCAATAGGCAAAGATAGTAATGTTATCGGGGTTCGGTCATCTTGCCTGAAGAGAAGTCGTTCGGATCGTAAGAAGGGTCCTCGTGCTCAACCTCGTTGGAAACCTCGTGCTCGTACTCGAACTCAGACTCTGCTTCCGGCTCTAAACAAAACAATCACACCAAGCACCAATCAACAATATGCAATGCACACTCGAAAATGATGGATGCATGAGGGATGCACTAAGGATGCACACGAAGCACGGAAAATAGCACTCAAGCAAAACACCTCAAAACATGATAACAATTTGATATTATTAATATACACAGAAAATCAATCAAGTTTCATATAAGATTCGCTGAAATCGGAGTTACGGGCTAAAAGTTATGCCCGAAACAAGAAATGAGCGAAAGCTGAAAATTACAGCAACATAGCAACTTCGGAGCTCAAAATAATTAAGCTACAGCACCCAAACAACATGGCAAAGGACATGAACACAAACTAGACATATACTACAGCAACTAAGTCCAAAGGTGCACCCCCAACGGAGCCACGGATCAATAGCAATGATCTTGGACATATGGAACTTGACAATAAAATTCTGGCAGCAGAATTTTATTGAAACTTTGGAGCAAAAGATAAACATGCTACAGCCACTTAAATAGACATGTGAGGACATGAATGGAAAGACAACAATATATACTACAAGGAACAATCAAGATCCACTCCAAAACTATCATGCTTTGTCCTAGAGCAGCACACGAACATGGCATCGAAACGTTACAGATTTCAGACTTAGTGAAAAACCACTAAGTCCTAAAACAGCAATATCATCATGTCATATAAAAGAGCATGTTTAAGTCACCTTGAAACTAAACATGGCAAGAGGTAAGCACCTCATCAAAGTACACATGAAGGAGATCCCGAAACACACAAGCATGCTTCATGGAGAAAAACACAACGATAGCAACGAGCTCAACAAGATGGCATTTCATAACAAGTGAAACAACATCACAACCACATGGCACTTTGCAACGATGATAAACATGGCAAGAATAAACATGCTACCTAGCACATACAACATGTAGATCATGGCAAGACGAACACGTGGACATGTCATTTGCATCATTTGGACAAACGAGCTAAAAGATATCACATGGCAAAGATGGCATAAAAACAACACATAGCAGCAGTTTATATCATGATGCACTCTTGCAACAGCAAAACAAGCACCTAGATGATCTCTAACATGCATGACAACAACAGATGAAACGTAGTGCACGATCCCACGAACGTCTGGACATGCTATTTGCGCGAATCGGAGCAACACACTAAAATTTATGGCCGTTTGAAAAAGGCATCAGACACAAAATAACTGGGACTTAGTGGTTTTTAGGGGGGGGGGTCAACCTCTCTCAGATCTGAGGAACGGGCTGGATCTGACGAAGAAAAACGGCCCGGAGAAGAAGAGGCCCGCGGTCGGAGGAGGCCCAGCCGGGGCGCTCGGGCCGGCTGGAGGAGAAGGGCCCAGCCGGTCGGCTGGCCCGGCGCGGAGCGGCGCGCTGGCTCGGGAGGAGCCCAGCTGGCCCGTGCGGCGCGGGAGGATGGCCTGGGCCCGGGTCGGAGGCCGGCCCAGCGAACGCCGAGGGGAGGCGGCCGCGCCTGGTGCGGGAGGCGAAGGGGAACCGGCCCGCTGCGGGAGGCGGGAGCCTGGCGAGCGGCTGGCGACGGGAGTACGGCTGGCGGAGGCGAGGCCCAGCCGGGTGGAAGGCGGCCCAGCGACGGACTGGACCGATCCAGCCGCTCGGGGCGATCGGGCCTTCAGCCGACGATGTGGTCCATGCGAGACTGAGGCCGAGCGGGCGCGAAGGGAACCAGCTGGCGACGCGGCTGGCCGATGCGGTCTCGAGGCCGTTGACCACTGCGATCCCCCTGGCGACGGCTGGGGCGATCGAGGGGATGGTTCGGCGAACGATCCCAGGAAGGATCGATGGATCTGGCTGGTTCCCTCGGGAACTGGCCAGATGGAGAGGAGGGGGTTAGATCCAGAAATTTAGGGAAGGAGGAGGAAGAAGCTAGATGCCCAAATAGACTAGGGTCTATTATATAGCAGGTAGCTAGGGTTAGGAGGGATATGGTGTGTTAGGAACCCTCCGATCGCGATCCGACGGATCCGATCGCGGGGGTAGTTTAAAAGGGCCTAGGAGAAGATAAAAGACTGTAGTAGGGGTGTTTCCAGGACACAAAGTGAAGGCACTTTGGACCCACATGAACAACGGATGGGAAAACCAACGGAGTCCAAACGAGACGAGATTTGAGAGGCAGGTTGCACACAACAAAACAACAACACACAAAACAACCTCGCGGCACACCGGTAACGTTACACGCCCAAACACCAAAGTAGGCCTACGGGACGTCACAGACACGTGAGGGAGCTCCGGAACGCGAAACGGACAACGGGAAGAAACACGCGGAACCGGATGCAACCGCCAACACAAATGCAATGCGATGCACATGTCTACATGATATGAATGAATGCCACACACTCACGCAACAAAACGACGAAAACCCGAAAGACAAGAACCCCGAAATGGAAATAGATGAAGCCGGAGATATATTATATGCCCAAAAGGGAAAGTATTACATCCGGGGCATTACAAACTCTCCTCTACTACAAAAAGATCTCGTCCCAAGATCTAGGACTGGAAAAAGGAAGGGTACTCGGAACGAAGATGATCTTCTCGTTCCCAGGTAGCTTCTCGGTCGGTGTGATGTGACCACTTGACTTTCAGAAATTTGATGGACTTGTTGCGGGTCTTGCGTTCGGTTTCTTCGAGAATGGCAACGGGATGCTCTCGGTAGGACAGGTCTTGTTGAAGATCAATCTCTTCAAACGGAATCATGCGCTCAGGTGCCTTGAAGCATTTGCGAAGTTGAGACACATGGAAGACATCATGAACATTTGCGAAGTTGGGAGGGAGCTCAAGTTGATAGGCTAGGTCGCCTCTTTTGCCAAGAATCTTGAAAGGCCCGACGTATCTAGGAGCAAGCTTTCCTTTGATACCGAATCTTTGGGTGCCTTTCATCGGAGAAACTCGGAGATAGACATGATCACCGATGTTGAAGGACAAATCACGATGCTTGCCGTCATAGTAACTCTTCTGGCGCGACTGAGCGGCCTTGAGATTCTCACGGATGACTTTGCACATTTCTTCGGCTTCTGAGATCAAGTCATTGCCAAGAAGTTGACGTTCGCCTGTTTCAGACCAGTTGAGAGGGGTACGACACTTTCTGCCATAGAGAATTTCAAACGGTGCTTTGCCTGCACTTGCTTGAAAACTGTTGTTGTAAGAGAACTTGGCAAATGGAAGGCAGTCTTCCCATTTCATGCCGAAGGAGATGACACAGGCTCTGAGCATATCTTCTATAATCTGATTCACACGCTCGACTTGACCACTAGTCTGAGGGTGAAATGCAGTGCTGAACCTGATCTTCGTGCCCATGGCGGACTGAAAGGAGTCCCAGAACCTTGATGTGAACAAGCTTCCACGGTCTGAGGATATAACTTGAGGAATGCCATGTAGGGACACAATTCTGGAAGTGTACAGCTCTGCAAGTTGAGCTGCATTGATTGATTCTTTGACTGGAAGAAAGTGAGCGACTTTGGTAAGCTTGTCAATCACCACAAAGATAGCATCATTTCCTCGCTTGGATTTAGGAAAGCCAGTGACGAAGTCCATTTCAATGTGGTCGAACTTCCACTCGGGAATAGGAAGAGGTTGGAGAAGGCCGGCTGGACGTTAATGTTCTGCTTTCACTCTTCTGCATACATCACATTCATTCACGAATTGGGCAATCTCCCTTTTCATGCGTGTCCACCAGTAAGACTGCTTGAGGTCTTGGTACATCTTGGAACTGCCAGGATGAATGGAAAGGAGAGAATCATGAGCTTCTTCCATTATGAGCTTCCTGAGATCACCTTTGGGAACAACGAGTCTGTCCTCGAAGAACAAGGTATCTCTCTCATCAACACGAAAGCACTTGTATTTTGAAGTGCCCTTTGCAATCCCATGTTTCACTTTCTTCACCATGGTATCACTGAGCTGGGCCTCACGGACTTGATCTTCCAAGGTAGGAGCAATTTGGAGGTTAGCAAGAAAACCCTGCGGAACAACTTGAAGGTTGAGATTCCTGAATGCTTCACAAAGCTCAGGCTGGTACGGCTTGATAAGAAGGCTGTTGCAATATGCCTTTCTGCTCAAAGCCTCTGCAATCACATTCGCCTTGCCAGGAGTGTATTCAATGCTGGGATTATACTCTTGGATCATTTCGACCCAACGAGTCTGACGGAGGTTCAGATGCGGCTCTGTGAAGATGTACTTCAAGCTCTTGTGATCAGTGAAGATGTCGACCTTTCTGCCCAACAACAGATGTCTCCACGTAATCAGAGCATGTACCACAGCTGCTAGCTCGAGATCATGTGTGGGATAGTTCTTCTCACTTGGCTTGAGCTGACGAGAAGTGTATGCCACAATTCTCTTATCTTGCATAAGGACACCACCAAGACCTTGAAGAGAAGCATCACAGAATACTTCATAGGGCTTGGTTTCATCTGGAGGAGTCAGAACTGGAGCAGAGACAAGCTTCTCTTTGAGAGTTTTGAATGCCACTTCACACTCTGGAGACCAAAAGTATTTGACATTCTTCTGAAGCAAGTTGGAAAGAGGCTTGGCAATCTTGGAGAAGTTCTCAACAAACCTTCTGCAATAGCTGGCAAGACCCAGAAAACAGCGGAGCTGCTTGACGCTCTGAGGAGCTTCCCAGTTGACAATTGCTTCAACTTTCTCAGGATTAACCGCAATACCGTCAGCTGAGATAATGTGGCCCAGGTACAAAACCTTATCGAGCCAAAACTCGCACTTTGAGAACTTGGCATAGAATTTATGCTCTCGGAGTCGATCAAGAACCAGACGTAAGTGCTTTTCATGATCTTCTTCATTCTTGGAAAACACCAGAATATCATCCAGATACACAAGCACAAACTTGCCAGTATAGGGGTTGAAGATGTAATGCATCATCCTTGAAAAGGTAGGAGGAGCATTGGCGAGGCCGAAGGACATGACGGTATACTCGTATGAACCGTAGCTCGTTCTGAAGGCCGTCTTGGGAATGTCTTCCTCGCGAATGCGAATTTGATGATAGCCCATTCGGAGGTCAAGCTTAGAGAACACTTTAGCTCCTTTGAGCTGCTCAAAGAGTTCGTTGATGTTGGGGAGCGGATACTTGTTCTTTATTGTCTTCTTGTTCAATGGCCGGTAGTCAACACAGAGACGCTCCGTGCCATCTTTCTTCTTGACAAAGAAGACACCACAGCCCCACGGAGACGTACTAGGCCTGATGAGACCCATACTCTCCTGCTTATCAAGCTGCTTCTTCAATTCCTTCAATTCATTCGGAGAGAGCTTGTACGGACGCCGGCATGCTGGCTCAGTACCCGGCTCGAGTTCAATAATGAATTCCACCTGACGGTGTGGAGGCATGCCTGGAAGTTCTTCAGGAAAGACGTCTTGATATTCGTTCACCACCGGAATTTGAGATATGGCATTAATTTCGCCCTTATCATTGAGAGAGAAAAGCCTGATAGTGTTATCCCTTGAGGCAAAGATAATCACATCTTCATCTGAATGAGTCATCTTGACTTCCTTCTGTGCACAATCAATGTGAGCATCATGCTGAGAAAGCCA
Source organism: Secale cereale (assembly GCA_902687465.1). NCBI lineage: Eukaryota > Viridiplantae > Streptophyta > Magnoliopsida > Poales > Poaceae > Secale > Secale cereale. Next base: position 105,070,649 of record LR738714.1, on the reverse strand, counting down.
ATCCATTCCGAGGATGAGATCGATGTCAGAATTACCAAGAATCACCGGTTTAGCCAGAAAGCGATAATCACCCATGCGAATAGAAACATCCGGAGCATAGACAGTAGAAGACATACGTCTCCCCGGAGAAATAACTTGCAACCTCTGAGGCAAATTTGAAGTGGCAATATTGTGCTTGGATGCAAATGGTTGAGACATGAAAGAGCATGAAGCACCCGAATCAAATAACACTTTAGCTGGAAAAGAGTTAACTGGAAGGTTATCCAAAATGACATCAGAAGAATTCTTCGCTTGTGCTGCGTTCATCAGATTGACCCTTGCTGCCTTTGGATCATGCCTGACAATAGCTGAACTCACAGGTGGAGGAGGAGGAAGACGCTTCGGATTCGGACATCTGTTGGCATAATGACCCTTCTGGCCACACTTGTTGCACACCACTTCTGAGAGAGGACGGAAATGAGAGCCACTTGACTTGGAGCCTTGAGACTGAAACTGCTTCTTCGACTGGTTGCTCGGGTTGGGTGGGTGGGAGAAACCACGACCACTAGAGTTCTTGTTGTTGGAGTTGTTGGAGTTGTTGGAGTTGTTGTATGGAGCTCGAATCACTGGAGGAGGAGGAAGCCAGAATTTCTGATGCTTCGAGACCAACTGAGACGATGAGGAAGAGTGAACGGCATCTCGAATTCTCTTCTTAGAAGCCTCCATCTTGAGCTGAGCTGCTTCTTGTTTCAAAGCCATGTTATAGAACTTGTCGAATTCATCGGGCTCAAACAAAGTGAGAGCAAGCTGAAGTTCATCTTTGAGACCTCCACGGAACTGGTAGATTTTGCTCTTGGCATCAGGAATGTCTTGCTTAGCATAGCGAGCGAGGTTTTGGAACTTGACATTATACTGATAGACTGTCATGGAGCCCTGCTTCAGGTTGAAGAATTGCTCACGCATACCCTCGATGACACTTGTAGGAATGTGGTGCGAGCGAAAATCCATGCAGAAATTCTCCCAAGAGATCACTTGACCTGGCCTAGAGTCTTTGTACTGCTGCCACCAGTCAGCTGCTTGATCTTTCAGTTGGAAGGCTGCAAACTTCACATAATCATCTTCCTTCACGTTAGTGCACTCAAAATGCTTCTTTATGTCGGTTAACCAATCTTCAGCATCAAGAGGGTCGACACAGTAACTGAAAGCTTTAGGATTGTTGGCCAAGAACTGGTTGAGAGTAGCATGGTGCTGCTGGTTGAAGAAGTTGCCTTGGTTCCCTGGAATACCCTGATTAGCTTGATTAGCTTGCATCTGTTGCATCATCTGCATCAACAACTGGGTGTTCTGAGCAGTAGTCTGCATAATTGCTCTCCAAGCCTCAGGCGGAGGAGGAGGGGAAGGAGGATGATCTGGGACCTCTTCCACCTCTGGGTTAGCGTTGGGAACCTTTTTCGGAGCCATCCTGTAAGAGATGACCACGAATCAGCAATTGATTGACAAAAGGTATAAGCTGAATCAATGGAATGAATTGCAACAAGTCTTCACAATAATCATTCGAACAATAAGAACGAATGAAATCATCCGAACAAGAGGAACGAATGATATTCTCAGTTAAATGATAACATCAATCTTCACGAGAAGCCACATAGGGGACAACAGGATAAAATAAGAAAACAACAAGGTACAGACGGGAACAAACACAAGAGAGGAGTTTCGTTCTAACATCTTTGTGCTGAAAGCATATGAACGCATTACGAAAAGGTTTTGTAATCCCCGGATCAGCATAGCCAAGGACCCTTTAAGATGCAACTCCTGATAGTAACATCGGTCATATAACCCCTTCACTCAATGTAGAACCCCGAACTCACTAACCTGCATTCGTTGGAAGAATGCCTACGATCTACTAGATAAAACCCACCTATAGATTTCCGAAAGATTCCAGTTATGCAATCAGGTGTTGGGGATACACGGGAAGCACCGCGCAATCAACTCTAAACCTACATCCAGGTGTATCCATCCTTCAACACATAACCAGTCTTTCTCGGAAACTGTGTACCTCAGACCTTCGAAAAGCATCCACTATAACAAGCTATGGCAATACTCCCGAACTACCTCCCCAGTACTGGGTGATGTCGGGGTTATCTTGCCACTAGCCGTATAGGGGAGATTTTCGATGTCGGCCGTCTTAAGTATTTAGTACTGCCGCGATATGCTTGTGACAACAATACCCCGAAGCTCAACTCCTCGGTAACAGGAGGCATCGAGAACAATATCCTTGTCACAAGAACATCGAAACAATCCCAGAATACTCGCGGGATTCCTAAAAAAAAATTTGGTGCAATTTTTGAAAATAGGAGAGACAAGAGTAGTCGTCAGGAGTCTTCACCAGAGAGAAAGGGGATAAGAAGCAAAGAAATCCTACTCTCCGATATAATATAGGACTCCAAAACTTTTCAGTGTGTGCCTAGACTCGACCGTCAACGATTCGATCAAACAGTGGGGGCTCCTAGGTCGGAGAAGGCTCTTAATACCAACTTGTAATGCCCAGGATGGAGTTATACCTCCTACGTGTCGAGGCACGACTTAAAGGCATAAATCCATCCTAGAATGATCTCAAGTTTGGTAATCTTTGCACATCTCATGTAAAAGAGGGGATTGTAAACAGAAATAGTTGGCTTACACTCGCCACGTCACACAATTACATATCATGTCTCAAACATCATACATAAGAAAATCGCAACCCTCTAAGGGCAAAATCCAAATGTCAAGATACCAAACTGAAATAAATAAACCACAGGCGGATCGAATCCTAGTAGGAGTCTCCACTACTGATCATCCGGATATCGCACATAGTACCGACTACGCTCCTCGTCGTACTCCCAATCCAGCTCGGTGCCATCACCTGGATAGCTCACAGCTGGACCTGCATCTGGTGTGTGAAGTAACTGTGAGCCTCAGAGGACTCAGCAATCCCATTCCCGGGTAACAAGACTATTTAAGCCTTGGGAAAAGGATAAGGCTGAAGAAAAGAATAAGTGTCTACAGCAGCAACTAGCAACTAGCTTACGTGAGTGAGAGCGAGAAGAGAAAGCCCCGGCGAGAAGTGATCACGAAGTGATCCTAGCTACAAGCTCAACAATCATAACCCCTCTGTGTTCAACTCCCGAATCCCTATTCGGAAATTGACGGTCACGGAACGCACGCTGGTAGTGTAATAGAAACATTGTGTCAAGTTATCTACAATCGGATATTAACAAGCTCCCATCTGCCACATAACCGCGGGCACGGCTTTCGAAAGTTCAAACCCTGCAGGGGTGTTCCAACTTGACCCATTACAAGCCCACGATCCGCGGAGTCGCAACTCCAAAGTGGGAAGACCCGAGTATTCTCGGAATCCCGTGCTCAAGATATACCGAACTAAGGTAAGGCTAATCCAGCAAATCCTCCCGGCGTGTCGACACCCTGATAGTAGCCGCGCGTATCTAAGTCTCAGGACACGAACGGATGGGTGAAGCTACGGGTTTTTACCAGACCTTGAGTTTCCTCGAGGTGGCCCCGCAGGCTCCCCGTTTCGGACCAACACTCATGTGGAGCACTGGCCCGGGGTGGTTGAATTAAGAAAGAGGGTTAATTACTCCCTATGCAAGTTTAGTTTGTTATTAGGCAAATAGTACCAATGTTGGGACTTGCTGGAAAAGACTTAGCACTTAGCGGTTTATCGAGGGGGTCCCATACACCCCAACCGTGTTAGGAACGCATAATCAAGGAACATAACACCGGTTTATACGGTTCCTAACGGCATGAGTGGAACAAATCACCAAGCAAAAGGCTTAGCCTTCCACCCTTGCCAATATATAGATGATTTCATTTTAAGCATTTATATAGTGTGATATAACCCAACCAAACTTCAACATGAAGCAAGCATCTTCGAACTTCACCTGCAACTAGCAATGCTATAAGAAGGGCTGAGCAAAGCGTACTTAGCCAAGCAACGGTTTGCATAGGTAGGTTGGTTAAACATGGCAATTGGCTACAAGTAGGAGGCTGACAAGAAGATCATGGGCATCGAGGCAAAACTATAGATTGAGACTACTAGCAATAGGCAAAGATAGTAATGTTATCGGGGTTCGGTCATCTTGCCTGAAGAGAAGTCGTTCGGATCGTAGGAAGGGTCCTCGTGCTCAACCTCGTTGGAAACCTCGTGCTCGTACTCGAACTCAGACTCTACTTCCGGCTCTAAACAAAACAATCACACCAAGCACCAATCAACAATATGCAATGCGCACTCGAAAATGATGGATGCATGAGGGATGCACTAAGGATGCACACGAAGCACGGAAAATAGCACTCAAGCAAAACACCTCAAAACATGATAACAATCTGATATTATTAATCTACACAGAAAATCAATCAAGTTTCATATAAGATTCGCTGAAATCGGAGTTACGGGCTAAAAGTTATGCCCGAAACAAGAAATGAGCGAAAGCTGAAAATTACAGCAACATAGCAACTTCGGAGCTCAAAATAATTAAGCTACAGCACCCAAACAACATGGCAAAGGACATGAACACAAACTAGACATATACTACAGCAACTAAGTCCAAAGGTGCACCCCCAACGGAGCCACGGATCAATAGCAATGATCTTGGACATATGGAACTTGACAATAAAATTCTGGCAGCAGAATTTTATTGAAACTTTGGAGCAAAAGATAAACATGCTACAGCCACTTAAATAGACATGTGAGGACATGAATGGAAAGACAACAATATATACTACAAGGAACAATCAAGATCCACTCCAAAACTATCATGCTTTGTCCTAGAGCAGCACACGAACATGGCATCGGAACATTACAGATTTCAGACTTAGTGAAAAACCACTAAGTCCTAAAACAACAATATCATCATGTCATATAAAAGAGCATGTTTAAGTCACCTCGAAACTAAACATGGCAAGAGGTAAGCACCTCATCAAAGTACACATGAAGGAGATCCCGAAACACACAAGCATGCTTCATGGAGAAAAACACAACGATAGCAACGAGCTCAACAAGATGGCATTTCATAACAAGTGAAACAACATCACAGCCACATGGCACTTTGCAACGATGATAAACATGGCAAGAATAAATCTAACATGCTACCTAGCACATACAACATGTAGATCATGGCAAGACGAACACGTGGACATGTCATTTGCATCATTTGGACAAACGAGCTAAAAGATATCACATGGCAAAGATGGCATAAAAACAACACATAGCAGCAGTTTATATCATGATGCACTCTTGCAACAGCAAAACAAGCACCTAGATGATCTCTAACATGCATGACAACAACAGATGAAATGTAGTGCACGATCCCACGAACGTCTGGACATGCTATTTGCGCGAATCGGAGCAACACACTAAAAGTTATGGCAGTTTGAAAAAGGCATCAGACACAAAATAACTGGGACTTAGTGGTTTTTAGGGGGGGGGGGTCAACTTCTCTCAGATCTGAGGAACGGGCTGGATCTGACGAAGAAAAACGGCCCGGAGAAGAAGAGGCCCGCGGTCGGAGGAGGCCCAGCCGGGGCGCTCGGGCCGGCTGGAGGAGAAGGGCCCAGCCGGTTGGCTGGCCCGGCGCGGAGCGGCGCGCTGGCTCGGGAGGAGCCCAGCTGGCCCGTGCGGCGCGGGAGGATGGCCTGGGCCCGGGTCGGAGGCCGGCCCAGCGAACGCCGAGGGGAGGCGGCCGCGCCTGGTGCGGGAGGCGAAGGGGAACCGGCCTGCTGCGGGAGGCGGGAGCCTCGCGAGCGGCTGGCGACGGGAGTACGGCTGGCGGAGGCGAGGCCCAGCCGGGTGGAAGGCGGCCCAGCGACGGACTGGACCGATCGAGCCGCTCGGGGCGATCGGGCCTTCAGCCGACGATGTGGTCCACGCGAGACTGAGGCCGAGCGGGCGCGAAGGGAACCAGCTGGCGACGCGGCTGGCCGATGCGGTCTCGAGGCCGTTGACCACTGCAATCCCCCTGGCGACGGCTGGGGCGATCGAGGGGATGGTTCGGCGAGCGATCCCAGGAAGGATCGATGGATCTGGCTGGTTCCCTCGGGAACTGGCCAGATGGAGAGGAGGGGGTTAGATCCAGAAATTTAGGGAAGGAGGAGGAAGAAGCTAGATGCCCAAATAGACTAGGGTCTATTATATAGCAGGTAGCTAGGGTTAGGAGGGATCTGGTGTGTTAGGAACCCTCCGATCGCGATCCGACGGATCCGATCGCGGGGGTAGTTTAAAAGGGCCTAGGAGAAGATAAAAGACTGCAGCAGGGGTGTTTCCAGGACACAAAGTGAAGGCACTTTGGACCCACACGAACAACTGATGGGATAGCCAACTGAGTCCAAACGAGACGAGATTTGAGAGGCGGGTTGCACACAACAAAACAACAACACACAAAACAACCTCGCGGCACACCGGTAACGTTACACGCCCAAACACCAAAGTAGGCCTACGGGACGTCACAGACACGTGAGGGAGCTCCGGAACGCGAAACGGACAACGGGAAGAAACACGCGGAACCGGATGCAACCGCCAACACAAATGCAATGCGATGCACATGTCTACATGATATGAATGAATGCCACACACTCACGCAACAAAACGAGAAAAACCCGAAAGACAAGAACCCCGAAATGGAAATAGATGAAGCCGGAGATATATTATATGCCCAAAAGGGAAAGTATTACATCCGGGGCATTACACTCCCACTCACTTTCTTGTAAATAAAAGCTTCACCATAAGTCTGTATAAAACCATATGATTTGATCACCTCATCAAAGCGTATATTCCAACTCCGAGATGCTTGCACCAGTCCATAGATGGATCGCTGGAGCTTGACACTTTGTTAGCACCTTTAGGATGGACAAAACCTTCTGGTTACATCACATACAACTCTTCTTTTAGAAACCCATTAAGGATTGCAGTTTTGACATCCATTTGCCAGGTTTCATAATCATAAAATGCGGCAATTGCTAACATGATTCAGACAGACTTAAGCATCGCTACGGGTGAGAAAGTCTCATCGTAGCCAACCCCTTGAACTTGTCAAAAACCTTTTGTGACAAGTCGAGCTTTGTAGATAGTAACATTACCATCTGCGTCAGTCTTCTTCTTGAAGATCCATTTATTCTCAATGGATTGCCGATCATCGGGAAAGTCCACCAAAGTCCACACTTTGTTCTCATACATGGATCCTATCTCAGATTTCATGGCCTCAAGCCATCTATCGGAATCTGGGCTCATCATAGCTTCTTTATAGTTCGAAGGTTCGCCGTTGTCTAATAACATGACTTCCAGGACAGGATTGCCGTACCACTCTCGTGCGGTACGTGTTCTTGTCGACCTTCGAGGTTCAGTAGTAACTTGACCCAAAGTTTTATGATCATCATCATTAGCTTCTTCTCTAGTTGGTGTAGGCATCACGGTAACGGTTTTCTTAGATGAGCTACTTTCCAATTCGAGAGAAGGTACATTTACCTCATCAAGTTCTACTTTCGTCCCACTCACTTCTTTTGAGAGAAACTCCTTCTCTAGAAATGACCCATTCTTAGAAACAAAGATCTTGCCTTAGGATCTGTGGTAGAAGGTGTGCCCAATAGTTTCTTTAGGTTATCCTATGAAGACGCACTTCTCCGATTTCGGTTCGAGCTTATCAGGCTAAAGACTTTTGACATAAGTGTCGCAAGCCCAAACTTTAAGAAACGACAGCTTTGGTTTCTTGCCAAACCATTGTTCATACGGTGCCATCTCAACGGATTTAGACGGTGCCCTATTTAACGTGAATGTGACTATCTCTAATGCAAAACCCCAAAATGATAAAGGAAAATCGGTAAGAGACATCATAGAACACACCATATCTAATTGAGTACGGTTACGACGTTCGGACACACCATTGCGCTGTGGTGTTCTAGGTGGCGTGAGTTGTGAAACTATTCCACATTGTTATAAATGAAGGCAAAACTCGTAACTCAAATATTCGCCTCCGCGATCAGATCATAGAAACTTCATTTTCTTGTTACGATGATTCTCCACTTCATTATGAAATTCTTTGAACTTTTCATTGTTTCAGACTTGTGTTTTATCAAGTAGATATACCCATACCTACTTAAATCACCTGTGAAGGTGAGAAAATAACGATACCCGCCGCGTGTTTCAACACTCATCGGACCGCATACATCGGTATGTATTATTTCCAATAAGTCATTATCTCGCTCCATTGTTCCAGAGAGCGGAGTTTTAGTCATCTTGCCCATGAGGCATGGTTCGCAAGTATAAAATGATTCATAATCAAGTGATTCCAAAAGTCCATCCACATGGAGTTTCTTTATGCGCTTTACACCAATATGACCTAAACGGCAGTGCCACAAGTAAGTTGCACTATCATTATCAACTTTTCATCTTTTGGCATAAATATTATGAATATGTGTATCACTAAGATCAAGATTCAATGATAATAGACCATTCCTCAAGGGTGCATGACCATAAAAGATATTACTCTTATAAATAGAACAACCATTATTCTCTGATTTAAATGAATAACCATCTCACATTAAACAAGATCCCAATATAATGTTCATGCTCAACGCTGGCACCAAATAACAATTATTCAGGTCTGAAACTAATCCCGAAGGTAGATGTAGAGGTAGTGTGCCGACGGCGATCACATCGACCTTGGAACCATTCCCAACGTGCATCATCGCCTCGTGCTTAGCCAATCTTCGTTTATTCTGCAGCTCCTGTTTCGACTAACAAATATGAGCAACCTGTAATACCTAGGATGCGACTATATCTCCTACGTGTCGAGGCACGAGTTAGAGACATAAGCGCATTCTGGAATGATCGCAAGCGTGATATCTTTGCACAACTCATGTAAAGAATAGGGATGAAAGAGTAAAATAGTTAGCTTACACTCACCACATCACACATTTAATACAATAGCATACATTCATCCAAATAACACAGGGTCCGACTATAGATGAAATCAAACGAGAAAAGATACCACAACCACAAGTCCTGATCGCCCCTAGTAGGAACCACTACTGATCGTTGGGATACGTCACATACATACGGCCACGCTCTTCATCGAACTCTTAGAGAAGTTCTTGTCCATCTCCTGCACCGTTCTTGGCTGTACCTGCATCTGGTGTGTGTTGTAAACTATGAGTCACAAGGACTCAGCAATCCCATTCTCGGGTATCAAAACTAACAAAGCCTTTCGGTGTGGAGAGGTAATAAAGGGTTTGCAACAAGCACTAAGCAACTAGCTTACGAATTCAGAGCGAGATGAGAATATGTGCCAACGGTCGCCAAAGTTGATCAATAAGTGATCCTAGCTACTCACGTTCATGCATAACCCCACCGTGTTCACTTTCCGAAAACCCCTTCGAAAAGAGACCGTCACGGTTACTCACACATGTAGTGTATTATTAAGGATATGGTGTCAAGTTATCTACAACCGGATATTAACAAATTACCATCTACCACATAACCGCGGGCACGACTTTCGAAAGTTCATAACCCTGCACGGGTGTCCCAACTTAGCCCATCACAAGCTCACGGTCTGCAGAGTCGCAACTCCAAATTGGGAAGACCCGAGTATTCTCGGAATCCCGTGCTCAAGATATTTCGACAAAGGTAAAACTAATCCAGCAATACCTCCCGGCGTGCCGACACCCTGATAGTAGCCGCGTGTATCTCGTCTCAGGCCACGACCGGATGGGTCATCCTACAGGTAAATACCAGACACCCCGGGTTTCCCCAAGGCGGCCCTGCAGTCTGCCCAGTTTGGACCAACACTCATGAGGAGCACTGGCCTGGGTTGTTGATTAAGAACTCGAGTTAATTACTCCCTATGCAAGTTTTAGTTGTAAGGCAAATGGTAAAACCAAAGTTGGGCCTTGCTAGAAAAGCTTTAAGCAGTGCGAATTATCGAGGGGGCCCATAAACCCCAACCGTGTTAGGAACGCAAAATCAAGGAACATAACACCGGTTTATCGGGTCCTAAGGTGGCATGAGTGGAACAAAACACCAAGCAGAAGGCCAAGCCTTCCACCCATTACCAATATATATGTGTATTAATTACTTAAGATATATATTGTGTTATCCCAATAAAGAAGTCCAAACATGGAGCAATCTTCAAACTTCACCTGCAACTAACAACGCTATAAGAGGGTCTCAGCAAAAGCGTACTTAGTCAATCAACGGCTTGCTAGGAAGGCGGTTAGAGTGTTTCATGGAAACATAGGAGGCTGAAAAGACAAGAATAGGCATCGAGGCATAACTATAGAGTGAGACAACTAGCAAAGCAAAGATAGAGGTGATATCGGGGAACGGTCATCTTGCGTGGGATCCAGCAAGGAAGAAGAACAAGTCCATGAAGTAGTCGAACAAACCCTCACAACTCCGGAACGAAACCGAAGCTAACGAGAGAAGCATACCAGAAAGAAGCAAACAACACGGTAAACACACAAGCATAAACATGGCATATGATGCACAAACAAGTATGATGCATGTCCGGTTTAAATATGCATGGCATGGAAAAGTGCACAAACAACACTACAAATTATGTGTAACCGAATATGCAACGAGTTGCATATTGACAAAACACCACATTCAATTATTTAGTTCACTCTCGTTCATATACACAACAATATTAAATGTTGATTAACATGTCAAGGAGTGAAGCACAATTAAACTACCTATCTAGGTAATTTAAATAGGGCCGGAAACAATAAACAATAATTCCGGAAAATCCCCATGTGCATATTTTGCATTTGGTACTGTTCTGCCTATTACCATACTTTAATGGTGTTAAATAGCAAAACAAAGTGCGCCATGTTAATCTATGCATTTTCCACCCCATTTACATATGAAGTTTATTAAAATTGGAGCTAAGGTTATTTAGTTATGAATTAAACCATTTTAACATGTTATTTAAGAAAAATACGCAAACATCAATTTAAACATTTTAAACATGGATGAAAAAGGCATATTATTAATCTACACAAAATTCTAAGCATTTTTCATATGTAAAGTTTTTACATATAATGCCCGGTTGTGGAGTTATTAAATGCATGATGTAGAGGGATTTTTTTTGTAAAACTGCAGTTTCCTGGAAATAGAGAAATTCGTCCAGAAAAAAAAATAGGAGTTGGGCCAAAACTGGCTGGCCCAACAGTGCAGAGGGGGTTCAGGCGGCTGCTCACATCGGGATTCAGCGTGGCTGGCGACGAGGCCTTAGGGTTGGCGCTGGGCTGAGAGGGTTGGGGGTGAACAGGTCGAGCGGGCGAGGCGTTCCTCCTCTGCTCGACAGGGGAAGAACGGCGGAGCTTGGGGGTGTCGGAGGCGCGAGGGAGGCCGGACAGTCCAGATCCAGTAGGGGCGGCGAAGGTCGGGGCATGGAACGAGGCAATGACGGAGCCGGGGCGCTGGCTTAATATCCATGGCGGCAGGGTCCTCCCGCGAGGGAGAGAGGGAGCGCTGAGAGAGTAGCCGTTGGGGAAGGAAGAGAGATAGGTGAGGAGAGCAGCGGGACGAGGCCGACCTTGGTCTTGCTCTCCGGCGGTGGGGTCGCCGGAGGGTGCGGCTGCGGTGTCGACGTGGAGGCGTGAGCGCGGAGAGCCCCACGGCCGCAAGGAGACAAGGTCGAGCGCTCTTGCTCGGGACCTCGGGTAGGCGCACTGCGGGCGCGCAGGGACATGGCGACATTGGTTGCTGCTACTGCTGCTGCTGGCCGGCGAAGGCGAGCTCCGGCGGACGAGGTCACCGGCCGACGACAGGGTCGACGAAGACGCCCGGGTACGAGGGACTTCGGTCTCGTGGAGAAGGCGCACGGGAACGAGGACTCGGGCGTGGGGAGGACTGCTAGCGCTGGGTGCTCGGGCGCCATGAGTAGGGGAGCCATACTCTGGTCAAGGCAGAGGAGAAGCGAGGAGGTGGTTGCGGGATTGGGTGGATCGAGGGGAGGAGGAGGTTGGCCCGGTGCTGAAAATGAGTGAGGTGGTCGGGTCGGCTGGGTGGAGTGGATGGATCTGGGAGGATCCCGATGGAGATGGTGAGTGGGTGGCGGCGGCGGAGACGAGAGGGATGGATGGGACACCCCCCTAGGTTTTAGGTATGGACTGCTATATAAAGCCCGGGATTAGATTAGGGGCAATTTGGACCCTTCGATTTAGATCGGACGGTCAAGAACAAAATAGGTAGAGAGTCCAAATAAGAAACATAACGATATTTTAGGGATGTTTGGGGATGATCAGGACCCAACGGTCACGACTGCTCGGGTCGGGTTCGGGACAGTTTCGGACGCGCAGTCGAGGGTATAAATGTGGGCTGGTTAGTGGGCTGCGTAGAAGGTCTCGAGCTGAGACGAGAGAAGAGAGATAGAGGCCCGACGGCAGTTTTGAAACACCGAAACATCCGACGTTTATCCGGCTATATTGCTGCTATAGATTTAACGGCTGGGCTATCAAACGGACTCCGAATGCCATGAAATTTGGCAGGCGGTCTACCTACACTATAATAAGACCACACGCCAAGTTTCATCCCATTCTGAGAACATTTTCCAAACACCCATAAAATAAATATTCCGAGGTGCCACGGGCGCGTGCGAGTGTGTCTAGGCTCAGAATGGACAACGGAGAGGACGGGGCAACTACGAACGGATGCAAGTTTTGGAAACATGAGGATGCAATGCAAATGATGCGATGATGAATGCAACAAACAAATAAATAACACGGCAAAACCCGGAATAGCTGGAAGTCTTCTGGAACGTCGGTCTCGAGGCGTCACAACTCTCCCACACGAACAAAGGATCTCGACCCGAGATCCTGGAGATGGCACCGGAGAGAAACGAAAAAGGAAGAGGTAAAACAAAGTTGCGCCTTGACAAACGAGTGAAACCACAGTCCTTGAGAGGTTGAACAAATTGAAAGAAGAATACAAGAGAGATGACGAAGTTGAGAGCACTCCAGTAGAAAGGAGGAAAAAGGGACATGACGAGGATTTGAAGGTAGCCAGACATGGACGAAGAGCTCACAGATCATGGAAGAATTTAAAACCACTCCGGTTAAATAAAGGTAGAGAAGGACTAAGAACGAAATGATTTGGACATCACTCCAACTGTAAATGGAAGGAATTGAACATGAACTTGAGAAGATGTGATGATACTTGATGAAAGCAACAACACACTGCCTCCGAAACAATTAAAAGAATGGCACAAGGGTTAAGAATGATTTAGACTACACTCCGGTTGAAAAGAGAGGCAAAACTTGATAAGTTGAGGGAACTTGAATGGAGAATACGACACTCTCGTGAAATGGGCCAGAAAGGAAAGTACATGATCTTGACAAAAGGAGATTATGGTCAAAGAGAGCAATATCACAATGCCTCCGGAATGAAAGAATAGCATATAGATCAATGAAAGAAATGAACGGAGAAGAAAATAACAACTTCTCCCACAATTGAATTTGAAAGAGCATCCTTACAAAGATGGATTGAATAGAGTTTTTGGAAATTCAACAACGAAAAGAATAAGCTTGTTGTGGCCTTATGGAAAACATCTCAAAATTATGAGGTGACAACCAACCACTAAAGGAAAACCATTGTTTCGATTGAGATCAACAAGGAAACGAAGAACTTCTTTCACCGAGAGGATAAATGAAAAACTTGGGTTATTTATAAGCACCATAAATAGCAACAATCCTTAGGGAAAGTTTTTAGGTGGCATACAACCCAAGATAACTCCAATGAATAAATTGAAGGGTTGAAAAGATCTCGTAAACAAAGAAAATTATGGGTTTACATATCTCATTCTTGATAACTTGTGAATCATGAAACATGAAAGAAGTTGTCAAGAGTGACATAACACCACCTCAAAATATAAGGTAGAAAGAATTGCACATCAGAATGCAAGAAGAAGAATACTTGAACTCCTCACACAAGAATCTTGATGAACACTTCGAGGATGAATTAAATCATGATGAACCACCATGAAGAACTCCGGTAACAAATGGATGAGAAGTGAAGGATCAAAAGAATAAGATTGAAGCCTTGCAATGATTTAGATGAAGCTTTGTGATGAGATAATTGAGAGAGTTTGGAACTCCGGAAGAAAAGATGAACAACCAAGAATTTGATATCGTGAACGAAATCTAGACGAAGGAATTAAACACTTGGAAGGAACAAGAATAAGCATTATGTTATGAGTATCATTCACCAATTTAAATTGATGACAACCAATGAATTTGGCATACTACTTATTCTTGTTGCAAAGAATTAAAGAGAGATCTTGCCCAAACTTGGGTAAATCTTCAACGAACCACCGGTAGGATTATGAAAACAACAAATGAATTGGTACGATAACAACGGAAGAGTAATCTTGAATGAACCACCGTAAGAATATGGAGACGAACGAAGAGGCATCAATTAAGAATAGTTGGAGGACGAAGTTGAAAACTCAGAACGAAGGAATCTGCTGAAATGATGGCCTTCGGAGGATCAAAATGGAAAACAATTCCTGAAATACTCCGGATGGGTAAGGAGAAGATTTTTGGACAAACGAAATAATTCAAGAGGAACTCTTCTTCGGTCTTCAAAACCTGAGAATGACGACGAGATACACCACCATTGAATTGTTGAGGCACTCCGAAATGAAGAATTAAAAGGTTGAACCAATGATGAAAAGAATTTGAAAGCGATCTTGGAGAAGGCATATGACTGATGGAATCCATACTTATGTCACACTTTGAAAAGAATTTGAGAATAACTCCGGAAGATTTTTTTTAGAAGGGTCAGGTAAGATCCTGGGAAAATACCTGTGGGTTAGGGCCCACTCAAAAGAAACTCCGTTGAAATGATTACTTGAAAGAGAGATTGCACCGGTTGAATTAAATGGCTTGAATAAGATGACAATCCTCAAAATAGATTGAACTGATTAAGAATGAAAACACGAATCTTCTGAGATATCTTGAACACTCCGGAGAAGAATTAGAGAGAGTTGAATAAACAGGAGAGACTTTGGATAAGAAATTTTAACATGTGAAAACATGTGAAACAAGAGGAATGATATAATCAACACCAAAGCTTGAATTAAGTCCACTGGAGAAGAAAAAAGAGAACGAAGAATGATGAACTTGAAGCTTCCTGAGCATCTTCACGAGAAATCACCGGCTAAGAACTTTGAAGGAAAAGAATGAAGCGACTTCACATGAATATAATGGATACTTGATTAAGAATTCTGGCTCCGTAAATAAAAATGGGTGGGAGGGTGGGTTAAACAAAGACAATTGGGATGAATGAAACATACACCGTTGAGAAAAACCAAGACTTGGTCTTGCACATATTAAATGGGTCGGGTTAACTTGAAGAGAAGCACGCCGGTTGAGAAGAATTTAACATAAAAATCTCGATGATCAAGAAGGACTAGCACTCCCATAGAAATTTGAGAGCACCGATTAGGAAAGGTATGGAATCAACACTTGACATCGAAGAAACTCAAATACCACAACACAAAACAAAACAAAGGATAGATATGTTGCAACATAATCTTCACAATATCGTTCAAACAGAGAATTGAACGAATGAATTCTGTAGCTTAATGGCACATCAACTTGTCGAGAAGCCACTTGGGAGAACAAAATGATAGAATAAAACAACAAGGTAACAGATGGAACAAATACATAATAGATGTTTCGTCCCACATGTTCGTGCTGATGCCCCATGGCACGTGTTACAAAGGGCCTTGCAATCCCCGGATCAGCATAGCCAAGGATCCTTTAAGATGCAACCCCCTAGTGCAACAACGCCCATGATAGCCTCTCCACTAGATGTTGAACCCCAACCTCATATCATGCACCCGTTGGAAGATTACCTAAGAGCTACTTGAATCCCACCTATTTATTCCCGAAGCTTTTCGGTTATGCAATCTGGTGTTGGGGATACAGGGGAAGAACAATATCTGACCCAACTAGCAATACCTACATCCAGCTGTATCCATCCATCAACACATAACCAGGCACCTTCGGAAACCGTTTACCTCGGACCTTCGAAACGCATCCGCTATACTAGCTGTGGCAATACTCCCGAACTACCCCCAGTACTAGGTGATGTCGGGGTTATCTCACCACTAGAGACACATATAAGAGTTTTTGATGTCGGCCGCCTCTGGTATTCTAGAACTGCAACGATACACAATGGGACGACAATACCTCAGAGCTCAACTCCCCGGGACTCAGCCTAAACAGACGGGAGGCACCAAGACAGAATTCTCATCACAAAGATATCAGAACAATCCAAACAATACCCGCGTGATCCTAAAAAAAATTTGGTGAAAAATTGAGGATAGTGATGTTAAAAAAACGTCAGGAATCCTCACCAGAGCGACGAAGGGGATGAGGAGTAAAAAGAATTCCTACTCTTCGATATATATAGGACTCAAAACATTTTTGTGTGTGTGTCTAGACTCAACCGACAACGGTTCGATCAATCAGGGGGCTCCTAGGTCGGAGAAGGCTCTGAATACCAACTTGTAATGCCCAGGATGCGACTATATCTTACGTGTCGAGGCACGAGTTAGAGACATAAGCGCATTCTGGAATGATCGCAAGCGTGATAACTTTGCACAACTCATGTAAAGAACATGGATGAAAGAGTAAAATAGTTGGCTTACACTCGCCACGTCACACAATTAGTACAATAGCATACATTCATCCAAATAACATAGGGTCCGACTACGGACGAAATCAAACGAGAAAAGATACCACAACTACAATTCCTGATCGCCCCTAGTAAGAACCCCTACTGATCGTCGGGATACGTCACATACATACGGCCACGCTCTTCATCAAACTCTCAGAGAAGTTCTTGTCCATCTCCTGCATCGTTCTCGGCTGTACCTGCATCTGGTGTGTGTTGTAAACTGTGAGTCACAAGGACTCAGCAATCCCATTCCCGGGTATCAAAACTAAAAAGCCTTTAGGTGTGGAGAGGTAATAAAGGGGTTGCAGCAAGCACTAAGCAACTAGCTTACGAATTCAAAGCGAGATGAGAATATGTGCCAACAGTCGCCTAAGTTCATCAATAAGTGATCCTAGCTACTCACGTTCATGCATAACCCCACCGTGTTCACTTTCCGAAAACCCCTTCGAAAAGAGACCGTCACAGTTACTCACACAGGTAGTGTATTCTTAAGGATATGGTGTCAAGTTATCTACAACCGGATATTAACAAATTCCCATCTGCCACATAACCGCGGGCACGGCTTTCGAAAGTTCATAACCCTGCAGGGGTGTCCCAACTTAGCCCATCACAAGCTCACGATCTGCGGAGTCGCAACTCCAAATTGGGAAGACCCGAGTATTCTCGGAATCCCGTGCTCAAGATATTTCGACAAAGATAAAACTAATCCAGCAAGACATCCCGGCGTGCCGACACCCTGATATTAGCCGCGCGTATCTCGTCTCAGGCCACGATCGGATGGGTCATCCTAGAGGTAAATACCAGATACCTTGAGTTTCCCCAAGGCAGCCCTGCAGTCTGCCCAGTTTGGACCAACACTCATGAGGAGCACTCGCCCGGGTTGTTGATTAAGAACTCGGGTTAATTACTCCCTATGCAAGTTTTAGTTGTTAGGCAAATGGTAAAACCAAAGTTGGGCCTTGCTGGAAAAGCTTTAAGCAGTGCGAATTATCGAGGGGGCCTATAAATCCCAACCGTGTTAGGAACACAAAATCAAGGAACATAACACCGGTTTATCGGGTCCTAAGGTGGCATGAGTGGAACAAAACACCAAGCAGAAGGCCAAGCCTTCCACCCATTACCAATATATATGTGTATTAATTACTTAAGATATTTATTGTGTTATCCCAATAAAGAAGTCCAAACATGGAGCAATCTTCAAACTTCACCTGCAACTAACAACGCTATAAGAGGGGCTGAGCAAAACCGTACTTAGCCAATCAACGGTTTGCTAGGAAGGCGGTTAGAGTGTTTCATGGCAACATAGGAGGCTGACAAGACAAGAATAGGCATCGAGGCATAACTATAGAGCGAGACAACTAGCAAAGCAAAGATAGAGGTGATATCGGGGAACGGTCATCTTGCCTGGGATCCCGCAAGAAAGAAGAACGAGTCCATGAAGTAGTCGAACAAACCCTCACAACTCCGGAATGAAACCGAAGCTAACGAGAGAAGCATAACAGAAAGAAGCAAACAACACGATAAACACACAAGCATAAACATGGCATATGATGCGCAAACAAGTATGATGCATGTCCGGTTTAAATATGCATGGCATGGCAAAGTGCACAAACAACACTACAAGTTAAGTGGAGCCGAATATGCAATGAGTTGCATATTGACAAAACACCACATTCAATTATTTAGTTCACTCTTGTCCATATACACAACAGTATTAAATGTTGATTAACATGTCAAGGGGTGAAGCACAATTAAACTACCTATCTAGGCAATTTAAATAGGGCTGGAGACAATAAACAATAATTCCGGAAAATCCCCATGTGCATATTTTGAATTTGGTACTGTTCTGCCTATTACCATATTTTAATGCTGTTAAATAGCAAAACAAAGTGCGCCATGTTAATCTATGCATTTTTCCACCCCATTTACATATGAAGTTTACTAAAATTGGAGCTACGGTTATTTAGTTATGAATTAAACCATTTTAACATGTTATTTAAGAAAACTTATGCAAACATCAATTTAAACATTTTAAACATGGATGAAAAAGGCATATTATTAATCCACACAAAATTCTAAGCATTTTTCATATCTAAAGTTTTTACATATAATGCCCGGTTGTGGAGTTATTAAATGCATGATGTAGAGGGACTTTTCTGTAAAACTGAAGTTTCCTGGAAATAGAGAAATTCGTCCAGGGAAAAAAAGGAGTTGGGCCGACACTGGCTGGCCCAACAGTGCAGAGGGGGTTCAGGCGGCTGCTCACATCGGGCTTCAGCCTGGCTGGCGAAGAGGCCTCAGGGTTGGCGCTGGGCCGAGTGGGTTGCGGGTTAACAGGTCGAGCGGGCGAGGCGTTCCTCCTCTGCTCAACAGGGGCAGAATGGCGGCACTCGGGGGTGTCGGAGGCGAGAGGGAGGCCGGACAAACTGGATCCGACAGGGGCGGCGAAGGTCGGGGCGTGGAACGAGGCAATGACGGAGCTGCAGCGCTGGCTCAATATCCATGGCGGTGTGGTCCTCCTTCGAGGGAGAGAGGGAGCGCTGAGAGAGAAGCCGTTAGGGAAGGAAGAGAGATAGGGGAGGAGAGCAGCGGGGCGAGGCCGACCCTGGTCGTGGTCGTCGGCGGTGGGTTCGCCGGAGGGCGCCGCCTGCGGTGTCGGCGTGGAGGCGTGGAGGCGTGAGCGTGGAGAGCCCCATGACCGCGAGGAGACAAGGTCGAGCGCTCTTGGTCGGGACCTCGTGTAGGCGCACTGCGGGCGCGCAGGGATAGGGCAACGTTGGTTGCTGCTGCTGGCCGGCGAAGGAGAGCTCCGGCGGACGAGGTCGCTTGCCGACGGTAGGGTCGACGAAGACGCACGGGCACGTGGGACTCCGGTCTCATGGAGAAGGCGCACGGGCACGAGGACTCGGGCGTGGGGAGGACTGCTAGCATTGGGTGCTCGGGCGCCATGAGCAGGGAAGCCATACTCTGGTCAAGGCAGAGGAGAAGCAAGGAGGTGGTTGCAGGATTGGGTGGATCGAGGGGAGGAGGAGGTTGGCCCGGTGCTGAAAAGGAGCGAGGTGGTCGGGTCGGCTGGGTGGAGTGGATGGATCTGGGGGGATCCCGATGGAGATGGTGAGTGGGTGGCGGCGGCGGAGACGAGAGGGATGGATGGGACATCTCCCTAGGTTTTAGGTATGGACTGCTATATAAATCCAGGGATTAGATTAGGGGCAATTTGGACCCTTCGATTTAGATCGGACGGTCAAGAACAAAATAGGTAGGGAGTCCAAATAAGAAAAACGGAGATATTTTGGGGATGTTTGGGGATGATCCGGACCCAACGGTCAAGATTGCTCGGGTCGGGTTCGGGATAGTTTCGGACGCGCAGTCGAGGGGGTAGATGTGGGATGGTTAGTGGGCTGTGTAGAACGCCTCGGGCTAAGACGAGAGAAGAGAGAGAGGCCCGGCCGCAGTTTCGAAACACCGAAACGTCTGACGTTTATTCTGCTATAGATTTAATGGTTGGAATATCAAACGGACTCCGAATGTGATGAAATTTGGCAGGCGGTCTACCTACACTATAATAAGACCGCACGCCAAGTTTCATCCCATTCCGAGAACATTTTCCGGACACTCATAAAATAAATATTCGGAGGTGCCACAGGTGCGTGCGAGTGTGTCTGGGCTCAGAACGGACAACGGAGAGGACGGGGCAACTACGAACGGATGCAAGTTTTGGAAACATGAGGATGCAATGCAAATTATGCGATGATGAATGCAACAAACAAACAAATAACACGACGAAACCCGGAATAGCTGGAAGTCTTCTGGAATGCCGGTCTCGGGGCGTCACACAACCGAACCAGTATCAAATACCCAGGCGGTACTACGAGCACTAGTAAGGAACACATCAATAATATGTATATCAAATATACCTCTATTCACTTTGCCATCTTTCTTATACGCCAAATACTAGGGGCAGTTCCGCTTCCAGTGACCACTTCCTTTGCACTAGAAGCACTCAGTTTCAGGATTAGGTCCAACTTTGCGCTTCTTCACGGGAGCGGAATCTTGTTTACTGTTCTTCTTGAAGTTCCCTTCCTTTCCTTTGCCCTTTTTCTTGAAGCGAGTGGTCTTGTTAACCATCAACACTTGATGCTCCTTCTTGATTTCTACCTCCACCAATTTCAGCATCGCGAAGAGCTCGGGAATTTTTTTCTCCATCCCTTGCATATTATAGTTCAGCATGAAGCCTTTGTAGCTTGGTGGCAATGATTGAAGAACTCTGTCATTAACACTCTCAATTGGAAGATCAATTCCCAGCTGAGTCAAGTGCTTATGACACAGAGACATTTTGAGTATGTGTTCACTGATAGAACTATTCTCCTCCATCTTGCAACTATAGAACTTGTTGGGGACTTCATATCTCTCAACCCGAGCATTAGGTCGAAATATCAATTTCATCTCCTGGAACATCTCATATGCTCCATGATGTTCAAAACGTCTTTGAAGTCCCGGTTCTAAGTCCTATAGCATGTCACACTGAACTATTGAGTAGTCATCAGATCGAGCTTGCCAGACATTCATAACATCTGCATAAGCTCCTGCAGTGGGTCTGTCACATAGCGGCGCATCAAGGACATAATTCTTATGTGCAGCAATGAGGATACTCCTCAAGTTATGGACCCACTCCGTGTAGTTGCTACCATGATCTTTCAACTTAGCTATCTCTAGGAACGCATTTAAATTCACGGGAATGATTTCACGGGCCATTGATCTAGAACATAGATATGCAAAACCTTTGAGACTAAGTTCATGATAAATTAATTTCCAATTAATCAAATCACTAACGAGCTCCCACTTAAATTAACATCCCTCCAGTTATCTAAGTGATACATGATCCAAATCAACTAACCCATGTCCGATCATCACGTGAGATGGGGTAGTCATCAATGGTGAACATATCTATGTTAATCATATCTACTATATGACTCACGTTTGACCTTTCAGTCTCCAATGTTCCGAGACCATGTCTATCCATGCTAGGCTCATCATGTTTAACCCACGTATTCCGTGTGTGTAAATCTGGCTTACACCCGTTGTATGTGAACGTAGAGTCTATCACACCCGATCATCACGAGGTGCTTCGAAACAATGAACTTTACCAATGGCGCATACTCGGGTAAAACACTTTTATCTTTGAAATTTAGTGAAGGGATCATCTTATAATGCTACCGCCGTTCTAAGCAAAATAAGATGTATAAAGGATAAACATCACATGCAATCAAAATATGTGACATGATATGGCCATCATCATCTTGTGTTTTTGATCTCCATCTCCAAAGAATCGTCATGATCTCCATCGTCACCGGCTTGACTGTAGGGGAACATAGCATGCAATTTCAAAAATTTCGTACGCTCACTCAAGATATATCTAGGAGATGCATAGAAACGAGAGGGGGAGTGTGTGTCCACGTACCCTCATAGACCGAAAGCGGAAGTGTTTGACAAGACGGTTGATGTAGTCGAGCTTCTTCTTGTTCCAGCCGATGAAGCACCGAACGTACGACACCTCCGAGTTCTGCGCACGTTCAGCTCGATGACGTCCCTCGAAATCTTGATCCAGAAAAATGTCGAGGGAGAGTTCTGTTAGCACAACGGCGTGGTGACGGTGATGGTGAAGTGATCCGCGCAGGGCTTCGCCTAAGCACCACGTGAATATGACCAAAGGCCTAAACTGTGGAGGGGGCACCACACACGGCTAAGAATCAATGTTGTGTGTTCTAGCGATGGCCTCCCCACATATATATAGGTGGGAGAGGGAGGTGAGCAGCAAGGGGCGCCCCAAGTAGGAGGGATCCTACTTGGGCGCCTCCTCCGAGTCGGCCTCCCCCCTTCCATAAGTGTTGGAGGGGGAAGGAAAGAGAGAGGGGGGAGGAAGGAAAGGGGGAGGCCAAATCCTCCCCTTTCCTTCTCTCTTCCGTCCTTTCCTTTTCCTCCTATTTCGGCCTACATGGGGGCACACCAGACCCTCAGGGGCTGGTTTGGCCCTCTCTTTGTCCAATAAGGCCCATATCTTTGTCGGGGTTGCCCGGAACCCCTTCCGGTGACCCGATATGTACTCGGTACCCTCCGAAACATTTCTGGTGTCCGAATACTATCGTTCTATATATCAGTCTTTACCCCTCGACCATTTCGAGAATCCTCGTCATGTTCGTGTTCTCATCCGAGACTCCAAACAACATTTGGTCACCAAATCACATAACTCATATAATACAAAATCGTCATCGAACATTAAGCGTGCGGACCCTATGGGTTCGAGAACTATGTAAACATGACCGAGACACCTCTTTGGTTAATAACCAACAATGGAACCTGGATGCTCATATTGGTTCCTACATATTCTACAAAGATCTTTATCGGTCGTACCGTAATGAGAACATACGTTATTCCCTTTGTCATCGGTATGTTATTTGGCCGAGATTCGACCGTCGGTATCTTCATACCTAGTTCAATCTCGTTACTCTCAAGTCTCTTTACTCGTTCCATAATGCATCATCCCGCAACTAACTCATTAGTCACATTGCTTGCAAGGCTTCTTATGATGTGCATTACCAAGAGGGCCAGAGATACCTCTCCGATACTCGGAGTGACAAATCCTAATATCGATCTATGCCAACTCAATAAACACTTTAGAGATACCTGTAGAGCATCTTTATAATCACCCAGTTATGTTGTGACATTTGATAGCACACAAGGCACTCATCTAGTATCCGGGAGTTGCATAATCTCATAGTTGGAGGAATATGCATTTGACATGAAGAAAGCAATAGCTGTAAAACTGAACGGTCATTATGCTAAGCTAACGGGTGGGTCTTGTCCATCATATCATTCTCCTAATGATGTGATTCCATTCATCAAATGATAACACATGTCTATGGTTAGGAAACTTAACCATCTTTGATTAACGAGCTAGTCTAGTTGAGGCTTACTAGGGACACGGTATTTTGTCTATGTATCCACACATTTATCAAGTTTCAGTTTAATACAATTCTAGAATCAATAATAAACATTTATCATGATATAAGGAAATATAAAATAACAACTTTATTATTGACTCTAGGGCATATTTCCTTCAGTCTCCCACTTGCACTAGAGTCAATAATCTAGATTACATTGTAACGATTCTAACACCCATGGAGTCTTGGTGCTGATCATGTTTTGCTCGTGGAAGAGGCTTAGTCAACGGGTCTGCCACATTCAGATCCGTATGTATTTTGCCAATCTTTATGTCTCCCTCCTTGACTCGATCGCGGATGGAGTTGAAGCGTATCTTGATGTGTTTGGTTCTTTTGTGAAATCTGGATTCCTTCGCTAAGGCAATTGCTCCAGTATTGTCACAAAAGATTTTCATTGGACCCGATGCACTAGTTATTACACCTAGATCGGATATGAACTCCTTCATCCAGACTCCTTCATTTGCTGCTTCCGAAGCAGCTATGTACTCCGCTTCACACGTAGATCCCGCCACGACGCTCTGCTTGGAACTGCACCAACTGACAGCTCCACCATTCAATAAAAATACGTATCTAGTTTGTGACTTAGAGTCATCCGGATTAGTGTCAAAGCTAGCATCGACGTAACCATTTACGACGAGCTCTTTGTCACCCCCATAAATGGGAAACATATACTTGGTCCTTTTCAAGTACTTCAGGATGTTCTTGACCGCTGTCTAGTGATCCACTCCTGCATTACTTTGGTACCTCCCTACCAGACATATGGCAAGGCACACATCAGGTCTAGTACACAACATAGCATACATGATAGATCCTATGGCTGATGCACATGGAATGACTTTCATTTTCTCTCTATCTTCTGAAGTGGTCGGGCATCGAGTCTTACTCAACTTCACACCTTGTAACACACGCAAGAACCCTTTCTTTGACTGACCCATTTTGAACTTCTTCAAAACTTTATCAAGGTATGTGCTTTGTGAAAGTCCTATCAAGCGTCTTGATCTATCTCTATAGATGTTGATGCTCAATATATAAGCAGCTTCACCGAGGTCTTTCATTGAAAAATTGTTGTTCAAGTATCCTTTTATGCTATCCAGAAATTTTACATCATTTTCGATCAACAATATGTCATCCACATATAATTTCAAAAATGCTACAGAGCTCCCACTCACTTTCTTATAAATACAACATTACCCAAAAGTCTGTAGAAAACCATATGCTTTGATCACATCATCAAAACGCATATTCCAACTCCGAGATGCTTGCACCAGTCCATAGATGGATCGCTAGAGCTTGCACACTTTGTTAGCACCTTTAGGATCGACAAAACCTTCTGGTTGCATCATATACAACTCTTCTTTAAGAAATCCATTGAGGAATGCAGTTTGATGTTGATACGTCTCCAACATATCTATAGTTTTTGATTGTTCCATGCTATTATATTATCTGTTTTGGATGTTTAATGGGCTTTAATATACACTTTTATATGATTTTTGGGACTAACCTATTAACCCAGAGCCCAGTCCCAGTTTCTGTTTTTTTCCTTATTTTTGAGTATCACAGAAAAGGAATACCAAACGGAGCCCAATTGACCTGAAACTCAATGGAGGTTGTTTTTGGACCGTAAGAAGCCCAAGGAGTACCAAAGATGGACCAGAGGAGTCCCGAAGCCACCATGAGGGTGGGGGGCGAGCCCTACCCCCTGGGCAGGCCCCCTATCTCGTGGCCGCCTCGGGGACCCCCCTTGCTTGTTCCCGACTCCAACACCTCTTATATATACCCAAACTTCCAAAAAGAAACCTAGATCGGGAGTTCCGCCACCGCAAGCCTCTATAGCCACCAAAACCTATCTAGACCCATTCCGGCACCCTGCAGGAGGGGGGAATCCCTCTCCGGTGGCCATCTTCATCACCCCGACGCTCTCCATGACGAGGATGGAGTAGTTCATCCTCGGGGATGAGGGTATGTACCAGTAGCTATGTGTTTGATCTATCTCTCTCTCTCTCTCTCTCTCTCTCTCGTGTTCTTGAGATGCCACGATCTTGATGTATCACAAGCTTTGCTACTATAGTTGGATCTTATGATGTTTCTCCCCCTCTACTTTCTTATAATGGATTGAGTTTTCTCTTTGAAGTTATCTTATCGGATTGAGTCTTTTAGGATTTGAGAACACTTGATGTATGTCTTGCATATGCTTATCTATGGTGACAATGTGATATCACGTGATCTACTTGATGTATTTTTGGTGATCAACTTGCAGGTTCAGTGACCTTGTGAACTTATGCATAGGGGTTGGCACTCGTTTTCGTCTTGACTCTCCGGTAGAAACTTTGGGGCACTCTTTGAAGTTCTTTGTGTTGGTTGAATAGATGAATATAAGATTGTGTGATGCATATCGTATAATCATACCCACGGATACTTGAGGTGACATTGGTGTATCTAGGTGACATTAGGGTTTTGGTTGATTTGTGTCTTAAGGTGTTATTCTAGTACGAACTCTAGGATAGATCAAACGGAAATAATAGCTTTGTGTTATTTTACTACTGACTCTTGAATAGATCGATCAGAAAGAATAAGTTTGAGGTGGTTTCGTACCATACAATAATCTCTTCGTTTGTTCTCCGCTATTAGTGACTTTGGAGTGACTCTTTGTTGCATGTTGAGGGATTGTTATATGATCTAATTATGTTATTATTGTTGAGAGAACTTGCACTAGTGAAAGTATGAACCCTAGGCCTTGTTTCAAAGCATTGCAATACCGTTTATGCCCAATTTTATCATTAGTTACCTTGCTGTTTTTATATTTTCATATTACAAAAACCTATATCTACCATCCATATTGCACTTGTATCACCATCTCTTCGCCGAACTAGTGCACCTATACAATTTACCATTGTATTGGGTGTGTTGGGGACACAAGAGACTCTTTGTTATTTGGTTGCAGGGTTGTTTGAGAGAGACCATCTTCACCCAACGCCTCCCACGGATTGATAAACCATAGGTCATCCACTCGAGGGAAATTTGCTACTATCCCACAAACCTCTGCACTTGGAGGCCCAACAACGTCTACAAGAAGAAGGTTGTGTAGTAGACATCAAGCTAATTTCTGGCGCCGTTTCCGGGGAGTTGAGTGCTTGAAGGTATATCTTTAGATCTTGCAATCGAATCTTTTAGTTTCTTGTTTTATCACTTCTTTAGTTTATGAAAGAAAACTACAAAAAATGGAATTGAGGTTGCCTCATATGCTTCATCTTTTTAATATCTTTCGTGAAAATGATGGGAAGGAAAATTGTGCTCAAGTACTAGAAAAAGAATTACATAGAATGCTTGGCATAAAATATGTGAATGATGAGCATGATTGCAATGTTGTTAGTATGAATTCTTTGAATACCCATGATGCTAATGATATGTGAAGCCACAAGCTTGGGGATGCTATGTTTGATGAAGATGATATGTTTAGTCCCCCAAGTTTTGATGAGCAAATTTATTATGATGAAAGCATGCCTCCTATTTATGATGATTATTGTGATGACACATATTCTATAAAAAATAAAGATAACCATGAAACTTGTCATCATGATTTTAATTTTCAATTGGATTATGTTTCACATGATAGTTATTTTGTTGAATTTGCTCCTCCCACTACTACGAAAGAGAAGAATTTTGCTTATGATGGGAGTAGTAAAATTTCTATGCTTATGGATCATGAAAAGAATGCTTTATGTGATGTTTATATTGTTGAATTCATTCATGATGCTATTAAAAATTATTATGAGAGAGGAACATATGTTTCTACCTATTGCAATAATATCATGTTTCCTCTCTATGTGCTTAAAATCTTGAAGTCATGCTTGTTTTCCCTTCCTATGCTAGTTGATTCTTGCTCCCATAAATTGTTTTCTCACAAAGTCCCTATGCATAGGAAGTGGGTTAGGCTTAAATGTGTTAGTCATATTCTTCATGATGCTCACTTTATGTTTCAATTCTTATCTTTTATGCGAGCATCCTTGAAATCATCATGCCTAGCTAAAAGGCATTAAAGGAAAGCACTTGTTGGGAGACAACCCAATATTTACCCCTACTGTTTTTGTGTGTTCACATGATTATTCTACTGTAGTAGTCATGTTTTATAGCTTTTGTTTCAATAAAGTGCCAAGTAGAACCTTTGGGAAGACTTGGGTGAAAGTTAATGTGATCTTGCTGTAAAAAATAGAAACTTTGCGCTCACGAGATTAGCTGCCATTTTTTACTGGAGAGTACTTTTATGTGGATTTTTTTGCAGAAGATTAATAGACAAATTCCTCATGTCCACCAATTTATTTCATAATTTTTAGAGTTACAGAAGTATCCGAAAGTTACATATTACTACAGACTGTTCTGTTTTTGACAGATTCTGTTTCCATTGTGTTGTTTGCTTATTTTGATGAATCTATGAGTAGCATCGGAGGGTATGAACCATAGAGAAGTTGTAATACAGTATACATTACACCAATATGAATTTAGAATGAGTTCATAACAGTACCTAAGTGGTGGTTTTATTTTCTTATACTAACGGAGCTTACGAGTTTTCTGTTGAGTTTTGTGTTGTGATGTTTTCAAGTTTTGGGTAAAGATTCGATGGACTATGGAATAAGGAGTGGCAAGAGACTAAGCTTGGGGATGCCCAAGGCACCCCAAGGTAAAATTGAAGGACAACCAAAAGCCTAAGCTTGGGGATGCCCTGGGAAGGCATCCCCTCTTTCGTCTTCGTCTATCGGTAACTTTACTTGAGGCTATATTTTTATTCACCACATGATATGTGTTTTGCTTGGAGCGTCAATTTATTTTATTTTGTTTTGCTTGCTGTTTGAATAATATCCCAAGATCAAAAATTCTTAAATGTTAAGACAGTCTTCACATAGTTACATAATTATTCAACTACTCATTGATCTTCACTTATATCTTTCAGAGTAGTTTGTCATTTGCTCTAGTGCTTCACTTATATCTTTTTAGAGCACGACAGTGGTTTTATTTTGAAGAAATAGATGAACTCTCATGCTTCACTTATATTAATTTGAGAGTCTTTTAGAACAACATGGTAATTTGCTTTGGTTATGAATTTAGTCCTAAATATGATAGGCATCCAAGATGGGTATAATAAAAACTTCCATATAAAGTGCATTTAATACTATGAGAAGGTTGATACTTGATGATTGTTTTGATATATGAGGATGGTGATATTAGAGTCATGCTAGTGGAGTAATTGTGAATTTGAGGAATACTTGTGTTAAAGTTTGTGATTCCCGTAGCATGTACATATGGTGAACCGTTATGTGATGAAGTTGGAGCATGATTTATTTATTGATTGTCTTACTTTGTGGGGAGGTCGGGATCGCACGAGCATGTGTGTAGTACTTTGTTTTGATGACTTGTAGATTTTTTCAATAAGTATGTGAGTTCTTTATGACTAATGTTGAGTCCATGGATTATACGCACTCTCACCCTTCCACCATCGCCAGCCTCTCTAGTACCGCACAACTTTCGCCGGTACCATACACCGACCATATACCTTCTTCAAAGCAGCCACCATACATACCTATCATGGCATTTCCATAGCCATTCCGAGATATATTGCCATGCAACTTTCCACCGTTCTATTTATTATGACATGCTTCATCATTGTCATATTGCCATGCATGATCATGTAGTTGACATCGTATTTGTGGCAAGGCCACCATGCATAATTTTTCATACATGTCACTCTTGATTCATTGCACATCCCGGTACACCGCCGGAGGCATTCACATAGAGTCATATTTTGTTCTATCATCGAGTTGTAATTCTTGAGTTGTAAGTTAATAAAAGTGTGATGATCTTCATTATTAGAGCATTGTCACAGTGAGGAAAGGATGATGGAGACTATGATATTCCCACAAGTCGGGATGAGACGCCGGACGAAAAAAGAAAAAAAAAGAAAGAAAAGGAGGCCACAAAAAAAGAAGAGCAAATGCCCAAATAAAAAAATAAAAAAAATGAGAGAAAAAGAGAGAAAGGGGCAATGTTACTATCCTTTTACCACACTTGTGCTTCAAAGTAGCACCACGGTCTTCATGATAGAGAGTCTCCTATGTTGTCACTTTCATATACTTATGGGAATTTTTCGTTACAGAACTTGGCTTGTATATTCCAAAGATGGGCCACCTCAAATGCCCTAGGTCTTTGTGAGCAAGCAAGTTGGATGCACACCCACTTAGTTTCCTTTTGAGCTTTCATACACTTATAGCTCTAGTGCATCCGTTGCATGGAAATCCCTACTCACTCACATTGATATCTATTGATGGGCATCTCCATAGCCCGCTGATACACCTAGTTGATGTGAGACTATCTTCCTCCTTTTTGTCTTCTCCACAACCACCATATTCTATTTCACTATAGTGCTATGTCCATGGCTCACGCTCATGTATTGCGTGAAAGTTGAAAAAGATTGAGAATACTAAAGTATGAAACAACTGCTTGGCTGAAACTGGGGTTGTGCATGATTTAAATATTTTTTGTGATGAAGATAGAGCATAGCCAGACTATATGATTTTGTAGGGATGAAATTTCTTTGACCATGTTATTTTGAGAAGACATAATTGCTTTGTTAGTATGGTTAAAGTATTATTACTCTTATGTCAATATTAAACTTTTGTCTTGAATCTTTCGGATCTGAACATTCATGCCACAATAAATAAAATTACATTGAGAATTATGTTAGGTAGCATTCCACATAAAAAATTCTGTTTTTATCATTTACCTACTCGAGGACAAGCAGGAATTAATTCACAAAAAAAAGACGACAAGCAGGAATTAAGCTTGGGGATGCTTGATACGTCTCCAACGTATCTATAATTTTTTATTGTTCCATGCTATTATATTATCTGTTTTGGATGTTTAATGGGATTTAATATACACTTATATATGATTTTTGGGACTAACCTATTAACCCAGAGCCCAGTGCCAGTTTTTGTTATTTCCTTGTTTTTGAGTATCGCAGAAAAGGAATACCAAACGGAGCCCAATTGACCTGAAACTCAACGAAGGTTGTTTTTGTACCATAAGAAGCCCAAGGAGTACCGGAGATGGACCAGAGGAGTCCCAAGGCCACCACGAGGGTGGGGGCACGCCCTACCCCCCTGGGCGGCCCCCCTATTTCGTGACCGCCTCGGGGACCCCCCCTTACTTGTTCCCGACTCCAACACCTCTTATATATACCCAAACTTCCAGAAAGAAACCTAGATCGGGAGTTCCGCTGCCGCAAGCCTTCGTAGCCACCGAAAACCAATCTAGACCCGTTCCGGCACCCTGCCTGGAAGGAAATATGCCATAGAGGCAATAATAAAGTTATTATTTATTTCCTTATATCATGATAACGTTTATTATTCATGCTAGAATTGTATTAACCGGAAACTTAGTACATGTGTGAATATATAGACAAACAGAGTGTCACTAGTATGCCTCTACTTGACTAGCTCGTTAATCAAAGATGGTTAAGTTTCCTAGCCATAGACATGAATTGTCATTTGATGAACGGGATCACATCATTAGAGAATGATGTGATTGACTTGACCCATTCCGTTAGCTTAGCACTTGATCGTTTAGTATGTTGCTATTGCTTTCTTCATGACTTATACATGTTCCTATGACTATGAGATTATGCACCTCCCGAATACCGGAGGAACACTTTGTGTGCTATCAAACGTCACAACATAAATGGGTGATTATAAAGATGCTCTACAGGTGTCTCCGAAGGTATTTGTGGTGTTGGCATAGATCAAGAATAGGATTTGTCACTCCAAGTGTCGGAGAGGTATCTCTGGGCCCTCTTGGTAATGCACATCATAATAAGCCTTGCAAGCAAATGACTAATGAGTTAGTCATGGGATGATGTATTACGGAACGAGTAAAGAGACTTGTCGGTAACGAGATTAACTAGGTATAGTGATACCGACGATCGAATCTCGGGCAAGTAACATACCGATGACAAAGGGAACAACATATGTTGTTATGCGGTTTGACCGATAAAGATCTCTGTAGAATATGTAGGAACCTATATGAGCATCCAGGTTCTGCTATTGGTTATTGACCGAAGATGAGTCTCGGTCATGTCTACATCGTTCTCGAACCCGTAGGGTCCGCATGCTCAACGTTCGATGACGATCGGTATTATGAGTTTATGAGTTTTGATGTAGCAAAGGTAGTTCGGATTCCCGGATGAGATCACGAACATCACGACGAGTCTCGGAATGTCTTAGACATAAAGATTAATATATTGGACGACTATATTCGGACATCGGAATTGTTCCGGGTGTTATCGGATAAAACCGGAGTGCCGGAGGGGTTACCAGAACCCCCCGGGGGAGAATGGGCCATAGTGGGCCATGAGGGAAAGAGAGAGGCAGCCCACTAGGGCTGGCCGCGCCCCCCAGGGAATCCTAGTTGGACTAGGAGTGGGGGGGGGGGGGGCTCTCCTTCCTTCTCCCCCTTATTCCTTTCCTACTCTTAGTAGGAATAGGAAAGGGGATTCCTACTCCTACTAGGAGTAGGAATCCTGCTCCTGGCGCGCCCTATAGGGCCGGCCGGCCCTAAGCCCTTGCTCCTTTATATATGGGGGCAGGGGGGCACCCAAGGATACACAAGCAACATTGTTTTAGCCGTGTGCGGTGTCCCCCTCCACATAAACACACCTCGGTCATATCGTTGCAGTGCTTAGGCGAAGCCCTGCGCCGGTAGCTTCATCATCTCCATCACCACGCCGTCGTGCTGATGAAACTCTCCCGTGAAGCTCAACTGGATCAAGAGCCCGTGGGACGTCATCGAGCTATATGTGTGCTGAATGCGGAGGCGCCGTACGTTCGGTGCTTGGATCGGTTGGATCGCGAAGATGTTCGACTACATCAACCGCGTCACTAGATGCTTCCGCTTTCGGTCTACGAGGGTATGTAGACACACTCTCCCCTCTTGTTGCTATGCACCTAGTAGATAGATCTTGCGTGATCGTATGAATTTTTTTGAAATACTACATTCCCCAAAAGTGGCATCATGAGCCAGGTCTATGCATAGATGATATGCACGAGTAGAACACAATGAGTTGTGGGTGATAATAGTCATACTTCCTACCAGCATGTCATACATTGATTCAGCGGTATTGTGAGATGAAGCGGCCCGGACCGACATTACGCGTACGCTTACGCGAGACTGGTTTCACCGTTACGAGCACTCGTTGCTTAAAGGTGACCGGCGGGTGTATGTCTCTCTCACTTTAGTTGAATCGAGTGTGGCTACGCCCGGTCCTTGTGAAGGTTAAAACAACACATACTTGGCGAAAAATCGTTGTGGTTTTTGTATGCGTAGGTAAGAACGGTTTTTGCTAAGCCCGTAGCAGCCACGTAAAACTTGCAAAAAAAAAGTAGAGGACGTCTAAATTGTTCTTGCAGGGCATGTTGTGATGTGATATGGTCAAGACATGATGAGTTATATGTTATTGTATGAGATGATCATGTTTTGTAAAGTTATCATAAACCGGCAGGAGCCTTATTGTTGTCTCTTTATTGTATAAATTGCTAAGGCCATGTAATTGCTTTACTTTATCACTATGAGTTAGCGATAGTAGTAGTAGAAATAGTAGGCGAGACAACCACAACGCTACGATGAAGATCATGGTGTCAAGCCGGTGACGATGGAGATCATGATGATGCTTTGGAGATGGAGATCAAAAGCACAAGATGATGATGGACATATCATGTCACATATTTTGATTGCATGTGATGTTTATCTTATTATGCTTCTTATTTTTCTTAGGACGACGGTAGCATTATAAGATGATCCCTTACAAAATTTCAAGGTACAAGTGTTCTCCCTGAGTATGCACCGTTGCGACAGTTCGTCGTGCCGAGACACCACGTGATGATCGGGTGTGAGAAGCTCTATGTTCAAATACAATGGGTGTAAGATAGTTTTGCACATGCAGAATACTTGTGTTAAACTTGACGAGCCTAGCATGTACAGACATGGACTCGGAACACTGGAGACCGAAAGGCCGAGCATGAATCATATAGTAGATATGATCAACATAAGATGTTCACCATTGAAAACTACTCCACCCCACGTGATGATCGGACATGGTTTAGTTGATTTGGATCACGTGATCATTTAGATGACTAATGGGATGTCTATCTAAGTGGGAGTTCTTTAGAAATATGATTAATTGAACTTTAATTTATCATAAACTTAGTCCTGGTAGTGTTAGCATATCTATGTTGTAGATCAATAGCTCGCGATGTAGCTCCCCGTTTATTTTTATATGTTCCTAGAGAAATATAAGTTGAAAGATGTTAGTAGCAATGATGCGGACTAGATCCGTGATCTGAGGATTATCCTCATTGCTGCACAGAAGTATTATGTCCTTGATGCACCGCTAGGTGACAAAACTATTGCAGGAGTAGATGCAGACGTTATGAACGTTTGACAAGCTCGGTATGATGACTACTTGATAGTTTAGTGCGCCATGCTTTACGGCTTATAACCGGGACATCAAAAACCGTTTTGAACGCCATAGAGCATATGAGATGTTCCAATAGTTGAAATTAGTATTTCATACTCATGTCTGTGTCGAGAGGTATGAGACCTCTGACAGTACTTTGCCTACAAGATGGAGGAGAATAGCTCAACCAGTGAGCATGTGCTCAGATTGTCTGGGTACTACAGTTGCTTGAATCAAGTGAGAATTAATCTTCTAGATAAGATAGCAATTGACAAAGTTCTCTAGTCACTATCACCAAGTTAGTAGAACTTTGTGATGAACTATAATATGCAAGGGATGACGAAAGTAATTCCCGAGCTCTTCGCCATGCTGAAATTGGCGAAGGTAGAAATCAAGAAAGAGCATCAAGTGTTGATGGTTAACAAGACCACTTGTTTCAAGTAAAGGGCAAAGGGATAGAAGGGGAACTTCAAGGAGAATGACAAGTAAGTTGTCACTCCCGTGAAGAAACCCAAAGCTAAACTCAAGCCTGAAACTAAGTGCTTCTACTGCAAAGGAAATGGTCACTGGAAGTGGAACTTCCCTAGATACTTGGCGGATAAGAAGGATGGCAAAGTGAACAAAGGTATATTTGATATACAGATTATTGATGTGTACTTTACTAGTATTCATAGCAAACCCTGGGTATTTAATACCAGTTGAGTTGCTAAAATTAGTAACTCGAAACGAGAGTTGCAGAATGAACAGAGACTAGTTAAAGGTGAAGTCACAATGTGTGTTGGAAGTGGTTCCAAGATTGATATGATCATCATCGCACACTCCCTATACTTTCGGGATTAGTGTAGAACCTAAATAAATCTTATTTGGCATTTGCATTGAGCATGAATATGTTTTGATCATGTTTCTTGCAATACGGTTATTCATTTAAAGTCATAGAATAATTGTTATTCTGTTTACATTTATAAAACCTTCGATGGTCATACACCCAATGAAAATAGTTTGTTGGATCTCGATTGTAGTAATACACATATTCATAATATTGAAGCCAAAAGATGCAAAGTTGATAATGATAGTGCAACTTATTTGTGGCACTGCCGTTTAGGTCATATTGGTGTAAAGCGCATGAATAACTCCATGCCGATGGGCTTTTGGAATCACTTGATTATGAATCACTTGGTGCTTGCGAACCATGCCTCATGGGCTAGATGACTAAAACTCCGTTCTCCAGAACAATGGAGCGAGCAACTGATTTGTTGGAAATCATACATACTGATGTATGTGGACCGATGAGTGTTGAGGCTCGCGGTGGGTATCATTATTTTCTGACCTTCACTGATGATTTGAGCAGATATGGGTATATCTACTTGATGAAGCACAAGTCTGAAACATTTGAAAAGTTCAAAGAATTTCAGAGTTAAGTAGAGAATCATCGTAACAAGAAAATTAAGTTTCTACGATCTGATCGCGGAGGCAAATATTGAAGTTACGAGTTTGGTCTTCATTTAAAACAATGCGAATAGTTTCATAGCTCACGCCACCCGGAACACCACAGCGTAATGGTGTGTCCGAACGTCATAACCGTACTTTATTAGATATGGTGCAATCTATGATGTCCCTTACCGATTTACTACTATTGTTTTGGGGTTATGCATTAGAGACAGTTGCATTCACGTTAAATAGGGCACCATCTAAATCCGTTGAGACGACACCGTATGAACTGTGGTTTGGCAAGAAACCAAAGTTGTTGTTTCTTAAAATTTGGGGCTATGATGCTTATGTGAAAAAGCTTCAACCTGATAAGCTCGAACCGAAGTCGGAGAAATGTGTCTTCATAGGATATGAAAAGGAAATTGTTGGGTACACCTTCTATCACAGATCCGAAGGCAAGATATTCATTGCTAAGAATGGATCTTTTCTAGAGAAGGAGTTTCTCTTGAAAGAAGTGAGTGGGAGGAAAATGGAACTTGATGAGGTAATTGTACCTTCTCCAGAATTGGAAAGTAGTACATAACAGAAACTAGTTCTAGTGATTCCTACACCGATCAGTGAGGAAGCTAATGATGATGATCATGAAACTTCAGATCAAGTTACTACTAAACCTCGTAGGTCAACCAGAGTGCATTCTGCACCAGAGTGGTATGGTAACCCGGTTCTGGAAGTCATGTTACTAGACCATGATGAACCTACGAACTATGAGGAAGCGATGATGAGTCCATATTCCGCAAAATGGCTTGAGGCCATGAAATCTGAGATGAGATCCATGTATGAGAACAAAATGTGGACTTTGGTTGACTTGCCCGATGATCGGCAAGCCATTGAAAATAAATGGATCTTCAAGAGGAACTACGACACCGATGGTAGTGTCACTATCTACAAAGCTCAACTTGTCGAAAAAGTTTTTCGACAAGTTCAAGGTTTTGACTACGAAGAGATTTTCTCACTCGTAGCGATGCTTAAATTTTGTCCGAATCATGTTAGCAATTGCCGCATTTTATAAAATCTGGCAAATGGATGTCAAAACTGCATTCCTTATGGATTCCTTAAAGAAGAATTGTATATGATGCAACCAGAAGGTTTTGTCGATCCTAAAGGTGCTAACAAAGTGTGCAAGCTCCAGCGATCCATTGATGGACTGGTGCAAGCCTCTCGGAGTTGGAATATACACTTTGATAGTGTGATCAAAGCATCTGGTTTTATACAGACTTGCTGTGAAGCCTGTATTTACAAGAACGTGAGTGGGAGCACTGCAGCCTTTCTGATAAGTATATGTGAATGACATATTGTTGATCGGAAATGATGTAGAATTTTCTGGAAAGCATAAAGGATTTTTAAAAGGAGTTTCTCAATAAAATACCTCGGTGAAGCTGCTTACATATTAGGCACCTAGATCTACAGAGATAGATCATGACGCTTGATAAGACTTTCGATTAGTACATACCTTGATAAAGATTTTGAAGTAGTTCAAAATGGATCAGTCAGAGAAGGAGTTCTTGCCTGAGTTATAAGGTATGAAGTTGAGTAAGACTCAAAACCGACCACGACAGAAGATAGAGAAAGAATGAAAGTCATTTCCTATGCCTCAGCCATAGGTTCTATAAAGTATGCCATACTATGTTCCAAACCTATTGTGTACCTTGCCATGAGTTTGGCAAGGAGGTGCAATAGTGATCCAGGAGTAGATCACCGGACAGCGGTCAAAATTATCCATAGTTACTGGATGACTAAGGAAATATTTCTCGATTATGGAGGTGATAAAGAGTTCGTCGTAAAAAGTTACACCGATGCAAGCTTTGACACTAATCTAGATGACTCTAAGTATCAATCTGGATGCTTATGGAAAGTGGGAGCAATTAGCTAGAGTATCTCCATGCAGAGCATTGTAGACATAGAAATTTGCGAAATACATACATATCTGAATGTAACTGACCCGCTGGCTAAACTTCTCTCACGAAGCAAAACATGATCACACCTTAGTACTCTTTGGGTGTTAATCACATGGCGATGTGAACTAGATTATTGACTCTAGTAAACCCTTTGGGTGTTGGTCACAGGGCGATGTGAACTATGGGTGTTATTCACATAATGATGTGAATTATCAATATTAAATCACATGGCAATGTGAACTAAATTATTGACTCTAGTGCAAGTGGGAGACTGAAGGAAATATGCCCTAGAGGCAATAATAAAGTAATTATTTATTGCCTTATATAATGATAAATGTTTATTATTCATGCTAGAATTGTACTAACCGGAAACTTAGTATATGTGTGAATACATAGACAAACAGAGTGACTAGTATGCCTCTACTTGACTAGCTCGTTAATCAAAGATGGTTAAGCTTCCTAGCCATAGACATGAGTTGTCATTTGATGAACGAGATCACATCATTAGAGAATGATGTGATTGACTTGACCCATTTCGTTAGCTTAGCACTTGATCATTTAGTATGTTGCTATTGCTTTCCACATGACTTATACATGTTCCTATGACTATGACATTATGCAACTCCCAAATACCGGAGGAACACTTTGTGTGCTATCAAACGTCACAACGTAACTAGGTGATTATAAAGATGCTCTACAGGTGTCTCCGAAGGTATTTGTGGTGTTGGCATAGATCGATAATAGGATTTGTCACTCTGAGTGTCAATGAGGTATCTCTGGGCCCTCTCGGTAATGCACATCATAATAAGCCTTGCAAGCAAATGACTAATGAGTTAGTCACGGGATGATGTATTACGGAACGAGTAAAGAGACTTGCCGGTAACGAGATTAACTAGGTATAGTGATACCGACGATCGAATCTCGGGCAAGTAACATACCGATGACAAAGGGAATAACGTATGTTGTTATGCGGTTTGATCGATAAAGATCTTTGTAGAATATGTAGGAACCAATATGAGCATCGAGGTTCCGCTATTGGTTATTGACCGGAGATGAGTCTTGGTCATGTCTACATAGTTCTCGAACCCGTAGGGTCCGCATGCTTAACGTTCGATGACGATCAGTATTACGAGTTTATGAGTTTTGATGTACCGAAGGTAGTTCGGAGTCCCGGATGAGATCACGGACATGACGAGGAGTCTCGGAATGTCTGAGACATAAATATTGATATATTGGACGACTATATTCGGACACTGGAATTGTTCCGGGTGTTATCGGATAAAACCGGAGTGCCAGAGGGGTTACCGGAACCCCCCGGGGGAGAATGGGCCATAGTGGGCCATGAGGGAAAGAGAGAGGTAGCCCACTTGGACTGGCCGCGCCCCCTAGGGAATCCTAGTTGGACTAGTAGTGGGGGGGGGATGCGCCCCTCTCCTTCCTTCTACCCCTTCTTCTTCCTTTCCTACTCCGAGTAGGAATAGGAAAGGGGATTTCTACTCCTACTAGGAGTAAGAATCCTACTCCTGTCGCGCCCTCTAGGGCCGGCCGACCCTCCCCATTGCTCCTTTATATACGGGGGCAGGAGGCACCCAAGGACACACAAGCAACATTGTTTTAGCCGTGTGCGGTGTCCCCCTCCACAGAAACACACCTCGGTCATATCGTTGCAGTCGTTAGGCGAAGCCCTGCTGTGGCAACCCGGCTCAGAGCAACCGGTTTACCTCGTATTGCCAGCCCAGAGACCATGACTTCTGGCAACACACAACATCTTGGTACAAAATACAACCGCTTTATTGATGCTAGCGGGACATGATTCATATTACAACGAGTTGCGAGGCCAAGCGGCACACACGGTGCGGCCGAACAATATGTACATTATTTAGTGGACATAAATAGGGCCTCGATCTTGACAACTACGCGGCAGCGAAACGGCGACGAAGCAGGACTCCATAGCACAGGGACACCAATGTGACGGCCTAAACTCGGACAACACTCCTTTTCCACGAGACTTTCCTCAAAGCTGGCATGACACGCCAGGTGAGTACATTGAATGTACTTGCAAGCACACAACAAGCATAAACATAATGATAAAAATATCATGAGAATTTACCAATTGGATCATATATGCAAAAATCATATTAGGGATGCAGTGATCATGATCTCATGACTTAAGTCCCTCGGACTTGCTTACCCAACGGTGACCTTTCGGGGATCACAAACGGACCGGCAACTGGGTCTCTAGCATCAAGATGATTTCTCAACCATCCTTTCACCAATAGTGCAAGGTTGTTATCATTGTGTGCAAAATTATTTAAACGCTAACCCATGATGTGACCTACTTTCGAGCGTGCCCGTAACCGTGGACTCGGCTATCGACAGATCTAATACACTCTGCAGAGGTAGCGCACTGTATCCACACCACGGAACCCATGGCCTCGTGCTCCCATTTGGGTGGACCAACATCATTCCGATGGAACCCCACCATTGCTATGACACTCTCCCGGCCACTCCCACTCACTCCCAACTAGGCTAAGTCATGGGTGGCCCCGGGTCTACCAAAGACACCAACAACCACCGTCGTGGCAAAACATAAACGGTCCCAAACGGGGACAAGGTACCATAATAACAATGGGCACACAAGGTTATGTCTGCTTACCGGGCCAGGGTAACTCATGTCCATAACCTTCCCTCGTATGAGGCACCGACCATAGGCATGACAACGGACCGAGTAAAGGCCTTCCCATAAAGGCAAATGTGGTTGCACTGGGAAAAACTCGATTCAGTGGCACCATGACCAGATCAATGATATGTTCTAGTTGAGTTATTATCAGGTTCAACTTAAAAATGAAAGTTATCAGGGTCATGATATGCCATGCAAAATGTATTCATAAAACATGCATCACTTATCCCGGTTTAGCTATATCGAGCACTAGCCACACATATCAGAAACTTACAACACTTCTCTGGTCATGTTATTTCATTACAATAACCAAGCAAAATAACTTAGTAGTATTATTATTATTGTTAATTTTTCACTCAAGAAACTATTAATGCCAACTAAATCTTTTTCATAAATAATTTATTTCTCAAAGTCAAGTATTCTTTTTATAACTTAAACTAGCTTAGTTAGCTTTATTACTTATGGAAACTAAACATATCAGCATACAACATAATATATATATATATATATATATATATATATATATATATATATATATATATATATATAATTTTATTTTGTGATTAACTATAAGGATTAATTCATTTGTTCCAGTAAGAAATCACAGATATTGCAATGTCACCATGAAAATGTTGTTGTGGCTTGCCTTAGTGCAGATGAGGTTCACACTCCTCCTGGTGACCCTCAAGGCAAGCTTCACCTTTTTGAAACAATTAAAAACACAAAAAGAAAACATCAAGAAACCTTAAGAAATTCACCAGAAAATCTAGACAACAGGGAAAAATCTCATTTTTGCGTGAGCTGCTAGATAATTTCGTCCTGAACACGGTGCAAAAAGAATCAATTTATTTGGACTTATGGTTAAAAAGTTGTGGCTGTTAGAAGTTTTCTGAATAATTTGAATCTGATTTAAATATAAACAAAACAAGGGGGGGGGGGGCGTGACATCGAAGACGTAAACCCGCGGGGCGCTTCCGCTCGTACTATTTTGGGCGCGGTAGGAGTGGCTGACAGCGGGCCCCGCTAGTCAGGTGAGAGAGAGAGGGAGAGAAAAACATGGCTTGGCGGGGCTCCGCCGGAGCGCACGCCGGCGACAAGGGCGTCTTGGCCCAAGCTAAAGGGATGGACCGAAGGAGAAGACTGAGGCGCACATGCCCGTACCCAGCGGACGGCATCGAAACAGGCCTCTCCAGCTGTGACAGAGAGCACATGTCGCCGGAGTTGGGGACGGCGGCGACCAGAGGCTGCACCAGTGGTTCCAAGTGGGTCAGACAGCACCACAGAAGGATGGTGGAGGTCCTGGAAGGGTGGCCCGAGCATGGAAGGGGCTGGAGCTGCGGAGGCGACCCGAGGGGATCGCCGGCGAACTCGAGCTCGGGGATGACAGCCCGAGGCCTGACCGGCCGGGCTATGGCTTCCTACTGGTTTGTGGAGTGTGTGAGAGGAGCTGGTGATGCTCGGGAGGAATGGGGAGGGCTGTATTTATAGCTGAGCACGGTGAGGGGTTCGGGCTCCGCTGCAGGACACCTGGACACGACGCCCAGCGACGAATGGCGTCAGTGAGAGAGGGAGAAGGCGACGCAGCTCATGCGGGCACTGTGGGCGGGTGGAGACGAGCACATGATCGAGAGGAGTGGCGATGAACAAAGTGCGCAACACACTGTTGGTTTGGCCAGACTGTGCCCGTGCTCGCTGCGGCGAGCTCCGGCATCGGCGAGCGCCAGGAGGGAGTTAAGGGGGTAGAGACGGGGATGGTGGTGAGGTTTTGCGAGGTGCGGCAGGTGGGCAAGCAAGCACACGCTGAACAAAGCGCTCGGCGGCAATCAGAGCGCGACGACAAGCAGGTTGGCACCGTGCACACACGTGGTCACCGCGTGGACTTTGGCATAGGGCCATGGCTGGCCCCAAGTTCATGTCTGGCGTGTAGTCCTTAGTATTTTGGGTTGGGACAAAGCTTGGAGTTAAGCTCAGGTGCTGTAAGATTGAGTGTTACCTCCTGGTAAGTTTCTGGACATTAACTTGTAGAGCTTACTGTGGTCAAAATACTAAGAGTTGGAAGCTGGGCTTTGGAGGTTAGCAATCATCTAGGAAGGTAGTGATGCACACAAAAATTCAGCAGCATTGGAGCAAGTAAAACGGTAGTTGCAGTAGAAACCACCATTTTTGTCCAGAATAGAAAATATTTTCTGTAGCAAAAATATTCCAGAAAGTGATGCAATATTTTTGCTCAGCAATGTGCCCTAGGGTTCAAAGAATATTTGCGAATTTCCTCAGACTTTTGTGGACAAGAAAAATTGGGGTTGCTTTGAAGCACAAGTGGCTAGTTAGGGTTTTAGAGGAGGAAATGAATATTTTTCCTTTAAGAAAAATACCCATAATATTATTTAGAGGT
The DNA here is from genome assembly GCA_902687465.1 of Secale cereale. Lineage (NCBI taxonomy): Eukaryota > Viridiplantae > Streptophyta > Magnoliopsida > Poales > Poaceae > Secale > Secale cereale. Next base: position 105,027,987 of record LR738714.1, on the reverse strand, counting down.
GGGTCAGAGGAGAAATGATGGCTAGAGAGGGAAAAGAGTCACTTGGGTGAAAATCAAGGGGGTGCCCAAGTGTTTAAGTCCATCTGAAGTGATTCAGAACTCAAAATTTTAAATTCCAAAACCCAAATAAAATCAAAAAGAAGAGAGGGCAAAACCCAGGCTGTCACACCTACGCCGGTAGCTTCATCATCTCCGTCACCACGCTGTCGTGCTGACGAAACTCTCCCATGAAGCTCAACTGGATCAAGAGCTCGTGGGACGTCATCAAGTTGTACGTGTGCTGAACGCGGAGGTGCCGTACGTTCGGTGCTTGGATTGGTTGGATCACGAAGACGTTCGACTACATCAACCACGTCACTAGACGCTTCCGCTTTCGGTCTACGAGGGTATGTAGACACACTCTCCCCTCTCGTTGCTATGCATATAGTAGATAGATCTTGCATGATTGTAGGATTTTTTTTGAAATACTACGTTCCCCAACAGCCGGAGGGGGGGAATCCCTCTCCGATAGCCATCTTCATCATCCGGGTGCTCTCCATGACGAGGAGGGAGTAGTTCACCCTAGGGGCTGAGGGTATGTACCAGTAGCTATGTGTTTGATCTCTCTCTCTCGTGTTCTTGAGACGGCATGATCTTGATGTATCGCGAGCTTTGGTACTATAGTTGGATCTTATGATGTTTACCTGTTTACCCGCTGAGTCTGTCGATCGGTCTGAGGGTGATAAGCGGTACTATATTTTAGTGCTGTCCCCAAGGCTTGGTGGAGCCGTGACCAGAAAGCGGAAGTAAATAGTGACCCACGGTCAGAAGATATTGTTCGAAGTACTCCATGCAGACTGACTATTCTGGACACATACAGTTGGGCGAGCTGATCGGCTCGGTATGTGGTTCTGATGGGGATAAAGTGAGCTACCTTGGTTAAGGTATCCACTATGACCCATACCGCGTCATTTCCTCGTCGAGTCTTTGGCAGCCCTGTGACAAAATCCATGCAGACATCATCCCACTTCCATTGTGGAATGGGCAATGGTTGGAGTAGTCCTGTTGGTTTCTGGTGTTCTGCCTTCACTTTGTTGCATATGTCGCAGCAGGCCACGAATTAGGTAATGTCTTGCTTCATCCCATCCCAGCAGAATATTTGTCGGAGGTCTTCGTACATTTTAGTACCTCCAGGGTGAATAGAATACAAAGATTCGTGTTCTTCCGACAATATTATTTTCCTTAACTCCTCTTGCCTGGGTACACAAATTATCCCACGAAATCACAGGGTACCATGTTGATCCTTAGAAAAATCTGATGTCTGTCGTGCTAACATACGCCTGGCATGTTTCTGTAGGACTATGACCTTTGGCTGGGCCTTGCGGATCTCGTCCTCGAGGGTAGGGATAACTTCCATAACATTAGCAAGACCAGCACCAACTATGTCCAGGTTGAGCTGAGCAATCTCTGCTTGGAGTTCTGGAGGCAAGGATTCCATTATGGTATTCAGACTAACAGGCTTTCGGCTAAGTGCATCGGCAACCACGCTGGCCTTACCCGGGTGATAATTAATTCCAAGGTCATAGTCCTTGATTAACTCAAGCCATCTTCGCTGGCGGAGATTTAAATCTGACTGAGTAAATATGTACTTGAGGCTTTTATGGTCGGTAAATATTTGGCACCTCTTCCCAATGAGGTAGTGCCTCCAAATTTTTAGAGCATGAACCACCGCGGCTAATTCCAGATCATGAGTAGGATAGTTTCTTCGTGGGGTCGTAGCTGCCGCGATGCATATGCTACCACCTTGCCATCTTGCATAAGTACGCATTCTAGACCCTATCTGGAAGCGTCACAGTACACATCAAAACTGCGGTAGAGGTCTGGAAGAGTCAATACAAGTGATGTTGTCAGCAGAATTTTAAGCTCATTGAAACTTTTCTCACAATCCTTTGACCATTCAAACTTCTTTTCTTTCTTGAGCAGCTGTGTCATGGGTTTGGCAATCTTGGAGAAACCTTCAATGAAACGCTGGTCGTATCCTGCTAATCCGAGGAAACTTCGGATTTGGGATACTGTCGTGGGTGCCAACCAATCGGACACGTCCTTTACTTTGCTTGGGTCCATGGCTATGCCTTCTGCGGACAGCACATGCCCAAGAAATCCAACTTGCTTGAGCCAAAACCCGCATTTACTGAATTTTACATACAGTTGATGGTCACGGATTCACTGTAACACGACCCTGAGGTGTCCTTTGTGCTCTTCTTCACCTCTTGAATATATGAGTATGTCATTGTCGGTGTACTAGAGTAGGGGTACCCTAGTATCCCGAACTTGTGCACGGGCAGTCGCAGCATCCCGCGGCAAGGCTTGTCGGGCGACCGCCAAGGTCCTCCGTGGTTCCTTTGGAGCCATTCAAGAACAAAGTATTCAAGCCAAGGAGACAAGGCCTAGTATGTTGTTTCAAGAACACTGGACTGTAACTCTATTGGCGAGAGAAGAGGAGGACTTATAAGCAGCTTTCCTCCCCAACCACATTAAGCATTTTGATTCCCTTTTAGATTCCAGTGAACGAGAAAGTTTTTGTGACCCTAGGTCTAATTCCGAAGCTTCAGCGGTGGATTCACGAGCCCAATGAGTTGGTCAACGGGATTCGCTTTCAGATTGATCCCCAGTTGAAGGAGGGTCAGAACCCAGAGATAAGAGTTGTTGTAGATAGAGGGATGAGCCTGTCGAATAACAAGAATAAGTCCTCGCATTTCTACTATGAAAGGGAATAAGACTGCTCCTTTGCAGCTTCTCTAACACTTTGTTCTGGTTGATTCACATATATTTTTTATAAGCTGGTTAGGAAGACTCTGTCGATGACCGGTAGTTAGACCCATAACTTTGCTTTAGTACCCTTCTTTTTAGGACATGCTGTGACACAAGGGCGTGCTTAGGTGTCTCTGAGGACAAGATATGCGACAGCTTCCAAATGATGTATTGAAGGAAAAAGCCAAAAAGTGGGATCTCGGGAACAACCATCTCAAAAGAAGTAAGTTCTTGATCATTTCCATGGGAATGTGATTTTAGCGGTTACGAACTTGAACTTGGCAGTAGCCATGAACTCTACTATTTGACTTATAATACGCGTTTTAGAACTCTCCTTTGGATAACTTATATGTCAGCATAATGGCAGAAAACGTACCCCTCATAGGTAGCTTTATGACTACCATTTTAGCCCTTCGCCTGCCTGGCTTATTGGAAGAACCGAGCTGCGTTCATCACACATCACAATCTCGATCTGAAACAGACACAACATGTTTCATTCCTTTCGTCTGGCGGCGAATCCTGCCCAGGA
>LR738714.1:104962168-105019668 GCA_902687465.1 Secale cereale | reverse complement strand
ATGGGACATTTATGGAATTTCTTCCATCGGCAAGAGTACCTTTGTTTCTCAACTTTAATGATTTTTTAGTCTCTCGATACTAACTAATTAGTTAGGGGAGGTGCTTACTTTTGTAGTCAAGGATCCAAAGAAACAGGTCTGGGGTATCACAAGATGAAAGCGGAATGCCTGAAGCATAGAGAAGTGAAGTACAGTATGAATAAGGAATGGTGGCACACTGGCGAATGCAAACTCTCAGCTGATAGGGAAGAGGGGGGCGGCTAGCTAGGGCTTTCCTCTGACTCCCTTTTACTCCAGCATCTCAAATAATACTATAAAATATGTGCTTGCAATAAACAGAAGCTAAAGGAAGAAAAGCAATAAAACTAATTCACTTGCTTCTTGGGATCGATAAATGGCTTTTTTTCATTTGGGACTGCCCTCTTCCAAGAGTTCATCCGCGAAAGGAATGGGATATTTTTATTAATGGTAAGGCTATTTAGTTTCCTGTAGTCTATACACAATCGCCAACTCCCACCCATCCTACCTACAGGTACAGGACTTGAAAAGGGCAAAGGGCTTGAGCTTGGCCTAATCACAGCAGCTGCTAGCATTTCATCGACCAACTTTTCAATGGCTGCCTTTTGATCGTGCGAGTATCTATACGGCCTGAGATTAATCGGCTCAGCTCCCTCCAGAAGAGGTATTACATGATCATGGGTCTGGTGGTAACTCTTTTGGCTCATTGAAAATGTAAGAGTCTCGGGTAAGTAACTTATTCATACTGTTAGGTATTATGGTTTCTTTGCTGGTGGCATTCACTGGAAAAGCTTGCACGAGCATACAAATCTCTCCTTGTTGTAACTGCACCCTTCCTCTTTCTACTGACCTCCTTGTCTGATCCTGAATTCCCTTTCAAACTACTTTCTTGCCTTCCTTGACCAATGTTATGGATGGTGCACTGGTTGAGAAAATAATTGGCCCTTCCTTCTTATAGCAACAAAATCCAATCTCCCCCTCATACGAACCTACCTCCATGACTTTCATGTCAAACTGAAACTCCTTCCCTTGCATTACCCATAGCATGCCATCACATTTGTGCTCACAATACATCTTAGCGCCGTTTGCTACTGTGATTTCCATAGGTTTATACGGAGTTGAGTCGTAACCAGCCCGCTTCACAATCTTTGGGGTCTACAAAACAGTGCGTGCTGCCACTATCAACCAAGGCAATCACTGGCACTCCGTTTACCTGGTATCTCTGTCCATAGTCGTCTCCTATTTTGGAAGACTGAGACTTGCGACACAGCAGCAATATTATTCAAATAACATGTCATTCAAACGCAGCGCGCCTTGTTAATTGCTTGTCACGTAAGTGAATTTATGAATAGGGAGCCCAGGTGCCCAACAAGTGAACTATTTCCTCCTCCAGGATTGTTGCTTTCCTTCTATAAAACACGTATGAAAAACGTGTGCCTTATAGAGTGCTAGGCCACAAATACATAGCATAGATAACAAGGGTTTCGCCAAAGTAGACGCTCAAGCGAAACATTCCACTTATCGAAGAAGGGATACAGGTATTTCAAGTTCAAGAAGTAGGCATTGATCCCAAAGAATGTAGTGAAAATCTAGGCTAGGAGGAATGCGTCAGAGCCGAGGTCAGGCAAAAGGTTGCTGGATCTTTATGTTGGCCGGAAGTTATTTCTTTTCAATGAGGTTCAATGTTCTCTAGATTGCTTAGAAGTAGCCTGCCTTACTCGAGCCAACTAGGATCAGAAGGTGTTGATAGGGCTTGACTTTCTCTCATGGGCGTGACCATATTAAATAAAGGGTCTTTTCATCACTTTGGCCTGGAGCCGAGTAAGTAAGGACTTTGCCAGGTTTGAACTCCAAAGTCATTTACGCCCAGTATTTCCTTTGATTCTTATAGCCTTCGTGTCAAGGAGCGATGCGAGCGGTCCAATTGCACATCAATAGCAGCTGCTTTTATCTCCGCATTCACTAAACGAAATGCTGAACCCATGTTGGTAATTCCCTCTGTGCTCTACTGTCTTGAACTATTTTCTTTAGTTGACATGAAGGCTTTAGTGCCACATTCAAGCTAAAAGCTGTGAAAGCAAGTCAGGCAGTGCCAGATGATGATAAAATAGCGGCGCATCCTTCTTTTGAAAAGTGACCAAACGGGACTTTTCAGCATAGTATCAGATGCCTTATTTTGTTAGTTAGGTTCTCCTTCTCACTCCAAAGTATGGTTGGTGTATACTAGGCCTTTCCCACTGTAGTTTGGAGCTCACCCTTTATTTACACCGACCCAATCTACAATCATAATTTGATAAGAAAGAAATCAAGCGAAAGCTAACTGTCAGCTATAAATAAATGCTTTTGCTTTCTATCCAGCAGCTGATGCTTTATGTAGTAAAGAAGGAAATTCTTGGAGTTAGCACGGTACTTAGGTCTCTGGAGCGAGTGACGGATTATCTCTTTTGGAACATTAGAGGTTGTGGACAACACTCATAGCTCCTCTATTTCTCAAGGATCTATGCTTCCTGTTTGCACTCTTTCTAGGTCCAATGCGATAGAGAAGCAGGCAGTGAACGGATTCATCCTGCAAAAGTGGCCATACTAAGAGCTCTGGCTAGTCCTTGCTTCATGAGGTACATACTTCTTCCGGTCTGCTCTGTTGCCGAGCTTCCATTCTCGGACACCTATATTCCCAACAGGCTAGGGCAGGGCAAATACATGAAGTCGGAATGATTCCCACACCTGGATTGAATGCTCCGGAAAAGTAAACCTAAACAATTAATTGAAGGAAGTGTAGCCCGGCATCGATTTCACGTGTCGGTTGCCCAACCCAATAAGTAGTAGTTTTTGAATGATTCGCGTTAGCCAGGAGTTAGAGATGTACTTTCTATTTCAATGAAGTAACCAACCAAAAGAGAGTGCTAAAGGAGTCATTCAGAAGTGAGTGAAGGGGCGCAGAAAAAAGCTGGTGAGCAAAGAAAGCTCAAATTGTTAATTAAACGGGCCTTGTTAATGAAGTATTTCGTTACCTTCCTTTATTCTGATTTTGACCATTTAGTTGAACTGACTCTGTTAATTCGCTCTCACGGTAATTGGATTGCGATTTCCTCTGGATTCAATCTCAATGACTGCTAGGATTTCTTTCTACTTCTATTTGTGGCATATAGAATTTTACGATAGATGAAGCGGAAGAAGGAACAAGGCTTGAAGGCGGATTAGCAAGGGAATGAATCTGATGAAGCTGTTCCTCAAGGCACAAGACCCCGGCGAGAGGAGCTTGCCGGGGAGGCCAACCAATGCATCTCAGGGAACTTGCCGCGATGCGCCACACGTCCCGGCAAGGCCCGGTGAGCGACAAGCTCCCGGACGCGACAAGGCAACGACCGCGGCAAGGCGCTTGCCACGGCAAGCTACCACTCAGTACCTGCGCTCCAGCACATCCGCCAACGTGTCGCTCTGGGACCCTTCCAGGCGTACGTGGCGGGAGGCTGTGTAGCCAGCGGTGCGCGGTGGCAAGCGGCGCTGACAAGATCGCCATCGTGGCGAGCGGTGGCGTCCCTGACAGTCCCTTTATGCACTGTTTGGGCGACGCAGACGGGCATTCAATGCCCTTGTCCCCTGCCGTCAGGGTTAGGTATGATACACTGTACAGGTAGTTGTACCAACCGCAACACCTGTCCATTTTTTACCCTTGTCTATGTTGCCACCTGTCGGTGACCCCTTGAGCATATAAAAAGGAGGCCCATGCGCAACGTAGAAGGGGGCTCGGAAAAAAGGAGAACACTCACGCTCGGTCTCGTTAGCTGCTAGAGTGTACTGTAGCACTCAGCGCTCCCGAGCAAGAACTCAATACAAACCACAAAGCAGGAGTAGGGTTTTACGCATCCGTGCGGCCCGAACCTGGGTAAACTGCTCGTGTGCTTCGCCTCGATCCGCTCTTCGTGCGATCTCCGCCCCCCGCCAAACCGAAAGGGGCTCGGTCCGCCGGTCCCCATAGGTGCTCGTGGATCAGTTTCCCCGACATCTTTGGCGCGCCAAGTAGGGGGCGTCGAGGTTGTGTGAACCTGATCCGGCGTCCACACGAGCTAGATCTTCATCATCTTAATCGACATGCCGCCGAAGAAGAAGGCTTCGGAGGCGGCTGCTCCGTCCGCGCCGAACCCACCACCGCCGGAGCCAACGGCTGGTGGGGTAGACGCCGGCGGAAGAACGGGCGTCGGCGAGGGAGCTCACGGTGCTGCCAGGTCCAAGGACAAGGTTGCGCTGCCCATCGGCGGCGTAGTCGACTCCCACAACGACCGGGCGCACTCCAAGACCTCAGCGTCCGTACATGCACCGCGCCCATCTCAGAAGGCGCGGGACCGGCAACGTCATGGTACTCACGGTACCATACATTTGCTGGGCCAAGACCAAGCTGGTGGATCTCAGAGTGCTCTAGACCAGCATGCACGCCCACATGCTGGCACGAGCAAGGCACGGTCGCCTGGACGGGATACCGCTCCTTCTAACGTAGTTAGAAGTCCGAGCATATCCCGCTCCTCACACCTTTCGCCACCGCCACCCACCACTCCAGCAGAAGCTTTGGCACGAGCTCAACTGCTCCTGGACTACCCTCCAACGGCAGACAAGGTCGACGACTGGAGGGCCACCATTCAGAGTCTCATCGGCTTCGCCAACAGCGACACTCCACGGCAGCCGAGCACATCGCAGCCGCGGAAAGTCAGCCAGGCACGAGCCGGTGGCGAAGAGACCGGTGGGGGTGCAACCACCGTGCACTCTTCGCCCCGAAGGCCAAGATCGCCGACTCGTCGGATCCACCTTGACAGCGACTCCACCGCGTCATCAGATCCGCGAGCTCGTCGCGATCAGCGCCAAGTTCTTCACGAACGACAGCAAGAAGACGCTCGTACTCGCATCGAGCGCCGAAGAGAAGCGCGGCGTCAATCTGACCAGCGCGCTGGGCCCTTTGTCGACATGCATGCGCCAGGGGAACCAGGCGACTTGCTGTACGCGGTAGGTTGCCCTGCGTTTACTCGTGAGCTGCGGCAAGTCCAGTGGCCCAGCAAGAAGAATTTCAAGCCAGACGTACCAGAGAAGTACGACGGCAAGACGCATCCGTCGGAGTTCCTCAGCATCTACACCATCGCGGTGCAAGCTGCCGGGGGGCGGGACGACAAGATCCTTGCCAACTACTTCCCGCTGGTGCTCAAGCCCAACGTCAGGTCCTGGCTCATGCACTTGCCGGACAACTCCATATCCTCCTGGGCAGACCTATGCCATCAGTTTGTCGGCGCCTTTACAGGCGGCCACAAACCTCATGGCCAAGAAAGTGACCTTCATCTGCTCGCCCAGAAGGAAGGAGAGCCCCTGCGCAAGTATATTCAGAGATTCAGCCGTGTACAGCACAACATCCCAGATGTCCACCCTGCCGCGGTCATCAGCGCGTTCCATCAGAACGTGCGTAACCACAGGATGCGGGAGGAGATGGCGATGTGCAAGATCAGAGACGTCAGTGAGCTGTATGCCCCGGCGACAAGTGTGCACGTGCTGAGGAAGGGAGGAAACTCCCCGGAGAGAACACAAGAGCAGGAGGATCTGACAGCGAGGATGCTGCCCCGGCAAAGAAAAACCAGCGGCGGAACAACAGGAAGAAGAAAGGCAAAGATGTGCTAGTCGTCGAGCAGTCCGGCAACGAAGGTGGCGCCAAGAAAGCCAAAGTTGGTAGCTCCGGCAAGGAGATTGCCACATGCACCAACTGCCAGGCTGTGGCGGTCGCCGACAAGCAGGACGACACCGACAAGCAGTACTGCAAGATCCACCGCACCAAGGGCCATGACCTCCAGAGCTGCAAGAAGGTCGAGCAGCTTGTCGAGCAGCAAAGGGATGAATACGAGCGACGCGACAAGGAGAAGGCCCAAGGAGGTACTGGAGGATCCGACACGAAGCGCCCCGGCCGGGGAGGACGCCGCGGCAAGGCCAAGCAGCGGCAAGGAGACAGACCTCCCCGCGGCCGTGACAAGGATGAAGACGACGACGACGATGAAGACATGGATGATGTCGAGAGCAGTGAGCAGGAGTTCCAGAAAGCCACAGAGGTCTTGTGCGTTGACGGCGGTGCTTCTCTGCATACTTCACACCGCCAACTCAAGCAGTGGGTGCGGGAAGTCAATGCGGAAGAACCACCCGTCGAGTCACGCAAGCTTCTGAAATGGTCCAGCACGCCTATCATCTTTGATATTGAGGACCACCCTGATCGCACAACTGCGGTCAGGTGCTTGCCGATGTTGGTTTCACCAACTATCTGCAACCTCAAGGTCACTAAGATGCTAGTTGACGACGGGGCCGGCTTGAACCTGATCTCCTCCGCTGTACTCCAGAAACTCCAGATCCCTGACAGCGAGCTTGAAGAGACCGACACATTCCAAGGAATCAACCCGGGAAGGAGCAAGCCGAAGGGGAAGGTCACGTTGCCGGTGACATTTGGCAGCAAGTTGAACTTCAGGACTGAGAGGGTCACTTTTGACGTTGCCGATTTTCCATTGCCTTACAATGGAATACTCGGCCGTCCAGCACTCGCCAAGTTCATGGCAGCCTCTCACTACGCATACAACATGCTGAAGATGCCAGGCCCGGTAAGTGTCATCTCTGTCCCTGGCGACAAGAAGGATGCTCTTATCTGCGCCGACAAGATCTACAGGGAAGCAGCAGCCGCAACAGATCGCAAGTCACTTGCCGTTGAAGCTCCCGGGGGGAAGAAGAAGACCAAGTCCGGCAAGAGCTCTGATGCCCACTCCGGCAACCGCACCTCTTCGGAGTGCTGTGCTACCGTCGAGGACGCACCATCGAGCTCCACTGGCAAGTGTAAGAAGACAATGGCAGCTCCGCCAGAGACCAAGAAGGTGTCCGCCAAGGAGGACGACACTGGTGGTACTTTCACCATCAGTGCCACTCTTGACCCTAAATAGGAAAGCGCGCTCATTGCTTTCCTGCGGGCGAACGTCGACATGTTTGCGTGGCAACCGTCTGACATCCTAGGTGTTCCTAGGAAAGTAATTGAGCACCATCTTGCCGTCTGTCCTCATGCGCGGCCCGTCAAGCAGAAAGTCAGGAAACAAGCAGTGGAGCGCCAAGAATTCATCGCAGACGAGATCAAGAAGTTGGAAGCAGCAGGCCTTATCAGAGGAGTGCTCCATCCTACGTGGTTGGCCAATCCTGTAGTCGTGCGCAAGGCAAACGGGAAATGGAGGCTTTGTATCGACTTTACCGATGTCAATAAAGCTTGTCCCAAAGACCCATTTCCCTTGCCGCGCATTGACCAGATTGTTGACTCCACGGCCGGATGTGACTTGCTTTCATTTCTTGACGCATATTCAGGATACCATCAGATCTTCATGGCAGAAGAGGATGAGGAGAAGACCGCATTCATCACCCCATGTGGCACGTACTATTTCAGACGGATGCCTTTCGGATTGAAGAATGCTGGTTCAACATTTGCAAGGGTAGTCCATGTCGCTTTTGAGCCACAAATACAAAGAAATGTGGAAGCATACATGGATGACATAGTGGTCAAGAGCAAGGACAAGGCAACTATGATTCAAGATTTAGACGAGACCTTTGCAAATCTGCGCAAGATCAGCCTCAAGCTCAACCCCGAGAAGTGTGTGTTTGGAGTCCCTTCCGGCAAGCTTCTCGGGTTCTTCGTGTCTCAGCGGGGAATTGAAGCCAATCCCGACAAGATCAAGGCCATTGAGCAGATTGAAGCACCAAAGCGCGTCAAGGATGTACGAAGACTTGCCGGTTGCGTGGCTGCTCTCAGCAGGTTTATCTCTAAGTCTGCTGAGCGCGCCCTGCCGTTTTCAAAATACTGAAAAAGGCAGGTCCAATGAAATGGACTCCGGAAGCGGAGGCTGCGCTGCAGGACTTGAAGAGATACCTGTCCTCCACTCCAATACTTGTCGCACCTAAGCCGCAAGAGAAGTTGCTGCTGTACATAGCGGCAACCAATCAGGTGGTTAGTGCTGCGTTAGTAGCGGAAAGGGAGGCAGATGATGAGCCAGCAACCACGGCAGGCGCATCCAGCGACAAGCAGGGCGCTTCCCCGACAAGCTCTGGTCCCGACAAAGATGGATCTGCGCAGGCGAGCGAGGAGATACAGAAGAAGATGGTGCAGCGCCCAGTTTACTTTGTCAGTTCCCTTCTGCAGGGGGCTAGATCATGGTACTCTGGTGTGCAAAAATTGCTTTTCGGCCTTCTCATGGCCTTGAGAAAGCTGCGCCATTACTTCCAAGCACATGAGATCACAGTTGTCACTCGTTTTCCGCTGAAGAGGATACTGCAGAATCCAGAAGCAACAAGCAGGATTGTTGAGTGGGCACTGGAACTGTCAAGCTTTGGCCTCAAGTTTGAGAGCACTTCAACTATCCAAAGCAGAGCACTGGCAGAATTCATAGCAGAGTGGACGCCAACACCAGATGAAGAAATTCCAGAAACGAGCATCCCCGTCAAGGAAGCAAGCAAAGAGTGGCTTATGTACTTTGATGGTGCCTTCTCGCTGCAAGGCGCCGGTGCTGGCGTGCTGCTTGTTGCACCCACCGGAGAGCACCTCAAGTACGTAGTCCAGATGCACTTTCCCAAGGAGCAAGCAACAAACAATACCGCAGAGTATGAGGGTTTGCTTGCCGGTCTCAGGATCACGACAGACCTTGGGATCAAGAAGCTCATTGTCAGCGGTGACTCGCAGCTTGTCGTCCGCCAAGTGAACAAGAATTATTAGAGTCCGTTGATGGAAGCCTACGTTGATGAAGTGAGAAAGCTAGAAGAGCACTTTGACGACCTACAGATAGAGCATGTCCCAAGAGCTCAGAAGGACATTGCCGATGGCCTGTCGAAGTGCGCCGCACTTAAGTTACCTGTGGAACCAGGGATCTTTGTGCTCAAGCTGACTCAACCGTCTGTAACGCCATCAACTGGACAGAGCAAGAAGAGGAAGTTGATTTCTGGTGACTATTTTCCGGCAGACCTTCCCGAAGCCGCCGCCAAGATGGTCCTCAAGATCAACACCAAGAGTGCTGAGGAGCAGTCTGCTCCGGCAAGCCCTAGGGTTTGTTCCGTCGAAGCAGACGCTCCCGACAAGTTTTGCTTCGGCAAGCTTGCCGGGGAACGTCAAGCTCCGGCTGAGCCGCAGGTTCTCGCCATAGAAGCGGATGTTCCCGCAGCAGCAGATGTGCCTTTAGTCCTTGTTGTCGAGCCACAGGCTCCAACATGGGCGCAGCAGATTGTCCGTTTCCTCCAGACAGGAGAACTTCCCAAAGAGCAAGAAGAAGCAGCCCGGCAGTCAAGTATGTACCAGTTTGTCGACAACACACTGTACAGAAGAAGACTCAACGGTGTGAAATTGAAGTGTATTCACCGGGAAGACGGACAAAAGCTGTTGGCAGAGATACATGGAGGCATATGTGGCCACCACATTGGCGCAAGAGCACTTCCGGAAAAGCATTCCGGCAAGGTTTCTTTTGGCCGACAGCCCTCCAGGATGCAACTGCACAAGTAACCAAGTGTGAAGCGTGCTAGTTCCATTCCAAGCAGATACACCAGCCAGCTCAAGCTCTCCAGACGATCCCTTTATCCTGGCCATTTTCGGTCTGGGGGCTCGACATCCTCGGCCCCTTTCCCCGAGCAACCGGGGGCTTTGAGTACTTGTACGTTGCAATCGACAAGTTCACAAAGTGGCCGGAAGTGGAAGCAGTGAGGAAGGTGACAGCACAGTCAGCAGTCAAGTTCTTCAGGTCGATTGTTTGCCGCTTCGGGATCCCTAACAGGATCATCACCGACAACGGTACGCAATTCACGAGCCGCACCTTCATGCAGTACGTCCAAGACCTTGGCGCCAAGGTCTGCTTCGCTTCTGTTGCTCACCCGAGAAGCAATGGTCAAGTGGAGAGGGCAAATGCTGAACTGCTGCGTGGACTCAAGACCAGGACTTTCGACAGGCTGCGCAAGTGCGGAAGAAACTGGATTGAGGAGCTGCCGGTGGTTCTTTGTTCGATCAGGACGACGCCAAATCGAGCCACTGGCCAAACACCTTTCGCTCTAGTCTATGGAGCAGAGGAAGTTATCCCCACGGAACTCGTATATGGGTCACCTCGAGTGCTCGCTTATGATGAGCTTGAGCAAGAGCAGCTGGGACAAGATGACGCGCTGCTCCTTGAGGAAGACCGTCTTCAGGCTGCTGTACGAGCTGCTTGCTACCAGCAAGCTTTGCGCCGCTACCATAGCCGCAAAGTTAACGCCAGAAGTCTCGAGGAAGGCGACCTTGTTCTTCGGCGCGTTCAGTCCGCCAAGAATTCCAACAAGTTGACGCCGAAGTGGGAAGGCCCTTACCGGGTGAAACGAGTCACTAGGCCTGGCGCTGTCCGCCTTGAGACCGAAGATGGCATTCCGGTGAGCAACTCCTGGAACATTGAGCATCTTCGTAAGTTTTACCCGTAAGGCGCGGTTGCCGGAACCCGTTCCGGCAACCACCTTTTGTACAAGTCTTGCCGCTGTTGCATGTAATCCTTTGTACAAAGCCGGGCGCAGACCCCGTGCATAAGTAAAGCTCGCGTGCTCCGCACATCTTGTCAATTTTATGCTTTCTATTTTTTTTGCATGTGTTATCTGACACTTTGTGCAGCACCTACCCCCGGTAAGCAATAACGAGCCGTAAGGCTCCATATCCTTATTTTCTCTTCTTTCTTGTTCTCAAGGAAATGAAGGTTCCTTCACCCACAAGTTTGCCGGGGGGGAAGGAGAAGATAATGGTATGGACGAGGCGTCGTTCAAGAAAGTTTCGCCTTACCGGGAAGCAAACAACAGAAAAGCTAAGTTGCCAAAGTTTGAGCAATCAGATTTTTAATTTTTTAAGTTATCTTCCTTGAACGACCGTGCTTTGTATGGAAAACCTATGCGCGGAGGAACCAACTCGTAGCTAGTTGCGCCCTTACTTTGTTTCGAGTCCGCTCAACGAGTTAAGTGTGCTGCGACTAGTGTCGTGCCCTTACTTTGTTTCGAGTCCGCTCAACAACTTAAGTGTGCTGCGACTAGTTGCGACAAGGTTTCTTGTCGGCAACGGCACCGCCAGCAGGCTGCTGAAGTCCCGCACTCAGCGCTCGCGGCTAAGGTGCCTGCGCCGGCAAGTTCCTTAAAAGCGTAGGGCAAAAACATACAAAGGAAGGAATCAAGTAAAGGAAATAACGTTGCAATCATTACCCAAAATAGAGTTATATTACAAGGTAACTTGTCGCGGCTCTAACAGATCGTTCTCATAACATGATCAGCAGCGACAAGAAAAGAAGAAAATGGGCGGCCTAGTCTACACGATCGCCCTCAACCCTCTTGATCCCGCTCACCTTGTCCACAATGGGTGCGACAAGGGCCTTGAGCGCTTCCAGATCAGCATCCGGCGGCAGGGACTTGAGGACGTTGGTGAGGTTGAGGCCCGGGTTGCGGAAGGCCACCTTCACCAACACGTTTTGAAGAGCTCCCGCGCAGATCTTGCGCGACTCGTCGGCCAGCTGCTTTGGAGTCCTCTCCCGGAGTCGCTGGAGGGATGTCGCCACGCCTTTGAAGAACAAGGTGAGCTTGGCGCTGGGTTGGAGGTTCTCATTGGAGGGATACCCGAGATCGTCCATCCCCAGCTGCGCCAGCTCCCTGTCGATGTCCGCGGCAGCATTCACAAGACCCTCCGTCCAGTGTTCCACGTTCTCTCTGAAAGTGTTCTGGGTGGCGGCAGCGCTCGCCAGCAGCGCCTCGTCGGCCTTGATCTTCTTCTTCAAGGCCACCTCCTGCTCCCTGGCGCCGTCTAGTGTCTTGGTCAAAGTGGTCAGCTTCAACTCAAGATCTGCATTGGAGTCCTTGGCGGCGGCAAGTTCCTTGCCCTTCTCGGCGAGGCAAACCTGCAGCTCTGAGTTGCTGTGGGCGTCCTTCTCCCGCTCATGCTTGAGCGCGGCAAGCTCTTCGCCGCTCGTCTTGAGATCGGCCTCCAGCCGTGCCACCTTCATCTCCAGCTCCTTCTTGGCGACCTCAGCAGCTGCGGCAGCATCTTCTGCTTGCTTGAGAGCTTCGCCAAATGATTGCTCGCGCGTGGCAAGCTCCTCCTCGTGGCTGTCGAGGTTGACCTTCCGCTGCGCCAGCTCGCCCTCCCGCGCGGACAGCTTCTCAGCGGCAAGCTGCTGTTGTTCTTCGACTTCAGCTTTCTCGAGGAAGAAGGCCGTCTGCTCCTCGGCAAGTTGCTCCCGCTCCTCTGCCAGGGACCGGAGAGCTGCCTGGCGAAGACCCCGGAGCTCCTCCGCGCGCTTCTCGATGTCGGCTCCCGCCTTCGCGGCAAGCGCCTCGCGGGACTCCAGCTTGGCTTGCCGAGCATGGTAGAGCGACAACAGCTTCCGCAGCAGCCGCTCCTCCTCAGGCTCGCCGCTACTGCTGCTCGGCGCATCAACTAGCGTCAGCCCAGCGGAGGCGAGCACCTCTCCGTCAAAGCTCTCTCCTTCGACCGGCGCCCTGGAGCTTGATGCCCAGGGGAGGTTGATGAAGACGCCATCGCCGACCTTCAAGTAGACGCCTGGCTGGGGCTCTTCGGAGCCTGGCACTGCAGCAGCGGCAGAGGGATCGGCGGTCGGCGTAGCTCCTGGCGCTCCTGCGGCCTCAGGGCCGTCAGTGCGATCGCCAGACCCCTTGCCAGCTGCTACGGCGGCAGCCTTGGCGGCCTCATCGCCGACGGGATCGTCAGCGCCGGCTGCTTCTTCGGTGGCAATGGCGTCGCCGGTGTTGCCGCGCGTGTTCTCCTCGCCAGCAACCTCCGTCTCCATCGGCTCCACAGCAGATGGGTCTGACGGCCGGAAAAGGGAGAAAAGTCAAGCAAATATCCAAAAAGAAGATCAAAAGAAGAAGAACCCAAGGGAAGTTTTGAAGCGAGAGGATTACCTGCGCGAGCCGGCTCCTCGGCAGGGTCCCTTGCCGGAGAACTCTCCCTTGGCGGCGTAGTCATGGTCTCCGCCGGCGGAGGGCCGCTGGTGCTGTCCCTCGCTGGAGAGCTCCCCCTTGCCGGAGGACTCCCCCTTGCCGGAGAGCTCCCCCTCGCCGGAGGACTCTCCCTTGCCGGAGAACTCCCCCTTGGCGGTGTAGTCGAAGCAGATGGCATGCCGGGGGCGGTCTCCGAGCGCTCCTGGCGGGGCTGTTCTGCTCCTACACAAACCAACAATCAGATGTCAGCAAAGAAAGAGTATCCATGCGCACCTAAAAGAGGAAAGCGAACCATATACTTACGCTGGGGGCTGCGCTGGGGGCTGCTCTGGAGAACAGTTGCCGGGTCCGGCAAGTTTGTCTCGGAAGCACCCCCTGCTGTCGCGGTGGGTTCGTCCTCGATGACAATCACCGGGACCTTGGCTCTCTTTGCCGCTCTCTGGGACAGAGTTCTAAAAAGGAACAAGTTCAGAGCGAGGCAAATGAGATACAAGACAAAACAACAAGAATCTTACTCTTCTTCTTCCTCGTCGGAGCTGGGCGCGGAGAAGTCGAAGTCCGGCTCACGTCCGGCGCGAGGAGGCGGAGGAGTAGGTTCCCTTGGCCGCTTGGCGGGAGCAGTGGCGGTGGTCTGAGACGACCCCACCCCAGCTGCCGCCTCAGCGTGAGAAGCGGTAGGAGCAGAAGCGGTGCCCCGGGAAGTCCCCGCTCCAGTTGCTGCAGCAGCGTGAGGTGCTCCCGCGGCAACAGTACTCGCCGCGGTGGAGCGTGTCGCGCGGCGCGGCGGCTGTCGACTCATCTGCCGCTCCGCTACGTCCCCGGCCTTGCGGAGACGCCTTCTTGGTGGAGCTGGGGGCTCTGCTTGCGGCAAGCTGCCTGAAGATGAGGAGGAAGAGGAGTCGATCTCCAACGATCCGCTCGTATCCTCGGCAAGCTCGCTCGACCCGACGTCATGCCCGGAAAGCTCTTCCTCGCCGGCAAATTCCTCTCGCTCGGCAAGGCTTGCCGCCTCTGCTGCCTCTGCCTCCTCCACGATGAACCCAAACTCGCCCGCGGCTGCGGCTGCCGCCGCCTCTTCCAGCCTGGTGGCGATGCGTTTCATCTCCGCATCGATGGTGTCGCGAGTGAGGCCCTTCTGCTCATCGGAGCGGATCGGCATTTCTACCAAGCCATCGAAGAACTCCTGCACGACGTCGTCTGCAGGCTCTTGCCAAGTTGGGTCAATTCCATGCGAGTCGCACAGCGGCATCATTGCACGGATGCGGCTGAGCGAGGAGTTGTTGCACAGCGGAACGACACCCTTCCGCAACCTGAACACTTCGGGATGCTGAGTGTCATACTTGAACAGCTCCCGGAGCATTGCGTCAAGTTCCATAACGGTGAAGTTGAAGTTAAGGCCCGGGCGCAGCCTCATTATATCCGCTGCATTCTCGAAGTCCCAGGCGGGTCTCCTCCTCTCTTGCAGGGGGGCGATGCGGCGGCGAAGAAAATCTGCGCCGACCGCGCCTACAGTGAGCCCGGCAAGCCTAAGACGACGGATCTGGGCGACGGCAATCTTCATCCTATCGTCTTCCGGGGCCACATTGCTCCAATCGCTGCCGCGCGCTATTGGGGTTTGGCGCCGGGCGGTGAACGGCTGTGGGTCCTCCTCGACAATCTAGCACCAGTCTGCTCTCCATTCCTCCCATTTGCTGCGGAGCTCTCCCTCCAGATAAGCCTCCTTCTTGTGGGCTCTCGAGATCTAGGCGATTCCGCCAGATAAAGGCTCTCCTCTCTCAACACGAGGCATAAAGAAGTGGCGAAAAAGGGCTACATTTGGATAGACTCCGACAAAGTTTTCACAGAGATGTGCGAAAACTGCCATGGTCAAGACAGCATTGGGGGTGAAGTCAAGGAGGCGGAACCCATTTGTGTTCATAATATCACAGAAGAACTCGGAGAAAGGCGGGCAGAGCCCGCAGTAGAAGAACAAGGCGAAGAATGGATATCCATTTGGAGCCATTTCCGAAGCGACGGCTGGAAGTACCTTCGTGCGCGGATGCACCCGCGTCTCCCCCGACTAGAAGAGGTAGTAGTACTCCCTCAGCTCCCTCGCGGCGAGCTTGGGGGGGAAGATTGCCCGCTCCTTTCGCAGCGCCGCGAGCCGCTGCGCCTCGGCCGACTTCACGCCCTTCCCCTTCTCGGCTTTCGGAGCCATGGCGGAAGTGGTGAGGGAGGTCGACGGCGTCGGTGGTGCTGGTGGCGATGGGGGGCGGAGCGCTGCTCTGTTTCAGCTTTGGGAAGAGGGGGAGCAGCGGAGGAGTAGCAACCAACGAATGGACGAACTGCCCCTGTTTCCCCTGCTTATAAGGAGGGAGGGGGCGGACGTTCCGCCTTTCCGAATAAAGAAACCACCCACGATCTCTCCCACGACGCCGCATTCAACGTGTGTCGTTAAGGGAGGGCGCGGTGGATACGGAGAGAGATACGGCATAACCCAGGCCGCGCGTGCCCGTGCCCTGTTTTGGGCCTGGCCCAACAGCGCTCGGCACCGTGTATGGCCCAGGCCCGGGGGCTCCTGTCGGTGTACTAGAGTAGGGGTACCCTAGTATCCCGAACTTGTGCACGGGCAGTCGCAGCATCCCGCGGCAAGGCTTGCCGGGCGACCGCCAAGGTCCTCCGTGTTTCCTTTGGAGCCATTCAAGAACAAAGTATTCAAGCCAAGGAGACAAGGCCCCGACAAGAGGAGCTTGCCGGGAAGGGCACTCAAGGCACAAGACCCCGGCGAGAGGAGCTTGCCGGGGAGGCCAACCAAGGCATCTCAGGGAACTTGCCGCGACGCGCCACGCGTCCCGGCAAGGCCCGGTGAGCGACAAGCTCCCGGACGCGACAAGGCAACGACCGCGGCAAGGCGCTTGCCGCGGCAAGCTACCACTCCATACCTGCGCTCCAGCACATCCGCCAACGTGTCGCTCTGGGACCTTTTCAGGCGTACGTGGCGGGAGGCTGTGCAGCCAGCGGTGCGCGGTGGCAAGCGGCGCTGACAAGATCGCCATCGTGGCGAGCGGTGGCGTCCCTGACGGTCCCTTTATGCACTGTTTGGGCGACGCAGACAGGCATTCAATGCCCTTGTCCCCTGCCGTCAGGGTTAGGTATGATACACTGTACAGGTAGCTGTACCAACCGCAACACCTGTCCATTTTTTACCCTTGTCTATGTTGCCACCTGTCAGTGACCCCTTGAGCATATAAAAGGAGGCCCATGCGCAACGTAGAAGGGGGTTCGGAAAAAAGGAGAAAACTCACGCTCGGTCTCGTTAGCTGCTAGAGTGTACTGTAGCACTCAGCGCTCCCGAGCAAGAACTCAATACAAACCACAAAGCAGGAGTAGGGTTTTACGCATCCATGCGGCCCGAACCTGGGTAAACTGCTCGTGTGCTTCGCCTCGATCCGCTCTTTGTGCGATCTCCGCCCCCCGCCGAACCGAAAGGGGCTCGGTCCGCCGGTCCCCATAGGTGCTCATGGATCAGTTTCCCCGACAGTCATCGATGAAGACCACCACAAATTTATCTAGGAAGTCCATAAACACTTTGTTCATCATATGCATGAAGAAAGCAGGGGCATTGGTGAGGCCGAAGGACATTATGGTATATTCATAAAGACTGTACCGGGTAGTGAAAGCGGTCTTAGGAATATCTTCCTTTTTAATCTTGAGTTGGTGGTATCCTGTCCTTAAATCAATTTTGGAGAATATCTTGGCCCCACTGAGTTAATCAAACAAGTCATCTATCTTGGGCAGTGGATATTTGTTTTTGATGGTGACATCATTCAGCTGACGGTAATCCACACACATATGGAGACTACCATCTTTCTTACCTACGAATATAGCAGGTGATCCCCATGGTGAAGAGCCGGGACAGATATATCCTTTCTGGAGCATCTCATCAAGCTGTTTCTTTAGCTCCACTAATCCTAACGAAGGCATCCGATAATACTTCTTATATAACGGTGCGGTTTCGGGCTCAAGATCTATTGCAAACTCCAGCTCTCGATTTGGTGGCATGCCAGGTAGTTCTTCTGGAAATACATCGGGAAACTCACTGACCACATGAATTAATTCCAATTCACCAGCCACATCGGTGAAGACCATGTCCTTCTGGGGTAGGCTCCTGTGTGCATAGAATTTTGTGGTCTTCCCCTCTTGACTTGTCAAAGTGACTTCTCGGGTCGCGCAATTAGTGCATACTTGATACTGGGTTAACCAATTCATCCCTAAAATAATGTCCAACTTGATAGACTCAATGGCTATTAAGGAAGTTGGAAAACGGACCCCATTGATATCAATTTCCAGAGTACGACATAACCGATTGCTTATGAGCAAAGATCCCGGGGATTGTACCAGCATATTCTTGCTTAAAATCAAACAAGGAAATTTGTTTTAGGCAGCAAAACTCCACGAAATAAAAGAGTGGGAAGCCCCAGAGTCAAATAAAATTATGGCAGGTATGCTATTAATAGGGAACATACCAATGACGACTTCGAGGTTTTCTTGGGCTTCGTCGGCAGAGAGGTGATGAACTTGCCCAGTGATATCTTGCTGGACAAGGTACGACCCCATAAAGTTGACTTGAGGCCTGAATGGAGCATTAGTCTTGCCGTTCTTGGGACACTACCTGGCATAATGTCCAGTTTACCCATAGCTAAAACAAGCATTGTTACGCTGGCACTCTTCTTGCACCGGGTGGGTCACGACATTCTTGACTTGTGTAGTGGTTTTGTTAACGTTCTGCTGCAAATTGGGCTTGTACTCTACCTGAGTATGCTGCCAAGTACGAGCCCATTGCGCTGGCTGCACTTCCTTCCTTGGCTCAAACTTGCGCTTGTGATCGATATTCGTAGGCCTACTGTCCTGTATAAGCTTGTGTTCCCTTTCAGCAACGAGAGCCTTGTTTACCAGAGTTTGGAAATCAGGGAATCAAACATGCTGAGGGTGCATCGAAGATGCTGGTTTAATCCCCCAAGAAACCTGTCAATCTTTCTTTCATCGGTGGCCACATCATAAAGGGAGTAACGGGCCAAATGATTGAACTTGTGCAAATATTCACTCACAGACTGACTGCCTTGGAGGAGAGCGAGGAATTCTCGCTGCTTGATCTTCATAATCCCAGCAGGAATATGGTATTTATGGAACTGATCCTCGAATTTTATCCAGGTGATTTCTTCATTAACAGGCCACATGGCTTTTGCATTTTCCCACCATGAGGCGGCATCGCCTTCAAGATAATGAGTTGCAAACGGGACCTTGTCATTTTCTTCCGTACGAGCAATTTCAAGCTTCTTCTCAATGGTTCGTAACCAGTCATCTGCGTCCAAGGGATCAATAACTTGGCTAAAACTGTGATGACCGTTCTGATTTCCATTCTGCCCAACCATAGCTTGCACACTCCTTAATATTTCAATCAGGTCATTATTCCTTCTTTCTTCAAACATACGCAAAATTTGCTCGGTAGAGGGCGGATTTGGCGGTGGAGGTGGTGGTGGAACGTACGTCTCGGGGGAGTGCCCAACCTGTCGTGCGGAATGACGAACAAGGATATCCTCACAAGCGTTGCTACTGCTGCCTCCCGCGTCATCCTATTGTTTGTTTTTCCCAAGATAACATGACCGAGATGAGCAACATCCAAATAGTGGAGAAAAGCCAGCGACAAAAACCTGAAAGAAAAAGAAATAACGAAGAAAACATGTCGAAAATAAAGGAAGTTCCAACATAATTATACATAGACTCGTACATGACATGATCAGCTCAACTACATGAAACAGGACATCATGACTCATACGACTACATCCGTACATCAACCTGGCCTCTGCGGATACTCGAATGCCCTGCTGCCCTGCCGATGCTGCGGGGTCTTCTCCTGAAGCGGACTCGGATCCTGAACTGACAACATTAACCGAGACCTCCGGGTTAAAGGTAACACGACAATGCTGCCTTGAGGCCTCTCCCTCCAAAGCGGGTGCAGCATAAGACTACAGCATCGGGGCTACCGGGGTAGTGAGAAGGGAAACCCACTCAGCAGGAGCACTGAGAGGGTTCACGGTCGAGGTGCCCGAGCTACTCAGAGGAGTAACCGGTGAAATAGGTGAACTAGAACTAGATGGAATATAAGGAGTAAATACCGTGACCGATGGAGTAGTGAAAGCTCTAGTAGTGGCTAAAGCAGTGCAAGCACGAGTCAGCTCTCGAGCCAGCTCATGAATCATAAGGTAACTAGCAGTGATGTAGCGAGAAAGGTGGCTAACAGCACTATCAAACTCCGGATCAATGGTAGGGAAACGGACACGACCATTGTCGTATAGGGAGGGATAGTAATAAAAAACTGGATTGTTCTGCATTCGGGCCTCGTTATAATGCAGCTCGACGAGTACCTCAAATGCAGCAAACTGGACAGCCTGAGAAGCGGTAGAAGCGAAACCGCTCCTGGAGGTACGAGTGTAAGTGTTGGAAGCTGAACTGGTGCGTAGAGTAACCACTGCGTGATACTCTTACACGGAGTCTGCTTGACGCTCTCGGTACACACGATAGACTGGGTCGTCTCCGAGGGGGTACAGCTGACGCCACACGTTACAAAGGAGATGCGGTGACGTGTACCACATCAGCTGCAATTGGCATGGATACGGCACCGGAGCCATCTACACCCACATCCATTAGTAGGTTAGAATAAAAATAAAACAAATGCATGCAAAGCAACAACCAGCTAGAAACGCTACCCGCACTCAACTTATACCCTTAACTAACGTCCAGTTAATACGTCAATAGTCTAGCGTGTCCTACAATCAGCATGGCTTTGATACCAAGCATTGTGGCACCCCGGCTCAGAGCAACCGGTTTACCTCGTATTGCCAGCCCAGAGACCATGTCTTCTGGCAACACACAACATCTTGGTATAGAATACAACCGTTTTACTGATGCTAGCGGGACATGATTCATATTACAACGAGTTGCGAGGCCAAGCGCCACACACGGTGCGGCCGAACAATATGTACATTATTTAGTGGACATAAACAGGGCCTCGATCTTGACAACTACACGGCAGCGGAACAACGACGAAGTGGGACTCCATAGCACAGGGACACCGATGTGGACACGGCCTAAACTCGGACAACACTCCTTTTCCACGAGACTTTCCTGAAAGCTGGCATGACACGCCAGGTCAGTACATTCAATGTACTTGCAAGCACACAACAAGCATAAATATAATGATCAACAATATCATGAGAATTAACCAATTGGATCATATATGCAAAAATCATATTAGGGATGCAGTGATCATGATCTCGTGACTTAAGTCCCTCGGACTTGCTTACCCAACGGTGACCTTTCGGGGATCACAAACGGACCAGCAACTGGGTCTCCAGCATCAAGATGATTTCTCAACCATCCTTTCTCCAATAGTGCAAGGTTGTTATCATTGTGTGCAAAATAATTCAAACGTTGACCCATGGTGTGACCTACTTTCGAGCGTGCCCGTAACCGCGAATTCGACTATCGATAGATTTAATACACTCTGCAGAGGTAGCGCACTGTACCCACACCACGGAACCCATGGCCTCGTGCTCCCATTCGGGTGGACCAACGACATTCCGACGGAACCCCTCCATTGCCATGACACTCTCCCGGCCACTCCGACTCACTCCCAACTAGGCTAAGTCATGGGTGGCCCCGGGTCTACCAAAGACACCAACAGCTGTTGGTGTCAAAACCGGCGGATCTCGGGTAGTGGGTCCCGAACTGTGCGTCTAAGGTTGATGGTTACAGGAGAATGGGGACGCGATGTTTACCTAGGTTCGGGCCCTCTCTATGGAGGTAATACCCTACTTCCTGCTTGATTGATCTTGATGAATATGAGTATTACAAGAGTTGATCTACCACGAGATCGTAATGGCTAAACCCTAGAAGCATAGCCGGTATGAGTATGGTAATGTGTGTGTTCTCCGGACTACTCCCTCCGGTTTATATAGACACCGAGGGTATCTAGGGTTTCATAGAGTAGGTTACATAAGAAGGAATCTTCATAGTTGGTCGCCAAGCTTGCCTTCCATGCCAAGGAGAGTCCAATCCAGACACGGGTGCAATCTTCGGCCTTCATGTCTTCATAGCCCACCAGTCCGGCCCATTGAGAATAGGCCGGGCGCTCGAGGGCCCCTTAGTCCAGGGCTCCCTCAGTAGCTCCTGAACCTGGCTTCAATGATGAGGAGTCCGGTGCGCAGATTGTCTTCGCCATTGCAAGGTGGGTTCCCTTCTTCCCGTACTCCAAGATAGTCTTCGGTCATGATGATAGTACCCGGACCTGTATACATAACCGCAGAGGATATAATATTTCATGAGTCTGATCCACTGACGACCTTTTGGTAATATGTCATCACGCCTGCTCGGCCATTATTTTTGAGCTGTTAGCTGGCCCGTCGTCCCATGTCTCGAGACATGGTTTCATTGGTATGTCTTATCAAGAGGAGATCGCGTGTTCCCTTTTTTAAGGGATTCTTATCAACCCAGACGTGGGTAACCCAACCGTCGCTAGGGTATAACTCCTTGGGAACAAGCAAGTTTCAAAGCCCAGGAGGAGACGCTCGATATTCGCGGCCTTTATATAAGGGTACAAACCCACCTTTTTCTTTCATGCTTGCTTCTTTCTCAACCCCTGCTACCCTGAGTTCCAACACCCAGGTTTCAATCGCCACAAGTTCCAATCATGTTCGGATCCAGCCGTCAAGGCCGGTGGGTGGCTTCTTCTATTACGGAGGGAGATATTGCAATGCTTCGGGCGGCGAGGTACCTGACCGCAGAAATCCTTCATCGGCTTCCGGCCGAGGGGCAGGTTATTCCCAGCCCCAGATCCGGCAAGAGAGTCGTGTTCGTGTCCCACTTCCTCCGTGGGTTAGGATTTGCACTCAATCCCTTCGTCCGAGGGCTCATGTTCTATTATGGGCTAGATTTTCACGATCTGGCCCCGTACTATATTCTTCTTATCTCGACGTTTATCATCACGTGCGAAGCCTTCCTCCGAACTCCTCCACACTTTGGCTTGTGGCTCAAGACCTTTGGTGTGAAGCCGCAAGTGATAAAGGAGGAGCAGGTAGAGTGCGGTGGTGCCATAGTGAGCTAGCTCTCTAGCGCTGTTTGGCTGAAAGGATCCTTTGCCAAGTCTTCCGATTTATGGCAGCAGGGGCTGCTCTATATCACCGAGCCCCGTGGCTCCAAGTGGGCGGATGCGCACACATTTCGATCCATCCCCCCAATTCAGCTTGCATCGTGGGTTAATAAAGTGGTTGGAATGGGGATCAACGGACAAGGTGCCGGTTTTGCAAAGCCGCATCCGAAACCTCATTGAGAGGGACATCAATATCGTCAACGTTGTTCAAGTAATGTTAGTCCACCGAATCTTGCCGTGCCAGCGACGGCCTCTCCGCATGTGGGAGTTC
Organism: Secale cereale; assembly: GCA_902687465.1. NCBI lineage: Eukaryota > Viridiplantae > Streptophyta > Magnoliopsida > Poales > Poaceae > Secale > Secale cereale. Next base: position 104,997,214 of record LR738714.1, on the reverse strand, counting down.
AATCCAGAAGGGCCGCAGACTCTTCAGCACATCTTCGGCACTACGCATGAAGGAATGTGGGGATTATTCTTTGGGAAATGAAAGCAATGGCTGGACACCATTGAAGATGTCGGCCTAGACTATAACCATCCGGACACCCCGGTAAGTACCTGCTTGCCGAACACCTCATAATCAGACACCTAGTGATAAGACATTGACCGAATCATCCTTTTTCAGGGCTGGATAAAGAAAGTGGAATGGATTAGGTGTTCGGCCCCCCTTCCCGAAGACTCAGCTAGTCCCGTGTTGACAAGGATGCTGGCCTCAGCACCATACCAGGCGCCAGCAGGGGAGAGTAAAGAGCAGAGCGAGAAGACCCAAGATGACCTTTGTTCCAGAGGTAAATCGGATACTGAGTCCGGAGCAATCGACCTTTCCTCGCCTGAAGACAGAGGCGAAAGGGGACCCAACATACCTTCTTCGAGAAGGAGGAAAAGAGCCGCCTCTGAAGGTTGGGAAAGGCGGTCTTAGAGGAGCAAGATGCCACCGTCGAGGGGCTTGGGTTTGGAAAGCGACACCGTTGGACAACTCCAACCTGGGGACAAGCCCTTGACCAAACCGTAAGTGAATTCGGGGTACTTTGATAGCGTCCCGCCCCTTTGCCGTTACCAAAGATATACGTAACGTGTCCGTGCATTTTTACAGGTCGGCACTGAGTTTTTCTGGGCAATCCTCTTCTTCGGGAGGTCTCCTCCCAGAGATGATGGAGAGCGAGACGCCTCCCCCAACCTCCTCGCCTAATAGGGCGGACGATTTCGAAGTGTCATCGCGGAGGGTTTGTCTTGATCAACAAGCTATGCGGGTGATAAAAGAGGCAGTACGTCAAGGTGGATCTCTGACTATCCGGGATTCCGGGCTGATAATAAAGGCCCCGGACTTCCTGGCTTGCAGCTGACGGTGATTCTGGAGACGGGTGGACTGAATCCTTCAAAGGATGGTTGTGCTCCTAGAGCGGCTTCCGGAGACCCGGAGGCTTTGGATATATTGCGAGACATGTTGCGAAAGGCATCTGTCTCGGGGGAACAACGTACCTTGATGTGTACAGTGGTTGAGAAGATTTTATCCGCGAAGAGTGGATTGAATGAAGCCTTCATGAGCTTGCTGAAAGGCTTCGAGGTTTGTGATATAATGTTTTAAGTTTTATTTGCAAAGATGCACCTGCGTATAGGTAGTAGCCCCTAACACTCCGGTTGGCTTCCAATGGGAAGCAAACGGAGGATCAAAAAAAGAATCATTCGAGGACTAACCTGATGAACTTGCACACATGCTGCTTCCTCCTTGGCCACTTACCAGACTATGGATATTCCCGAGCTCCAGCGGAAGCTGGATATAGCGGGGGACGATCTTGCGTTAATCAATATGCGGCTTGACGAGTCGCAACGTATGTATTCGGGTCAATCCCCATACATTTTTGTGGTATGAGCATGATGCTAGAAAGTTATATGCTGGAATATGCATGGCTACAGATGGTGCTGCCGCCGTTGAAGTTCTTCGAGCGGAGCTGGCCCGGTGTAGTAGTGCGGCTGCCGAAAAGGCATCAGCTGAGTTGAAAGCCGAACAAGCTACACGGCACCAAGACGAGGAGAAGATATCCGCGATGGCATTCGAACTGAAAAATGCTACTGGCCACTGCGAATTTCTGGAGAAGGAGAGTGGAGCCAAAGCGGCTGAACTTGTCAAGGTCCTACAAGAGGCGAGAGAAGCGCGGACGGAGTCCAGAGCTGCCCGTGAGGAAATCCGGCAAGCTAGGGAGATTGTGGCTGGTAAGCCCTTTCTTCTGCAGACTAAGTTTGGCGATCCGAACTATGCTCAGCTTGACCGAGTGTGGAGTTCTCCGGATGAGTTTTTAGACTTGCCAAAGAGTTTTTCTGATACGACGCAGTATTATCAAGCGCGAGAGGGGGATGCAACGGAGAAGCTTTTCTGGTCACAGTTTGGCGCATCAAAGCGCCCTCTGATGTCCGGCGCTGCCATGAAGAACGTCATAATCCGGTTGTGGCCAACCGAGCCTGTTCCGAATAGCTACTTCAGTTTGGTGCAAAGGCTTGTTGATGCGGTGCCGCGTATTGACATTGTGAAGAGGTCGACGTGCATTGAGGGTGCACGGATGGCTTTTGCCCAAGTAAAAACATTCTGGGGGGAAGATGAAGGCCATCGATGTTGCGGAGAAGAGTCCACCCGCGGGCAAGGACCGTCCTAAGCCGGAGCGTTATTTTGAAGACGTCCTAGAGGCCGCCCACTTAGTTGCTCGAAAGACGTAATATTCAAGTGAGGTGTATGAGAATTGTAATGACAATTTCATAGTTAATCTATTTATATGTTTTTGCTCGAAAGCTTGAATTCCTCCTGTGCGGCCGTTTTAATATAATCTGAAAGTTTTCCAGTCGTCGGCTTCAGCCCCCTCGTAGGAAGTACGAGGGTGTTCGGAAAAGCATTTAATCACTCTTTATCCAACGTCTTGGGCCATGAAGAAGGTGATAATGCGGCGAACCAGGCAATCGGACAATAGGGCGTTAACACTTTCACTTAGCCATAGGAGTTTTATGGTGGGGCTACGACATAGCCCCTGGTATGTATGCGGCGTAATATGATGCCTTACATATTTGATCTGAAAAATATCCCTCGTGTGACACGGAGAATCGCTAAAGATTCCAATAAGTCGTCAAGTGGTTGACCAGCTCTCGCCGCATCATGACAGTCAGTTTTTGGCTTTCTCTACTGAGGTACTTGACCAGATGAACCGGAAGCACAATCATAGTAGTTCTCCCTTTACTACCCTAGCCAATGAAACGAAACATAGGGTAGCAAGCACAGGAGCCGGGCAACCCAACTATTGACCAAATACAATGATTCGGAGTTGATGCATATAAGGCCAAACTTGCGACGCCGAAGTTCGCTATAGAGCTGTTCGGGCTTTAGCTGGAAACTCATTTGTTCCCATACCGAGCCCCTGGCAGGTTATGCCAAGGTATGTTTGTGAAACAACCACAAGAGCCATATTCATTGGCGAAACAACACAGATGATTAATTCGGATACTTGTTACTGGGACCTGAGCGATATGCCAATGATTACTTTATATATATAAAGACCGCAACCCCGTCTATTTGACATGTTCGGGGTCGTAGGCGGAGGAAGAGGCATAGTACATGCTCGAAATAAAGAGTGCAGTCTACAGAAGTTACTTCGGACCTCCTATCGCACGTCTGCGCTGCCTGTCCTCGGCGAGGGGAATCCTTGATGGAGGTAGCCCCTTAGGTGAGTGTATGGATCCGAACTCCGATAGAGTTAGTTTTATATGTTTGTCCTGTTCATCACCTGTTTTTAAGAGATAGTGGAGGAAGATATAAAAAAGAAAATAGATAGAAAGTGTTACGGTAGTGCTTGCAGGCTTGTCCGTAGTGTGCCTCCGCCAATGCCCATGGTATCTTGAGTGAGTAGTGGTGTATGCGCGGTACAAATTTTGCAGGTGTACGAGGTGGGCGGCGGAAGTCGGACTGCTATTTTTGCTCCGGGAGTAGTTGATCCTTGGGTGGAAATTCCTTCTGTCTCTCAGTGTTTCGTTGGTGAACCTCTCCATCGTCCCTATCGCCTGGCGGCCTCCTCCTCTTGTGTTCGGCGTTGAGCTTGCCGGTCTGCTTAAAGACCCAGCAGTTTCTGTTAGTATGATTAGCTAGTTTATCGGGGTGGCCGTGAATCTGGTAGGGTCGGTCCAATATCCTGTCTAGGTTGGATGGTTCGTCTTGGTTTGCCTTGAGTGGCTTCTTCCGTTGACCGAGTTTGGGATTGCTGAATCCAGCGTTGACCGCTGTGTCGCATGATCTTTCATTATCATTGCGACTGTTATGTTTGCTTCGTCGTGGCTTGCTGTTGCCGTCTCGGATTTCGGAAGTGCCCGGATCACTAGCGTTGTTTCTTCTACGAGCAAGCTAGCTGTCTTCTCCCGCACAAAAGTGGGTCATTAGATAAGTAAGGGCTTTCATGGATTTAGGTCCTTCTTGACCGAGGTGTCGTGCAAGCCATTCGTCCCAGACACTGTGACTGAAGGCTGCGAGGGCCTCTGCGTCCGGACAGTCAACGATTTGGTTCTTTTTGACTAAGAATCGAGTCCAGAGCTTCCTGGCTGAATCTCCGGGCTGATGGACAATGTGACTTAGGTCATCGACATCTGGTGGCCGGACATATGTTCCTGGGAAGTTGTCAAGGAAAGCTTCTTCCAAGTCTTCCGAGCTGCCTATGGAATTTTCAGGCAAGCTGTTCAACCAGTGCCGAGCTGGCCCTTTTAGCTTTAGTGGGAGGTATTTAATGGCGTGGAGGTCATCTCCATGGGCCATATGGACGTGGAGGATAAAATGTTCTATCCATACCGCGGGGTTGGTCATTCCATCATATGATTCAATATTGACAGGTTTGAATCCTTCGGGGCATTCATAGTTCATTACTTCATCAGTGAAGCAAAGAGGGTGTGCGGCACCTCCGTGTAGGGCCACACTGCGACGTAACTCCGAAGGAGTCCATTTGCGGCTTTCGGCTCGGGCGTGGCTAGGTTTGTCACATCCGAATAGGTAGCCATCATCGCGTGTCGAGGCATGCCCTCGCGATCCGTAGATCGATCTTGCGTGTCCTGCTCTACTATCCCAGTCCCATCGAAGGTCGTTTGTACAACCGCGAGCTGTGTTATTCCTGCCTTTACGGCGAGGTGGGGCGGTCTGGTGTTCGGCTTGAATTGCCACTTTATCCAGATGCGATTGTCGATGACCTGCCGCATTGTGTGATGATGGTGCGGGCTCCGACACTTTGTCAGCGAACTGAGGTAGCAATCTATGCTTCGGGTAGCTTTTGACTGGGCCATTAAGGCCGTATTCTTCGGTGATTAGGACTTTGGTCCATCTATCGTTGAGTAGGTCTTGGTCAGCTTGAAGCTACTGCTGCTTCTTTTTCAGGCTCCTTGCAGTGGCTATCAGCCTGCGCTTGAAGCGTTCCTGCTCAAGGGGTTCTTCGGGTACGATGAAGTCTTCGTCGTCGAGGCTTACCTCATCTTCGAAGAGCGGAATGTAGTTGTCGTCCTCCGAATTGTCGCTGGGCAGGGCCTGTTCATCGGGGCTGGCTTGCTTGTTTTCTTGTTCCTCCTGCTCGGATCTTGCTCCAACAGGGTCTTCATTGTCTTCGGCATCGTCCGGAGTGCTGTTTTCTCCAATGCCAGCGTTGTTGCGATGTGACTTAGAGCGGCGTTTAGGGCGCCGATATTTAAACTATGTCTTAGGAGGTTTATTCTCGACTGGATCTTCTTTGTCATCGTCGCTAGATTTTTTAGGTGTATCAACCATGCACATGCCGTACCAAGAGGTGGCCGTCCAACATCTCGTGAATGGCGGGTCTTGTCCTTGCTCCTTGTTGGCATCATTGTCTATACCGTCGATGTCTTCGGAGCCATACTCAAGCATGTCGGTTAAGTCCTCGACAGTGGCTATGAGGTGGGTGGCGGGTGGGAAGCGAAATTCTCCGTCGTCAGCCCCTAGTTCGAACTGGACATAGTTTGGCTGCGAGTCCCCCGCCAAGGACAAGTTTTTAACGAGTTTAGCACGTCGCCCAGGGGCGAGTGTTGGAAGATGTCTGCGGCACCGAATTCAAAAATCAATAACTGATCCAGCTCGGTGTCCGCAGGCGTATGTGATTCAGAACTTATAGCCAGAGACGAGTCCGGAGTTCCGTTAACACAAATATTGCAAGGTGTCGAGTCTGTGTGCGGCTCCAACGCCGCGGACTCTGTGGCCTCGGATGGCGCAATCTGCTCCGGATTTAAGGCCGTTGCAGCAACAAGATCCATCTCCTGGATGTGATCCCATGACAGATTTAAGTCATGTTCATCGGAGTGTGGGGGAGCGATCGCCGCGGTCTCAAATCCGTCGAAGATCAAGTCTCCACGGATGTCTGCGACGTAGTTCAAGCTTCCGAATCTGACTTGATGGCCAGGGGTGTAGCTGTCGATCTGCTCCATATGACCAAGCGAGTTGGCCCGCAGTACGAAGATGCCGAATACGAAGATCTGTATAGGGAGAAAGTTTCTCCCTGGACAGCGTCACTATCGATGATTGAAGGGGCCATCGAACCTTTTGTCGAAGACACAGTGGAACTCTCAATGAAAGCACCAATGTCGGTGTCAAAACCGGCGGATCTCGGGTAGGGGGTCCTGAACTGTGCGTCTAAGGTTGATGGTTAGAGGAGACTGGGGACACGATGTTTACCCAGGTTCGGGCCCTCCCTATGGAGGTAATACCCTACTTCCTGCTTGATTGATCTTGATGAATATGAGTATTACAAGAGTTGATCTACCACGAGATTGTAATGGCTAAACCCTAGAAGCCTAGCCTGTATGACTATGGTAATGTGTGTGTTCTCCGAATTACTCCCTCCGGTTTATATAGACACAGGGGGGATCTAGGGTTACATAGAGTCGGTTACATAAGAAGGAATCTTCATAGTTGGTCGCCAAGCTTGCCTTCCACGCCAAGGAGAGTCCAATCTGGACACAGGTGCAATCTTTGGCATTCATGTCTTCATAGCCCACCAGTCTAGCCCATTGAGAATAGTCCGAACGCCCGATGACCCATTAGTCCAGGACTCCCTCAACGGCCACCGTCGTGGCAAAACATGAACGGTCCCAAACGGGGATAAGGTACCATAATAACAACATGCACACAAGGTTATGTCTGCTTACCGGGCCAGGGTAATGCACGTCCATAACCTTCCCTCGTTGGAGGCACCGACTAGAGGCATGACAACGGACCGAGTAAAGGCCTTCCCATAAAGGCAAATGTGGTTGCACTAGGAAAAACTCGATTCAGTGGCACAATGACCCGATCAACGATATGTTCTAGTTGAGTTATTATCAGGTTCAACTTAAAAATGAAAGTTATCGGTGTCATGATATGCCATGCAAAATGTACTCATAAAACATGCATCACTTATCCCGGTTCAGCTATATCAAGCACTAGCCACACATATTAGAAACTTACAACACTTCTCTGGTCATGTTACTTCAGTACAATAACCAAGCAAAATACCTTAGTAGTATTATTATTATTGTTAACTTTTTTCAATCAAGAAACTATTAATGCCAACTAAATCTTTTTCATAAATAATTTATTTCTCAAAGTCAAGTATTTTTTAATAACTTAAACTAGCTTAGTTAGCTTTATTACTTATGGAAACTAAACATATCAGCATACAACAATATATATATATATATATATATATATATATATATATATAATTATTTTGTGATTAACTATAAGGATTATTTCATTTGTTCCAGTAAAAAATCACAGATATTGCAATGTCACCATGAAAATGTTGTTGTGGCTTGCCTTAGTGTAGATGAGGTTCACATTCCTCCTGGTGATCCTCAAGGCAAGCTTCACCTTCTGGAATCAATTAAAAACACAAAAACAAAACATCAAGAAACCTTCTGAAATTCACCAGAAAATCTAGACAACAGGAAAAAAATCTCATTTTTAGGCGAGCTGCTAGATAATTTCGCCCAGAACACGGTGCAAAAAGAATCAATTCATTTGGACTTATGGTTAAAAAGTTGTGGCTGTTAGAAGTTTTCTGAATAATTTGAATCTGGTTTCAATATAAATAGAACGGGGGGGGGGGACGGTGGCGTCGAAGACGTAAACCTGCGGGGCGCTTCTGCTCGTACCGCTTCGGTGGCGTCGACGACGGCGACCAGAGGCTGCACCAGTGGCTCCAACTGGGTTGGACATCACCACAGAAGCACGGTGGAGGTCCTGGAAGGGTGGCCCAAGCCTGGAAGGGGATGGAGCCACGGAGGCGACCCGAGGGGATCACCGGCTATCCCGATCTCGGGGACGACGGCCCGAGGCCTGCCCGGCCAGGCTAGGGCTTCCTACTGGTTTATGGAGTGTGTGAGAGGAGCTGGTGATGCTCGGGAGGAATGGGGAGGGCTGTATTTATAGCTGAGCGCGGTGAGGGGTTCGGGCTCCGCTGGAGGACACCTGGACACGACGCCCAGCGACGAATGTCGTCAGTGAGAGAGGGAGAAGGCGACGCAGCTCACACGGGAACTGTGGGCGGGTGGAGACGAGCACATGATCGAGAGGAGTGGCGACGAACACAGTACGCAACACACTGTTGGTTTGGACGGCCCGCGCCCATGCTCGCGGCGGTGAGCTCCGGCGTCGGCGAGCGCTAGGAGGGAGTTAAGGGGGTAGAGATGGGGACGGTGGCAAGGTTTGGCGAGGTGCGGTACGTGGGGAAGCGAGCGCGCGCCAAACAGAGCGCTTGGCGGCACTCAGAGCGCGGGACAAGCAGGTTGGCACCGTGCACACGCATGGTCACCGCGTGCACTTTGGCATAGAGCCATGGCTGGCCCGAAGTTCATGGCTGGCGTGTAGTCCTTAGTGTTTTGGGTTGGGACAAAGCTTGGAGTTAAGCTCAGGTGCTGTAAGATTGAGTGTTACCTCCTGGTAAGTTTCTGGACAGTAACTTGTAGAGCTTACTGTGGTCAAAATACTAAGAGTTGGAAGCTGGGCTTTGGAGGTTAGCAATCATCTAGGAAGGTAGTGATGCACACAAAAATTCAGCAGCATTGGAGCAAGTAAAATGGTTGTTGCTGTAGAAACCACCATTTCTGTCCAGAATAGAAAATATTTTCTGCAGCAAAAATATTCCAAAAAGTGATGCAATATTTTTCCCAGGAAGGTGCCCTAGTGTTCAAAGAATATTTGGGAATTTCCTCAGATTTTTGTGGACAAGAAAAATTGGGGTTGCTTTGAAGCACAATTGGCTAGTTAGGGTTTTAGAGGAGGAAATGAATATTTTTCCTTTAAGAAAAATACCCATAATATATTTAGAGGTGGGTCAGAGGAGAAATGATGGCTAGAGAGGGAAAAGAGTCACTTGGGTGAAAAATCAAGGGGGTTCACAAGTGTTTAAATCCATCTGAAGTGATTCAGAACTCAAAATTTTAAATTCCAAAACCCAAATAAAATCAAAAAGAAGAGATGGCAAAAACGAGGCTGTCACACCTGCGCCGATAACTTCATCATCTCCGTCACCATGCCGTCGTGCTGACGAAACTCTCCCATGAAGCTCAACTGGATCAAGAGCTCGTGGGACGTCATCGAGCTGTACATGTGCTGAATGCGGGGGTGGCGTACATTCGGTGCTTGGATCGGTTGGATCACGAAGACGTTCGACTACATCAACTGCGTCACTAGACGCTTCCGCTTTCGGTCTACGAGGGTATGTAGACACACTCTCCCCTCTCGTTGCTATGCATCTAGTAGATAGATCTTGTGTGATTGTAGGATTTTTTTTGAAATACTACGTTCCCCCAACAGCCGGAGGGGGGGAATCCCTCTCCGGTGGCTATCTTCATCATCCCGACGCTCTCCATGACGAGGAGGGAGTAGTTCACCCTCGGGGCCGAGGGTATGTACTAGTAGCTATGTGTTTTATCTCTCTCTCTCTCTCTCTCTCTCTCGTTCTTGAGATGGCATGATCTTGATGTATCGCGAGCTTTGCTATTATAGTTGGATCTTATGTGTTTCTCCCCCTCTACTCTCTTGTAATGGATTGAGTTTTCCCTTTGAAGTTACCTTATCGGACTGAGTCTTTAAGGATTTGAGAACACTTGATGTACGTCTTGCATGTGCTTATCTGTGGTGACAATGGGATAACACGTGATCCACTTGATGTATGTTTTGGTGATCAACTTGCGGGTTCTGTGACCTTGGGAATCTATGCATAGGGGTTGGCACACGTTTTCGTCTTGACACTCCGATAGAAACTTTGGGGCACTCTTTGAAGTTCTTTGTGTTGGTTGAATAGATGAATCTGAGATTGTGTGATGCATATCGTATAATCATGCCCACGGATACTTGAGGTGACAATGGAGTATCTAGGTGAGATTAGGGTTTTGGTTGATATGTGTCTTAAGGTGTTATTCTAGTACGAACTCTTGAATAGATCGATCGGAAATAGTAACTTTGAGGTGGTTTCGTAAAATACAATAATCTCTTCGTTTGTTCTCCGCTATTAGTGACTTTGGAGTGAGTCTTTGTTGCATGTTGAGGGATAGTTATACGATCCAATTATGTTATTATTGTTGAGAGAACTTGCACTAGTGAAAGTATGAACCCTAGGCTTTGTTTCAAAGCATTGCAATACCGTTTGTGCTCACTTTTATCATTAGTTACCTTGCTGTTTTTATATTTTCATATTACAAAAACCTATATCTACGATCCATATTGCACTTGTATCACCATCTCTTCGCCTCACTAGTGCACCAATACAATTTACCATTGTATTTGGTGTGTTGGGGACACAAGAGACTCTTTGTTATCCGGTTGCAGGGTTGTTTGAGAGAGACCATCTTCATCCTACGCCTCCCACGGACTGATAAACCTTAGGTCATCCCCTTGAGGGAAATTTGCTACTGTCCTACAAACCTCTGGACTTGGAGGCCCAACAACGTCTAAAAGAAGGTTGCATAGTAGACATCACGCACCAGCCCATAGGGGCTGGTCTTTCCCTCTCTTGCCCCAATAAGGCCCATATCTTTGCTGGGGTTGCCTGAAACCCCTTCCGGTGACCCGATATGTACTCGGTACCCTCCGGAACAATTCCAATGTCCGAATACTATCGTCCTATATATAACTATTTACCTCTAAATGATTTCGAGACTCCTCGTCAAGTTCGTGATCTCATCTGGGACTCAGAACAACATTCGGTCACCAAATCACATAACTCAAATAATACAAAATCGTCATGAATGTTAAGCGTGCGGACCCTATGGGTTCGAGAATTATATAGACATGACCGAGAAACCTCTCCGATCAATAACCAGAATCGAAACCTGGATGCTCATATTGGTTCCTACATATTCTATGAAGATCTTTATCGGTCGTACCGTAATGACAACATACGTTATTCCCTTTGTCATCGGTCTGTTACCTGCCAAGATTCGATCGTCGGTATCTTCATACCTAGTTCAATCTCGTTACTGGCAAGTCTCTTTACTCGTTCCATAATGCATCATCCCGCAACTAACTCATGAGCAACATTGCTTTCAAGGATTCTTATGATGTGCATTACCGAGAGGGCCTAGAGATACCTCTCCGATACTCATACTGACAAATCCTAATCTCGATCTATGACAACTCAACAAACACCTTCGGAGATACCTGTAGAGCATATTTATAATCACCCAGTTATGTTGTGACATTTGATAGCACACAAGTCACTCCTCCGGTATCCGGGAGTTGCATAATCTCATAGTCGGAGGAATATGTATTTGACATGAAGAAAACAAGAGAAGTAAAACTGAACGAACATTATGCTAAGATAACGGGTGGGTCTTGTCCATCATATCATTCTCCTAATGATGTGATCCTGTTCATTAATTGACAATACATATCTATGGTTAGGAAACTTAACCATCGTTGATTAACGAGCTAGTCTAGTATAGGCTTACTAGGGACACCGTATTTTGTCTATGTATCCACACATTTATCAAGTTTCAGTTTTATACAATTCTAGCATGAATAATTATTATTTATCATGATATAAGGAAATATAAAATAACAACTTTATTATTGCCTCTAGGGCATATTTCCTTGATCGACACCTTGATCTCCATCATTGCGTCGGGGTCGTCTCACCAACTATTGCCTTTACAACTATTGCTAACTCATAGCAATAAAGTAAAGCAATTAGATGGCGCTTTCATTTCATACAATAATTAACAGACAACTCTAAGGCTCCTGCTGGTTGTCGATATTACAAAACATGATCATCTCATACAACAAAGTATATCACATCACGTCCTCGTCATATCAAATCACAACATGCCCTACAAAAACAAGTTAGACGTCCTCTAATTTGTTGTTGCAAGTTTTACGTGGCTGCTATGGGCTTTTAGCAAGAACAGTTCTTACCTACGGCAAAAACCAAAATGGTGATTTATCAAGTTTACTGTTTTAACCTTCTTCAAGGACCAGCCGTAGTCAAATTCGATCCAACTAAAGTAGGAGAAACAGACATCCGCCAGCCACCTTTATGCAAAACAAGTTGCATGTCTGTCGGTGGAACTGGTCTCATGTACGTGGACATGTAAGGTTGGTCCGGGCCGCTTCATCTTACAATATCACCGAATCAAAATAAGACGTTGGTGGTAAGCAGTATGACCATCACCGCCCACAACTCTTTGTGTTCTACTCGTGCATATCATCTACGCATAAACTTGACTCTGATACCACTGTTGGGGAACGATGCATCGAAAACAAAAAGAATTCTATGCACACTCAAGATCTATCCATGGAGATGCATAGCAAAGAGAGGGTACAATGTGTCTACGTACCCTCATAGACCGTAAGCGGAAGCGTTTATTAACACAGTTGATCTAGACAAACTTCTTTGCAATCCAATCGATCTAGTACCGAACGTACGGCACCTCCGTGTTCAGCACATGTTCAGCTCGGTGACGTCCTTGCCTTCTTGATCCAGCAAGACAGACGAAGTAGTAGATGAGTTTCGGCAGCACAATGGCGTGGTGACGGTGATGGTGATGCTATCTCCGCAGGGCTTCGCCTAAGCACTACGAAAATATGACCGAGATACAAAACTGTGGAGAGGGGCTGCGCGCACGGCTAGGATAATGTCGTGGGTTGGGTGGCACCCCTCCTCATGTATATATAGGTGTGGGGGTAGGAGGGGAGGTATCCTTGGGCTCCACAAGTGGCCTTCGGCCACCTTGGGCTTGCCGAAGCCACGCCCCCTTGCCTTTCTTAGGCACGTGGGGAAAGGCAGGGGAGGGTGGCGCCCCCCCCTTTCATGTCTCCCATGAGGAGGGAAAGGCATGAGGGGCTAGCCCTCCCCCTTTCCTTCCCTAGGCCCGGCGTCCAGCGAGAGGTCGTGCCAGCCCCCTTGTGGGTTGGTGTGTGTGCCTCCTCTTGGCTCCTTAGGCCCATAGACCTCCCCGGGCCTCCCGGAGCCCTTCCATTGATTCGATGATTACCCGATACCTCCCGAAACTCTTCTGGTGTCGGAATATCATTGTCCTATATATCAATATTTACCTCTGGACCATTCCATAGCTCCTCGTCATGTCCGTGATCTCAGCCGGAACTCTGCACAACATTCGGTCACCAAATCACATCACTCATATAACACTATATCGTCAATGGATGTTAAGCGTGCGGACCCTATGAGTTTGAGAACTATGTAGACATGACCGAGACGCTTCTCCGGTCAATAACCAATAGTAGAACCTGGATGTCCATATTTGTTCCTACATATTCTACGAAGATCTTTATCGGTTAAATCATTATGACAACATACATATTTCCCTTTGTTTGTCGGTATGTTACTTGCCCAAGATTCGATCGTTGATATCTCCATACCTAGTTCAATCACGTTAACGGTAAGTCTCTTTACTCATTCCGTAATACATCATCTCGTAACTAACTCCTTAGTCATTTTGCTTGCAAGCTTCTTGTGATGTGTATTACCGAGGCCCAGAGATACCTCTCCGATATACAGAGTGAGAAATCGTAATCTCGATCCATGCCAACTCAACAGACACCTTCGGAAATACCTGTAGAGCATCTTTATGATCACCCAGTTATGTTGTTACGTTTGATAGCACACAAGGCATTCCTCCGGTATCCGGTAGTTGCATGATCTCATAGTCAAAGGAATATGTATTTGATATTAAGAAAGCTATAGCGGTAAATTGAACGATCAAATTCTAAGCTCACGAATGGGTCTTGTCCATCACATCATTCTCCTAATGATGTGATCCCGTTATCAAATGACAACTCATGTCTATGGTTAGGAAACCTTAACCATCTTTGATCAACGAGTTAGTCTAGTAGAGGCTTACTAGGGACACGATATTTGTTTATGTATTCACACATGTATTTAAGTTTCCAGTCAATACAATTATAGCATGAATAATAAACCTTTATCATGAATAAGGAAATATAAAATAATAAGAACTTTATTATTGCCTCGAGGGCACATTTCCGTCATGTTTAAGCATAGAAAAGATTTTTTCCCATCTCATCGCACGGGTTGGGGGGACCAACCAATAGCTTGGTGGGCTCCTTCCATTCGAACCAAAGCCAAAGCAAGCAAATTGCCCTTGCAAATTTCTTCGTGTTTAACACCCCAAGACCTCTATATTCGACCGGTCGACATACATATTCCCAATTAACTTTGCACTTTGTGCTGGTAGTCTTATCTGGTCTCACCCAAAGGAAAGCTCTGTCAAGCTTGTTAACATTGTGGAGGATGCTTGGTGGAACGACCAGTGGGGTGATGAAGTAGATGGCTTGTGAGGATATCGCAGACTTGACAAGGGCAACCCGACCAATGGCTGTGATATAATTCCCATCACATGTGTTGCGTTCCCGAAAGAACAGTCTTTTTTTTCCTAAAAGAGAGCATTCAAGTTGTTCACTACCACCATAAGAGGACAACAATGGTTTTGCTCGAACAGAACTTGTAACTTACCTACTTCGACTAGATTGTTTTGCTTAAAAAATCCATATGAGTTGCTTCATGGTAGCATTGGTTTTTTCTTAAACAGAACCTGAAACTTGCCTAGTTTTTCCCACCCATTATTTTTCCTCAAAAGTTCATGAGTGTTTGTGTTGCACTTTTATGTTTTGTCATAAGTCAACAAGTTATACAATTTTGAAATCAACATCACTATCTTTTTACTGAGGTAACATGATTAAGCTCAAATGATTTGCTTTGTGGTAGCCGTATATTTGTTTAAACAGAAAATGTAAGTCGCCATGATTTTGTAAGAAAAAAGTTCATCATACAAACACCCTAAAATTAGGGTTTGCTTTTTGTTGCCAATACTCATTTTTTGTGCTTTATATAACCACCGTAGGTTCTAACACAATTTTGTTTCCACATGCAAGCAGGTGCAACACAAAATCAAAACATTAGATGAGTCTGGAGATATAACAAACTAAACAAAACAACATGGTTCTTCTTCTATAAGATGTGGAATATGAGGTTGGGCGAGTGCAATCAATGGAATAAGACGAGCAAATCTGATCTCCGTGCTTGCTTCTTCTACCACCTGGTTTGGTTCCCCTTCTCTATGTTTTCTTAGTAATTTGATATGCCTAGATCAAAAGCCCTAATAATGCCATCATTGCAAGGTTGACGAGGTTTCTGGATCGGGGGAAAGGAGGCACTATCTTTTCTTTCTTGGGGGAGAAGAAGATGGAATGTGGTAGGCGAGATGAAGGAAGAAGACAGAACACATGGGGCGGGTGGGCATGTGATTTCTCTCTGCTCAATGGCTTTTATTACTTTGCCATCATAAGTATGTACAACACTTATTTTCCCTTACAATAAAAGATCAAACATATTTAAAAGCAATTTTTGTTGCTTTATGCACCGGTGACAACTTACTTGAAGGATCTTACTCAATCCATAGGTAGGTATAGTGGACTCTCATAACACGGAATTGAGTTTGAGGTTTTTGGATGCACAAGTAGTATCTCTACTTGGTGCGGATTTTTGGCTAGCAAAGATGTTGAGTAAGCACCACATGTTGGAGGTTCTATGACAATATAACTTCTATGTGAATATAAGCAAACATAATTCATTACGTTGTCTTCCTTGTCCAACGTCAACAATTTGGCATAAAATATTTAGTGGGGGCTCACAATCATAAAAGATGTCCAAGATAGTGTATTTGCATGTGAATCTTCTCCTCCCTTATTAATTCTTTCACGAATCGCATCATTGACCAATGCTTTGTTTGTCAACTTCCAATAAATTTTACAACTTATACTCTTCCTTATGTAATGTCATTACTTTCCATAAGATTAGCATATGATCCTTTTTTATTATTTCCTTTATTTTGATTGAAACAAAAAGTAAAGAAGCTAAAAACTCAAACTAATCTTAATTATATATCTTTCAACTTGATTACATAGATAGATAGATCATGAAAGTAGCACTCGAAAGTAGATCACACTAAACTTTTATTTAACTAGATCATGAAATTACTAAGGATAGAACTAAAAACTGGTGAAGATAATAGAAGTGGTGGTGATACGATACCGGGGCACCTCCCCCAATCTTAACACAACACAAGGGGAGTGCCCATACCCGTGTACTCATGTCTCCTTCTTCGGTTGTGGTGGTAATGTGGGCTTGTCCCTCAAAATACTCACGAGTGCCTCACTCGACCTTTGAATTTTCCAGAGAGCTTGAAGAATTAACTCAGTGTTCTTCTCCACCTCAGCCATAATATGTTTGTTCTCCAGTCCCCAGGAGTTTGTTCCTGCATCACTTCCTCTTGGATGAGATATGTCCCAATTGGACGGTATGTGCATATGAGAGGTGATTTCGATTCCATAATTGTGAATCAGATTATGAAAATTATTTTGATGTAACATGTGTAAAGGCCTCCTCGGAGGGAGTCCTCCCTGCACTTCATGGCTCCCTTGATCATTTATTGATCTCATGGCTTGATGGGGGTTAGGAAGAGTAGATATGCCAGCCAGCATGCCCCTTTTAGAGGCCGGAGGGTGGACTCCAAGCGAGTCCCCTTCATCTTCTTCCATGCCAGCCTCCTTGCACTACAAAAAAGACACTTCCGTGATGATACGTGTTTGTCATAGTAGGTCACGATTTCTATCATGCTTGTACATCCATGACGATTGTATGACAGAATCAAGATAGTCATACCTGTGCCGTCATAGAAGTGTTCCATGAAAATTCTGAATTGTCATCACGGAAGTGTCCACTTCCATGACGATAAATAACACGTCATGGAAGTGCTTTCGTCAAGGGTGACCGACACGTGGCATCCATCATAATGGGTCGCCATTACGCTATCAGGTTCGGTTTTGGATCTGATAACCCGCTAATAGCTGCGACCAATGGCAATTTTCCACGTTTAAAATTCTCATTGGCCGACGGAACCATGTGTCAGCTCCTCATTGGCACATATGTCGTTCATCCAATGGGCGAGATGCACCTATGATATGTTGACACATGGACCATCCCAAAAGTGGCGCATCAAGATTAAGTGGGCCGGATCGTTAGTGTTTTGGGCCAAATTTTGGCCCATTTTAGATCCGTTCTGTAACCGCCTATCACTTTCTGGGCCAAATTATGGCCCATATGAGATCCGACCCTTTAATGACCTACCACGTTATGGGACATATTACGACCCATATCATATCCGACCCATCAGAACCCTGCCAAGTTTTAGGACAAATGACGGCCCATATCAGATCTGGCCCTTTAAGAGCCTTTCATTCTATGGGGTAAATTATGGCCCATATAAGATTCGGCTTGTTACTAGGACGATGTGCTTTTGGGCCCACTGGAGGCCGAGTTAGGATTTCGGTTTGATGAAGGCCCATTTAACAGTTCAACCCGATATTAGTTTTCGGCCTGTTAAAGGCCTGTTTAACATTTCAGCCCAATATTTGTTTCAGCCTGTTAAAAGCCCGTGACATAGTTGGGCCTAATTATGGCCCGCTTTGCATCCGGTCTACTTACAGCCTATAATGTGATTGGGCCAAAGAAGGCCATGGAATTTTTTTAGCTCGTTAACGGCCTGTCATGTAATTGGCCCAACCATGGGCCATGGTCTATTTCAGCCTGCTGTCGACCCGTGACTGTTCGACACATTTCATGCCCAATGTACTTTTCACCCTTCTACAAGCCCTTCGAGTTTTCTGGCCAACCTAGGGCTGGATGTTTACTCGACCTGTTAAAATGCCCGAAACTACTAGTGGGCTTGTTTACATTTAGGCCCGCTACAGGATCGAGATGACTGGGCCGACAATGCGTCCCATATATAGTGATTTGTAGGCCGACCCAATTATGTACCATAATTTTACGTTTTGTCCCATTTACTATTCATATAGCGAAGACATGATATATATATATATATATATATATATATATATATATATATATATATACAGTAAATAAACTACAACATCATGAATAAGAAAAAACCTTTACTATACAATAACGAAATTATGACATATCACATACACCGAGTATAAAAGTTCGCCACCGGTGATAATAAAGCGCAAGCAGACATCAGATTACATACACTGGCATCAACAATCACCACCAGTGCAAATCAACATACCGACAAAATAATATACAAAACCGACATCACTTTAATAGAGTTCAAGAAAGGTTAGCCCTGCTCAGGAGCTGCAGCACAAGCAATTGAGCAAGCTGATGAGATCTCACTTGTTTGCCGCTTATATCCTCCAACTCTTGCTACGTAGCAACAATGGATGCACTGTACTTCTCGTTGATCTTCCATAGAGATTGGAGTTTGCTCAGGTCTTCAGCTGAACCATGTCTTACTGCTTGAAGTTGAGACTGAAGAAGTGTAACAGAATTAGGTGGCAACTTCATTAAGCTTGTGTCACTTCTATTAGCGAGTAACTCCAACACTACATCAAGACATGACTTTGGAGTTGTACCGCTATCTCCAAGATGCTATGCCTTCTTCCCTGCAATATATGTTAGAGGGACATGCAATGGGTTGTCTCACTATCATTGTGGCAGTTCTTCATGGGGTCAGAGGTATCACTCTGAAAGAGAAACAAGTAGACATATGAGAGGTTTTGCACATATAAGTATCAGTGCTGAAAAATCAACACATTTCTTATCGACAAATAAAGAGACCGTTTAATATAGCATTAACATAATATGACATTGTTGAAGTTAAGACATGGCAGGAAATGATATTGTGAAGAAATTGGCAGCTTCACCACATCACTAGATTACAGATCAAGAACTCAAACAGACATACGGTGCTAAAGAGCACATACGTATCAATGGTTAGTGTGCTGTCAATTTATCCCATTTTAGATTGGCAAATAAAGAGACGGTTTAAATATTAGTATCATAATATGACATTGTTCATAGTTAAGACATTGCAGAATATGACAGTGTGCTATAGTGGGTAGTTTGACCACACCAGTAGATTACGGATCAAGAATAGAAGCATACATGCAATGCAAAAGAAGATTAATTGCTTTGTATAGTTTAATTTACATGGTATGAATAAGGAACTTGGTTGTACAACTAAAAACTTAAATTGATAATGACAAAATTATGTTTATGAACTTCATAATGAACTTTAAACATGCAATTTGATGCAAACACCAAAAATAAATAGTTGTTGTAGTCATGCCTATCCAAATATACAAAACAAAGTTTGAAGGCTTGAGAAGGACAAACTTACATTAGTGGTGAAGACTGGATCTATAAAGCCCATGTCCATGCTGATGGGGGGGGGGGGAATTCAAGAAGTTTACCACAACTTCTTCTTCATAAGCATTGCCTTTATTCTACATTTTGTTAAGAGTAAATATAGATGTGATAATATAAGAAAAAAATGAAGAATATTTACGGTAAGATGAAGAGTGATGCTACATAACCAACTAGCTATAAATGTAAGTACAATGATACAAGCAAATGGTACTGCCATGAGCAATGCAGAGCTAAACTTCTTCAGTAGCATTGGTTTTATCCAACCTATGGTGAGAGTAAATATATATCTGATTTGTAGAAAATGGAGGGCAAATGAAAAGTAAGATGTAGAGTGATGGTACAAGAACAACTAGCTGTCAATATAAGTATAGTGATAAAGGACAAGGTGTCTTCAATCATCAGTATGTGTCCACTATGCGTCTCCCGTTAGAAAGGGTCACATCTATAAATATGCATGCATTTGCATATTTAGAACCTTGATTCTTTCGAATTGTCCAACGTTATCCATGGACAGCCTGAGTATGCGTAGATTGGGTTCATTTTTCCCATATGCTCTTCTCCGGATTCGATGCAGAATTTTGTCAGTGCCTCCATGTTGTTCTCCGGGTACACATCCTCTCTACTTATTGCCGAGACGTGTATCAGGAGAACAATGGGGAGGCGCTGCCGATATTTTGCGTCGGATCTGGAGTAGAGCATGGGAAAACGAACCCAATCTACACATACTCGGGTGGGATTAGGACCTATCTTTACCTATTAGCGTCTATGTTGCATGGACGTAATAAAAGTGATAAACTCCATTAACTGATGAATATATACATGCTAGTATATATATATATATATATATATATATATATATATATATATATATATATATATATATATATATATATATATATATCTTATGTGTCCAGTAGCTAGGCAAGATGAGTGATCGTTCGTGGATGTACATCGGTCACAATAGTTAGAAAGACATGACCACTGAATGGCTCACAAAAACCAAGGGGTTTTTGAGAGACACATTTGCAAATGGCCAGAGGACAACCTGGTGCCCCTGTGCCAGGTGCAACAATTGGCACAAGAGGACAAAGGATGAAATGGGTAAACACCTGCAGAAGAGGGGTTTTACACCAGATTATACGGTGTGTACATTTCATGGCGAGTCTGCCCAATGTGCCAGAGCTGAGGTGCTTTGTCGTCGCACCGACGAGCATGGTACCGGGATACAAGACATGGTGCAAGACTTTGATGATGCTCGGGACTCGGACGATGAGATGTAGGAATCTGCAAAGGCCTTCAATGAAATGTTGGAGTCTTCAAAACGTCCTCTCCACGAGCACACTGAGCTTTGTGAGCTGAATGCCATCTCACAAATAATGGCTCTGAAGGCTCAATTCAACTTGGGCAAAGAATGCTACGGCGCAATGATGACAATATTTAGACGTTTTCTACCCAAAGGCCATGTACTACCTGCAAACCTGTAGCAGTCAGACAAAATCCTCCGTGCTCTTAAGATGCCGTATGAGAAGATACATGCCTGTGAGAAAGGATGTGCCTTATTTAGGCTTCAGTATGCGAACTTGAACTATTGTGCCATTTGCAATTCATCTAGGTATGTTGTGGTAGACAACGGTATGGCTGAGAAGATGCAGACCAAAAGCCCCGTTAATGTTCTTCGGTATATGCCAATCGTACCAAGACCTCAACGTCTTTTCATGGTCGAAGAGACGTCCAAACAGATGACGTGGCCCAAAACGGGCAAAAGAACCCAACTAGATGCAGATGGGAATCTGATGATGGTGCACACATCGGACGGTGAAGCATGGAAGCGCTTCGATGCATTACATGATGACAAAGCGGCAGATCCAAGGCATCCTCGAGTCGACATCAGCATGGATGGGTTCAGTGTGTTTGGTTTGACGGCAGCCAATAAAGTTGTTGGCCCGTATTTGTCTTTCCACTCAATCCCCCCGGACAAATTCTGCAAATAAAGAACATTTTCCTAACATTGATTATTCCAGGGCCCAACTATCCGGGGAAGAATATGAAGGTGTACATGCAACCGCTGAAGGACGAATTGCAAGAAGCCTGGGATAATGGGTTCAAGACATACGACGCCTTTAGCAAACAGAACTTCATTATGCGTGTGTGGTACTGATTCGTCTCCAACGTATCTACTTTTTCAAACCCTTTTGCCCTTGTTTTGGACTCTAACTTGCATGATTTGAATGGAACTAACCCGGATTGACGCTGTTTTCAGCAGAACTGCCATGGTGTTGTTTTTGTGCAGAAATAAAAAGTTCTCGGAATCGCCTGAAAATCAACGGAGAATTATTTCAGAAAATATAAAAAATATCTGCAAGAAGATCCACACCAGGGGGCCCACGACCTGTCCACGAGGGTGGGGGGCACGCCCCCTGCCTCATGCGCCCCCTGGTGCCTTACCGACGTACCCCGAGATCCTATATCTTCACTTTCGGGGAGAAAAAATCAGGGAGAACGAATTATCGCGTTTTATGTGACGGAGCCGCTGCCAAGCCCTAATCTCTCTCGGGAGGGCTGATCTGGAGTCCATTCGGGGCTCCGGAGAGTGGAGATCGTCGCCATCATCATCATCAACCTTCCTCCATCACCAATTCCATGATGCTCACCGCCGTGCGTGAGTAATTCCATCGTAGGCTTGCTGGACGGTGACGGGTTGGATGGGATCTATCATGTAATCGAGTTAGTTTTGTTAGGGTTTTATCCCTAGTATCCACTATGTTATGAGATTGATGTTGCTATGACTTTGCTATGCTTAATGCTTGTCACTAGGGCCCGACTGCCATGATTTCAGATCTGAACCTATTATGTTTTCATGAATATATGTGTGTTCTTGATCCTATCTTGCAAGTCTATAATCACCTACTATGTGTTATGATCCGGCAACCCCGAAGTGACAATAATCGGGACCACTCCCGGTGATGACCATAGTTTGAGGAGTTCATGTATTCACTATGTGTTAATGCTTTGGTCCGGTACTCTATTAAAAGGAGGCCTTAATTTGCCTTAGTTTCCAATAGGACCCCACTGCCATGGGAGGGTAGGACAAAAGATGTCATGCAAGTTCTTTTCCATAAGCACGTATGACTATATTCGGAATACATGCCTACATTGCATTGATGAACTGGAGCTAGTTCTGTGTCACCCTAGGTTATAACTTCTACATGATGAATTTCATCCAACATAATTTCCCATCACCGATCCAATGCCTACGAGCTTTCCATATATTGCTTGTTGCTTATTTACTTTTCCGTTGCTACTATCACAAAAACTACAAAAACACTATCGTTACTTTTATCGCTGCTACCGCCAATATCATATTACTTTGCTACTAAACTATGTTGCTACAAATAATAAGTTTCCAGGTGTGGTTGAATTGACAACTCAGCTGCTAATAGTTAAGAGTATTCTTTGGCTGCCCTTGTGTCGAATCAACAAATTTGGGTTGAATACTTTACCCCCGAAAACTGTTGCGATCCCCTACACTTGTGGGTTACCAAGACTATTTTCTGGCGTCTTTGCCGGGGAGCATAGCTCTATTCTTTAAGTCACTTGGGATTTATATCTGCCGATCACTATGAAGAATTTGAAGGACTCAAAAACCAAGATCTTACCCTCAACTACGTGGGGAGGTAAGGAACTCCCATCTTGCTCTGCACTTGATTCTCCTTCTGTTATGAGTAAACTTGCGACACCTACTCCTACTATTGAATCTGATATGTCGTATGTTCTCGATGATGCCACTTCTGCTATGTATGATGAAACTACCTCTATGCCTGATACTATGCCACTAGGTGAATTTCTAGATGAACAAATTGCTAAGGTTAGGGAGAATACAAATGTTGAAACTCATGATATTTATGAAAGTGATGATGAAACTACTCCCAATAGATATGAATTGCCTGTTGTGCCTGAGGGTTATGTTATGGATGAAGAAACTGCTAGAGACTTTCTTGCTTGCAATGATAGATATGATCTTAAGAAGTTATTAGCTAAGTTGAAAGAAAAGTCCTTGAATACTAGAATGAAACATGACCCTGCTTTTGCTACTTCACCTATCTGTGTTACTGATAAGGATTATGAATTCTCTATTGATCCTGAGTTAATTACTTTGGTTGAATATGATCCTTTCCATGGCTATGAGTCTGAAACTGTTGTGGCACATCTTACTAAGTTGAATGATATAGCCACCCTGTTTACCAATGATGAAAAAAATTCATTACTACTATATCCTTAAGCTATTTCCGTTCTCGTTAAAGGGTGATGCTAAGACTTGGTTTAATTCTCTTGATCCTGGTTGTGTGCGTAGTCCCCAGGATATGATGTATTACTTTTCTGCTAAATATTTTCCCGCTCATAAGAAACAAGCTGCCTTACAGGAAATATATAACTCTGTGCAAACTGAAGAAGAGAGTCTCCCACAAGCTTGGGAGAGGTTTCTCCAATTACTTAATGCTTTGCCTGATCATCCTCTTTAAATGCATGATATACTTGATGTCTTTTATAATGGACTAACCGATGCTTCCAGAGACCACCTGGATAGTTGTGGTGGTTGTGTTTTCAGGGAAAGAACAGTTGAACAAGCTGAACTACTATTGAATAATATGCTGGCCAATGAAAATAATTGGACACTTCCTGAACTAGCCCCTAAGCCAACTCCGAAGAAAAGAGGTGTTCTATTTCACAGTCCTGAAGATATGCAAGAGGCTAAGAAATCTATGAAAGAAAAAGGTATTAAAGCTGAAGATGTTAAGAATTTACCACCTATTGAATAAATACATGGTCTTGATAACCCGACACAGGTAGTAAAGGTAAATTCTCTTTATAGATTTGATGAAGGTGATATTCCTCGTTATAAGTGTGCTAGCCAATGTTTAGATGAGTTTGACAATTTCATTGTGAAACAAGAAAACTTGAATGCTTATGTTGGTAGACAATTACAACACAATGCTTATATGATTGATCGCTTGAGTGATTATCTATCTAGAGCCAAAGGTGAATTGAAACTTATTAGTATACATGCTTCTATGGTCACCACTCAAGTAGAACAAGTACTTAAGGCTCAGAACGATTTGCTCAATGAATTAAATAGTAAGAATAATGACTATGATGTTAGAGTTGCAACTAGAGGTGGTAAAATGACTCAGGAACCTCTGTATCCTGAGGGCCATCCTAAGAGAATTGAGCAAGATTCTTAGAGAGCTAATTTAGATGCACCTAGTTCTTCTAAGAAGAAGAAAAAGAAAAATGGTAGGACTTTGCATGCTCCTAGTGAACCTGTAGCTCACACACCTGAGAATCCCAATGACATATCTGTTTCTGATGCCGATACACAATCTGGTAATCAACATGAAACTAGTGATAATGTTAATGATGATGTTCATGTAGATGCTCAACCTAGCAATAACGATGATGT
Organism: Secale cereale; assembly: GCA_902687465.1. NCBI lineage: Eukaryota > Viridiplantae > Streptophyta > Magnoliopsida > Poales > Poaceae > Secale > Secale cereale. The sequence continues at coordinate 104,972,399 of LR738714.1, read as the reverse complement.
AGAGATTGAACCTGTTGTTGATCTTGATAACCCACAATCAAAGAATCAATGTTATGATAAGAGAGACTTTGTTGCTAGGAAACACAGTAAGGAAAGAGAACCATGGGTTCAGAAACCCATGCCTTTTCCTTCGAGACCATCCAACAAAAAGGATGATGAGGATTTTGAGCGCTTCGCTGAAATGATTAGACCTATCTTTTTGCATATGCGTTTGACTGATGTGCTTAAAACAAATCCTTATGCCAAGTATATGAAAGATATTATTACCAACAAAAGAAAGATTCCTGAAGTAGAAATTTCCACCATGCTTGCTAATTACACTTTTGAGGGTGGAATGCCTAAGAAATTAGGAGATCCAGGAGTACCTACTATACCTTGCTCCATTAAGAGAAACTATGTTAAAACTGCTTTGTGTGATCTTGGAGCTGGTGTTAGTGTTATGCCTCTCTCTTTATATTGTGGACTTGACTTGAGTATGTTGACACCTACTGAAATATCCTTGCAAATGGCTAATAAATCAACTGCTATACCTGTCGGTATTTGTGAGGATGTGCCTGTTGTAGTTGCAAATGTTACTATTCTAACGGACTTTGTTATACTTGATATTCCCGAGGACGATAGTAGGTCTATTATTCTTGGAAGACCTTTTTGAATACTGCAGGGGATGTTATTGATTGCAACAAAGGCAATGTCACTTTTCATGTCAATGGTAATGAGCATACGGTACACTTTCCGAGGAAACAACCTCAGGTCCACAGTATCAATGTAGCGACCACGATCCGAATGGACCGAAGTCTCTGTGTTTCAGTGTCATCCCTGGATCGGTAATGCTGACACACACAGTACTTGAAGGATTTATAACAGAGTGGCAATCACACACTTATTACATCGAATGTCTCCAAAGAGAACTTATTACAAAAGTCTATGGCTTAAGGCCATCTAAGAAAATAACAGCGGAAGGCTTGGAAGATAAGTGAGTCCATCAACTCCAACGGCATAGCTGAGTGCATGACAACCGACCTAGAACGTCTTACTCCTTGTCTGAAAAGTCTGCAACGTAACATGTTGCAGCCCGAAACGGGTAAATACATGGAATATGCTGGCAAGATAACATAGAGGATGCAAGTAACAAAATAAAGACTATACTACATGCATATTTGGCTGGTGGAGGCTCTAAGGTTAAAGTTTTTGCATAAAGCCAATTTTTCCCTACAACAAAGGAATATATTTTATTTTAACTATCATGGTAGTTGAAACATCATTGAGAAGGTACCTCCAACTCAATCCCAATTAAAGTAATCATTAACCCAACAAATTAACTTTAGAGTGATGAGATCAATCAATAATTCAAGTACCAGATACTCAAAATTGTCCATAACCGAGGACACGGCTAATCATGATTAGTTTGTACACTCTACAGAGGTTTGTGCACTTTTCCCCACAAGACTCGATCGCCTCCATTGGATTTCTCGCACTACATGGTGTTTGAGAAACGGATGACCGAGACACAGTCTTTCAGAAGCATTTACTCTTTACCCCGGGTGGACCGGTACACCTACTTTCCCCTACATCTGCTAGTCCACCACTAAAAGAGCTCACACAACTTACTCATACCATGCCAGAGCCCATAATGGCATTGTGGGTGCACACGGAAGTTTCTAGCATGAATAGTTTTATGATCCCTTTGAGCCTAGGTGGCATTCCATAGGACAATCACACGGAACCCCGGGATTTCCTAGGACAACACTGGATTCTCCAGGTGCCCTGCAACCAATCCACCCAGATGTGTATTCAAGTAGCCACCTTAAGTTGAACCATTAATTAACAACTCACATCTGTCATGGATTTCACTCAAACCCAAACCACGTCTACGAGCATAGCATATCAACCTAAGCATAGCGTAGAGTAACTCCCAAGGGTTTGAATAAATAATGCAGGTAATAGGTTCTACCTCAATCTACTTCCCAGTCCCACAAGTTAAGAGATCCTACTCATGCAATGTGTGAGGGTTTGATATAATGCATAAAACTGGGTAATAAAGGGGTATGATCAAAGTGTTACTTACCTTGCTGATGATTCGGAAAACCTAGAGACTCGTAGTAGCACGCTTCACAGTCCGGGTATTCTATCGCAAGCAAACAATAGCATACGTAAGCAATCAAGCAAAGATGCACAAATAGAACTCCAAATAAGAAGATCTAACCAGAAAGTTCAACTTAAGAACTCCGGTTTGCGAAAAGAAACAAATCGAACGAAGCAACGAAATCAAACTACGAAAGAAACGAGATCCGTCTACTAGATTGATCTAGGATCAAATTTTACAGTAGCAAAACTTTGTTCAAGTTGGTTAAACGAAAAGAGGGCGTCGAGACGAAGATCTGGGATTTTGAATCACCTGATTCCGACTCTCGAGCGAAAAGAAAAACGAAAAAGAAGATTAGGGCAGAAATCACGATCGAAATAATCGCGGGTAAATACCCCAAAAAAGAAAGCGGACGAACAGGCTAACGAAGGGACGTTCGCTGTCTGTGGCTAACGGGCGAACAACATTCGTTAAATCGAACGTACGGACGAACGTCCGCTAAATAACTAAACTGAAAAGAAAAACCGAACCAATCTAGAAAAACAAATGAAACTAGGGTTTCTAAAAAACCGATCGGTTTTTAAGAAAAACCGACGGCAACGGCGAGAAGACGGTAGCGGCGGCTACCTCGGCGGGCGGGGTCCGGCTCCGGCGGCGGCGCGGGCTGGCGGCAAGGCGGGTGGGCGGCGGCGGCGGCTCGAGCTGCTAGGGTTTCGGCGGCTCGGGCGGGCTGGCGAGGCGGGGCGGGCTGGCGGCTGGCGGCGGCTGGGCCGGCTTATAAAGGCCACATGCTAGGGAGTCCTAGCCTAGCACGGCCCAGAGTCGGGTCACACTTTTTTTAAACGAGTCCTGACGTACGAAAACTAACGAAAGAAATACTAAACGGACTCCAAAAATTCCAAAATAAATTTCACCGTCCTCTAATAATATTTAGGACAAAGTGAACATTTTTCCCGGACCTAAATGCAATTTTGAAAAGTGCATATTTTTCCTATGCAAATAAAATCGCAAATAAATCCAAAAAAAACCAAAAGTGATTTTAATATTTTTCCTCCAATATTTCTGTTATTTTGGAGAAGTCATATTGTCTCCGCTCATATATTTTATTTAGAAATATTTTTAGGGGAGAAAAATAATTAAAACCAACACTATCCTCGTACCGGTATTCGAGTAAACTCAAATACAAAAACGGTAGAATTCCCAACTCTCTCCGGAGGTCCTTGAGTTGCTTAGAATTTTCGAGGATCGCCACACACAAAAGCAAAGAAATATGAATGCAGTATGATCTATGTATAACATTCCAAATTGAAAATTTGGGATGTTACAAACCTACCCCCCTTAGAATGAATCTCGCCCTCGAGATTCGGCTTGGCTAGAGAACAAGTGTGGGTGGTCCTTGCGTTGATCATCTTCTCATTCCCAGGTGGCTTCTTCCTCGGTGTGGTGACTCCACTGAACTTTGCAAAACTTGATAACCTTACTGCGGGTGACTCTACTCGAAAATTCGAGAATCTTGACAGGTTTCTCCTCGTAGGTCAGATCACTATCCAATTGAATTGCCTCTAGAGGTAATGTGTCTCTTAGCGGGGTATCGGCCATCTCCACATGGCACTTCTTAAGCTGTGAAACGTGGAACACATCGTGCACTCCTGACAATCCTTCGGGTAACTCCAACTTATAGGCAACCTCTCCCATGCGTTCCAAAACAGGGTAAGGTCCCACAAATCTCGGGGCTAGCTTTCCCTTAACTCCAAAACGTTTAACTCCTCGCAGAGGCGATACTCTTAAGTACGATCTGTCTCCCGTTTCATAGGCTACTTCCTTGCGCTTTGAGTCTGCATAACTCTTCTGCCTAGACTGAGCTTTCTTCAGTCTATCTCGAATCAACTTAAGCTTCTCTTCAGACTCTTTGATCAAGTTGTGTCCAAACAATTGACGGTCTCCAACTTCATCCCACATCAATGGCGTTCGGCATCTGTCGTGGAATTAACACGGCAGATGTCCGGTTTAGCGGACTTGATGATGGAACCATCGCACGGGTTAGCTTGAAAGGATTCATGGCACACAAAGGGACACAAAGGATTTATACTAGTTCGGCCCCTTCGAGAAGGTAAAAGCCTACGTCTAGTTGGTTTGGTATTGCTTGGGCGTCGGTTTACAGGGAGCGAATCCGCTTTGCCTGCGTCTCGACGGATTGGTTGTTGCTTGTCCTTGAACCGATACCGGGTCGTCCCTTTATGTAGAGGTGACGCCTGGTCCGGTTTACAGAGTCCCGAGGCCGGCTCATAATCGTGTCCGCCTCGGTCTCTGCCCTTTTCTTTCTTATCTCTCAAGTTACATCTCTTGGCGGTTTACAAACCGTATCTCTATACACGGGCCCTAAAATCTCATGGGCCGTAATCTCTAAAATAATAAACCAAGTACAATATAACTAAACCGGTTTACAATACCCGGTTTATACCTACTAACCATATCCCTGACATTAGGCCCCAGAATGGTTTGAACTTGTTCATATCAATCTCCGTCGTCTCATATAATTCTGTTCTATCTTCATCTTATTGTAAACCGGCTCTGACGTCATCCTCTGAAATCATTAAAGTCTGACAATGACATCATCTCCGCATTTAACGCTGTGAGCTGTACTGTAGCATATTTTAAGGGTTATCCCGAAGATCGAGGCATCACGGGATCTTTATCCGATTTCTGTCTCCTCGATTCTCGCTCCTGTCGTTTCAGACCTAACCTCTGGCTATAAATACTGCCCCGCTCCGTTCGTTATCTTCTTCTCCCTTCATCCTCTTCCTGCGTCTTCCTCCTCCATTGCTGCTCGAGCTCAAACCGCCGCCGACGACCGCCGGATCTCCAGTCCTCGACCGGCCGCTGCATCAACCTGAGCTTTGACCAGATTCTCTCCGCCGCCGATTCTCGCTGTCTCTGGTACGTTTACCCTCCTCGCTGTAGATCTGCGTCCGCCATTGCTTTACCTGTGTTCTTCCGCCATTTAGGGCTTCCAATGAAGCTTCGTCTCTTCTTAGATATGTTTCTCATAGGAGTCTTGTGATCTTTATGCCCTAGACAGTAGATCTTCCGCTTAGTATTAGATTAGATCTTACCGTCATAACGCTGTAGATTTATCCTTCCGCCATTAGAGCTCTCAGCAAGCTTTGCATTGTTCGTTCTTTGGACCTGTGACTCGTAATAGTCTTATTTATCGATCTTCTTCCATTTTTACTCCGCTGTAGATTATTTTCTTTTCCTCAGCGTACTCAGATCTTTCTCCTTTAGCAATTGTTTAGAAACCTGTTTTTCTCCTCGGTAGATTCGCTAAGTATGTTCCGGTTTAAATTGTCGTGCCATAAACTGGAAATGATATAGACTGATGCAATGACTTAAACTATTCCTCTTCAACTGCCATTTTAAACCGGAAATGATATAATTTGTTTTATGATTTGCCGGTTTAACCTTGCCAGTTAGTTCTCCGTTTCAACCATTGTACAATATGAATAGGTCCCGGATCATTTGTACGTTCATAATCCGTCTATGTACTTTCTCTTCTTCAGCACTTTGTTCGAATGGCTAAGCAGTACGTTTCGTGCGATTGGGTCCGTTCTGTCGTGACTGAGGAAGACTTAGTCAAATTGTCGAGCATCGGCACCTTAGGGCCTCGGACCGAGCTAAAATGGCGTGCTCCGGGTAACGAGTGCCCTCCTACTCCTAGATCCGGAGAAGTCATCGTATTTCTGGACCATATTTCCAGAGGCTTCTCTCCCCCCGGTTCAAAATTTTTCCGGGATGTTCTCGCCACCTTCCAGCTGCACCCACAGGACATCGGACCAAACTCTGTTTCCAACATTTGTGATTTCCAAGTATTTTCTGAAGTGTATCTGCAAGAAGAGCCTTCAGTTGATTTATTCCGGGATTTCTTCCATGCAAACCGGCGCACTGAATTCACCAGCGGGCCTCACCAGGAACTTGGTGGGATTAGCATTCAGAAAAGGAGGGATGCAGTTTTTCCTCACGCCTCCTTACACACTCACCCTAAGGACTGGAACAAGTCCTGGTTTTATTGTGTAGACACATCTCCTGAAGGTGAAAATCCCTTGCCGGGTTATCGTGAAACTCGTATCCCGGCAAATCACCCCTTGCCACAACGGTTAAGTGCTGCTGAACGGATCCAGTTTTCACCACAGCTCTCCAAGCTGAGAGCTTTCATGGCAAATGGTCTGATTGGCACTGATTTCCTTCGCTGCTGGCTATCTTGGAGCATCCTTCCCTTAAGCCGGCGCCCTGAGTTGATGTGTAAGTACTCCGGTAAATCGGATGATCCTCAGAGGTTTTCTAAGGAGAAGCTTTCTGAATCGGAAGTAGTTGAGTCAGCCAAGAAGATTGTCAATCCTGCTTTAACAGATTGCTCTAAAGTTGGCTTGGCCCCATACTTCAAGAAGAATAAGCTGCCTGAAGTGAGTTTTTCTTTAACTTGTACTTTATAAACCGTCCTCTTTGAACCGTCTTTTACTTGCCTTTGCTTTTTTCATTTAGGCTGATGACCCCTTCTGGAGGAGAAAACCTCAGGAAAAACCTGTAAAGCAAGCTCGCCGGAAAACCCCTGCAAACAAGAAAAGGAAAGCGGCCGTTGATGCCGGTTCTCCTTCTGAGGATGACGATCCGGACTCCGAGGTATGCCTTGCTCCGGTTTACGTTTTGCTTTTATGTACTTGTTAACATATCTAATGATACCCTTTCACAGGAACCACTTGAAGGTGATAACCCGGCTGAGATTGAGGTAACCCTTATTTCTTCTGATTCAGAACCTCCTCCTAAAAAAAGCCGTCGGACTGTCAGAAAATATCAATTTTCTCACCCTTATGCTAAGTTGGATCCTAATTTTACTTTGAAGAAGCAACAGCACGAAGCTTTGCGCCGGACCACTCGCCATAGTGGCTTGGCAGTGGAGTCCTCTGGAATCTCATTAACCCCGGTTCGAAAACGCCGTGCTGAGGTGATACTCTCTCCGACCCTTCTTCATCCCAAGGCCGGACTTATCCGAAAACCACTTAAACCGACTGATCCTGATTATCAGGAAACTCCACTGTCTTCTTCTGGCAAATCAACCGCTACACAGCTTCCTCCTTTGAAAACCGTCCCGGGGTAATTCTCTTTACCTCTTCCGGTTTATGACACCCCCTTCCTTTATAATGCTAACTTATTTTGCTTGTTTTTCCAGCAAACCGAAACCTAGCAAAAGAGCCAAGGCGAAAAAGCCTGTTGCTGATCCTTCTGCTGATGAACCGGTGATTGATCCGTCTACCGCCGTTCCTCCTGAAGGTACTCCTGCCGCTCCGGTTGACGAACCCGCTCTTGAAACTCCTGCCGCTGAAGATGTCCAAGACCCACCAAGTCCGGCCCGGGTTAATTCTCCTCAAGTTAACCCGGCGTCTCCTAATCCGGCTCAAGCTGAAGTTACTCCTCCCAATGCACCCACTTCCCCTGATGTCGTGGTTACTGGCACTGCTTATGTTGCGCCAGCCGAACCCACCGTTTTAGCAAAACATACAGCTAAAGCGGAAAAGATGACTCAGGAAAAGGGGAAGTGGAGTACTGATATATCCAGTCTTTCAAGTATGAGTGCTCAAGATATCTATTCCGGATATTTGAACCGGCTCCACAGCAGCCGGGATTATGAAGCCAGCCTAGTAAACCTGATGAGAGAAAAATATGAAGTAAGTTTTCCTCTTCTGACTTTGCCTTTTTTGACGCATCTTTATCTTATAACAGCCCCCAAGTTCCGGTTTATCTGCTTTATTGAAGGTAATCCGGAACTTTGTAGTTTTGAACTGCTGATCCATACATTAGCCCCCAAGTATCAAGTAGATAACTTGGTTATGTAGTTGATACTTGTGATTTCAAAATTGTCTCTGATGCATTACTTCAACTGCCATTAGCCCCCAAGTGTCAAGTATACAACTTGGTTGTGTGCTTGAGACTTGCATTTTCAAATTGTCTTTGCTGTATTACTTCAACTGCCATTAGCCCCCAAGTGTCAAGTAGACAACTTGGTTGTGTGCTTGAGACTTGTAATTTCTAACCTTACTTTTGAACTTTTGTCTACAGGCTGAGCTGAACCGGAATGCTTTGGAAATCAGTGAACTTCGAAGCCGGCTTATTGAGACTGAGTCAGCCGCTTCAAAGCTTAAAAAAGAACTCCAAGTGAGTTTAAAGATTGCTGAAGACTTGAAGAGGTTCTTTGACGAGGAGCGGACTACGTTTGAAGTCCAGAAAAAAGATCTGGAAAAACGTGTTCAGGATGCCGAAGGAGCACTTAACCCGGTTACCGAAGAATTGACCGGGTTAAAGCGCCAACTTGACTTGATGACTTCTGCTATCTTTGGTAAGCATGGCCTGAACTCCTGTCTTTTATCTTTGCAACCTGTGACCTACGCCGGTTTAACTTTCATTGTTGTATGTAGGACGCCGTGTCTCCCATCTCGGGGATGATGTACGGAAGAAGCTGAAGGCCTGCTATACCTTGGTTGAACAATTATACTCTGGAGCACAAAGGATTATCAGCGCCACTTCCTTTGGTAAACCGGCTCCTTCAACTATCAAGGATACTTTGAATAGTTTGTCCATTCTGCCGGCTCGTCTTGAAGAGGTGAAGAAATCGGCTGCTCGAGGAGGCGCTCTTCTGGCCCTTACACGAGCTAAAGCTTGGGTCCCGGACATTGATCCGGCAGAAGTGTTAACCGGATTTCCTGATACTAAGGAGGACGGTTCAACGTTTGATGAAAAGGATCTTTAAGCTCTGACAAAGGAAATGCGTCCCCTTGCTAGCAAGATTGCGGTGGAATCTGACTTGTCTCGATATCATCCATCATATAACCTGCAGAACGAGCGGGAGGATCGGCCGGTTTACGATATTGCAAACTTAATTCCGCCGGTTCGTCCTCACACCTTTGCTCCTGATATTGACCCTGCTGAGCTGATCAACGATGAAGTATATTTCCGTGCCTTGGCCAAGATTGATTGGCGTGCTCCAGATTTCCCGCCGCTTCACGAGGAGGAAAACGTTCCGGAACAAGACGGTGGCCAACCTTCTCAGCAAGGAGAAGCACAATCTTGAATGCTACTGTTGTAATCATGATCGTTATTCCATCAAACAATGCTTCCAACTATTTGGCTTTTATGCCTTGTAATAGGTTTAGCTGAAAACTTAAAGCGCCGTGATCCGACATTTGGTCTTTATGAAATATTCGTTCGCTGACTTGTTTGATTGATGCGGATGCCTTGCTCTGTTCATAAAAAATATCAAAAAACATGTCCTAGTGGCTTACCACTGGACGGATTAACTTGTTCTCTTGATACATCTAATAAGTATATCTTTTTTTTAAAAAATAACTGTGAGACCTGAATTGTATGTAGCCAAAATACCTTTAAACCGGTCGGGATGTTAAAATCACCTTAATCAGTCTTCATCACTTCTAATAAACCCTCAAAACTCTTCGGTTCATCTTGTCGATAAATCTTTCTCATCTTGGTTCAGAAATTGTAACTTGTACCTGATCGTGTACCGCCGACCTGTCGGTTCATCATGAAGTCGATCCGGGTTATGATGAACGCCGGTTTGATTCTCGCTGGTGTTCCTGACCCAGACTGATAACATTATAGATAGGAGGTCAACTTCTGGAGTTGTTCCTCTCGGTTAAAAAGGTTTATGGAACACAAAAAACATCAAACAACACACAATTCTTGTAAATCAAACCATGTAGTCGAGGCTTTTTCAAAGAGCTGCCAGGCTCAAAAACAAAGTTCGGCCAATCAATGGGACGTGGGCAAACCGACTGTCCCAAGGAGCCTAGCCAATCATTGAACGTGAGCGTATCAACTGTTCAAGGGGCCGATAAAACTATAAACATAGCCATCATTGGGACGTGGGCAAACCGGACTGTCCCAAGGGGCCTAGCCAATCATTGAACGTGAGCGTATCAACTGTTCAAGGGGCCGATAATCGTAACATAGCCAATCATGGGGACGTGGGCAAACCGGACTGTCCCCAGGGGCCGGGCCATCATTGAACGTGAGCGTATCGACTGTTCAGGGAACCCAAAAAATCGTAACATAGCCAATCATGGGGACGTGGGCAAACCGGAC
>LR738714.1:104929824-104962158 GCA_902687465.1 Secale cereale | reverse complement strand
GGGCTGGGCCATCATTGAACGTGAGCGTATCAACTGTTCAGGGAACCCAAAAAATCGTAACATAGCCAATCATGGGGACGTGGGCAAACAGGACTGTCCCCAGGGGCCGGGCCATCATTGAACGTGAGCGTATCAACTGTTCAGGGAACCCAAAAAATCGTAACATAGCCAATCATGGAGACGTGGGCAAACCGGACTGTCCCCAGGGGCCTCTGACGTTCCTCCTAACCCGGCAGGTTTTTTCTTTTTATGGGGTTTTTCTCTTCTTGAACCGGATATAATCTCTTGTTCCCGAGAGTTCTACCGCTCCTTCACATACCCTGCAAAAATTAGTTTCTAAAAACCAGCCAACATTTGTAATTTGATCCTTGATAACAAACTGATATGATTATTTGCCGCAAAATTCATATATATAGAAAAAAGGCTGAGCCCCCGGTTTACCGAGGGTGCCGGTTTATTCATTATTCATAATATATACATAGGATACATTGGAGCCCATGGCTCAAGTGTAGTATGGCCGTAGATGAGCAATGTTCCACGGCCTTTTCGTCTCCTCTTCTGATGTCCGTGAATCCTTGTGTTCTCGAATGTCTATCAAATAATATGACCCGTTGTGTAAGTTTTTGCTGACCACAAAGGGCCCTTCCCATGGCGGGGATAGCTTGTGCATATCTGTTTGATCTTGGATAAGCCGAAGTACCAAGTCACCCTCCTGGAATGTCCTGGTTCTAATCCGGCGGCTGTGATATCTACGCAGATCTTGCTGATAAATCGCCGACCGTGCTGCAGCTATATCACGCTCTTCATCCAACCGATCCAAACCGTCTTGTCTTGACTCCTCATTAATGGCTTCCACATAGGCCGCTACCCTCGGTGAATCATGGCGTATGTCACTTGGAAGAACTGCTTCTGCGCCATAAACCATGAAAAAAGGTGTATAACCTGTAGACCGGTTGGGTGTAGTGTTAATGCTCCAAAGGACAGACGGTAATTCCTCAACCCAACACCCTGGGGTTCTCTGCAAAGGTGTCATAAGTCTGGGTTTGATTCCTCGCAAAATCTCCTGATTTGCCCTTTCTGCCTGACCATTGGATTGGGGGTGAGCCACAGAAGATACGTCCAAACGAATATGCTCTCGTTGACAGAATTCTTCCATCTCACCCTGAGATAAGTTGGTGCCATTATTTGTGATGATGCTGTGTGGAAAACCAAACCGGAAAATTACTTTTTTGATGAACTTAACCGCTGTTGCCGCATCACACTTGCTTATAGGCTCCGCTTCAATCCACTTCGTAAATTTGTCCACTGCTACTAGTAGATGAGTTTTCTGATCTTGGGATCTCTTGAAAGGACCAACCATGTCAAGCCCCCAAGTTGCAAAAGGCCAAGTTATTGGTATCATCCGGAGTTCTTGTGCCGGAACAAGGGCGCGTCTTGAGAACTTCTGACAAGCGTCACACTTGCGGACCAGGTCTGCCGCATCTGCATGCGCGGTTAACCAATAAAAGCCATGTCGGAAAGCTTTAGCCACTAAAGATTTTGATCCGGCATGATGACCACAATCCCCTTCATGAATCTCCCTTAGAATCTCACAACCTTCCTCAGCTGAAACACACCGTTGAAATACTCCCGAAGTGCTACGATGGTGCAGCTCCCCGTTGGCAATTGTCATCGATTTGGAACGCCGGATTACCTGCCGTGCGTCATCTTCGTCCTCTGGTAACTCTCCTCGGCTTAAATATGCCAAATAGGGTAACGTCCAATCCGGAATAACATGGGTTGCTGCAACCAACTGTGCCTCTGGATCCGGAACGGCTAGGTCGTTCTCTGAAGGTACTTGAACCGAAGGATTGTGCAATTCATCCAAAAAGGTGTTAGGTGGTACCGGTTTATGTTGCGACCCTAGCCGGCTTAAAGCGTCGGCTGCTTCGTTCTTCCGCCGGTCTATATGCTCCACCTGATATCCTTTGAAATGTCCCGCGACCGCTTCAACCTCTCGTCGATAAGCCGCCATGAGGGGATCCCTTGAATCCCACTTGCCCGAAACCTGCTGTGCCACTAGGTCTGAATTGCCCAGGCACTTAACCCGGCTCAAATTCATCTCTTTTGCCAATCTCAAACCAAGAAGCAGCGCCTCATATTCTGCTGCATTATTAGTACAAGGAAATAATAACCGGAGTACATAACAAAATTTATCACCTCTGGGGGAAGTTAAGACAACTCCGGCCCCCGAGCCCTCCAACTGCTTTGAACCGTCGAAGTGGATCGTCCAATAAGTAAGATCCGGCTTCTCCTCAGGAGTCTGTAATTTCGTCCAGTCATTGATGAAGTCGACCAGTGCCTGAGATTTTATAGCAGTACGTGGTACATACTTCAACTCATGTGGACTGAGCTCAATGGCCCACTTGGCTATTCTGCCTGTTGCTTCTCTATTCTGGATTATATCTCCCAACAGAGCTGAACTAACCACAGTTATTGGATGCCCTTGGAAATAATGCTTCAATTTCCGGTTTGCCATGAACACCCCATATACCAATTTCTGCCAATGAGGGTATCTTTGCTTAGACTCGATGAGTACTTCACTCACATAGTAAACCGGGCGCTGAACCGGATGTTCCTTCCCTGCTTCCTTGCGCTCAACCACAATCGCAACGCTGACTGCCCATGTGTTTGCCGCAACATATAACAGCAAAGGCTCTTTATCGATAGGAGCGGCTAAAACCGGCGGTTTCGCTAGTTGCTGTTTCAGATTCTCAAACGCTGTATTCGCTTCATCACTCCAAATGAACCGGTCCGTTTTCTTCAACATTTGATAAAGCGGGATCGCCTTTTCTCCTAAGCGACTGATAAACCGGCTCAACGCCGTGATCCGGCCAGCTATGCACTGAACATCATTAATGCAAGCCGGTTTTGTCAAATATGTGATGGCCTTGATCTTCTCCGGGTTGGCTTCTATTCCCCTGTTCGAGACCAGGAATCCCAAAAGCTTACCAGCCGGGACACCAAAAGCACATTTCTCCGGATTAAGCATCATCCTGTAAGCCCGAAGATTATCAAAGGTTTCTCTGAGGTCTTCTATCATTGTCCTTTCCTCCTTTGACTTAACCACGATGTCATCCACGTAAGCATGTACATTCCTTCCTATCTGCCCCTTCAAACAATTCTGAACACAACGCTGATAAGTTGCCTGTGCACACTTGAGCCCAAAGGGCATAGACACATAGCAAAAAGCACCAAAAGGGGTTATGAACGCTGTCTTCTCTTGATCTTCAACTGCCATCTTGATCTGGTGATACCCTGAGTACGCATCCAGAAAACTCAGCCGCTCACACCCTGCTGTGGCATCAATAATCTGATCAATGCGGGGAAAAGCAAAAGGATCAGTCGGGCAAGCTTTATTGAGGTCTGTGTAGTCCACACACATCCTCCACTTCCCATTCTTCTTTAGAACCAGCACCGGATTAGCCAACCATCCCGGATGAAAAACTTCCACTATGAACCCTGCCGCCAAAAGCCTGGCCACTTCTTCTCCTATAGCCTTGCGCCTCTCTTCGTTAAAGCGGCGCAGATACTGTTTTACCGGTTTAAACTTCGGATCAATATTTAATTTGTGCTCAGCGAGTTCCCTCGGTATACCTGGCATGTCAGAAGGTTTCCATGCAAAGATATCCCGGTTCTCACGGATGAACCCGATGAGCGCGCCTTCCTATTTAGGATCCAGGTTAGCACTGATGGTGAATTGCTTAGACGAATCTCCAGGCACAAAATCAACCTGCTTAGTCTCTTCTGCTGATTTGAACTTCAAAGCCGGATCATGCTCGGTGGTTGGCTTCTTCAGCGGAGTCATATCTGCCGGATCAACATTATCCTTATAAAATTTTAACTCTTCCGTGACACATACCGCTTCTGCATAAGCTGCATCACCTTCCTCACATTCCACTGCTATCTTACGACTGCCATGCATCGTAATTGTGCCTTTATGACCCGGCATCTTAAGCTGCAGATAAACATAACATGGCGTAGCCATAAATTTAGCATAAACCGTCCTCCCAAACAAAGCATGATACGGACTTTTAATTTTGACAACTTCAAAGGTGATCATCTCCGATCTGGAATCATGCTCATCCCCAAAGGTAACTTCTAAGTCAATCTTACCAACTGGATAAGCTGACTTACCTGGGACCACCCCGTGAAACACTGGGTTTGATGTCCTTAACTGTTTATCTGTCAGACCCATACGGCGAAAGGTCTCGTAATATAATATATTGATACTGCTACCTCCATCCATGAGGACTTTAGTGAACCTGTATCCTCCCACCTGAGGTGCCACCACCAAGGCTAAATGTCCCGGATTATCTACCCGTAACGGGTGGTCCTCTCTGCTCCATACAATGGGCTGCTCTGACCATCGTAGAAACTGTGGCGTCGCCGGTTCTACCGTATTAACAGCCCGCTTTAAAACCTTCTGGTCCCTCTTACATAAACTTGTGGTGAAAACATGATATTGACCGCTGCTCAACTCCTTCGGATTACTCTGGAATCCGGATTGCTGCTGTTGCTGCGGACGCTGTTGCTGCTGGTTTCCTTGGTTATTGTAACTCCCTTGACCCTGCTGCTGATTATTCTGATTGTTGTAGCCACCTTGATGATGCGATTGATTTCCCTGACCATTGTAACCACCTTGATGATGTGATTGATTTCCCTGACCTTTGTAGTTCCCTTGACTACTTTGGCCGCCTGGCCGGGATTGATAACCGCCGTTGTTCCCTTGATAACCGCCGTTGCCCCTATATCCTGATCCGGAGTTGTTTCCTTGATAACCCGGACCATAAAATCCGGGCCCTGAACCGCCATACGGGGGCCGGTTAGGAGGATTAAAACGGCCGTTCCCTGGTTTCATAGGGGACAGGCATTCTCTTATAGAATGTCTTGCAATCCTCCCTCTTCCACTATGCTTCAGACAGGGTTGATCCAAATCCTGCTCCCAACCCGGGTTTCCACAGCCGGTTTGGAGAGTGGAACCCTGCTGATTAACCTGAAGACCGCCTTGAGCCTGCGTACTGGCAACAAAATCGGAGCTGTTTTCTGCCTTTCGTTTGCCCAAAAAGCTGGAAGTAACCGGATTAACCGGCGCCGGTTTACCAGACTTGCTGGCCTTTCCTGTTTTATCTCCTTCTGACTCCGGATACTTGGTATTATCTGAGTCTCCGTATTTTACCAGGGCGCTCATCAAAGTCCCCATGTCATTGCACTCCCGTTTGAGCCGTCCGAGCTTTAATTTTAAAGATTCAAACCGGCAATTGTTCTCCAATGTTACAATTGCTGTGCTCGGGTTAATGCCGTTTGAGGAGTGCAAGATCTCTGCCACTCTGCGTACCCAAGCTGCTGTAGACTCCTGTTCTCCTTGCACGCACGCTGCTAAATCTATCACCGACATAGGTTGCTTGCACGTATCCTTGAAGTTTTTGATGAACTGGCTGCGCAGCTCCCCCCATGATCCGATAGAATTCGGAGGTAGTGCTTTTAGCCAAGTCCGGGCCGTGCCCTCAAGCATCATAGTGAAATATTTGGCACAAGCCGATTCATCCACGTCCAGCATCTCCATGGCCATCTCGTAACTCTCCACCCAAGCTTCGGGCGGTAAATCGGCTGTGTAATTAGGCACCTTGCGAGGTCCTTTGAAATCCTTGGGCAACTTAACGCTCCGCAGGGCGGGGAGGAGACATTGTATTCCAAAACCGCTCGCTGTAGCTCCTGTCCCTGTAGCGCCTGTGTGAACCGGCGTCGACTGACGAACTTCCTCCCTGGCCTCCGATCTAGGCCGGTTTCGATCCGGGGCTGGCATCTCCGCCCTTGCCGGATTATCCTGGCTGTGCTGATGTCTCCTACGTTCACTGCTAGACACTTCTGGCTCCTCCCAATGTCTAGAGTAACTTCGATTGGGACGCGGTGTCGAATGCAACCTTTCCCTGCTATGAGAGTATGCTTGCTGCTGTATCAACGCCGTATTGAGCAGTTTCTGGGCCCTGCGCGCCTCTATTGCCACCGGAGATGTTTCTTCCACAGGTAAAGCGGCCAACCGTGCTGCCGCTGCAGCAATATTATCCACAGGGTTTGAGTAGTGTCCCGGAGGGACGGGAACATAAGGCGCCGATGTAATCCGTCGCTCCCGTTCGGCGGCGGGCTGCTGAACCGGCTCCTCCCGAGCCGGTGGGCTTCTCCGGTTTAGGACCGGATTATTACTGGCCCCAGCCCCAGGTGTTTTGAACAAATTCGCCGATTCGTAACCCGGCGGTAGGCGGGATCAATACTTTCGCCCCCTTACTGCTTCCACAGAAGCCTGCTCCATCCTCAAGTGAAAAGCTTGATCATCCAACTCTGCTTGTCTTATGGCTAACATCTCCCCTTCTGCCCTTAAATCCTCCTTTAACTGATCGATCCGGGCTTTCAACTGAAGAAGCACTGCATCATGTTGCGCCTTGTCTGCTGGAGCTACGACCTCCACTGCCTTAGCTGTGAACTCCTCGATCAAGGTGGATAGAACTGCAGTAATGGAGGGATTTGAACCGCTTCCCCCTGCACCAGCCTCCGCTGTTGTTCCGTTCGTCGGGGGTCGTGAACCGGCCATGAAGACCGCCACCCGGTTTGGCGGGCCGGAGGGGTCCGGAATACTGTTTCCATCGGACTCGCCCTCAGACTGGCCGTCCCGCAACTGATACAGAGATTCAGTTTCCCCGGACGAAGACTCGTCATCTGAATAGACGATGGTTGCACCATCAGATTCCGACCCGTCCTCGGCTTGGCCTCCATGAATCGCTCCAACAAACACATGCTTCATGGCAGGCTGAATCCGGGCCGATCTCGCACGCTGAGCCGGCTCGACGATGTTGGGGAAGGTGTCCGGCTCAGGTCCCGGTTCTCCAATTTTGCCGATGAAGACTTGGATGCTGCCGAAGGGGACCCGGTACCCGTATTCGATCGAATCGGCCTCCGGTCCCCAACCCGCGTCATCGATGTAGATCCGGCCACGACGACTCTTGGTCATCCGGCCGACTGCGTAACCCTTTAACCCTTCGAAGCCGCCTTCCAAGAACTCGAAACCATCGTGCGCAGGCCCCACGGTGGGCGCCAACTGTCGTGGAATTAACACGGCAGATGTCCGGTTTAGCGGACTTGATGATGGAACCATCGCACGGGTTAGCTTGAAAGGATTCATGGCACACAAAGGGACACAAAGGATTTATACTAGTTCGGCCCCTTCGAGAAGGTAAAAGCCTACGTCTAGTTGGTTTGGTATTGCTTGGGCGTCGGTTTACAGGGAGCGAATCCGCTTTGCCTGCGTCTCGACGGATTGGTTGTTGCTTGTCCTTGAACCGGTACCGGGTCGTCCCTTTATATAGAGGTGACGCCTGGTCCGGTTTACAGAGTCCCGAGGCCGGCTCATAATCGTGTCCGCCTCGGTCTCTGCCCTTTTCTTTCTTATCTCTCAAGTTACATCTCTTGGCGGTTTACAAACCGTATCTCTATACACGGGCCCTGAAATCTCATGGGCCGTAATCTCTAAAATAATAAACCAAGTACAATATAACTAAACCGGTTTACAATACCCGGTTTATACCTACTAACCATATCCCTGACAGCATCTCCTTCCGTACAACGCTTTGAACGGTGCCATCTTCAAATTGGCCTGGTAACTGTTGTTGTATGAGAACTTAGCGTAGGGCAAATTGTCATCCCAACTGGATCCATAATCTAGCGCACAGGCTCTCAACATGTCCTCCAGAATCTGATTGACTCTCTCGGTCTGTCCGTCGGTCTGCGGATGAAAAGTTGTACTGAATTCCAGCCTTGTTCCCAAAGTCTGGTGTAGCTGATGCCAAAACTTTGAGGTGAACTGTGTTCCTCTATCTGATATAATGGTCCTCGGAACTCCATGCAGACATACGATTCTGGTCATGTATATCTTTGCCAACTTCGCACTGGTATACGTGGTCTTCACGGGGATAAAGTGGGCTACTTTGGTCAAGCGATCCACTACTACCCAGATTGAGTCATATCTTGATTTGGTTCTGGGCAATCTGGTGATAAAGTCCATGCCAAGCTTCTCCCACTTCCATTCGGGTATCGGCATAGGCTGTAGCAATCCTGCTGGCTTCTGATGCTCTGCCTTTACTCTCTAGCATACATCACATACGGCTACATACTCAGCAATATCCTTCTTCATTCCCGTCCACCAGAAACGCTCCTTCAAATCCAAATACATCTTGGTGTTTCCGGGGTGTATCGAGTATGGCGAATCATGTGCTTCCTGCAATATTAACTTTCTGATCTCCGAGTCGTTGGGCACATAGATTTGATCCTCAAACCATAAGGTGTCGTGCTCGTCATCACGAAATCCCTTTCCTTTTCCTTCACTCATCCTCTTCTTTATCTCGGAAATCTCCTTGTCATCCTTCTGGGCTTAGCGTATCTTTCACAGCAATGTTGACTGAACCTCCAACGTTGCGACAAAACCTCTAGGAACTATCTCCAAACGAAGCTCCCTAAGATCTTGATGCGGAGCATCCCAAGGTCATCCCCATGGACCTACCTTCGCCTCACCAAGTGCCAAGTGGACCCATGACACGTGCTCGAGCACGAGCTCTCGAGGCCGAGGTGACTTCACTCCTCTCTCTACGTCACTTTGATTAACATGAGACATGGCTGCTACCCTCATCGGAGACTCTTTGCATACTCAGGCACCTCGGGAACAACCATGGAGAAGTCAAGGGACAAGAAGAATCAAAGGAGGAAGAAAGAGGAGAAGAACAACCAGGACTCAGCCCGCCCGGACGATCGGGATGATGTCCCGGACGATCCGGCCGAGGCCCGGATGATCCGGACATCCGTCCGGACGATCCGGTAATGTGGACAAGGACACCCGAGAGCTCAAGCTGAAGCCGGATCATCCGGATCCAGGCCTGGATCATCCGGACGTCCGGACCAAGTCCCGGGTATCCGGGTCACCCGCTGCAGTTCAGACACATACGGATCATCCGGACACCGCCCCGGACCATACGGACCCCCGAATCCCAGATCATCCGGACAAACGTCCAGATCATCCGGACAGTGCCTGCGAGCATGATGTTGGGCCGAGGCCCATGTACCCCTTCGCCCCTCCTAGCCTATATATAGCACTCTACCTAAACTATCTAGGGTTAGCTTTGTGTTAGCTCATACCAAAACCTTAGTGGTTTCTCTCCTACGAGACCGCAGCCTCTTCGGAGAAGATCCACCGGATTCAAGACCTCCTATACGGAGAAGAACATCAAGACCTCCTCACGGAGATGACTACCGCTACTTGTATCGTCCTTAGTTGATCGGGTATCGTGTATCGCACTTTGTGTATCCCAATCTAGCATTTGTGTGACCTAAGTTTGTTGATTTGAGTGTTTTCTCCTTGTCTCTCTTGTGTTTTTCCTCGTGCCCCTCGTGTTCTTCCTCGGGATCCCTCCTTTTCGTGAAATATCAGCCACGTAGGGTTCCACCCTACATCATCTATGGTATCATGAGCCTTGGTTGATCATGGATTTGGAGCCCCACACCTTGTTTTCTAGCTTGTTTTTGTTGTTTTTGGTCCAAATTTGAAAATCCCCACATTTTTTTTGTGATTTGTGTGTTTTCATGCGATTTTGTTGATTGTGATCCGTGATTGAGTTGTGTTAGAGTCCAGGACACCGACGGCATCTCATCTTGGAGTACACACAAAGATATTACCATATCAATAGCTTCCATGTATGCTTACGGGCTTGTGTTGTAATTAAACTCTGTAATCATCTCATGCTATAAATATATGAGGCTTGCCGAGGCTGGCATTGAGCCGCCCGGTATTTTTCCCAATTGCATGGTATCAGGCCGATCGGTCCTCTCCTACCTCGAACTCGATGGCACACCCTAATCGCCCTCCTCACCGCTGCTGCTTCCCTCAGCCTCCACCCTCCCTCTCACCATGAACGCTGACGATCTGAAGAAGCTCAAAGAGGAGCTGAAGAACCGCGAGTCCATCGTACGGGCTCGTGAGGAAGAACTCAAGCGTTTTGACGAGGAAAAAGGAAAAACTGTCCTCGTCCCTGCTTCGGCACCCTCGTCTTACGCCGCCTCCATCAAGACGTATGTTCCCATCACTCTCGATCTTTCGGACTCCAACTACGCCAAGTGGCGTGAGCTGTTTCTCGTCGCCCTCGGACGCTATGGCTTCTCCAACCACGTCGTCGGCGACGCCGCCGCCACTCCGTCCGACACTTCGCCTACCTCCGATTGGGGGCGAGACGACTTCATGGTGCTCTCCTGGATATACGGCTCGATCTCCATTGAGCTTTTTGGCATCATCATGGCTCCCGGCTCCACGGCGCGGCAGGTCTGGGACTCCATCGCCAACCTCTTCCACGACAATAAGAAAAGCCATGCCCTAGCACTTGATGCCGAGTTCCGCAACACACAGCAAGGAGACATGTCCATCCACGACTACTGCGCCAAGCTCAAGTCTCTTGCCGATGCTCTCAGCGACGTCGGTCAGGACATCTCCGACGAGACTCTCGTCCTCACAGTGCTTCGCGGCCTCAACGAACAATTCAGCCATCTTCGGTCTTTTCTTCCGTTCCAAGTGCCGTTCCCTTCGTTCTTGCAGACGCGTTCCGCGCTCGTCCTCGAGGAGACGCAGAAGAAGACGGACGCCAAAAATGCAGCCGCTACGGCGTTATGGGCAAGCGGCAACAACGTTCTCCCTCAAGCTGGCGGCGAGCGTGCTCCTCCTCCTGGATGTGGCGCCGGCTACAGCGGCAACGACTACCGCACTGCCCACTCCCACCCCATCGTGCCCTACTCCAACCCTGGCCGTGGTGGTGGAAGCAGCGGCGGCCGCGGACGGAGCCGCGACAACCCATGGATGTTCAATCCGTGGACCGGCCTCCCGACTCGTGCGCAACATCAACAGCAGGCTCCCATCATGTCGTCCCAGCCTCGGTGGCGTGCTCCCAACGCTGGTGTTCTAGGCCCCCAACCCAGTCCTGCTTCCTTTCAGGCGTATGCTGCATACAGCCCCCAGCACACCAGCAACAACCCCATGATGTCGTCTCCATCTGCTGGTTATCCAGGAGGCCAACACCAGCCACAGCTTGATCCTGCACTAGTCAATGCACTACAGAACATGCATCTCCCCGGACATCAAGAGTGGTACATGGATTCTGGAGCGTCCTCTCACATGGCATCTGATCACGGTATACTTTCTTCCTCCCAACCCTCCTTTGCTCACACCGTCACCGTTGGTAATGGTGCATCTCTTCCAATCTCGCACATTGGCTCACACACACTACCTTCTCTTTCTAAACCTTTATATCTTAACAATATTCTTGTTGTTCCGCACATCATCAAAAATCTTATTTCTGTTCGAAAACTTACCACCGACAATTTTGTTTCAATCAAATTTGACCCTTGGGGTTTTTCTGTGAAGGCACTTCCCACCAGGATCGAGATTCTTCGATGCAATAGTCCCGGCCCATTGTACTCCGTCTGTCGCCCCACACCACCCGAAGCAGACGTCATCACCACCACCCTCGACCTTTGGCATCGGCGACTTGGACATCCCGGTCACCACACTATGAAGCGTCTTCAGAGTTCTCAACTTATCTCCTTCAATAAAGTCATGCCGCCCCTTTGTCATGCCTATCAACTTGGGCGACATGTTAGATTACCGTTTTACTCTTCTGTGTCATCCACTAGCAAACCTTTTGCTTTATTACATTGTGATCTTTGGACCTCTACAATTCCTAGTACGTCCGGATTTGTCTATTATCTTATTATAGTTGATGATTTTACTCATTATTTTTGGGCATTCCCGCTACGCAAGAAATCAGACGTCTATGCTACTCTTCTTGCTTTTCATGCCTACGCCCGCACACAATTCGATTTATCTATTTTAGCCTTCCAATGTGATAATGGAAGGGAATTCAATAACACTAGAATAGATACATTTTGTGCCACCCAAGGTATCCTTCTTCTCTTTTCCTGTCCATACACTTCCCAACAAAACGGGAAGGCCGAACGAGCCATTCGAACCACCAACAATGTCATTCGTACTCTCTTAGTTCAAGCCTCCCTTCCTCCATCCTTTTGGGCTGAAGCACTACACACTGCCACCTTCCTCATAAACATACGGCCAACCTCTTCCACCAAGTTTCTCACACCATATGAAACTCTTATTGGCTCACCACCTTCATACGACTCTCTTCGTGTCTTCGGTTGTCTTTGTTATCCCAACACTACATCTACCTGTCCCAACAAACTATCCCCTCGCTCTACCAAATGTATATTTCTTGGCTACCCAACACGTCACAAAGGCTATTGTTGTCTTGATCTAACTACAAGGCGAATCATTATATCTCGCCATGTTGTTTTTGACGAGTCCTCCTTTCCCTATGCACCACAGCCATCTCCTTCCCCACCACGGTGCACCGAAATTTTTGATCCACCAGAACCTGTACGTGTGCTTGCTCCCACCTCTATGCATGCACCCAACAGCCCCCCATCCACGCCTCCCCGTTCCAACTAGCCTTCTACACAACCTGCTGCTACTCCACCCGCTAACACTCCCTCCTATTCCTCCTCTCCCAACGGGTCACAGCCAAGCCCACCTCCGGTGGCTTCTCCAGTTGCCGTGCCACCACAGCCCGCCCCCATCATCCATCGCACACGATCTACAACTGGCCGACTTCCTCCACCCATAGACCGACTTAATCTATCAGCCATTTCCTCTTCCCCTATCCCACACAACTATCTCACGGCATTGCGTGATATTAACTGGCGTCAAGCAATGCAAGAAGAGTTCGATGCTCTCCTCCTAAACCAAACATGGACACTTGTCCCTGCTCCTCCCGGTGCAAATATTGTGAGCGGAAAGTGGATCTTTCGCCACAAATACCATGCTGATGGCTCTCTTGCTCGTCACAAAGCTCGATGGGTCGTTCGTGGTTTTTCTCAACAACCCGGCATGGATATTGATAAAACCTTCAGTCCAGTTGTTAAACCCGCAACCATTCGCATTGTACTCTCCCTTGCTATATCTCAATCATGGCCCATTCACCAACTAGATGTAAAAAATGCTTTTCTTCATGGTCATCTCGATGAAGTTGTCTATAGTCAGCAACCCTCCGGTTTTGTTGATCCTCATCAGCCCACTCATGTATGTCGCCTACATAAATCTCTATATGGTCTCAAACAAGCTCCTCGTGCATGGTTTTAGCGTTTTGCCGCGTTTGCTCGCACTATTGGGTTCACTGAATCCAGATCTAATGCCTCTTTTTTTTATCTTTCACCATGGCACCAATCTCGCATATCTTCTTCTTTATGTCGATGACATCATTCTAATAGCCTCCAGCTCGTCTACTCTAGCTACTATCATCAACGCAATGGCACGTGAATTTTCTATGAAGGATCTCGGCCCCCTACATCACTTCCTTGGCATCTCTGTCACACATACATCCACTGGCATTCATCTCTCTCAACGTCAATACATTCTTGACATCTTGTCTCGTGCTGGCATGCGCGACTGTCATCCAGTCAGCACCCCTATTGACACCAAAGCAAAGCTCTCTTCCACCTCCGGGTCCTCTGTTGCCGATCCTTCTTTGTATCGTAGCTTAGCTGGCGCTCTCCAATATGCTACCCTCACTCGCCCTGACAT
Source organism: Secale cereale (assembly GCA_902687465.1). Lineage (NCBI taxonomy): Eukaryota > Viridiplantae > Streptophyta > Magnoliopsida > Poales > Poaceae > Secale > Secale cereale. The sequence continues at coordinate 104,948,441 of LR738714.1, read as the reverse complement.
TGCTTACGCGGTCCAACAAGCATGTCTTCATATGCACGATCCACGCGATCCACATCTTTCTCTCATCAAACGTATCCTTCGATATCTCAAAGGCACTCTCGATCATGCTCTTTCTTTGCATCGTACTTCTTCACACTCTCTTATTGCCTACTCGGATGCCGATTGGGCTGGATGCCCGGATACACGACGCTCTACACCCGGATTTTGCATGTATCTTGGGGACAATCTCATTTCATGGTCAGCACGACGACAGACCACTGTCTCACGCTCCAGTGCGGAAGCAGAATACAGGGCAGTTGCCACGACCGTCTCAGAGTCATGTTGGGTACGACAACTGTTACAGGAACTTCGACGACCGATATCAAGTGCCACCATTGTCTATTGTGACAACGTCAGTGCTGTATACTTGTCCGCTAATCCCGTTCAACATCGTCGGACCAAACATATTGAACTGGATATTCACTTCGTTCGGGAGAAGGTCGCACTTGGCGACGTTCGCGTGTTACATGTGCCCTCCTCCTCTCAGTTTGTAGAGATCTTCACAAAGGGCTTACCTACTGCTCTCTTTCAAGAGTTTCGCTCCAGTCTTCAGGTCGAGTCATCTCCCAGTTCAGACTGTGGGGGCTTGTTAGAGTCCAGGACACCGACGGCATCTCATCTTGGAGTACACACAAAGATATTACCATATCAATAGCTTCCATGTATGCTTACGGGCTTGTGTTGTAATTAAACTATGTAATCATCTCATGCTATAAATATATGAGGCTTGCCGAGGCTGGCATTGAGCCGCCCGGTATTTTTCCCAATTGCAAGTTGTGTGACCAGTGGATTACCCCTTTTCTCCACCTCTCCCACCCTCAAATCCGCCCAAAAACCACGAAAAATCTTTTTCCTCCGAATTTTCAGCATTTCCCCGACCCCATCCCGACCGGTTTGACCCCCCCGGATCATCTAGCTGATCCCCCGGATCATCCGGCTGAACGTCCGGATCATCCGGCTCCGTCTGACGAAACTGCATTTTGCAGTTTTTCTTCGCCACTTTTCCGCTACCACAAAAACCCTAGCCACCCCTTCCGCTATACCCTCGACATATCCACCATCCTACCACCACCATTACCTAACCAACATCACTACGATCTTACCTCTTTGTGTCTTGGATCATTTGACTTGTGGTTTTCTCCGTTTCCGTTTGTGTTTCGGCTATCTCGGAGCAGAACGACATCGACAAGACCACCTCTCAACCTCGACAAGGACGGTAACATCGACGACACTTCGTTTAATACCTTGCAATTGCATTCATAAACACTCATCGACCATTTTGCGTAGCTTTCCTATCGAGACTAGCCATTTGAGTATTGCCGGGCAACAACACTTTTGCACATTAGTGATAGTCATAGACATTGCATACTAGATCATAATATCTTCGTGTGACACAAGAGTGTTCCGCATACACAATAGCTACCTTGATCCGAGAAGCATGCATAAGTGGCCAAAGAAAGAGCTCACAAGCTTTTAAGCAAAAGAGCCATACAAAGCTTATAAGCAAAAACACAATAGCATCAAACGCCTTGCATCAAAAGAGATCATATGAGATAGCAATACTTCATCTTGTGCTAAAGCAACGGCACATCAAACACTCATAGCATACTTGTGATAGGAAGTCGTTACATTGCTCTTATAGGTCGTGCACAAGTGCATATCCGCCTATTAAGCAATCGGTTAGCGTCTCTCTAGCGTTGGGCAACACGAGCATTTTCCGTGGATTCCACATTTTCGCTCACTTTTGGTTGCACAACCACATTTATCTATCTGTGCGTATGTTCCGTGTGCTACCTTTTGCTTGTGATCTACTTGTTGCATGAGCCAATTGTGAATCATTTTCAACATCATGGAATCCTACTCACTTTTTGCATTGAATTTTGCCACCATCCTAACCAAGCTCCTCTCAAAGCTTTACTTGTGTAGGTGTGAGAATCGACAAGACTTGGTACCAATAGTGCTATTTCCGGGTTACATTATTGAGTGATCATTGATCCATTATCAACTTCGGTCAAGGTACATTTGGTATTGTATTCTCCTTCTCCCACTCACATACTTGCTTGTAACGATGGATAGGCCAATTACATCTACGAACCCGCTCTTCGATGATCCTCAAGAATCGAACAACTACGTCACCAACCTAAATCTCTTCGGTGTCCAACGAGCTCTACATCAAGAAAGTGAAGCTATGTGCGAACACATTGAGCAAGTCACCGCCGACGCGCGCCAATTTGAAGCAAGAACAAGAGAGCAATTCGACATCATCAACACCAACATGGCTACTAAATTCAATGCGCTATGGACTTTGATAGTCAACCGACGTTCTTCTTCAACATCTTCTCAAAGACGAAGCCGCTCAAGTCGACAAATCGACTCCACGGATGGCTCAAGTACACCTACATCGAACACTCTTCGACAAGCCGCACGTCAAGCTCGACATGACAACCGGAATCCACTTCATGACAAGAGTTCTCATTACTTGACAAACAAGAAAGTCGACATCGTCAAAACCAAGCTACACTTGAGCAAGTGCAAGAACAGCAATGACTACGCCAACAACAACAAGAGCGAGCACGTCAACACCAAGAAGAACAAGATGCCGGCGCTCAATGTCAAGCACAACACCGCCGAGAAGCTCAAGCTCTTGAGGCACAACGAGAATTACGTGATTCACATCGCAATGTGGCAACTCGCAATCGACACACTCGTCAAGAAGAGGATTTCCTTTGCAATGAGATGCAGGAGAGGCGTCACCAAACACGAATGCAACAAGAAGTTCATCCTCAAGCGCGACAAGAGAAACAAACTCAACAAGAACCACAAGCTCGGCAAGTACACCATGACAATGAACATCTTTTACGCCAAGAGCAACATGAGGTTGACAACCATCCAAATCAAGAACGCCCTCCCCATAGGCAAGCAAACAATGAAGAGCATCGCTACGGCAAGCTTAAGTTCACCATGCCAAAGTTTTCCTGAAGCATTGATCTAGAAGACTACCTCTCTTGGGCATTGAAAGTCGATAAGATCTTCCGCTTACACAACTTCGATGAAGAGAAGAAAATTGCTATGGCCTCCCTTGAGTTCCAAGACTATGTTCTCATTTGGTGGGAGCAAATCATTGAGAGAGGAGAAGCAAAAGGCGAACCTCCCATCACTACTTGGGCTCAAATGAAGGAAGTCATGAGAGCACGCTTCGTGCCAACACACTACAACCGTGACTTGTTCAAGAAGCTACAACTCCTCAAGCAAGGTACCAAGTTCGTTGAAGAGTACTACAAGGAGATGGAGATTGCCGTGATACGAGCAAACATCAAGGAAGATGAAGAACAAACGATGGCGAGATTCTTGAATGGACTCAACTATCCTATCAAGAAGATTGCGGACTTTCAACCGTACACCAATCTCCTCGAGCTAGTACATCAAGCCACCAAAGCGGAGCGACAAGTTCAAGAGGACTACAAGTACTCCAAGTTCACCTTCAAGATCTTCGGCTCCTACAACCAAGCTTCAACGACTTCGGCTCCTCCTACCTCTACCAAGTCATCTACAAACTTCGGTGACAAGTCCAACTACAAGAATGCGACTACACCAAGTCGCCCACCTTCTACAAAAAACTTCAAGCCAAGAGCTTCATCATCTACAACTCCACCCGAGGACAACTCCAAGACGAGTTCCATCAAATGCTTCAAGTGCCAAGGGCGAGGCCACAAGTCATTCGAGTGCAAGACCGTTCGCACCATGATCATAAACGACGACGGATCTTATGACTCAATGAGCGATGATGAAATGGAAGCCCTCGAGCATGTAGCTATGCATCGCCAAGTGAATGAAGACGAAGACCATCAAGTGTTTTGCGACAATGACTCGAGTCCCAATCTAGTCGTCTCCAAGGTCTTGACACTCCAACATCAACAAGATGACGACCAAAGATGTCATATCTTCCATACCAAGGCCGGCATCAATGGACGCTCCGTCAAGGTTATCATCGATGGAGGAAGTTGTCACAACTTGGCAAGCGAAGAGCTATGCGACAAGCTCAACTTGGTGAAGTCAAAGCACCCTCATCCCTACAAGGTCCAATGGCTTAACGATGCCGAAACTCTTCGAGTCGAGCACATCGTACAAGTCTCCTTCAAGATAGGCGCCTACGAGGACACGCTTGAGTGCGATGTGATCCCCATGTCCGTGTGCCACCTTATTCTTGGACGACCTTGGCAATATGATCGTGGAGTCACACACAAAGGATGGACGAACCACTATAGCTTCAAGATGAAAGGGAAGGAGTTTGTGCTACGACCTATGTCTCCAAGCCAAGTAGCCGCCGACAAACACTTACCTACCAACCATCATGGAGAGAATGGTGAGAGAGTGAGCTACCAAAAGGAGAGTGAGAGCCACAAGCCAAATATGAGCGACTCCACGATGAGCGACAATAAGCAACTAGTGCTATTTGCCACCAAAAGTGAGATGAGAGAAGTGTGTGAGAACCCCTCGAGTGTCTTCCACCTTGTGCTTTTATGCAAATGGGAAGCCAAACCTACTAACACTTCACCACCTCCACCTTTAGTGTTGTCTCAGTTGTTGCAGGAATTCTCGGACGTCTTTCCCGATGAGCTACCTCCGGGTCTACCTCCACTTCGCGGAATCAAACACCGCATCGACCTCATACCCGACGCTCCACTTCCGAACAAGGCTCCCTACCGCGTCAATCCCGAGGAAACCAAGGAGATACAACGGCAAGTACAACAACTCATCGACAAAGGTCATGTATGCGAAAGCTTGAGCCCTTGTGCCGTTCCGGTTATTCTCATGCCTAAGAAAGATGGAAGTTTTCGCATGTGCTCCGATTGTCGTCCGATAAATGCTATCACCATTAGATACCGTCACCCTATCCCATGCTTAGACGACATGCTTGATGAATTATGTGGCGCCACCATCTTTTCAAAAATTGATCTTAAAAGTGGTTACTACCAAATTCGCATTCAAGAGGGTGATGAGTGGAAAACGGCTTTCAAAACCAAGTTTGGGTTATATGAGTGGCTTGTCATGCCAATGGGTTTATCGGAAGCACCCGGTTCTTTTATGCGTCTTATGCATTTTGTTCGACGACCCTACATAGGCGTCTTTCTAGTGGTTTACTTTGATGACATCCTCGTTTTAGCAAGTCGCTTGAGGACCATGTGACACACATCCGTATGGTTTTGCAAACCCTTCGGAAAGAGCGCTTATATGCTAACATGGAAAAATGCACTTTTGGCGTTGACAAGATCGTCTTCCTAGGATTTGTCGTTTCTTCACAAGGTGTTCACGTTGATGAAACAAAAATTGAAGCAATTAAAACTTGGCTTCAACCAACGAATCTCCAACAAGTGCGTAGCTTTCTTGGTTTAGCCGGTTTCTATCGACGTTTTGTGAAGGACTTTAGCACAATTGCTATGCCTCTACACGCCTTGAGCAAGAAGAACGCACCCTTTGTTTGGGGTCCTTCGCAAGACACCGCGTTCATTAAACTCAAAGACTTGCTCACGCACGCCCCACTTCTTGCCCTACCGAACTTTGATAAACCTTTTGAGATTCATTGTGACGCTAGTGGTACCGGCATAGGTGGCGTGCTCATGCAAGAAAAGCGCCCAATTGCTTACTTTAACGAGAAGCTATCCGGAGCTCAACTTAACTACCCCATCTATCATAAAGAGCCATATGCCTTGGTAAGAGTTTTGCGTGTTTGGGTACACTATCTTAGACCTCATGAATTCATTCTTCATACAGACCATGAGACTCTCAAGTATCTCAAGGGTCAAACTAAGTTGAACAAGCGTCATGCTAAGTGGAGTGAGTTCATTGAGTCTTTCCCATACGTCATCAAGTACATCAACGGCAAAGAAAATGTTGTGGCAGATGCGCTTTCTCGCAAATGCATGCTTGTCACAAAACTTGAGTTGAATGTTATTGGCTTTGAGCATATTAAAGACATATATGAGCATGATCCTTTCTTTGCAAATCCTTATGTTAAGTGTTTGACTCACACTTCTTGGGAACATTACTACATCAAGGACGGATATCTTATGAGAGCTAACAAACTTTGCATTCCTGAGTCTTCGCTTCGTTTGCTCCTTTTGCAGGAATCTCATGGAGGAGGACTCATGGGACACTTTGGTCGCGACAAGACATTTGCTACGCTCTCCAAGAACTACTTTTGGCCCAAGAAGCTACGTGGCGTCTCACGTCTCACCAACCGATGCTCTACATGTCGCAAAGCTAAGTCAAAAGCTCAATCTCATGGTCTTTACATGCCACTTCCTATTCCTTTCCATCCATGGGAAGACATAAGCATGGACTTTGTACTTGGATTGCCTAGGACTCAAAATGGAAAAGACTCCGTGTTTGTTGTCGTGGATAGATTCTCTAAAATGGCTCATTTCATTCCTTGTAACAAGATCGACGATGCTTCACATGTGGCCAATCTCTTCTGTAGGGAAATCATTCGCCTACATGGAATGCCCAAGACAATCGTGTCGGACCGGGACATCAAGTTCTTGAGCTACTTTTGGAAGACTCTATGCGCCAAACTCGGCATCAAGCTCCTCTTCTCTTCGGCATATCATCCACAAACCGACGGCCAAACAGAGGTGACGAACCGCACGCTTTCGACGCTTCTTCGCGTGTTGATTAAGAAGAACATCAAGGAATGGGAGCAATGCTTGCCCATCACCGAGTACGCCTACAACCGCGCAAGACATTTGACTACCGGCAAGTCCCCCTTCGAGGTCGTCTACGGCTTCCACCCGTTGTCTCCATTGGACATCCTACCTCTACCTCTACAAGAATGCATCAACTTGGACGCAAGTGCTCGAGCAAGCTATCTCAAGAAGGTGCATGAAAATACAAGGGCAACGATCGAGTGGTAAGTACATCGACTAGCGTCCAAGCTCAACGCCAACAAGAAGCCTATGGTGTTCCAATCGGGAGATCTCATATGGATACATCTTAGCAAGGACCGTTTCCCCCACGAGTGCAAGTCCAAACTACTACCTCGAGCCGACGGACCCTTCAAGGTGCTAGCACGCTACAACAACAATGCATACAGGCTCGACCTTCCACGCGACAAGTACAACGTGAGCGATGTCTTCAACGTCAAGGATCTCTCCACTTTCCATGGTGATGCAGATTTCGATCCGAGGTCGGATCTTTCCCAAGGGAGAGGAGATGATGCGGAGCATCCCAAGGTCATCCCCATGGACCTACCTTCGCCTCACCAAGTGCCAAGTGGACCCATGACATGTGCTCGAGCACGAGATCTCGAGGCCGAGGTGACTTCACTCCTCTCTCTACGTCACTTTGATTCACATGAGACATGGCTACTACCCTCATCGGAGACTCTTTGCATACTCAGGCACCTCGGGAACAACCATGGAGAAGTCAAGGGACAAGAAGAATCGAAGGAGGAAGAAAGACGAGAAGAACAGCCAGGACTCAGCCTGCCCGGATGATCCGTACGATGTCCCGGATGATCCGGACGATGTCCCGGATGATCCGGCCGAGGCCCGGATGATCCGGACATCCGTCCGGACGATCCGGCTAATGTGGCCAAGGACACCCGAGAGCTCAAGCTGAAGCCGGATCATCCGGATCCAGGCCCGGATCATCCGGACGAACCCGGACGTCCGGACCAAGTCCCGGGTATCCGGGTCACCCGCTGCAGTTCAGACACGTCCGGATCATCCGGACGCCGCCCCTGATCATCCGGACCCCCAAAGTCCGGATGATCCGGACAAACGTCTGGATCATCCAGACAGTGCATGCGTGCATGATGTTGGGGCGAGGCCCGTGTACCCCTTCGCCCCTCGTAGCCTATATATAGCACTCTACCTAAACTATCTAGGGTTAGCTTTGTGTTAGCTCATACCAAAACCTTAGTGGTTCCTCTCCTACGAGACCGCGACCTCTTCGGAGAAGATCCACCGGATTCAAGACCTCCTATATGGAGAAGAACATCAAGACCTCCTCACGGAGATGACTACCGCTACTTGTATCGTCCTTAGTTGATCGTGTATCGTGTATCGCACTTTGTGTACCCGGATCTAGCATTTGTGTGACCTAAGTTTGTTGATTTGAGTGTTTTCTCCTTGTCTCTCTTGTGTTTTTCCTCGTGCCCCTCGTGTTCTTCCTCGGGATCCCTCCTTTTCATGAAATATCGGCCACGTAGGGTTCGACGCTACATCAGATCTCCTGCTAACTCCTGCGGCAATCCCCCCTTACTAGGGTATTCGCATAACTCTTCCGGCTCAAAGCGTCTGCAATGACATTGGCCTTTCTTGGGTGATAGTGCAGCTTCATGTTGTAATCCTTTATAAGCTCCAACCATCTCCTTTGCCTGAGGTTCAGCTCCTTCTGAGTGAAAATGTACTTCAAACTCTTGTGATCCGTGTACACATCACAACGATTTCCAATAAGGAAATGTCTCCAAGTTTTGAGCGCATGAACAACTGCGGCCAGCTCGAGATCGTGCGTCGCATAATTCAACTCGTGCGGTCGGAGTTGACGGGATGCATAAGAAACAACTCTTCCATCCTGCATGAGTACTCCTCCAAGTCCTAAGCATGAGGCATCATAGTACACTTGGAACTCCTTGAGTATATCTGGCAAAATCAGCACTGGGCTGTCGTCAACCGTTTCTTCAACTCCTAGAAACTTTCTTCGCACTCTTCGGTCCAATTGAACTTTGTGTCCTTCTTCAACAATGTCATCATTGGCTTTGCAATCTTGGAGAAATTTTCTATGAATCTTCGGTAATATCCCGCGAGTCCAAGAAAACTGCGGATCTCTCCAACTGAAGTGGGTGCCAACCACTCCATGACTGCCTGCACTTTGACGGGGTCCACTGCTATACCTTCTCCTGATATAACATGCCCTAGGAATCCAACTTCCTTCAACCAAAACCCGCATTTGCTAAACTTGGCATACAACTAATATTCTCTGAGCTTCTCTAGTACCAAACGCAAATGCTCCGCATGTTCCTCTTCATTCTTCGAGTACACCAAAATATCATCAATGAATACCACGACAAAATTATCCAAGAACTCCATGAACACCTTATTCATCATACTCATGAAATAGGCAGGGGCGTTAGTCAATCCAAATGACATAACCGTATATTCGTATAGCCCATACCTTGTGGTGAAGGCTGTCTTAGGTATATCCTTCTCTCGGATCTTCAACTGGTAGTATCCAGACCGTAGATCGATCTTGGAGAATACTTACGCTCCCTGGAGTTGGTCGACCAGATCATTGATCATCGGCAGCGGGTACTTGTTCTTAGTCGTCACTTCATTCAGGGCTCAATAATCAATGACCATTCTTAAAGATCCATCCTTCTTCTCGACCAAAAGAACTGGGGCTCCCCACGGTGATGAACTCGGGCGAATAAATCCTTTCTCCAGTAACTCCTTAATTTGCTTCTTGATCTCCTCCAGATCATTTGCTGGCATCCGATATGGTCTCTTCGATATTGCTCCGGTGCCAGCAGTAGCTCTATCAAAAACTGAATATCCCTATCCGGTGGCATGCCGGGTAGCTCCTCTGGAAGAACATCTGGATAATCCTTTACTACAGACAATTCCTCCTGAACAACTCCCGTGAGAGAATGTACTTGTGTCCTTATAGGCAAATGCCTAGATACATACTTGATCCTTTTTCCCTCCGGGGTGGTAAGCAAAATAGCAATGTTGGGGATATCGCTTATCGGGAACTTATCGGTCGACCCATGATAAGGGGTAAATTGGCCAGTTTATCGGCATATCGGGTGATTTATCGCCATATCGGCTGATTTATCGATCGATTTATCTTATCGGTCAGACAATGGTAAGCGATAAATTGGCCGATTTATCAGAATATCGGAAGATATCTTGAACAATGCAAAATAGACTTACTGGCACAATCAATGTTCCCTCCATACATCGATAGCCAATCCATACCTAGTATCACATCCAATCCTTGTGACTCCAAAACTATCACGTCCGAGTGGAAAACATGACGTCCTATGACCAATGGCATCTGAAAACATCCTTGATGTGCCATATACTCCGCTCCTGGAGAACTTACTAACATGAGGGTCTTAAGGACTTGGGTGGGCAACTTATGTCTATTTACGAATCCCCTTGAAATGTATGAATGCGATGCACCAGTATCGAAAAGAACTATTGCGGTAAATGACTTAACCAAAAACTAACCGACAACAACATCTGGTTGCTCTTCAACCTCCTCCACGGTCACGTGGTTCACTTGTCCTTTGTTGAATGGGTTGGGCTTCTTCCTGGCGCTTCCATTGTCGTTCCCATTCTTAGCTTCAGGACACTCCATGGCATAGTGCCCATTCTTCCCGCACTTGAAACAGGTGACGTGTCTCAAATCCCTCTTGGCGTGTGTGGATGGTGTAGAGCGGCTCTGATTATTGTTTGCTCCATTACCATTCCCATTCTTGGAATCATTGTGGTTGTGAGAACTTCCTCCAGTGTGGGTGTGGCTTCCATGGTTATGGGTGTATCCTCCCGAATTTGGAGTGAACCGGGGCTTATGCTGGGCTCCCGAATTATTCCTTCCTTGTCCGTACTTCCACTTGCGGCTCTCAATCTGCTGCTACTTCCCTTCAATCATAAGAGCCTTATCTAGCAACTCCTGGTAGTTGTTGAAGGTTGCCACCATCAACTGTATGCTCATCTCATCTTTTACCCCTTCCATAAACCTCTCCTGCTTAGCGGCATCTGTGGCCACATCATCTGGGGCATAACGAGATAGGGTACTAAACTCATCTACGTACTGAGCCACAGTACGATTTCCTTGGCGCAAATTGCTAAACTCCCGCTTCTTCATGCTCATAGCTCCAGTTAAGATATGGGTAGTGCGAAAAGCTTGCTGGAACTGCTCCCAAGTGACATTGGCTATAGGGAAAGTGGCTGTGTAATTCTCCCACGATGCTGCGGCTGGTCCAGACAACTGATGTGCAGCAAATCGCACCTTCTCAGCATCCGAGCAATTGGCGGTGGTCAAATCCCTTCCAATCTTGCACATCCAGTCATCAGCAACTATTGGTTCAATGCTGCTTGCAAACGCAGGTGGTTGCAACCTTAAGAAACGTGTCAGGCTGTCCACGGGTGGTGGTGGTGGAGGGCTGTTGTTGTTGTTGTTGTTCTGGTTGTTCTGAGTGTTCTGGACAAGAAGTTGCATCAGAGTGTTCTGCTGCTGGATCAACTGAGTGAGCTCAGGGGGAAACTCAAATCCGGGCTCACGTCTTGGAGGCATCTGATGGGTGTAGAGGGAAGAGATTAGAATAGAAAATGAGGTCTATGGGAAAATCTCTACCCATATGCACATGAGACAAACACAATCATATCACACCAATCAATTTCAAGCAAGGTCTTACAAAGATCTAACTAATGTTACAAAAGTGCTCTAAATACTAATTTGTGGGGTAAACTACTAGTCATAGGGTGGTCATCTAGAAATTTTGATCGGCGGAAGATTCCATGATGTCTGCTCCAGCTTCATCTTCATAGTCTTCGTCATCACTATCACCAGGGTGTGAATCTGTGTCGTCCATGATGATGCAATCTTCAGAACGAATCTCCTTGGGTTCTTCTTCCTCTTCTTCTCTCCCTGGTGCTGGATCCCCCATGAATACTCCTAGCTTCCTTGTCAAATCATCATTCTTCTCCACAAGTATCAACATCACCTCCTTGTATCCGTCTCGAGTAGACTTGAGTTCTTCTTCTAGCTCCAAGTTCCTGGTTAGTGCCTTCTTCAGATCTATCATCCCAGCGCACATCTGGTGCTCCTGTCAATGAATGTGCTGGTTTAACTCCTGGATGAACGCCGCAATGGACCTGTCCTTCCTGGTACGGATCATGTCCCAACGCTAATCTCGGCGTCTACAAATCTGGTAGATAGTGTCCTTCAGCTCCTGCTTGTAGACTTCTCCGATCCTTCCCATAGTGATGTGGGCTGCCATACTCTTGCCTAGGCTCCAGGTTGGTGCATCAAAAGAAAACTCTATTGGCTCAGTGGATGGTGCGAAGGTTCTCTCGGGAATTTGAACTTGAATGCTCCATCGCTCATCTTCTGGTAAAGGGGCGGTGTAGGTCCCGGTAAAGCTTGGTATTCCTATGTTCAGGTACCTAGTGACTTCCTTCAAGCGTCGCCCAAAAGGTGTGTCTTCATCTGGTTGAGTGAACTTGTTCCTTGGGTCCACCATCCTAAAGAAGTAGAAAATGGAGAGGAGTCAGAAATGAGTAGAGAAGAGTGACCTAGGGTTTATCTTAGTGGTCGTGTCCTACATTCAGCGTGTGCTCTGATACCATCTTGTAGCGACCATGATCCAAATGGACCGAAGTCTCTGTGTTTCAGTGTCATCCCTGGATCGGTAATGCTGACACACACAGTACTTGAAGGATTTATAACAGAGTGGCAATCACAAAGTTATTACATACAATGTCTCCAAAGAGAACTTATTACAAAAGTCTATGGCTTAAGGCCATCTAACAAAAGAACAACGGAAGGCTTGGAAGATAAGTGAGTTCATCAACTCCAACGACATAGCTGAGTGCATGACAAATGACCTAGAATGTCTTACTCCTCGTCTGAAAAGTCTTCCACATAACATGTTACAGCCCGAAACGGGTCAGCACATGGAATATGCTGGCAAGATAACACAGAGGATGCAAGTAATAGAATAAAGACTATACTACATGCATATTTGGCTGGTGGAGGCTCTAAGGTTAAAGTTTTTGCATAAAGCCAATTTTTCCCTACAACAAAGGAATATATTTTATTTTAACTATCATGGTAGTTGAAACATCATTGAGAAGGTACCTCCAACTCAATCCCAATTAAAGTAATCATTAACCCAACAAATTATCTTTAGAGTGATGGGATCAATCAATAATTCAAGTACTAGATACCCAAAATTGTCCATAACCGGGGACACGGCTAATCATGATCAGTTTGTACACTCTGCAGAGGTTCGTGCACTTTTCCCCACAAGACTCGATCGCCTCCGTTGGATTTCTCGCACTACATGGTGTTTGAGAAACGGATGACCGAGACACAGTCTTTCAAAAGCATTTACTCTTTACCCCGGGTGGACCGGTACACCTACTTTCCCCTACATCTGCTAGTCCACCACTGAAAGAGCTCACACAACTTACTCATACTATGCCAGAGCCCATAATGGCATTTTGGCTGCACACGGAAGTTTCTAGCATGAATAGTTTTATGATCCCTTTGATCCTAGGTGGTATTCCATAGGACAATCACACGGAACCCTGGGATTTCCTAGGACAACACTGGATTCTCCAGGTGCCCTGCAACCAATCCACCCAGATGTGTATACAAGTAGCCACCTTAAGTTGAACTGTTAATTAACAACTCACATCTGTCATGGATTTCACTGAAACCCAAACCACATCTACGAGCATAGCATAGAGTAACTCCCAAGGGTTTGAATAAATAATGCAGGTAATAGGTTCTACCTCAATCTACTTCCCAGTCCCACAAGTTAAGAGATCCTACTCATGCAATGTGTGAGGGTTTGATCTAATGCATAAAACTGGGTAATAAAGGGGTATGATCAAAGTGTTACTTGCCTTGCTGATGATTCGCAAAACCTAGAGACTCTTAGTAGCACGCTTCACAGTTCGGGTATTCTATCGCAAGCAAACAATAGCATACGTAAGCAATCAAGCGAAGATGCACAAACAGAACTCCAAATAAGAAGATCTAACCAGAAATTTTAACTTAAGAACTCCGGTTTGCGAAAAGAATCAAATCGAACGAAGCAACAAAACTCAAACTGCGAAAGAAACGAGATCCGTCTACTATATTGATCTAGGGTCAAATTTTACAGTAGAAAAACTTTGTTCAAGTTGGTTAAACGGAAAGAGGGCATCGAGACGAAGATCTGGGATTTTGAATCACCTGATTCCGACTCTCGAGCGAAAAGAAAAACGAAAAACAAGACCATGGCAGAAATCGTGATCGAAATAATCACGGATAAATACCCCGAAAAAGAAAGCGGACGAGCAGGCTAACGAACGAACGTTCGCTGTGTGCGGCTAACGGGCGAACAACGTTCGTTAAAACGAACGTACGGACGAACGTCCGCTAAATAACTAAACCGAAAAGAAAAACTGAACCGATCTAGAAAAACAAACGAAACTAGGGTTTCTAAAAAAACGATCGGTTTTTAAGAAAAACCGACGGCAGTGGCGAGAAGACGGCGGCGGCTGCTACCTCGGCGGGCGGGGTCCGGCGGCGGTGCGAGCAGGCGGCGGCGGCTCGGGCGGCTAGGGTTTCGGTGGCTCGGCAGGGCTGGCGGCGGCTGGGCCGGCTTATAAAGGCCCCATGCTAGGGAGTCCAAGCGTAGCACGGCCCAGAGTCGGTTCACACTTTTTTTTAAACGAGTCCTGACGTACGAAAACTAATGAAAGAAATACTAAACAGACTCCAAAAATTCCGAAATAAATTTTCGCCGTCCTTTAATAATATTTAGGACAAAGTAAACATTTTTCCCGGACCTAAATGCAATTTTGAAAAACGAGTATTTTTGCTATGCAAATAAAATCGCAAATAAATACAAAAAAACCAAAAGTGATTTTAATATTTTTCCTCCAATATTTCTGTTATTTTGGAGAAGTCATATTATCTCCGCTCATATATTTTATTTAGAAATATTTTTAGGAGATAAAAATAATTAAAACCAACGCTATCCTCGTACCGGTATTCGAGTAAACTCAAATACAAAAACGGTGGAATTCCCAACTCTCTCCGTAGGTCCTTTAGTTTCTTAGAATTTTCAAGGATCGCCACACACAAAAGCGTAGAAATATGAATGCAGTATGATCTATGTATAACATTCCAAATTGAAAATTTGGGATGTTACAAAAAACTTCAACTATCACTATTGGAGGTTTTGAGTTTCCTATTCCTATTATCAAGAAGACATATGACATCCTTATTGTTGGAGAAATACATATCCCCATTGAGGTAACTTAGTGTTATTCGAAAATTCTCTGGTTTCATGTCACTCAGAAAGAGTTTATTAATAAGACCTGATCAACCTTGTTAATGGATTCCTTTTGATGAGCATGGGATAAGTGAATCTAGATAGCACAACCTTCTGTACCCGCCTTTTACTTTCTGTTAATTAGGATAAATAAAAGAAAAATAGTATTTTCTGTCTGTTTCCAGACTTATCCGTGCAATAAAAAATATCCCGAAAATAAAAGTTCTCCAAATGCCATGAAAATGAAATATGATTTTTTCTAGAATATTTGAGGAAATATGGCACTGAACACACAGCGAGGGGAGCCAGCACGTCGCCACGAGGGTCCAGGGCGCGCCCCCCTACCCAGGGCGCGCCCCCTGCCTCGTGGGCCCCACGTGGCCCCCCTCCACTTATTCCTACACCCATGCTCTTCTTCCTCCTCCCAAAAAATCACCAACCAGCTCAAACCCGAGTTCTAGCTCATCTTGCTGCCATTTTCGATCTCCTTGCTCAAAGCACCATTCACCAAACTATTTGCGGAGATTGTTCCTTCGTATGTGACTCCTCCATTGGTGCAATTAGTTTTTGTTCTAGTGCTTTATTTTTTGCAAATTTATGCTGCTGTGGTGACCTTGTTCTTGAGCTTGCATGTCAAATTTTCTTGGTCCCAAGTAATTCTAATGCATGATATAGTCTCTAGGCACTTATAGAAGTTGTTACTATCAATCTTGTTGAGTTTGGTTAACTTCTATTAGGAGTTCCTAAAAATTTCAGAAAAGGGAAATGTTAAAAAGATTGTTGAGGGGCTCTTCCAGTAAGAGCTCAGAGGAGAAGAAGAAAGAAGAAAGTAAGAAGCACAAGTATAATCTTCCTCGTATGGCGGAAGTTCGATCATGTGAATGGCCTTGTAATGATTTCATGATGTCTGCCGGGATTTATGAAGACTTTTATTGGTTGGCAAATAATGCAGGCCTCACTGACTTCCTCACGACCAGAAAGAACAGTATCTCTTACTCACTAATATTTTCACGCAAAGCTTTCATTTTCATTCTAGGAAAACACCACCTATGGTGGAGTTCCGTTTATATGATGTGATTAAGGAGATATCACTCTTAGACTTTTGTGAAATATGCAAAGTACCCTTTGGAGGTAGACTTGATGAACCACGTCGTGAAGACGCAGAAGGGTTCATTGACATGATAGCCGTAGGGGAAACGAGACAAGTTTTAGGGGCAAGAATCACTATACACTTCCCTGTTCTGTGCTAGTTTGCCTTATTTGCTAGTAGATGTTTAATTGGTCGCGGGAACAGTGGGAATCTCAGTGCCCCAGATATTATCATTTTACGCCATGCTTTGTTTCAAGACACAACTTTTAGCTTGGGGGCCATCGTTGCTAAACGACTGAGTCTGAACCGCTCAAAGGGGCCCGTCTTTGGAGGCATTGTAGCGACCAGACCTCAAACAATCTGATCTCTGTGCATCAGTGTCATCCCTGGATCAGTAATGCTGACACGCACAGTACTTGAAGGATTTATAACAGAGTAGCAATCACACACTTATTACATCGATAGTCCAACGATGAACTTATTACAATAAAAATGACTGAAGGCCATCTAACACGATAACAGCGGAAGGCTTGGAAGACAAGTGAGTCCATCAACTCCAGCAGCATCACTGAGTATAGAACCACGACCTAAAAGGGCATCTTACTCGTCGTCTGAAAAGTCTTCAACATGAAACGTTGCAGCCCAAAAACGGGTCAGCACATGGAATATGCTAGCAAAGTAACACAAGAGAGCAATTGGAAAGTAAAGCTATACTTTATGCAATATGGCTGGTGGAAAGCTCTATGGTTACAGTTTTGCGTAAAGCCATGTTTTCCCTACTTCAAAGGAATTTTTTTTAATTAACTATCATGGTAGTTGAAACATTGTTGAGAAGATAGACATCCTCTCAACCCCAATTAAAGTTCATCATTAAACCCAACAATATTAAATTAAAGTAACATGATGAGATGCACATGATATCCAAGTACTAGATACTCAAGACGTCCGTAACCGGGGACACGGCTAATCATGATCAGTTTGTACACTCTGCAGAGTTTTGTGCACTTTTCCCCACAAGACCCGATCTCCTTCGTTTGATTTCTCGCACGGCATGATGTTTGAGAGACGGATGACCGAGACACAGTCTTTCAGAAGCACTAGCCCTTATGACCGGGTGAACCGTACCAACCTACATCCCCTACATCTGCTAGTCCACCACTGTAAGAGTTCGCACGACTTACTCATACTATGCTAGAGCCCATAATAACATTGTGGCTACACATGGATGTTTCTAGTATGAATAATCTCATGATCCCTTTGAGCCTGGGTGGCGGTCCAAAAAAACAGGCAATCCCTGGAATACCTAGATGCCTCAGTCCACCCATATGTGTAATAATGTTGCCACCTTAAGTTGAACCATTAATTAACAACTCACATCTGTCATGGATTTCACTCACCCAATCCACGTCTACGAGCATAACATGTCCTAACAGCAACGTAGAAGTAACTCCCAAAGGTTTGAATGTAATGCATGTAATAGGTACTACCTCAAATCTACTTCACAGTCCCACAAGTTAAATGATCCTACTCATGCAATGTGTGAGGGTTTGGACTAATGCAATGAAAACTGGGTAATTGGAAAGTATGATCAAAGTGTTACTTGCCTTGCTGATGATCCGCAAAACCTAGAGATTCAAAGTAGAAAGCGGCGCACTCCGGGTACTCTATCGCAAACAAACAAGCACACAATAAGTACTTAACTAATGCACGGGTAAAACTCAAATAGAAGATCTAACCAGAAAGTTCAACTTAAGGACTCTGGTTTGCAAAAGAAACGGCAAAAGAAAAGCAACGAAAGACAAACGGCGAAAAAGAAACAACTACCGAACCAATCTGGTACTAAGTCCAAATTTAACAGAGGCAAACGCTTGAGTGACTAGGTTAAATGGAAAGAGAATTTCGATATGAAACTCCAGGCACTTGAATCACCTGATTCCGATAAACGAGCGAAAAGTTAAACTAAAACGAAGATCAGATCTGAGATCGCGATCAAAAAATAAACTAGAAAAAGAAAACTAAAACAGCTTAACGAACGGACGTTCGTCAGCTGAGACTAAATGGTGAATTCGTTCGTTAGAACGAACGAACGGGTGAACGTTTACTACTTAACTAAACCAGAAAAGTAAAACAGAAAACCGATCTAATAAAACCGATCAAAAAAACGGCTAGGGGTTCTAAAAAAAACCAACGGTTTTCTGGAGAAAATCGGCGGCGGTACCTTGAGAGCTGCCAGCGGCGGCGGCTGCGGCGGCGAGGGGCGGCAACGGCGGCGGCGTGCTAGCGCGGCGGGGCTGCGGCTTGCGGCGGCGAGGGCGGCGGTTGCGGCGGCGTGCTGGCGCGGCGGCGGGGTTGGCGGCGCGGCGGCGGTGGTTGGAGGGGGGTGGCTGGCTATAAATAGGAGGGGGTGGATGGCTTGGGGGAGGGGGCAAC
>LR738714.1:104896282-104919821 GCA_902687465.1 Secale cereale | reverse complement strand
GGGGGGGGGGGGGGGGGGGGGGGGGGGAAGGCGGTGGCGCGGGGCTTCGGCCCAGTCGGGTCGGTCCCCTATTTTTTATTGACAACTACGTCTGCGCTAAAACAACTCTAGAAAATAAAATAAAAACTAGAAATTGCCAAAACAAATTTTCACCGTCTAAATAAAATATTTAGAACAAGATGAACATTTCATTGGCACTAAAATGCATTTTTGAAAACATGCAAATTTTTCCTAATTCAAATAAAATCCAAATAAACTCCAAATAAAATTTGTTTGATCTTTTTTATTAAATCTTCTGTATTTCCTTATTTTTGGGAGAGTCATTTTACTCCCTCTCTCATATTTTTATGATAGAAATACTGGAAGAAAAATAAATAAAATCAAACGATCCTATTTTCAAAATTTGAGAAACCTCAAATATGAAAATTTTGAAATCCCCAACTCTCTCCGTGGGTCCTTGAGTTGCTTAGGATTTTCTCGGATCACCAAAAGCAAGAAAAATATGATATGCATAATGATCTAATGTATAACATTCCAAATTGAAAATTTGGGATGTTACAGGCATCTTTGCTTCTCACCTTGCTGAACATTTTAGAAGACCTATTAGGCATCATGAGAAGGAAGAAAAATTGCTTGCCCCTGTTTATCTAGACTACAAGAGCATGGTAGCTCATGATTTTATGGTTAAAGACAAGAATAGGCAGCTTGATTATAAATTAAGGTTTGATGAAATATACTGTGAAATTGTTACCTTGCCTGCACCGTCTTTGTTTGATTTGTCTACATGCGTATTCCTCATTACATCAGATGCCTTCTACAAGTACCAAGGCCAGGCACAAGCTTCAGAGCCTGAGCCAGAACCACCACTTGATCCTTCCCGTCAATCTATTTATGGGTGGGAGCTGGATGAGCTCGCCAACCAGTGACACCCAGAGGACACATCTCAGTACACTGGAGGGAGTGACTTCGATCCTTGGCCATAGACCAACTTAGGCGAAAAGCCTAAGCTTGGGGGAGTATGTATTTCTCACCAACTTACATTCATGTTCACACTTATTCTAGTTGTCGGTGCTCACACTCTTTCACTGTACCATCCATGCTTAGTTTCAATTTCTTTTTTTAGTCTTTTTCTTGTGTGCTAGAAAACCCCAGAAAAACAAAAAAAATATTAGTTGTAGCTTCTAGCTAGTTTACTTTCTTCGCTTGTAGTAGTAGTTAAAATGAAAAACCCAAAAAGATTTCCCATTCTTCTTTTGCTTGTTGGGAGC
The DNA here is from genome assembly GCA_902687465.1 of Secale cereale. Taxonomy (NCBI): domain Eukaryota; kingdom Viridiplantae; phylum Streptophyta; class Magnoliopsida; order Poales; family Poaceae; genus Secale; species Secale cereale. The sequence goes on along the minus strand of LR738714.1, from coordinate 104,918,553 downwards.
TTTCCCGTGTAAATAGTTTCATTTCTTTGGGGGTTAAGAGTAGAAGACCATGATTAAAATGCTTAGTGGCGCTCATATGCTTTGTTGTTGATTTAACCTTGAGCCATATTACCTTGTCTTCTCTCTTGTATTAAATGTCTGCAGATTCCAGCTTAGTCCAATGCACGTGCACTATTATTATTATCCACACCATTTGGTCGTGCGAGTGAAAGGCAATAAGGATGATATATGATGAACTAATTGAGATGAGAAAAGCTGGTATGAACTCAACCTCTTTTGTTTTTGTAAATATGATAGTTCATCGTTCTTGATTCAGCTTGTTATGAATGAAACATGCTTGCAATGACAATTAGAGATCATAGCTGCTTATGCCATGCTTAATTAGCTGAGAGTTTATAATGGTCTATCTTGCATGCCAACACGATATTAAAATGGTTGTGATGTGGTATGATGGGTGGTATCCTCCTTTGAACGATTTAAGTGATCTGACTTGGCACATGTTCACACATGTAGTTGAGACAAATCAACATAGCCTTCACGATATTTATGTTCATGGTGATTTATATCCTACTCATGCTTGCATTCATTGTTGATTAATTTTAATGCATGTTCATGACCGTTGTTGCTCTCTAGCTGGTCGCTTCCCAGTCTCTTTCTAGCCTTCACTTGTACTAAGCGGGAATGCTGCTTGTGCATCCACTTCCATAAACCCCAAAGTTATTCCATATGAGTCCACTATACCTTCCTATATGCGGTATTTACCTGCCGTTCCAAATAAATTTGTATGTGCCAAGCTATAAACCTTCAAATGAAATTCTGTTTTCTATGCTCGAACAACTCATGTATCAACTAGGGCTGTCTATATCTTCCATGCTAGGTGGGTTATTCTCACGATGAGTGGACTCCGCTCATCATTCATGAGAAAATGGCTGGTAATCGGGATGCCCAGTCCCATGCTCAAAATCATAATAATTAAACAAAACTCCCCCGGGGCTATTGCTGGTTTGGACGGTACCCATTGTTTCGGGCTAGCCGTGGAGTGTGCTTGTTGGTGGTTGGGGGAGTATAAACTTTACCATTCTGTTTGGGAACCGCCTATAATGTGCGTAGCATGGGAGATATCGAGATTCTTGGTTGTTATGTTGACAATGAAAGTATACCGCTCAAAATGTTATTCATCTCTATTTAAAAGTCGAGCTCTGGCACCTCTACAAATCCCTGCTTCCCTCTGCGAAGGGCCTATCTATTTACTTTTATGCAGAGTCATCATCCTCTTATCAAAGAGCACCAGTAGGAGAGCACCTCTGTCGTTGCATGTATTACTATTAATTTGCATTGAGTATGATCATGACTGGATCTCTTTTACCATGAATTACAATGTCTAGTCAGTCCTTGATTTTTAAAGGTGTTCTGCATTTATGTTTTGCGGTCTCAGAAAGGGCTAGCGAGATACCATCTTGTTATATCATATCATGATTGTTTTGAGAAAGTGTTGTCATCCGAGGTTTATTATTATTGCTCGCTAGTTGATTATGCCATTGACGTGAGTAGTCTTGAGACCTGAAAGTTATTGTGAATGTAGTTAGTTCATGATCTTGTTGAAAACCTAGATGCTAGCTTACATATTTACAACAACAAGAGCAAACAGAGTTTGTCAAAGTTTTCTTTATCACTTTCAGTTTATCAACTGAATTGCTTGAGGACAAGCAAAGGTTTAAGCTTGGGGGAGTTGATACGTCTCCAACGTATCTACTTTTCCAAACCCTCTTGGCCTTGTTTTGGACTCTAACTTGCATGATTTGAATGGAACTAACCTGGACTGACGCTGTTTTCAGCAGAACTGCCATGGTGTTGTTTTTGTGTAGAAATAAAAAGCTCTCGGAATCGCCTGAAAATCAACGGAGAATTATTTCGGAAAAGATAAAAAAATATCTGCAAGAAGATCCACACCAGGGGGCCCACGACCTATCCACGAGGTTGGGGGGCGCGCCCCCTGCCTCGTGGGCCCCCTGGTGCCTTACCGACGTACCCCCAGATCCTATATCTTCACTTTCGGGGAGAAAAAAATTCAAGGAGAAAGAATTATCACGTTTTATGAGACGAAGCCGCCGCCAAACCCTAATCTCTCTCGGGAGGGCTGATCTGGAGTCCGTTTGGGGCTCCGGAGAGTGGAGATCGTTGTCATCGTCATCATCAACCTTCCTCCATCATCAATTCCATGATGCTCATCGCCGTGCGTGAGTAATTCCATCATAGGCTTGCTGGACGGTGATGGGTTGGATGGGATCTATCATGTAATCGAGTTAGTTTTGTTAGGGTTTGATCCCTAGTATCCACTATGTTCTGAGATTGATGTTGCTATGACTTTGCTATGCTTAATGCTTGTCACTAGGGCCCGATGCCATGATTTCAGATCTGAACCTATTATGTTTTCGTGAATATATGTGTGTTCTTGATCCTATCTTGCAAGTCTATAGTCACCTACTATGTGTTATGATCCGGCAACCCCGAAGTGACAATAATCGGGACCACTCCCGGTGATGACCATAGTTTGAGGAGTTCCTGTATTCACTATGTGTTAATGCTTTGGTCCGGTACTCTATTAAAAGGAGGCCTTAATATCCCTTAGTTTCCAATAGGACCCCGCTGCCATGGGAGGGTAGGACAAAAGATGTCATGCAAGTTCTTTTCCATAGGCATGTATGACTATATTCGGAATACATGCCTACATTACATTAATGAACTAGAGCTAGTTCTGTGTCACCCTAGGTTATAACTTCTACATGATGAATTGCATCCGACATAATTTCCCCTCACCGATCCAATGCCTACGAGCTTTCCATATATTGCTTGTTGCTTATTTGCTGTTTTCTTGCTACTATCACAAAAACTACAAAAACACTATTGTTACTTTTATCGCTGCTACCGCCACTATCATATTACTTTGCTACTAAACTATCTTGCTGCAAATACTAAGTTTCCAGGTGTGGTTGAATTGACAACTCAGTTGCTAATACTTAAGAGTATTCTTTGGCTCCCCTTGTGTCGAATCAACAAATTTGGGTTGAATACTTTACCCTCATAAACTGTTCGATCCCCTACACTTGTGGGTTATCAGGTACATGTACTCGATGCATGACTTGCTGAGAAATTATGACAATTATGGCCATCAAGTTGACATAGAGATATTTTTATCTAGGAGGTATGTGAACCGGAAATTGCCACTGACCCTCCTGTCGAGAAGTTAAATTTAGTTGAAAAATAAAATGAGTAATTGAAAGAAAAAATTGATAGAATTGAAGTAGAGAACATGATATTGGAGTTGTATGTTGCCGATGTCGTCGATGATCCCAAGATGAGGATTAATGCAATGCACTTGAAGATGGATGCAATGCGCTTGAAGATTAAGAAGATTAGAAAATATGCCATTGATAATGAGGCTTGGTATCATTATGCAGTTGGATCATTTGTTACCTTTGTTGCGATCTTCATCGCATTTGTTGTGATGAGGGTAAGTTTTCTCTAGTGTTTTGCTTAACAAATGCATACCTAGCTTATTTACCTAGCTAGTCTTGTTCTTGTTCTTGTTCTTCTTCTTCTTCTTCTTCTAGCTAGTCTTCTTCTTCCTCTTCTTCTTCTTCTTCTTCTTCTAACTTTCTTCTTTCCCAATTTGTAGATTTGCTTTAGATGAGGAAGGCTTGCATTGATGGAGTCTACTCTTCTCCTTGTGCTTCCTTTTTCTTTGGATTTTGTAGGATGAACAATGTTAAACTTGCTACCTATATATGTATGTATGGACAAAACCATTGTATGCTTGTTGTTGGATATGTTGGCTAGCTATATATGGACTTTTAATTTGGTATGTATATGTGTTGGATGATCATATCCATATGACAGGGATATGATTTGGTATGTATATGTGTTGGTATGCTTGTTAAAAGTATTTTCAAATGTGTGTGTGTGTATGTGAAATTCTGTGAAATTGATTGAATTTAAGAAAAAAACAGAAAAACAGGGGCTATACAGGCACTTCGCCGTATGTTGGTAGACAGCAAAGAGCTTTGCCATTAGCCAACAGACGACAAAGAGCTTTGCCATTAGCCAACAGACGACAAAGAGCTTTGCCACCAGCCAGCAGACGGCAAAGCTGCCATGTGCCAGCTACCTGTGCAACCCGGGGTGCACTGGGCTGGCCTATATGGCATGCTTTGCCGTTTGCTGGCAGACGACAAAGACCTTTGATCTTTGCCTTCTGACAGCAGACGACAAAGCACGCCATGTGTCAGCTACCTAGGGGCACCTGGGATAACCACTGTGCCGTCCGCTAGCAGACGACAAAGACCTTTGCATCTTTGTCGTCTGCTGGGAAATGGCAAAGCACGCCGTTAACCCCTAACGGACCTAACCTGCCATCCATCCTCTTTGCCGTCTGCTGGCTGACGGCAAAGGCCTTTGCATCTTTTCCGTCCGCCAGCAGACGACAAAGTACCCTTTGCCGTAGCTCGTTCAGCCGGACGGTTTGCCGACTCACGGCAAAGGTCTTTGCTATCCGCCAGGCATGCCTTTGCTGTCCGCCATGGCTGACGGCAAAGATCCTAATTCCTGTAGTGCAAGTTGAAGTGCTTGCCTTATGCATATCAATACACATGTCCAACCTATAATTGATCTACCTTCGAGTATTACCCCTAGTATGTCGAGGATATCATGCCATTGCACCACATCTTATGAACTTTTGATGAAGACTACCTTTCCCTGTCATTGTCACTCAATGGGTTCTGGGTTGCTTGTCAACTGATCACACTGATAAGTGAATCGATCCCGCACTCCGATTCAATAAATCTAAGTAATTTTTGTTGCTTATGAGTATAATAATCCTTCGAGTCATTCCTAGCGTGATCGGCTATAACATTATCGTGCTAAATTTTAACTGTGCTACCTGGTCCTTCTTTTCCTAGAGCCCAAATTTCGATGGTGAGCTAAGCTTGAGCCGATCTTCCTCGTCATATCGTTTCACCCCGAATAGCAAGCTTGATTCCGAATTTGTATCATATCTGCGGTTCCAATAACCTTTCGCTTCATCATTCCTTTTGCTTGATGCCGACGCTGATCGATTTCATCTTCAAGAAACCTCTCGACAAATTTGTCATGATCATCATCAACATTCTGAACTCTTCCAGGATATCAATCGAATTCATGATGAGAAATACCATCCTTGCCCCCGCGATGAATTGTGGCTGAGCTCGTCGGCCACATCCTCATCATTTCCTTGCTGAAATTGTATGAATTATTTAATAAGTTGTTTTAGATGGATCCTTTGTGAATCCAAAGACTGGCCTTTACTTGATAACCATGTCAATGCTATGCCGAAGCATGTGTGTAGTACCCCGATTATTAACAAGAAACATTGGTAGCGCAATGCATTTTTTTCTTGATCAATTATCCAAACACCACTTTATGGGTAAACCTCATAAATTCCTTGCCCCTTGTCTGACTGGTTTCATATTTGGAGAATTGTCATGTAAATCATGCTCTGCCTTTCCTTGGGAAAGATGTACTCTTGATACTCGGGTATATTCACATGTTTCCTTGGGAAACATATTCGAGCAGTGATAATTCCTTGCTGATGTAAAAACCTCGGTGTGCAACTCTGCCAGTAAGAACTTGTTACTATTGTTGTCAACATTTCGGTAACCACCGATGGATGAGACTTTGCCTATTGGTCTATGATACGTCCATTTTGCATCATGCTTTTATATCGATATTTATTGCATTATGGGCTATTACTACACATTATGTCATAATACTTATGCCTTTTCTCTCTTATTTTACAAGGTTTACATGAAGAGGGAGAATGCCGGCAGCTGGAATTCTGGGCTGGAAAAGGAGCAAATATTAGAGACCTATTCTGCACAACTCCAAAAGTCCTGAAACTCCACGAAAGTCAGTTTTGGAATATATTAAAAATATTGGGCAAAGAAAGCACCAGAGGGGGCTACCCACTCTCCACGAGGGTGGAGGGCACGCCCCTGCCTCGTGGGCCACCTGGAAGCCCCCCGATGCCCATATTCTGTAATAAGGTGTCTTTTGCCCTGGAAAAAGAATCATAAGTAAGCTTTCGGGACGAAGCGCCGCCGTCTCGAGGCGGAACCAATCTAGGGCTCTGGCGGAGCTATTCTGCCGGGGAAACATCACTCCGGGAGGGGGAAATCGTCACCATCGTCATCACCATCGATCCTCTCATCAAGAGGGGGTCAATATCCATCAACATCTTCACCATCAGCTTCTCCTCTCAAACCCTAGTACATCTCTTGTATCCGATCTTTGTCTCAAAACCTCATATTGGTACCTGTGGGTTGCTAGTAGTGTTGATTACTCCTTGGAGTTGATGCTAGTTGGTTTACTCGGTGGAAGATTATATGTTCAGATCCTTTATGCACATTTATACCCCTCTAATTATGAACATGAATATGATTTGTGAGTAGTTACGTTTGTTCCTAAGGACATGGGAGAAGTCTTGCTATAAGTAGTCATGTGAATTTGGTATTCGTTCGATATTTTGATGAGATGTATGTTGTCTTTCCTCTTGTGGTGTTATGTGAACGTCGACTACATGACACTTCACCATTGATTGGGCCTAGGGGAAGACATTGGGAAGTAATAAGTATATGATGGGTTGCTAGAGTGACAGAAGCTTAAACCTCAGTTTATGCGTTGCTTCGTAAGGGGCTGATATGGATCCATATGTTTCATGCTATGGTTAGGTTTACCTTAATTCTTCTTTCGTAGTTGCGGATGCTTGCGAGGGGGGTTAATCATAAGTGGGATGCTTGTCCAAGGAAGGACAGTACCCAGGCACCGGTCCACCCACATATCAAATTATCAAAGTAACGAACACGAATCATATGAGCATGATGAAAACTAGCTTAACGATAATTCCCATTTGTGCTCGGGAGCGCTTTCCTTTATATAAGAGTTTGTTCATTCTTTTCATTTGCTACAAAAAGGATTGGTCGACCTTGCTGCACCTTGTTTACTTTTGTTACTTGTTACCAGTTACGAATTACCTTATCACAAAACTACCTGTTACCGATAATTTCAGTGCTTGCAGAGAATACCTTACTGAAAACCACTTGTCATGTCCTTCTGCTCCTCGTTGGGTTCGACACTCTTACTTATCGAAAGGACTACGTTAGAGCCCCTATACTTGTGGGTCATCAAGACTCTTTTCTGGCGCCGTTGCCAGGGAATGAAGCGCCTCAGGTAGGTGGAATTTGGTAAGGAAAAATTTATATAGTGTGCTGAAATTTAGAGTCACTTGTTACTATGCAAAATAACCCTTTGAGGGGCTTGTTCGGGGTATCTTCACCCCGACCACTAGAGCAAAGAGTTTCTCCTCAACCTACTGAAACTACTGAAAATGTTTACTTTGAAATTCCTTCGGGTATGATAGAGAAACTACTAGCTAATCCTTTTACAGGAGATGGAACATTACATCCCGATACGCACCTAATCTATGTGGATGAAGTTTGTGGATTATTTAAGCTTGCAGGTATGCCCGAGGATGTTATCAAGAAGAAGGTCTTCCCTTTATCTTTGAAGGGAAAGGCATTGACATGGTTTAGGCTATGTGATGATATAATTTTTGGAGAAAGTATCAGTCAAGCGTGGGGGAGGCTTAAGTCAATGTTATATTCATTCCCCAATCATGAGCGCTCAAGAGAAATTATTATTCAAAATTTTTATGCTCGGCTTTCTCACAATAATCGCTCCATGCTCGATACTTCTTGTACTGGTTCTTTTATGATGAAGACTATTGAATTCAGATGGGATTTATTGGAAAGAGTTAAACGCAACTCTGAATATTGGGAACTCGAAAAAGGTAAGGAGTCAGGTATAACACCTAAGATTGATTGTGTTAAATATTTTATGGATAACGATGCTTTTTGTGAATTTAGCACTAAATATGGACTGGACTCTGAGATAGTAGCTTCTTTCTGTGAATCATTTGCTACTCATGTTGATATCCCTAAGGAGAAGTGGTTTAAATATCATCCTCCCATTAAAGTAAAAGTAGTTGAACCTATTAAAGTTGAAGAAAATACTATCACTTATAATGTTGATCCTATTGTTCCTACCGCTTATATTGAGAAACCACCTTTCCCTGTTAGAATAAAGGATCATGCTAAAGCTTCAACTATGGTTCGTAAGAGTAATGCTAGAACACCTACACCCTCTGAGCAAATTAAAGTTGAACCTAGTATTGCTATGGTTAAGGATCTCTTGGTCGATAATATTGATGGGCATGTTATTTACTTCTGTGATGAAGCTGCTAGAATTGCTAGACCTGATACGAATAATAAACATAAACCTGTTGTTGGCATGCCTGTTGTTTCTGTTAAAATAGGAGATCATTGTTATCATGGCTTATGTGATACGGGTGCTAGTGTCAGTGCAATACCTTATACTTTATATAAATAAATTATGCATGATATTGCACCTACTGAGATAGAAGATATTGATGTTACTATTAAGCTTGCCAATAGAGATACTATTTCACCAGTTGGGATTGTTAGAGATGTTGAAGTCTTGTCTGGGAAAATTAGATATCGTACTGATTTTATTGTTCTTGCTTCCCCACAAGATGACTTTTGTCCCATTATATTTGGTAGACCCTTCTTGAATACTGTTAATGCTAAGATAGATTGGGAAATGATATTGTTACTGTTGGTTTAGGGGATATGTCTCATGATTTTAATTTTGTTAAATTTCATAGACAACCCCATGATAAGGAATTGCCTAGTAAAGATGAAATTATCGGTCTCGCTTCTATTGCCGTGCCTCCTAATGATCCTTTAGAACAATATTTGCTAGACCATGAAAATGATATGTTTATGAATGAAAGAAGAGAAATAGATGAAGTATTCTTTAAAAATGGACCTATTTTGAAACACAACTTGACTGTTGAAATTCTAGGGGATCCTCCTCCACCCAAGGGTGATTCCGTGTTTGAGCTTAAACCATTACCTGATACTCTTAAATATGCTTATATTGATGAAAAGAAGATATATCCTGTTATTATTAGTGCTAACCTTTCAGAGCAGGATGAAGAGAAATTATTGAAAACTCTGAAGAAGCACCATGCTGCTATTGGATATACTCTTGATGATCTTAAGGGCATTAGTCCCACTCTATGCCAGCACAAAATAAAATTGGAGAAAGACGCTAAACCGGTTGTTGATCACCAATGATGGTTAAATCCTAAGATGAAAGAAGTGGTAAGAAATGAAATACTATAGCTTCTGGAGGCAGGTATAATTTATCCTGTTGCTGATAGTCAGTGGGTAAGTCATGTCCATTGTGTCCCTAAGAAGGGAGGTATTACTGTTGTTCCTAATGATAAAGACGAATTGATCCCACAAAGAATTGTTACATGTTATAGAATGGTAATTGATTTCCGCAAAATAAATAAAGCTACTAGAAAGGATCATTACCCTTTACCTTTTATTGATCAAATGCTAGAAAGATTATCCAAACATACACATTTTTGCTTTCTAGATGGTTATTATGGTTTCTCTCAAATACCCGTGTCAAAAGAGGATCAGGAAAAGACCACTTTTACTTGCCCTTTCGGTACCTTTGCTTATAGACGTATGCCTTTTGGTTTACGTAATGCACCTGCTACCTTTCAAAGATGTATGACTGCTATATTCTATGACTTTTGTGAAAAGATTGTTGAGGTTTTCATGGATGATTTCTCCATGTGTGGAACTTCTTTTGATGATTGCTTAAGCAACCTTGATCGAGTTTTGTAGAGATGTGAAGAAACTAATCTTGTCTTGAATTAGGAGAAGTGCCACTTTATGGTTAATGAAGGTATTATCTTGGGGCATAAAATTTCTGAAAGAGGTATTGAAGTTGATAAAGCTAAAGTTGATGCTATTGAAAAGATGTCGTGTACTAAGGACATCAAAGGTATAAGAAGTTTCCTTGGTCATGCCAGTTTTTATAGGAGGTTCATTGAAGACTTCTCAAAAAATTTCAGGCCTCTGACTAATCTCTTTCAAAAAGATGTTCCTTTTGTCTTTCATGATGATTGTGTATAAGCATTTGAAATACTTAAGAAAGCCTTGATTTATGCACCTATTGTTCAACCACCTGATTGGAATTTACCTTTTGAAATTATGTGTGATGCTAGGGATTATGTTGTAGGTGTTGTTCTAGGCCAAAGAGTTGATAAGAAATTAAATGTTATCCAATATGCTAGTAAAACTCTAGACAGTGCCCAGAGAAATTATGCTACTACTGAAAAAGAATTTTTAGCAGTTGTATTTGTTTGTGATAAGTTCATACCTTATATTGTTGATTCTAAAGTAACTGTTCACACTGATCATGTTGCTATTAAATATCTTATGGAAAAGAAAGATGCTGAACCTAGACTTAGTAGATGGGTTCTCTTGCTACAAGAATTTGATTTGCATATTATTGATAGGAAGGGAGCTGAGAACCCCGTTGCAGACAACTTGTCTAGGTTAGAAAATGTTCTTGATGACCCACTCCCTATTGATGATAGTTTTCCCGATGAACAATTAGTTGTCATAAATGCTTCTCGTATTGCTCCATGGTACGCCGATTATGCTAATTACATTGTCGCTAAATTTACACCACCTAGTTTCACATACCAGCAAAAGAAAAAGTTTTTCTATGATTTAAGACATTACTTCTGGGATGACCCACACGTTTATAAAGAAGGAGTAGATGGTGTTATTAGACGTTGTGTACCTGAGCATGAACATGAATAGATCCTACGCAAGTGTCACTTCGAGGCTTATGGAGGACACCACGCTGGAGATTGAACCGCACATAAGGTATTGCAATCTGGTTTTTATTGGCCTACTCTTTTCAAAGATGCCTGTAAGTTTGTCTTGTCTTGTGATGAATGTCAAATAATTGGTAATATTAGTAGACCTCAAGAAATTCCTATGAACTATTCACTTGTTATCGAACCATTTGATGTTTGGGGATTTGATTATATGGGACCGTTTCCTTCCTCTAATGAGTATACACATATTTTAGTTGCTGCTGATTACGTTACTAAGTGGGTAGAAGCTATTCCAACTAGTAGTGCTGATCATAACACCTCTATTAAGATGCTTAAATAAGTTATTTTCCGAGGTTTGGAGTCCCTAGATACTTAATGACCAATGGTGGTTCACATTTTATTCATGGTGCTTTTCGTAAAATGCTTGCTAAGTATGATGTTAATCATAGAATTGCATCTCCATACCACCCACATTCTAGTGGTCAAGTGGAACTGAGTAATAGGGATATTACATTAATTTTACAAAAGATTGTTAATATATCTAGAAAGAATTGGTCCAAGAAACTTGATGATGCATTATGGTCCTATAGAACTGCATATAAAAATCGTATGGGTATGTCTCCGTATAAAATGGTTCATGGAAAGGCATGTCACTTACCTCTCGAACTAGAACATAAGGCATATTGGGCCATTAAAGAGCTCAATTATGATTTCAAACTTGCCGGTGAGAAGAGACTATTTGACATTAGCTCACTTGATGAGTGGAGAACCCAGGCCTATGAGAATGCCAAACTGTTTAAAGAAAAAGTTAAAAGATGGCATGACAAAAGGATACAAAAGCATGAGTTTAATGTAGGTGATTATGTTTTGTTATGAAACTCTCGTTTAAGATATTTTGCAGGAAAACTCCTCTCTAAATGGGAAGGTCCTTATGTTATCGAGGAGGTCTATCATTCCGGTGCCATAAAAATCAACAACTTCGAAGGCACAAATCCGAAGGTGGTGAATGAAACGGTCAAAGAATCAAACATTATATCTCAGGTAATCCCATAAATGTTGAAACCAATGTACATAAGGGACACTTTCCAGCAGACTCTGAAAAGGAATAGATATGTGGTACGATAGGTAAACCGACTCCAAAATAGTTCTATCAACAATTTTCCTCCGTTTTGGAGTACTTAAGAAAATAGGAAAATAGGAAGTAGTCCGGAAAGGACACGAGGCATCCACGATGGTGGAGGGCGTGCCCCCTGCCTCGTGGGACCTCCAGACTCCGTTTTCTTGCACGATACTTCTTTTGGTCAGTAAAAATTCATTATATAATCTCCCAAAGGTTTTGACCACGGTAGCACGACAAAATCCTTTGTTTTTGTTTTGAGTTGTTTCTGCCGCAGATTAGAGCAATATGTCGTCCCAGGATTCGGAGGGAGTAAGCTATGTGGCTGATTCGATGACCTAAGGGAGCAAAATTCAATCCTCAAGCGAAAATTAAGGAAGAAGCATACGTCATCAACAACTCCATCATCACCACCTCCGAAGAAAGAGACATAAAGACATGGGTATGGGCACTCCCCTCGGCAACCGCCAAGCTTGGGGGAGGTGCCCCGATATCGTATCACCATCACACTTATATCTTTACCGTTTTTCTTAGTTTGATCCTTTTGGTTATATCTTGATCTAGTAGAATAAAGTTTAGTATGATCTAGCTTTTTGAGTTTTTGTGTTGATCCTTATCTATGTAATCGAGTCCGTGAGCTATATATAATAAAGATTAGTCTTGAGTGTAGGGCTTGGTTATCTTGCTATGATCTTGAGGGAATAAAAGAAAAAATAAATAAAAAGAAAATAAAGAGATCATATTGATCTTATGGAGAGTAATGACTTTACATATAAAGAGTATGATGAATAAAAGTTGTTGAGAGTTGACAAACATAGTTTTGGTCATCGTTGCAATTAATAGGAAGTAATAAAGGAAGAGAGGTTGTAGCGACCAGACCTCCAACAGCCTGATCTCTGTGCATCAGTGTCATCCCTGGATCAGTAATGCTGACACGCACAGTACTTGAAGGATTTATAACAAAGTGGCAATCACACATTTATTACATCAAAAGTTCCAAAGATGAACTTATTACAATAAAAATGGCTTAAGGCCATCTAACAACGGTAACAGCGGAAGGCTTGGAAGATAAGTGAGTCCATCAACTCCAACGGCATCACTGAGTACAGAACCACGGCCTAAAGGCACCTTACTCGTCGTCTGAAAAGTCTGCAACATGAACGTTGCAGCCCGAAAACGGGTCAGCACATGGAATATGCTGGCAAACTAACACATGGAGAGTAACAAAAGTAAAGCTATACTATATGCAATATGGCTGGTGGAAAGCTCTATGGTTATAGTTTTTGCATAAAGCCAATTTTTCCCTACTGCAAAGGAATATAATTTTAATTAACTATCATCGTAGTTGAAACATCAATGAGAAGGTTCACCCAACTCAATCCCAATTAATGTATACATTAACCCAACAAATTAACTTTTAGAGTGTTGAGATACACATGATAATCCAAGTACTAGATACTTAAGACTTCCATAACCGGGTACACGGCTAATCATGATTAGCTTGTACACTCTGCAGAGGTTTGTGCACTTTTCCCCACAAGACTCGATCTCCTCCGTTGGAATTCTCGCACTACATGATGTTTGAGAAACGGATGACCGAGACATAGTCTTTCAGAAGCGCTAGCACCTTACGATCGGGTGGACCGTACCAACCTACATCCCCTACATCTGCTAGTCCACCACTGTAAGAGTTCGCACGACTTAATCAACTATGCTAGAGCCCATAATAGCATGTGGCTGCACACGGAAGTTTCTAGTATGAAATACCTCATGATCCCTTTGAGCCTGGGTGGCGGTCCATAAAGAAAAACAGGCAATCACTGGAATACCCAGGTGCCTCAATCCACCTAGATGTGTATTTAAGTAGCCGCCTTAAGTTGAACCATTAATTTAATAATCTCACATCTGTCATGGATACACTCACCCAATCCACGTCTACTAGCATAGCTTGACCTAACAGCAAACGTAGAAGTTACTCCCAAAGGTTTGAATGTAATGCAGGTAATAGGTTCTACCTCAATCTACTTCCCAGTCCCACATGTTAATAGATCCTACTCATGCAATGTGTTTCAGGATAATTCTAATGCAATGAAAAACTGGGTATTGGAAAGTATGATCAAAGTGTTACTTGCCTTACTGATGATACGCAAAACCTATAGATTCAAAGTAGCAAGCGGCGCACTCCGAGTACTCTATCGCAAACAAACAAGCATAAAATAAGTACTCAACTAATGCAGGGGTAAAACTCAAATAACAGATCTAAACAGAAAGTTCAACTTAAGAACTCCGGTTTGTAAAAAGAATCAAACCAAACGAAACAACGAAAGTCAAACGACGAAAAGAACCGTCTACGCTACCAATCTGGACCTAAGTCCAAATTTAACAGAAGCAAAAGCTTGGTTGAATAGGTTAAATGGAAAGAGGGTTTCGAGACGAAACTCCAGGCGATTGAATCGCCTGATTCCGATAAACGAGCGAAAAGATAAACTAGAACGAAGATCGGATCAGAAATCACGATCAGAAAATAACTGCGAAAAAGAAAACTGAAAAACAGCTTAACGAACGGACGTTCGTTAACTGGATCTAAACGACGAATTCATTCGTTAAAACGAACGAACGGGTGGACGCTCGCTAAACAACTAAACCGAAAAAACGGATCTAATCTAAAAAAAATGAACTAGGGTTTCTAAAAAAACGGGGCGGTTTTCTTACGAAAACCGGCGGGCGGCTCGGCTACCTCGTCGGGCTCCGGCGGGGTGGCGTCGGCGGCGGCGGCTGCTGCTGTTGCAAGCGGCGGCAGCGAGGCTGTGCGCTGCTGCGGCGGCGGGGCGATGCTGCGGCGGCGGGGCGAGGCGAGGCGAGGGTGAGGAGGCGGCGGGGCGGCGACATTTATAGGAGGGGGGTGCTGCGGCTTGGAGGAGGGGGCAAGGCAGCGGCGGCGGCGTCGGTGTCCGGCTCGGACACGAGTCCGGCGCGGCGGGGAAGGCGGCGGCACGAAGCGGGCCTGGCTCGGCTGGGCCTTCGGCCTAGTCGGGCACGTGGACTCCTATTTTTTTTTAAACGCCGTATCTAAAAAAATCTAGAAAATAAAATAAAAATCTAAAATTGCCAAAACAAAATTTCACCGTCTAAATGAAATATTTAGAACAAGATGAACATTTTTCTTGGCCCTAAAAGCATTTTTGAAAACAAGCAATTTTTTCCTAAATTCAAATAAAATACCAAAAACTCCAGAATAACACTTATTTGATTTTTCTATTAAATCCTCAATATTTCTTTATTTTTGGGAGAGTCATTTTACTCCCTCTCTCATATTTTTATATTAGAAATACTTGAAGATAAAATAAAAAAAATCAATGATCCTATTTTCAAAATTTGAGAAACCTCAAATATGAGAATAACGAAATCCCCAACTCTCTCCGAGGGTCCTTGAGTTGCGTAGAATTTCTAGGATCCACCAAAAGAAAGAAAAATATGATATGCATTGATGATCTAATATATAACATTCCAAATTAAAAATTTGGGATGTTACAAACCTACCCCCCTTAAGATGAATCTCACCCTCGAGATTCGGGTTGGCTAGAAAATAGGTGAGGGTGGTCCTTCTGCAGGTCTTCCTCTCGTTCCCAGGTTGCTTCATCCTCGGTGTGGTGGCTCCACTGAACTTTGCAAAACTTGATAACCTTGCTGCGAGTGACTCGGCTGGCATACTCTAGAATCTTGATTGGTTTTTCTTCATAAGTCAAATCACTGTCTAGCTGAATTGCTTCCAATGGCACTGTATCCCTCAGCGGTATCTCAGCCATCTCGGCGTGGCATTTCTTCAACTGAGAAACGTGGAATACGTCGTGAACTCCTGACAATCCTTTGGGCAATTCCAACTTGTAGGCTACTTCTCCCATACGTTCCAAAAATTTGTATGGTCCTACAAAACGGGGCGCTAGCTTTCCCTTAACTCCAAAGCGCTTAACTCCTCGAAGTGGAGATACTCGAAGATAAACTCGGTCTCCGACTTCGTAAAGTATCTCTTTGCATTTTGAATCTGCGTAGCTCTTCTACCTGGACTGGGCTACCTTGAGCCTATCGCGAATCAACTTTACCTTTTGTTCCGACTCCTTGATCAAATCTGGTCCAAACAACTGGCGGTCTCCAACTTCGTCCCAAGACAACGGGGTCCTGCACCTCCTTCCGTATAATGCTTCGAAAGGGGCCATCTTCAGACTGGATTGATAACTGTTGTTATAAGAGAACTCTGCATAAGGCAAATTGTCGTCCCAACTAGATCCATAATCTAGTGCACAAGCTCTTAGCATATCTTCCAAAATCTGATTGACTCTCTCAGTCTGTCCATCTATCTGCGGATGAAAAGCTGTACTAAACTCTAGCATGGTACCCAAAGTTTTGTGTAACTAATTCTAGAACTATGAGGTAAACTGGGTTCCTCTATCTGATACGATGCTCCTCGGAACTCCATGCAGACATACGATCCTGGTCATGTATATCTTTGCCAACTTTGCACTGGTGTAAGTAGTCTTCACTGGGATGAAATGAGCTACTTTCGTCAAACGATCGACTACAACCCAAATCGAGTCATACCCTGAACGAGTTTTGGGTAATCCCGTAATAAAATCCATGCCTAGCTTATCGCACTTCCATTCGGGTATTGGCAATGGTTGTAACAGTCCTGCTGGCTTCTGATGCTCTGCCTTCACTCTCTGACATACGTCACAAACTGCTACATACTCCGCAATATCCTTCTTCATACCGGTCCACCAGAAAGTATCCTTCAAGTCCAAGTACATCTTGGTATTTCTTGGGTGAATCGAGTATGGTGAATCATGGGCCTCTTGCAGAATCAAGTTCCTGATCCCTGGGTCGTTAGGCACATAAACGCGGTCTTCAAACCGTAGGGTGTCGTGCTCATCCTCACGAAATCCTTTAACCTTTCCTTTGCTCATCCTCTCCTTTATAGAGGCAACCTCCTCGTTGATTTTTTGAGCTTCTCTGATCTTATCCATCAAGGTAGACTGAATCTCAAGTGTTGTTATGTAGCCTCTCGGAACTATCTCCAAACATAGCTCACGTAGGTCCTCGGCTAACTCTTTTGGTAAATCCTCCGTCGTTAGTGTATTGACATGGCTCTTACGTCTTAGTGCATCGGCTACCACGTTAGCCTTTCCGGGATGATAATGCAATCTCATGTCATAATCCTTGATGAGTTCCAACCATCTCCTTTGCCTGAGATTTAGCTCCTTCTGAGTGAATATATACTTCAAACTCTTGTGATCCGTATATACTTCACAATGGTTTCCATTGAGGAAATGTCTCCAAGTCTTCATTGCATGAACTACGGCTGCTAACTCTAAATCATGAGTGGCATACTTCAACTCATGAGGTTTCAGTTGTCGTGAAGCATACAAAACAACTCTTCCTTCCTGCATAAGAACTGCTCCAAGTCCTCGACGTGAAGCGTCGCAGTACACCTCATAGTCCTTATGTTGATCTGGCAGAATCAACATAGGTGATGAGACCAAACGTTCCTTTAATTCCTGGAAACTGGACTCACATTCTTCTGTCCAATTGAACTTGGTATCCTTCTTTAACAACTTCGTCATAGGCTTTGCAATCCTTGAGAAATTCTCAATGAATCTCCAGTAGTATCCTGCAAGTCCAAGAAAACTCCGGATCTCTCCAACTGTTGTCGATGCTTCCCAATTTGTCACCGTGTCAACCTTGGTGGGATCTACTGTTGTTCCTTCTCCATATGTAACATGTCCGAGGAATCCAACTTCCTTCAACCAAAACTCACATTTGCTGAACTTGGCGTATAAGTGATGTTCTCTGAGCTTCTCAAGTACCAAACGTAAATGCTCCTTATGTTCCTCTTCATCCTTTGAGAAGATCAATATATCATCTATGAACACCACGACGAACTTATCCAAGAACTCCATAAATACCTTGTTCATCAAGTTCATAAAGTATGCTGGTGCGTTAGTCAGACCAAAAGACATAACAGTATACTCGTACAACCCATACCTGGTGGTAAAGGCCATCTTAGGTATATCCTGCTCTCGAATCTTCAATTGATGATATCCCGATCGCAGGTCGATCTTGGAAAAATACCTTAGCTCCTTGCAATCTATCGAACAGATCATTGATCATTGGCAGTGGGTACTTGTTCTCGACTGTTACTTCATTCAATCCCCGATAATCAACCACCATTCTTAACGATCCGTCCTTCTTCTCCACTAGAAGTACTGGCAGTCCCAAAGGCGAAGAACTTGGGCGAATGTAACCTTTATCCAGTAACTCATTAATCTGTTTCTTAATCTCCTCCAAATCCTTTGCGGGCATCCTGTATGGTCTCTTAGATATTGGCCCTGTGCCTGGCAAAAGCTCGATCAAAAACTTGATATCTCTATCTGGTGGCATGCCTGGCAACTCCTCTGGAAATACATCAGGGAAATCTTTCACCACTGGTACTTCCTCCTGAACAACTCCTGATAAGGAATTTACTCTGTTCCTCTTCGGCACATACCAGGATACATTCTTGATGCTTCTTCCTTCTGGCGTAGTAAGCAAAATGGACTTACTGGCGCATTAAATGTTCCCTCCGTACTTAGATAACCAATCCATGCCTAATATCACATCCAATCCTTGAGATTACAATACTATTAGGTCCGAAGGTAATGTGTAGTTACCGATCCTTAAAGGCAACTGATCACACCATAATCTGGCCATATACTCTGCTCCAGGCGAGGTTACTAACATGGGTGACCTAAGGGCTTGGGTTGGCGGCTTAAATTTATCCACAAATCCCCTTGAAATGTATGAATGCGATGCACCAGTATCAAAAAGAACGAGTGCAGTAAAGGACTTAACTAAAAACTTACCTATTACTACATCTGGCTGAGCTTCAACCTCCTCCACGCTAACGTGGTTCACTTGTTCCCTATTGAAAGGGTTCGGATTCTTCCCAGAGCTTACATTGCCATTTCCATTCTGGGCTTCTGGACATTCATTGGCGTAATGTCCCGTCTTCTGGCACTTATAGCAAGTGACTTGACTCAGGTTTCGCTTGGCTGGTGTTGATGGGTTGGTACGGTTCTGTCCGTTGCTTCCTCCATTCCCATTACCATTCTTGGGGCCACTATGATTGTGCGAGCTACCTCCTCCATGGGTATGTTGAAATTGTCCTACCGGTTTAGGGGTAAAACGTGGCTTCTGTTGAGCTCCAGAATTGTACTTTCCTTGTCCATACTTCCTCTTACGGTTTTCAATCTGTTGATGCTTCACTTCAATCATTAGAGCTCGATCAACCAATTCCTGGTAGTTATTGAAGCATGCTACCATCAACTGTACGCTCATCTCATCATTTAGCCCTTCCATAAATCTTTCCTGCTTTGCGGCATCTGTGGCCACATCATCTGGGGCATAACGAGATAGAGTACTAAACTCATCTACGTACTGAGCCACAGTACGATTTCCTTGGCGCAATGTCAGGACCCCGATCCTAAGTCACACCGATCTAGCTGTAACACGCCATATCACTTTGCGGCCTCATGCACGGTAACCCCACGGGTGCCACCTTACCTGGCCCGGGACCGTTTGCACATTTTGGCACACGTATATGACAGTGTCGCTAGCATCCATATGACAGAGAACCCGGGCCGACATGGCTAGTTATAAACCAAAAGTGGCACTAAATTACAGAGACATGCATCCATGACCCAGCAACGAACGTGTCGGTCATCAACGTATGAACCCAAGTCGTAGCAAGCTACATGGACTTAAAGGAACACCGCGTGACATTTCCCCTAAGGGACAGACACAGGAACGAAGAAGGACACATGCCGGCCAGCCTACGTGTTCCTAGCAGTAGCAAGCTAACAAGGCTCATTGGAAGCACTAGGAGGCATTTCCCTGTAAGATAGGCTACCAAAGGAAAACAACTAGGTGTCGGATCCCACACATACCAAGCATTTCAATCATACACACAATATGCTCAATGTGTGCAAATACAACATTGCATCACAACAGAACTCTATGACTCAAAGTACTTTATTTAAAAGGCTCCAAGAGCCATACATAACATACAGGTAGGGGTCACATGACCCAACACTCAAGTCATACAGTCATACAAGCACAAGCGGAAGCTACATGTCTGAGTACAGACAACTTAGAAAATAAAAAAAGGCTTGGTGTAGCCTGACTATCTACAAGGCCCTTCACAAGCTCCAGATCTCCTTCTGGGTGACAAGCTACTCGTCGACGTCAACGTCTATGTAGAACCCATCAGAAGGGGCAGGGTTCTCCACTGCAACAGTTATTAAGCAAACATGAGTACAAAGGTACTCAGCAAGTCTTACAATAGAACCTATCATACATGCAACATTATCAATAGGGGGTAGTGGAGTTCATAGCAGAAAGCCAGCTTTGACTCTTGGCTAACCTATTCTACAACTCTCAACAGATTGCAAGATATTACTACGAACACGAGTCCTCTACTCACCACAACAATACACCACCGAGGATCCTCTTCCGTCATCCTACGGAAGGGCCATCCACGGCACTCACACTTGTCTTGAGGCTTTTAGTAGTATCCATCAACTTGTCTATGAACTGTAAGAGTAACCAAGTAGTTCGTACTGCGAACAACGGCTATTCGAATAGATTGATAACCCTGCAGGGGTGTACTTCTTCACACACGCTTCCACCACTTATCGCCGTTTACTCGACATGTACTCGGCAACCTTCAAGCGGAAGCCCAGCGAGGGTGTCGGCCACGACCTGACTAACTACACAAGTCTCTCGTCCAGGTTTATCGCCTATTTGCGTTCCATCCGTGGGGAGATCCGGCCGGGGTGTCGCTCACGGCCCCAAACGATGTGTACAGGGTTCCCGAGTTACCAAACGGGCAACCGGTACACCGCGCCACGTACCTGTCGCATCACAGCCCACCCCGAGGGTCAGTGCTGTGCACGACCTCTAGTAAACTATGAACACCAGAAACTAGTTGCAACTCCTGGACAGAGATCGAGGGTAATTAATAAGCCAAGAGGGTCAATTAAGGATCCCAATGTGTGGTAGTAGCTGAAACTTGAACCACACATACAGATCTCGGGTCCTATGGACGATTCCAATGAGACAACACACCATGTACTCCTACATGGCCTTTCATCGATACCTTTACCAAGCATATTCCATACTTCCTTCTCTTTACCGGTATGATCATTTCACTCTGATCCATCACCCAGATGAATCAGACCTGACACAACTCTAAGCATAGCAGGCAACATAAACAAATAGCATGGTGGATCACACATCACATGGCTCAATCAACTCCTACACATGCTAGTGGGTTTCAACTATTTACTGTGGCAATGACAGGTCATGCAAGGGAGTAGGGTTCAACTACCGTAGCAAGTAGCAGTTCACACGCTATTGCCTTAATGCAGTAAAAGAGAGCAGGAGCGAGAAGATGGGTTTGTATCGGAATGATCAATGATTGCTTGCCTGACAAAGTGGTTGTCGGGTACTGCTTTTCAGCTGGATACGCAGAAGTATCCTCGGGAGCAGGACCTAACACGGAGAATACCGGCGATACAATCAATAAGCAAACAAATGCAACAATATGATGCATGCTCATGATATGGCAAGATGCATGTGTTTTGGGCTAATGCAACTATGACCAGAAGGGTTTGAGCCCATTTGAATCAAATATTCAAATTGAAACCCAAACTATTATTTAGTTAAGTGCATTATCATGTTTTAAGGTAAACAACAAGGTTAACTTTCTCAAACATGCATGAAACGAGTGCCATTGGAAAGATTGGATTTTTCTGATTAATTTTCATATATAAATCTTTTCCATCTGAGCTACTGTTGAATTTATATGATTTTTTGAAGTTTACACCATTTTTTGGAATTTCCTGAATTGTTTTTAAACTAAAATCCCAAAAAATCCTTTACCGCGTCAGCAAGACATCATGCTGACATCAGCCAGTCAATAGGGCGCCCAGGTCAAACCTGACCAGTGGGTCCCTCATGTCAGTGGCTCACTAAACTAATGACAACAATTAGTATTTAAATAAATCCTAAACTGAAATTAGTCAGCGGCCGGCCCCACATGTCAGTGACACAGGGGGGGGGGGGTCAAACCTTGGTCAAATGGGGCTAACTCGCTGGCGAGGCCAAACGCGGCGGTGAGGTGCGGGTTTTGTGCTCCGGCTGCCAAAACGACGGCGGAGCACACCTACGGGTAGCTGGGAGTGAGCCACGTCGAGTGGTGGTGGTGGCTGGCCTCGGGGTCGCCGGAAACGACACCGACGACGA
>LR738714.1:104866837-104895891 GCA_902687465.1 Secale cereale | reverse complement strand
ATCCTTTACCGCGTCAGCAAGACATCATGCTGACATCAGCCAGTCAATAGGGCGCCCAGGTCAAACCTGACCAGTGGGTCCCTCATGTCAGTGGCTCACTAAACTAATGACAACAATTAGTATTTAAATAAATCCTAAACTGAAATTAGTCAGCGGCCGGCCCCACATGTCAGTGACACAGGGGGGGGGGGGTCAAACCTTGGTCAAATGGGGCTAACTCGCTGGCGAGGCCAAACGCGGCGGTGAGGTGCGGGTTTTGTGCTCCGGCTGCCAAAACGACGGCGGAGCACACCTACGGGTAGCTGGGAGTGAGCCACGTCGAGTGGTGGTGGTGGCTGGCCTCGGGGTCGCCGGAAACGACACCGACGACGAGTCCAGCGGCTGCCGGAGTTCGGGTGAGGTCGAACTCGTCGGTGCGGTGCTCGTAGAGGTGCGTGGAGTGTTCCTACAACACCTACATGTGACGGTGAAGCTGGTGGGCACAGTGGCCGGACCATTGGATGGCCGGAGCCTCGTCGGCGACGAGCTCCGTGGCGGCGCGTGCAGGTGAGCCTCGTGCAGTGCGTTCAGTGCAGGAGAGGGCCAACGGAGAGGGGGAGGATGAAGCTGAGCTCACGACGGTTGCAGTAGACGCCGAGGCGAGCTTGGGGACGGTCGGAGCTGAGCGGGGCGGCGAGGGGGATCTCTGCGGCCGGAGTTGGGGAAGACGGGGTCGGGGGCGACTCCAGAGCGGGTGAGCGCTCGGGGCTCAGCCTGCTCGACGTAGTCGAGGACGGTGGAGCGGACGGACACGATGACGGGGCTCAGGGACGGCGGTGGACGCGGCTACCACGACGGCGCGAGCACGGCGGCGTCGGATATGTTGCGGTGAAGGCGAGGGAGAGGAGTTGGAGAGGAGTGAGCGTGTCAGCGAGCTCGGGGAGGAAGTGGGTGAACGATCCCATCCTCCAGAACGGCGAGGGGAGGAAGCAGGGCGGCGGGCAGCTGCGTGGCGCGCGCTGCGGCCGCCGTCGAGCACCTGCCTGCCTGCTTGGCCGAGCCAAGCAGCTCGCTAGAGCGGTGGCTGGGCTGGGCCGGCAGGTGGGCCGGTTAGGCGCCAGGTAACCCTTTCTCTCTCTTTTTTTTCTATTTCTTTCTGTTTCATTTCTTTTGCAACTTTGTTGAATTATTAAAAATGCCAGAACATTTTTGTAGCTCATAAAACTAGTCATGCCCACTGTATATAATATAAACAACATGGAACATTTTAGTTTATGATTATTTGGGCACACAAATTATTTTATAGCTTTTAAATGCCCAAATGCAAATACCATATGATTTAATCCAGAGACCTTGGATGTCCTAGAAAATTGTGCACCATTTTTGGCAGAGGTTTAAGACCAAGGCAGAAATGATGAACATTTTTGAAGGGCATTTTGGGTACATTGGAAAAGATTTTATTATAGCCTAGTTGTTAGAAGAGGGGTGCTGGGGTTTCTGTCATTCCCATTTCAAGTTTCTTTGAAAAGTAAACATGATGCACACTCTAGCTAGTCCTAATGCAAGCACTGACTAGGGATGTGACAGCTCACCCCCACTCAAAAGAATCGCGTCCTGAGATTCAGGTTCCTCCGGAAAGAGGGTGGGGTACTCAAGTCGAAGACAATCCTCCCTTTCCCAAGTAGCTTCACTCTCGGAATGATGTGACCATTGAACCTTGAGAAACTTGATATTACGACGTTGAGTGGTGCGCTTGGTTTGATCAAGAATACGAACGGGGTATTCTCGATATGTGAGATTGTCCTGGAGATCAAGCGTTTCGTGGTCCACTCCGCGGATAGGATCCGAGAAGCAACGCCTGAGTTGAGATACGTGGAAGACATCATGAACTCTGGAAAGGTGTGGAGGTAGTTCCAATTGATAGGCATCTTCTCCTCGTTTGGCAAGAATGCGAAAAGGACCGATGTAACGAGGGGCCAATTTTCCTTTGATACCGAAGCGATGGGTTCCCTTAAGAGGAGTAACCCGAAGATAAGCCTTTTCGCCGACTTCAAAAGTCACAGCCTTATGATGACTATCATATTGGCTCTTCTGGCGAGACTGGGCTGTTTTCAATTTCTCACGAACGATGCGAACTTGCTCTTCGGCTTCCTGGATCATATCCGGACCAAAGAATTGTCTTTCCCCGGTTTCTGACCAGTTAAGGGGTGTTCGACATCTTCGTCCATATAGAACTTCGAAGGGAGCTTTGCCCAGGCTGGCTTGATAACTATTGTTATAAGCGAATTCGGCAAATGGAAGACACTTCTCCCAATCCATACCGAAAGAGATGACAGAGGCTCGAAGCATGTCTTCCAGAATTTGATTGACTCGTTCCACTTGACCACTTGACTGGGGATGGAAGGCGGTGCTGAAAGAGAGATGAGTCCCCATAGCATTCTGGAAACTTTCCCAAAATCGTGAAGTGAAAAGACTTCCACGGTCTGAGTTGATCTCCAACGGCACACCATGAAGTGATACTATCCAAGAGATATACAAGTCTGCTAGCTGGCTAGCGGTAATACTCTCTCGAACTGGCAGGAAATGAGCTACTTTAGAGAGGTGGTCGATAACGACAAAGATAGCATTATTCCCTTTCCTGGTCCTGGGAAACCCGGTAATGAAGTCCATACCGACCTTGTCCCATTTCCATTCAGGAATAGCTAAAGGTTGAAGGGTGCCAGCAGGCCGTTGATGTTCTGCTTTAACTCAACGACAAACGTCGCAGTTAGCAATGAACTGAGCGATTTCTCTCTTCATCCTAGTCCACCAGAACCTCTGGCGTAGGTCCTGATACATTTTGGTACTACCGGGATGAATCGCGAGAGGAGATTCATGAGCCTCCTTAAGAATCATCTGTCGTAGTTGTTGTTTCTTGGGTACCACCAAGCGGTTCTCGAAGTACACAACACCTCGATCATCCATAGAGAAACTTCTAGCAACTCCGCTAGCAACGTTCCCCTTGATCCGAGATATACCTCTATCATACCGCTGGGCAACTATGATTTGATCCATAAGGGTAGGTTTCGCCACCAAGGTGGAAAGGAATCCTTGAGGAACAATGTGAAGGTTAAGCTTACGAAATTCCTCGTGAAGAAGTGGTTGCCCTTGTTGTAATATCAAGTTGTTACAATAAGACTTACGACTTAGTGCGTCAGCCATGACATTGGGCTTCCTAGGGGTGTAAGTGATTCCTAAGTCGTAATCTGTGAGCAACTCAACCCAACGTCTTTGCCTGAGATTTAGATCCGGTTGGGTGAAGATGTATTTCAAACTTTGGTGATCAGTGAAGATTTCACAGCGGTTACCAAGAAGGTAATCACGCCATGTTTTGAGTGCATGGACTATAGCTGCAAGCTCTAGATCATGTGTAGGATAGTTATCCTCATGCAGACACAACTGTCGAGATGCGTATGCGATCACTTGACGATGTTGCATGAGTATGCAACCTAGTCCTTGTCGCGTGGCATCACAATAGATAATAAAATCCTTGGAAAAGTCTGGTGGTACCAGTACGGGTGCAGATGTCAGGCGTCTTTTCAGTTCCTGAAAGCTGGACTCGCACTGTGGGGTCCATTCAAACTTTTTATCCTTTTTGAGGAGTTCAGTTAGAGGTTTAGCAACCTTGGAGAAATTCTCGACAAAGCGTCAGCCATAGCTCGCTAAGCCAAGGAAACTCCTAACTTGCTTGACCGATTCAGGGGGAGTCCAATCAAGGACGGCTTGAACTCGCTCGGGATTGAGAGCAATACCCTTGCCAGAGATCACATGACCTAGATAGGTTACTTCCGGCAACCAGAATTCACATGTAGAGAATTTGGCATAAAGGCGGTGCTCTCAAAGTTTCGTCAATACCAGCCTTAGATGCTCGACATGATCTTCCTTGTTCTTGGAGTAAATGAGTATATCATCGAGGTATACCACGACGAATTTATCCAAGTACTCCATGAATATAGAATTCATTAGCCGGGAGAAGGTGGCTGGGGCATTGGTTAACCCGAAGGACATGACGGTGTACTCGTATTGGCCATAGCGAGTAAGAAAAGCTGTTTTAGGAATGTCCCCGTTTTTGATTTTGATTTGATTGTAGCCCAACCTCAAATCCATTTTTGAAAAGACTGAGGATCTAGCGAGCTGATCAGACAGATCGTTGATCCTGGGGAGCGGATACTTGTTCTTTATGGTGACCAGATTGACAGGTCGGTAATGTACAACCATCCGCTCCGTTCCATCCTTCTTCTTGACGAAGAGGACGGGACAAGCCCAAGGGGAAGAACTAGGACGGATGAAACCCTTTTGTAAGGACTCATCGAGTTGTTTCTTAAGCTCAGCTAATTCTAGGGGTGCCATCTTATAAGGTCTCCTAGAGATTGGGACAGTTCCAGGAATAAGATCTATCACGAACTCGACATCTCTGTCAGGTGGAATTCCTATTAGTTCTTCTAGAAAAACATCCGGAAAGTCATGGACTACCGGGATATCTTCGAGTTCTGGTAGAGGGCTGGCATTAAGAGAGTA
This sequence comes from Secale cereale, assembly GCA_902687465.1. Taxonomy (NCBI): domain Eukaryota; kingdom Viridiplantae; phylum Streptophyta; class Magnoliopsida; order Poales; family Poaceae; genus Secale; species Secale cereale. Next base: position 104,891,355 of record LR738714.1, on the reverse strand, counting down.
GAGCTGACGCTCAGCCATTTGGGTCAAGACATTGACTGTCTTGCCGGATGGGTGTGTAAGTTGAACGGTCCTAGTATAGCAATCAATCTTGGCGTAATGAGTTGTCATCCAATCCATACCCAAGATGATGTTTATGTCCGAGGACTTGAGAGCGATTAGAGATGCAAGGAAAACAAGTCTATCGACAAGAATTTCATTTCCATGGCTTACCCTAGAGGTTTCCCACTTTGAACCAGGAGTTTGAATAACCATGGAAGTGGGCATGTCACAAAAAGTCATGTTGTGCATTCGAGCATAGCTCTCAGATATGAACGAATGGTATGCTCCAGTATCGAAAAGAACAGTTGCCGGATGGCAGTTAACGAGAAGTGTACCAAGGACGACGATAGGATCCTCATAAGCTTCCTCGGCAGAAACATAGTTGACATGACCACGTGAAGTGGGGATTGGCTTGACATAATTCACCTTGCCGGTTGGCTTACCACGGCCAACGGGTTTTCCTGGTTGGTTCTGAGGACACTCACGCATGTAGTGCCCCGGTTCTCCACACTTGAAGCATGTCACAGTGCCAGTGCGTGGAGCAAAGTTGGTAGGTGGTCCTCCATATGTCTTGGCAGGTGCATACTGTTGAGTTGGGCGAGGCGCCTCATAGGATGGCCTTGGTGTGTACTTGGGTGGCAGAGCAGTGTTAGGAACCCACACACGGCGCTTGTGAGAGCCAGAGCCGGATGAGGAACCAAAGTCTCGAGGATGCTTGCGTGTGGCCTCGAAATTAGTCTGGCCCGTCTCAGCACTGATAGCTTTGTTTACCAGCTTCTGGAAGGAGTGCACTCGTGCAGACGTAGATCTCGGCGAAGTTCAGAGCTGAGTCCCTTGCGGAACCTCGCCTGCTTCTTGGCATCGGTGGATACTTCCTCAGGTGCATAGCGTGCCAAGTTGCCAAACTCGCGACTATAGCCATCCACAGTTAATCGGCCCTGGGTGAAATTGCAAAATTCCTTCCGCTTGCGATCCATGAGACCTTCCGGAATGTGATGTTCACGGAATGCCTCACTGAACTCAACCCAAGTAGTGATTTGGCCAGGAGGACGCATAGCCTCAAAATTCTCCCACCATAGACTGGCAGGGCCCTTAAGATGGTAGGCGGCATAGGTAACCTTATCAGCTTCGGCCACACGGGCAGAGTGTAGCTTGTGGGTGATACTACGAAGCCAGTCATCCGCATCCAGAGGTTCAGTGGAGTGATGGAACTTCGGTGGGCACATCTTGATACAGTCATTGATTGACACCACGTCATTCCTCTAGCGGAACCCAGTGTTCTGCTCTATGCGTTCCAGCAGACGGTTGGCCTCTCTCTTGTTCCGTTCTGCCTCGAGCATAACTTTAGCCAAGGAGGGTGGCTGGGGCAGATTCTCATCTCTAGCCCCACTAGCCTCACCCTGCTCCTGAGCAGCAGGAGTGCTGCGAGTGTTGACCATCCTACGAAAACAAAACAATGGTTTAGACAAGGATGGCAAAAACTTGACATAGGAGTGCAGAATGTAATGGATGACACGGAATGCAGAGATGTTCATCCGTAAGACATGTCAATATAGAAACTGCTATATATACACCAGTGGTCATACACACCATACATAGTTTAGTACAAGCCAAGGCTAAAGTACAACTGCGGTGAAAGACGATACATCACATCAGAGGCATTCCAAGCTCCTATACATTATTTAACTACACCTCCGAAACTCAGTACTAGCTAAGTCATATTCCACAAGACGCGCAGGACTGTGGAAATACAACTACTACAGTACTACTACTGCCACGGTCTAGCTCAGACATTCCCGTAGTAATCTTCGTAAAGATTACCACCGTAGCCTGGAAGTGGAACAGATGGATCTTGAAACTCTCGAGCACTCGAAGGCTGTGGACCATAGGGACATGGATGTGGCCTCGGTCCCAATGCTGGTGGTAACCGACGCCCACATGGAGGTGTAATACCCCCAACATCACGCCAATCCATACAAATCAGGCAGACGAGTCCGCACGGGGTACAAATCCCGCATATCCAGATATCCGGCATGCACAGTAGGTGCAAGCCGTGTCAAAGTAGTCCAGTGGGCGGCTCATGTGTTATACAACTCCATTTGGAGGGCACGGACCTCACGGTCCCTATCTTCCAACATCTGAACAGTAGTCTGAAGCAGTGGCTCTTCATGAGCAGTATCAGTAGACAGACCAGTGTAGTAGCCTTCCTCTCCGGGAAGTGAGGCTGGCATGTAACAGAACTCAGTGTTCAGCTACAGGGCATGCCTAGCCCGGAGGATGGTCATCATCGAATAAGCGGCATCCTGCACTGCCATCTCGATAGTAACCCCGAGTCCATAAGACCAATGGATGGGGTTGTTAGCTCCGGGATATGAGGGGTATATCCGGACTGTGCAGAAATACTGACTCTGATTGAAATCCCGGTACTGTTCCTCCACGGTGTACTCAGGATACAAGCGGTAACCGGTCTCAGTCAGCACACAAACTAGCATGGCCGTGTGACCGGGCACATTAATGCACCGAGTCAAACGAACCACTTGGTGAGGTGTGCGGCCAGACATCTGAAACACGAAGTAATGCAAAGGCATTAGTGTTTCTGAAAGAAATCGGGCAGCATAACAACTGTAAATGCTCAAAAGAAGATTTGAGACATCATACAAATGATAGCATAGCCACTCAACAATATCATATCAAGGTTCCGGGTCCAACAAATCATCATACTAAAAGGGTAGAAATTGAACTGAGGCTTGACACCAACAATCCTAAGAGTCTATGGATTAGTAACACGTGAACCTAGTAAGGATAAGAGGCCTAGTCCTGAATCCCCGTAGAAAGAATAGACTGACTCAGATCAGAGGGACATAAGGTAAAGGAGTAAAAAGAGCCTTACGTTCCCTTCCACAATCAATTCCCCTACATATAACTAAGAATTTTTGTAGACTCAACATCGACCAGTTTGGCTTGAGAAACCTACAGGCAGTCCAGCTCTGATGCCAACACTGTCAGGACCATGATCCTAAGTCACACCGATCTAGCTGTAACACGTCATATCACTTTGTGGCCTCACGCACGGTAACCCCACGAGTGCCACCTTACCCGGCCCGGGACCGTTTTTGCATTTTGGCACACGTATATGACAGTGTCGCTAGCATCCATATGACAGAGAACCCGGGCCGACATGGCTAGTTATAAACCAAAAATGGCACTAAATTACAGTGAGAGGCATCCATGACCCAACAACGAACGTGACGGTCATCAACGTATGAACCCAAGTCGTAGCAAGCTACATAGACTTAAAGGAACAACACGTGACATTTCCCCTAAGGGACAGACATAGGAACGAAGAAGGACACATGCCGGCCAGCCTACGTGTTCCGAGCAGTAGCAAGCTACCAAGGCTCATCGGAAGCACTAGGAGACATTTTCCTGTAAGATAGGCTACCAAAGGAAAACAACTAGGTGTCGGATCCCACACATACCAAGCATTTCAATCATACACACAATATGCTCAATATGTGCAAATACAACATTGCATCACAACAGAACTCTATGACTCAAAGTACTTTATTTAAAAGGCTCCAAGAGCCATACATAACATATCCATACAGGTAGGGGTCACATAACCCAACACTCAAGTCATACAGTCATACAAGCACAAGCGGAAGCTACATGTCTAAGTACAGACAACTTAGAAAATAAAACAGGCTTGGTGTATCCTGACTATCTACAAGGCCCTTCACAAGCTCCAGATCTCCGTCTGGGTGACAAGCTACTCGTCGACATCAACGTCTATGTAGAACCCATCAGAAGGGGCAGGGTTCTCCTCTGCAACAGTTATTAAGCAAACATGAGTACAAAGGTACCCAGCAAGTCTTACAACAGAACCTATCATACATGCAACATTATCAACAAGGGGTAGTGGAGTTCATAGCAGAAAGCCAGCTTTGACTCTTGGCTAACCTATTCTACAAATCTCAACAGATTGCAAGATATTACTACGAACACGAGTCCTCTACTCACCACAACAATACACCACCGAGGATCCTCTTCCGTCATCCTACGGAAGGGCCATCCACGGCACTCACACTTGTCTTGAGGCTTTTAGTAGTATCCATCAACTTGTCTATGAACTGTAAGAGTAACCAAGTAGTTCGTACCGCGAACAACGGCTATTCGAATAGATTGATAACCCTGCAGGGGTGTACTTCTTCACACACGCTTCCACCACTTATCGCCGTTTACTCGACATGTACTCGGCAACCTTCAAGCGGAAGCCCAGCGAGGGTGTCGGCCACGACCTGACTAACTACACAAGTCTCTCGTCCAGGTTTATCGCCTATTTGGGTTCCATCCGTGGGGAGATCCGGCCGGGGTGTTGCTCACGGCCCCAAACGATGTGTACAGAGTTCCCGAGTCACCAAACGGGCAACCGGTACACCGTGCCACGTACCTGTCACATCACAGCCCACCCTGAGGGTCAGCGCTGCGCACGACCTCCAGTAAACTATAAACACCAGAAACTAGTTGCAACTCCTGGACAGAGATCGAGGGTAATTAATAAGCCGAGAGGGTCAATTAAAGATCCCAATGTGTGGTAGTAGCTGAAACTTGAACCACACATACAGATCTCGGGTCCTATGGACGATTAATGAAACAACCCACCATGTACTCCTACATGGCCTTTCATCGATACCTTTACCAAGCATATTCCATACTTCCTTCTCTTTACCTGTATGATCATTTCACTCTGATCCATCACCTAGATGAATCAGACCTGACACAACTCTAAGCATAGCAGGCAACATAAACAAATAGCATGGTGGATCACACATCACATGGCTCAATCAACTCCTACACATGCTAGTGGGTTTCAACTATTTACTGTGGCAATGCGAGGTCATGCAAGGGAGTAGGGTTCAACTACCGCAGCAAGTAGCAGTTCACACGCTGTTGCCTTAATGCAGTAAAAGAGAGCAGGAGCAAGAAGATGGGTTTGTATCGGAATGATCAATGATTGCTTGCCTGACAAAGTGGTTGTCGGGTACTGCTCTTCAGCTGGATACGCAGAAGTATCCTCGGGAGCAGGACCTAACACGGAGAATACCGGCGATACAATCAATAAGCAAACAAATGCAACAATATGATGCATGTTCATGAGATGGCAAGATGCATGTGTTTTGGGCTTATGCAACTATGACCAGAAGGGTTTGAGCCCATTTGAATCAAAGATTCAAATTGAAACCCAAACTATTATTTAATTAAGTGCATTATCATGTTTTAAGGTAAACAACAAGGTTAACTTGCTCAAACATGCATGAAACCAGTGCCATTGGAAATATTGGATTTTTCTGATCAATTTTCATATATAAATCTTTTCCATCTGAGCTACTGTTGAATTTATATGATTTTTTTGAAGTTTACAACATTTTCTGGAATTTCCTGAATTGTTTTTTAAACTAAAATCCCAGAAAATCCTTTACTGCGTCAGCATGACATCATGCTGACATCAGCCAGTCAACAGGGCACCCAGGTCAAACCTGACCAGTGGGTCCCTCATGTCAGTGGCTCACTAAACTAATGACAGCAATTAGTATTTAAATAAATCCTAAACTGAAATTAGTCAGCGGCCGGCCCCACATGTCAGTGACACAGGGGGGTCAAACCTTGGTCAAACGAGGCTAACTCGTCGGCGTGTAGCCGCCGGCGAGGCCAAACGCGGCGGTGAGGTGCGGGTTTTGTGCTCTGGCTGCCAAAATGACGGCGGAGCACACCTACGGGTAGCTGGGAGTGAGCCGCGTCGAGTGGTGGTGGTGGCTGGCCTCGGGGTCGCCGGAAATGACGCCGGCGACGAGTCCAGCGGCTGCCGGAGTTCGGGTGAGGTCGAACTCGTCGGTGCGGTGCTCGTAGAGGTGCGTGGAGTGTTCCTACAGCACCTACATGTGACGGTGAAGCTGGTGGGCACAGTGGCCGGACCATTGGATGGTTGGAGCCTCATCGGCGATGAGCTCTGCGACGGCGCGTGGAGGTGAGCCTCATGCAGTGCGTTCAGTGCAGGAGAGGGCCAACGGAGAGGGGGGGGATGAAGCTGAGCTCACGGCAGTTGCAGTAGACGCCGAGGCGAGCTTGGGGACGGTCGGAGCTGAGCGGGGCGGCGAGGGGGATTTCTGCGGCCGGAGTTGGGGAAGACGGGGTCGGGGGCGACTCCAGAGCGGGCAAGCGCTTGGGGCTCAGCCTGCTCGACATAGTCGGGGACGGTGGAGCGGACGGACACGATGACGGGGCTCAGGGACGGCGGTGGACGCTGCTACCACGACGGCGCGAGCACGGTGGTGTCGGATATGTTGCGGTAAAGCCGAGGGAGAGGAGTTGGGGAGGAGTGAGCGTGTCAGCGAGCTTGGGGAGGAAGTGGGTGAACGATCCCATCCTCCAGAATGGCGAGGGGAGGAAGCAGGGCGGGGGGCAGCTGCGTGGCGCGTGCTGCGGCCGCCGTCGAGAACCTGTCTGCCTGCCTGGCCGAGCCAAGCATCTCGCTGGAGCGGTGGCTGGGCCGGGCCGGCAGGTGGGCCGGTTAGGCGCCAGGTAACCCTTTCTCTCTCTCTTTTTTTTCTATTTCTTTCTGTTTCATTTCTTTTGCAACTTTGTTGAATTATTAAAAATGCCAGAACATTTTTGTAGCTCATAAAACTAGTCATGCCCACTTTATATAATATAAACAGCATGGAACATTTTAGTTTATGATTATTTGGGCACACAAATTATTTTATAGCTTTTAAATGCCCAAATGCAAATACCATATGATTTAATCCAGAGACCTTGGATGTCCTAGAAAATTGTGCACCATTTTTGGCAGAGGTTTAAGACCAAGGCAAAAATGATGAACATGTTTGAAGGGCATTTTGGGTACATTGGAAAAGATTTTATTAAACCCTAGTTGTTAGAAGAGGGGTGCCGGGGTTTCTGTCATTCCCATTTCAAGTTTCTTTGAAAAGTAAACATGATGCACACTCTAGCTAGTCCTAATGCAAGCACTGACAAGGGATGTGACACGCAAGTTGCGAAACTCCCGCTTCTTCATACTCATAGCTCCAGTTGAGACATGGGCAGTACGGAAAGCTTGCTGAAACTAATCCCAAGTAACATTGGCTATGGGGAAGGTGGCTATGTAGTTCTCCCACCATGCTGCGGCTGGTCCAGCCAACTGATGTGCGGCAAATCGCACATTCTCAGCGTTCGAGCAGTTAGCAGTGGTCAAATCCCTTCCAATCTTGCGCAGCCAGTCATCAGCGACTATTGGTTCAATGCTGCTAGCAAACACCGGTGGTTGTAACCTTAAAAAACGGGTCAGGTTATCCACGGGTGGTGGTGGTGGTGGAGGGTTATTGTTGTTCTGGTTGTTCTGAGTGTTCTGGACCAGAAGTTGCATCAAAGTGTACTGCTGCTGAATCAACTGAGTGAGCTCAGGGGGAAACTCAAATCCGGGCTCACGTCTTGGAGGCATCTGATGGGTGTAGAGGGAAAATATTAGAACTAAATTGAGGTCTAAGGGAAATCACTACCCACATGCACATGAGACAAAACACAATCATATCACACCAAGATCAATTTCAAAACAAGGGCTTACATGGATCTAACGTTACAAAAGTGCTCTAAGTCTACTATCTGGAAAAACTACTAGTCATAGGGTGGTCATCTAGAAATTTTGATCGGCATAAGATTCCATGATGTCTGCTCCAGCTTCATCTTCATAGTGTTCATCATCACTATCATCGGGGTCTGAGTCTGTGTCGTCAAGGATGATGTAGTCTTCAGGACAAATCTCCTTGGGTTCCTCTTCCTCTTCTTCCCCTCCTGGTGCTGGGTCTCCCATGAATACTCCTAGCTTCCGTGACAAATCATCATTCTTCTCCACAAGTATTAACATCTCCTCCTCGTTTCCGTCGCATGTTGACTTGAGTTCCTCCTCTAACTCCAAGTTTCTGGTTAGTGCTTTCTTCAAATCTATCATCCCTGCACACATCTGGTGCTCCTGGTGACGAATGTGCTGGTTTAACTCTTGAATGAACGCTGCAATGGGCTTGTCCTTCCGAGTGTTGATCATGTCCCACCGCTCATCTCGGCGTCCACAAATCTGGTAGATAGTGTCCTTCAGCTCCTGCTTGTAGACTTCTCCAATCCTTCCCATAGTGATGTGGGCTGCCATACTCCTGCCTAGGCTCCAGGCGGGCGCATCAAAGGAAAACTCTATGGGTGCGGTGACGGGCATGAACGTCCTTCCTGGAATTTGAACTTGAATCAACCAGCGCTCCTCTTCAGGTAAAGTGGCGTTGTAGGTTCCGGTGAAGCTTGGTGGTCCGATGTTTAGATATCTAGTGAATTCCTTCAGGTGTCGTCCGAACGGTGTATCTTCATCAGGTTGCATGAACTTGTTCCTTGCATCCGCCATCCTAAAAGAGTAGAAAAGATGAGGAGTCAGAAATGAGAAGATTGAATAGTGCTCTAAGGTTTTAGCTTAGTGGCCGTGTCCTACAGTCATCGTGTGCTCTGATACCATCTTGTAGCGACCAGACCTCAAACAGTCTGATCTCTGTGCATCAGTGTCATCCCTGGATCAGTAATGTTGATATGCACAGTACTTGAAGGATTTATAACAAAGTGGCAATGACACACTTATTACATCGAAAGTTCCAAAGATGAACTTATTACAATAAAAATGGCTTAAGGCCATCTAACAACAATAACAGCGGAAGACTTGGAAGATAAGTGAGTCCATCAACTCCAACGGCATCACTGAGTATAGAACCACGACCTAAAGGCACCTTACTCGTCGTCTGAAAAGTCTACAACATGAACGTTGCAGCCCGAAAACGGGTCATCACATAGAGAGTAACAAAAGTAAAGCTATACTATATGCAATATGGCTGGCGGAAAGCTCTATGGTTATAGTTTTTGCATAAAGCCAATTTTTCCCTACTGCAAAGGAATATAATTTTAATTAACTATCATGGTAGTTGAAACATCAATGACAAGGTTCACCCAACTCAATCCCATTTAAAGTATACATTAACCCAACAAATTAACTTTTAGAGTGTTGAGATACACATGATAATCCAAGTACTAGATACTCAAGATGTCCATAACCGGGGACACGGCTAGTCATGATTAGTTTGTACACTCTGCAGGGGTTTGTGCACTTTTCCACACAAGACTCGATCTCCTCCGTTGGAATTCTCGCACTACATGATGTTTGAGAAACGGATGACCGAGACATAGTCTTTCAGAGGCGCTAGCACCTTATGATCGGGTGGACCGTACCAACCTACATCCCCTACATCTGCTAGTCCACCACGTTAAGAGTTCGCACGACTTAATTAACTATGCTAGAGCCCATAATAGCATGTGGCTGCACACGGAAGTTTCTAGTATGAAATACCTCATGATCCCTTTGAGCCTGGGTGGCGGTCCATAAAGAAAAACAGGCAATCACTAGAATACCCAGGTGCCTCAATCCACCCAGATGTGTATTTAAGTAGCCACATTAAGTTGAACCATTAATTTAATAATCTCACATCTGTCATGGATACACTCACCCAATCCACGTCTACTAGCATAGCATGACCTAACAGCAAATGTAGAAGTAACTCCCAAAGGTTTGAATGTAATGCAGGTAATAGTTTCTACCTCAATCTACTTCCCAGTCCCACATGTTAATAGATCCTACTCATGCAATGTGTTTGAGGATAATTCTAATGCAATGAAAAACTGGGTATTGGAAAGTATGATCAAAGTGTTACTTGCCTTGCTGATGATCCGCAAAACCTAGAGATTCAAAGTAGCAAGCGGCGCACTCCGGGTACTCTATGGCGAACAAACAAGCATACAATAAGTACTCAACTAATGCACGGGTAAAACTCAAATAAGAGATCTAACCAGAAAGTTCAACTTACGAACTCCGGTTTGCAAAAAGAATAAAACCAAATGAAACAACGAAAGTCAAACGACGAAAAGAACCGTCTACGCTACCAATCTGGACCTAAGTCCAAATTTAACAAAAGCAAAATCTTGGTTGACTATGTTAAACGGAAAGAGGGTTTCGAGACGAAAATCTGGGCACTTGAATCGCCTGATTCCGATAAAGGAGCGAAAAGATAAACTAGAACGAAGATCGGATCAGAAATCGCGATAAAAAAATAACTGCGAAAAAGAAAACTGAAAAACAGTTTAACGAACGGACGTTCGTTAACTGGATCTAAACGACGAATTCGTTCGTTAAAACGAACGAACGGGTGAACGCTCGCTAAACAACTAAACCGAAAAAACCCGATCTAATCTTAAAAAACGAACTAGGGTTTCTAAAAAAACGGGGCGGTTTTCTTTCGAAAACCGGCGGGCGGCGCGGCTACCTCGTCGGGCTCCGGCGGGGTGGCGTCGGCGGCGGGCGGGGCGGCGGCAGGCGGCGGCGGAGCTGCTAGCGGCGGCGGGGCGAGGTGAGGCGAGGGTGAGGAGGCGGCGGGGCGGCGACATTTATAGGAGGGGGGGGCTGCGGCTTGGAGGAGGGGGCAAGGCAGCGGCGGCGGCGGCGATGTCCGGCTCGGACACGAGTCCGGCACGGCGGGGAAGGCGACGACGCGACGCGGGCCTGGCTCGGCTGGGCCTTCGGCCCAGTCGGCACGGGGACTCCTATTTTTTTAAAACGCCAAATCTGAAAAAATATAGAAAATAAAATAAAAATCTAAAATTGCCAAAACAAAATTTCACCGTCTAAATGAAATATTTAGAACAAGATGAACATTTTTCTTGGCCCTAAATGCATTTTCGAAAATAAGCAATTTTTTCCTAAATTCAAATAAAATAGCAAAAACTACAAAATTACACTTATTTGATTTTTCTATTAAATCCTCAACATTTCTTTATTTTTGGGAGAGTCATTTTACTCCCTCTCTCATATTTTTATATTAGAAATACTTGAAGATAAAATAAAAAAATCAATGATCCTATTTTCAAAATTTGAGAAACCTCAAATATGAGAGTAACGAAATCCCCAACCCTCTCCGAGGGTCCTTGAGTTGCGTATAATTTCTAGGATCCACCAAAAGCAAGAAAAATATGATATGCATTGATGATGTAATGTATAACATTCCAAATTAAAAATTTGTGATGTTACAGAGGTTTTCACATATAAATATACTATATTGGACATCTTTTATGATTATGAGCACTCATTAAAATATAGCATGCTAGAAAGTTGATGTTGGACAAGGAATACAACGTAATGGTTTATGTTTTCTTATATCCGAAATAAATTATATTGTCATGGATCATCCAACATGTTGAGCTTGCCTCCCCCCTCATGCTAGCCAAATTCTTTGCACCAAGTAGATATCCTACTTGTGCTTCCAAATATCCTTAAACCCAGTTTTGCCATGAGAGTCCATGATACATCTCCAACGTATCTGTAATTTTTGATTGTTCCATGCTATTATTTATGAAGTCTTGGATGTTTAATGGGCTTTATCATTCGCTTTTATATCATTTTTGGGACTAACCTACTAACCCAAGGGCCCAGTCTAGATTGCTGTTTTTTTGCCTATTTCAGGGTTTTGAAGAAAAAGAATATCAAATGGAGTCCAAACGGAATGAAACCTTCGCGAGAGACTTTTTGGAGAAAATGACGCCCGAGGAACTTGAGAACCACGTCAGGGGAGCATCAAGGCTCCCACAAGGGTGGGGGGCGCGCCTCCCTGCCCAGGGCGCACCCCCTACCTCATGGGCCCCTCGAGCACCTCTCGGTGCCCTCCTTCTTCCTATATAAGTCTACGTACCCCAGAAACTCCGAAGACAGAGAGAAAACCCTAATTCCACCGTCGTACCTTCTATTCTCGTGGAGATCCCATCTTGGAGCCTGTTCTGGAGCTCCATCGCGGAGGCCTTCATCATCATCATCATCGCCCTCACCATGAGTTGTGAGTAGTTTACCACAGACCTTCGGGTCCATAGCTAGTATCTAGATGGCTTCTTATCTCTCTCTGGATCTCAATACAAAGTTCTCCTCGTTCTTCGAGGAGATCTATTCGATGTAATCTCTTTTTGCGATGTGTTTGTCGAGATCAGATGAATTGTGAGTTTATGATCAAGGTTATCTATGAAAGTTATTTGGTTCTTCTCTGAACTTTTTATGTGTGCTCATAATATACTTGCAAGTCTCTTCGAATTATTGGTTTGGTTTGGCCTACTAGATCTATAGTTCTTGCAATGGGAGAAGTGCTTGGCTTTGGGTTCAATCTTGCGGTGTCCTTTCCTAGTGATAGTAGGGGCAGCAAGGCACATATTGTATTGTTGCCATCGAGGATAAAAAGACGGGGTTTATATCATATTGCTTGACTTTATCCCTCTACATCATGTCATCTTGCTTAAGGCGTTACTCTGTTCTTATGAACTCAATACACTAGATGCATGCTGGATAGCGGTCGATGTGTGGAGTAATAGTAGTAGATGAAGAATCATTTCGGTCTACTTGTCTCGGACGTGATGCCTATATACGATGATCATGCCTAGATAGTCTCATAATTATTCGCTTTTCTATCAATTGCTCGACAATAATTTGTTTACCCGTCGTAGAATATCGCTATCATGAGAGAAGCCACTAGAGAAAACTATGGCTCCCGGGTCTATTCTCAACATATCAATCTACATATACTTTACTTTTACCACTTTTATTTTCTGTTCTATTAAACTAAAAATACCAAAAATATAAACTATCATCTCTATCAGATCTCACTTTCGTAAGTGACCGTAAAGGGATTGACAACCCCTTATCACGTTGGCTGCGAAGTTCTTATTTGTTTGTGCAGGTGCGAGGGACTCATGCGTGGTCTCTGACTGGATTGATACCTTGGTTTTCAAAAACTGAGGGAAATACTTACGCTATTGTGCTGCATCTCCCTTTCCTCTTTGAGGGAATACAACGCAAGCTCAAGAGGTAGCAAGAAGAATTTTTGGCGCCGTTGTCGGGGAGGCGTACGCAAAAGTCATATACCAAGTACCTATCACAGACCCTTATCCTTCGCATTACATTTATTTCCCTCTCGTTTTCCTCTCCCCCACTTCACCCTTGACATTTTATTTGCCCTTCTTCCGCCGTGTGTTTATCGTTCACTTGCTTCTTGTTTGCTTGTGTGTGTTGCTTGCTTGCTCGCCCTCATGTCTGAGATGGGGGACGATTTTATCGAGAAGGGTAGCAATGTCGAGGGCAACATCCATGTTGACCCCCCGGATGAAGCTACCACTTTACATATTAAGAAGTTCCGGGCTGATAGTGGTAATATTATTGGAAAAGGAGTTCTTCAAGACTTCTTTACTTGTGTCGGTGCTTTGCCCAGTATGGGTGGCTCTATTCTTCACATAACTAGTAGCATTGCGGATGCTGTATCTATGCTCATAGTAGTAATTGAAAGGCAATTTATCCATGTGCATCCCTGTATTCAGAGAATATTTTTGGAGTTCTCCAATATTGAGCATTCTTCCGTTACACGTGCAGCTACTATATTTTTGGCTCATGAATTTAGATATATCGTGAAAGAGGCCAGAGAAATCTTTGCTCATTACGGAATAGATGCCGGTCGACCTCCTATAGAGGCTATCTTGTTTAATCAAGAAGACCTAAAGCGGTTGCGATCTCCTGATCATGTTGCTTTTAATGAAAACCTTAGAAAAAAGGTTCCTGTTGAGATCTTGATTGATAGAATTTTTTAGATAAACGATGACTTTGCTGTTCAAAATAATGGGTTAGGTTTCTCCCTTGAGCGAAGGCTTATGACCTTCTGCCAAAAGAATGCCTATAATGATGAATTCGTCATCCACTACAAAGGACCAAAGGAGGAACCTGTTCCTCCTGAGATTGATGTAGGGGACTTTTGTCCCATTAAATTTAGCCCTTTTGATTACTTTTGCTTGCCACAAAGGAAGCTTGCTGCTGAACGTAGAGAATATGAGATGAGCTTTCGCGACATATCGTACCAACATGGCAATACCTAGACCTATCTTGTATCGTGCCTAGCTAGGGGCTTAAAACGATAACGCTTGCTGGGAGGCAACCCAATTTTTTGTTTTTTTGTTTTTGTTGCTGTTAGGGAATACATATTGCATCTAGCCTCTGATTAGATGTGTCTTCATGTTTTGTTTAGTGTTTGTGCCAAGTAGAACCTTTGGGAAGACTTGTGTGAAGTTTATGTGATCTTGTTGTCAAAAACAGAATTGTTAGCGCTGGCTAAAGTAGTCGTGGGATTTTACTGGAGCGTGATTTTTAGTTGATTCTATTTGCAGAAGATTGGTAGATAAATTCCACAAATTTACCAATTTAGTTTGAATTTTTTGGAGTTCTAGAAGTAGGCGAAACATGCAGATTACTACAGACGGTTCTGTCTTTGACAGATTCTGTTTTTCGTGTGTTGTTTGCTTATTCCAATGCATCTATGAGTAGTATTGGAGGATATGAACCATAGAGAAGTTGGGGTAAAGTAGGCTTAACATGAATATAAACAAAGAATGAATTCATTGCTGCACCTTTGAGTAGTGGTTTGCTTTCTTTTACTAACGCAGCTCACGAGAATTTTTGTCTAAGTTTTGTGTTGTGAAGTTTTCAAGTTTTGAGTATTGCTTTGATGGACTATGGAACAAGGAGTAGCAAAGTCCTAAGCTTGGAGATGCCCATGGCACCCCTAGTAAATTCAAGATAATCAAAAGCCTAAGCTTGGGGATGCCCCAGGAAGGCATCCCCTCTTTCGTCTTCATCCATCGGTAACTATACTTGGAGCTATATTTTTATTCGCAACATGGTATGTGTTTTGCTTGGAGCGTCTTGTATAATTTGAGCCTTTGCTTGTTAGTTTGCCACAATCATCCTTGCTGGACACACCTATTTGAGAGAGTTAAATATGGCCTAGAAATTGTTAGAACACTCTATGTGCTTCACTTATATCTTTTGAGTTGAATAGTTTTTGCTCTAGTGCTTCACTTATATCTTCTAGAGCACGGTGGTGGTAATATTTTGTAGAAGTTGTTGAAGTCTCATGATTCACTTATACCCTTTTGAGAGTCTATTAAAACAGCATGGTAATGTGTTTAGGCTAAAGAAACTAGTCTTCACATGATAGACATCCAATGTCAATGTAGTAAAAAAAATCACACTAAGTGCGTTGAATAGAATGAGATGTTGGATGCTTGATAATTGTTTTGAGACATGATGATAGTGATATTAGAGTCATGCTAGTGGAGTTATTATGAAATTGAGAAATACTTGTGTTAAGGTTAGTGATTCCTGTAGCATACACATATGGTGAACCGTTGTGTGACTAAGTTAGAGCATGATGTATTTGGAGAGTGCCAACCTTTGTGTGGAGGTTGGGGGCGCGCGATGGTTAACTCCTACCAACCTCCCCCCTAGGAGCATTCGTTGATTGCTTTGTTTTGATGACTCGTAGATTTTTGCAATAAGTATATGAGTTCTTATGACTAATGTTGAGTCCATGGATTATACGCACTCTCACCCTTCCACCATTGCTAGCCTCTCTTGTACCGCGCAACTTTCGTCGGTGCCATAAACCCACTATATATCCTTCCTCATAACAGCCACCATATTGTTCCTCAAAACAGCCACCATACCTACCTATCATGGCATTTCCATAGCCATTCCGAGATATATTACCATGAAACCTTCCACCGTTCTGTTCATATGACATGCATCATATTGTCATATTGCCATTGCATGATCATGTAGTTGACATCGTATTTGTGGCAAAGCCACCATGCATAATTTTTATACATGTCACTCTTGTTTCATTGCACATACCGATACACCGCCGGAGGCATTCATATAGAGTCATACTTTGTTGTTGTAGAATCGAGTTGTAATATCAAGTTGTAATGAAAGTGTGATGATCATCATTATTAGAGCATTGTCCCATGGGAGGAAAGGCTAAATCTATAAAGCCCCTCCGCAAAAAAAAAGAAAAAAAGGAAAAAGTTAAGGCCAAAGAAAAAAGAAAGGCCCAAAAAAAGGGGAAAAAGAAAAAAAAAGAAAAAAAAGAAAAGAAAAAGGGACAATTGCTACTATCTTTTTCCACACTTGTGCTTCAAAGTAGCTCCATGTTCTTCATTGTAGAGAGTCTCATGCTTAGTCACTTTCATATGCTAGTGGGAATTTTCATTATAGAACTTGGCTTGTATATTCCAACGATGGGCTTCCTCAAATGCCCTAGGTCTTCGTGAGAAAGCAAGTTGGATGCACACCCACTAGTTTCTTTTGTTGAGATTTCATTCATATTTAGCTCTAGTGCATCCGTTGCATGGCAATCCCTACTCACTCACATTGATATCTATTGATGGGCATCTCCATAGCCCGTTGATACGCCTAGTTGATGTGAGACTATCTCCCTCCTTTTTGTCTTCTCCACAACCACCTCTATTCCACCCATAGTGCTATATCCATGGCTCACGCTCATGTATTGCGTGAAAGTTGAAAGGTTTGAAAAGATAGAGTATGAAAACAAATGCTTGGCTGAAATCGGGGTTGTGCATGATATGAATATTTTTGTGTGATAACGAGGGAGAATAGCCAACACTATTTTATTTTGTAGGGATAACTTTCTTTAGCCATAGTATTTTGAGAAGACATGATTGCTTTGTTAGTATGCTTGAAGTATTATTGTTTCTTATGTCAATATAGACTTTATCTTGAATCTTTCAGATCTGAACATTCATGCCACAATTAAGAGAATTACATTGAAAAACTATATTGGTTAGCATTCCACATCAAAAATTCTTTCTTTATCATTTACCTACTCGAGGATGAGCAGGAATTAAGGTTGGGGATGCTTGATATGTCTCCAATGTATCTATATTTTTTTATTGTTCCATGCTATTATTTATGAAGTCTTGGATGTTTAATGGCCTTTATCATTCACTTTTATATAATTTTTGGGACTAACCTACAAACCCAAGGGCCCAGTCCAGATTGCTATTTTTTTTGCCTATTTCAGGGTTTTGCAGAAAGGAATATCAAATGGAGTCCAAACGGAATGAAACCTTCGCGAGAGATATTTTTGGAGAAAATCACGCCCGAGGAACTTGAGAACCACGTCAGGAGAGCAGCAAGGCGCCCATGAGGGTGGGGGCGCCCCCCCCTGCCCAGGGCGCGCCCCTACCTCGTGGGCCCCTCGAGCGTCCCCCGGTGCCCTCCTTCTCCCTATATAAGTCTACGTACCCCAGAAACTCCGAAGACAGAGAGAAAACCCTAATTCCACTGCCGTACCTTCTGTTCCCGTGGAGATCCCATATTGGAGCCTGTTCCAGAGCTCCACTGGAGGGGGATCCATCACGGAGGCCTTCATCATCATCATCATTGCCCTCACCATGAGTTGTGAGTAGTTTACCACAGACCTTTGGGTCCATACCTAGTATCTAGATGGCTTCTTCTCTCTCTCTGGATCTCAATACAAAGTTCTCCTCGGTCTTCAAGGAGATCTATTTGATGTAATCTCTTTTTGCGGTGTGTTTGTCAAGATCCGATGAATTGTGAGTTTATGATCAAGGTTATCTATGAAAGATATTTTGTTCTTCTCTGAACTTCTTATGTGTGCTCATAATATCCTTGCAAGTCTCTTTGAATTATTGGTTTGGTTTGGACTACTAGATCTATAGTTCTTGCAATGGGAGAAGTGCTTGGCTTTGGGTTCAATCTTGCGGTGTCCTTTCCCAGTGACAGTAGGGGCAGCAAGGCACGTATTGTATTGTTGCCATCGATGATAAAAAGATGGGGTTTATACCATAT
The DNA here is from genome assembly GCA_902687465.1 of Secale cereale. Classification (NCBI taxonomy): domain Eukaryota; kingdom Viridiplantae; phylum Streptophyta; class Magnoliopsida; order Poales; family Poaceae; genus Secale; species Secale cereale. The sequence goes on along the minus strand of LR738714.1, from coordinate 104,873,492 downwards.
TGCTTGAGTTTATCCCTCTACATCATGTCATCTTGCTTAAGGCGTTACTCTGTTCTTATGAACTCAATACACTAGATGCATGCTGGATAGCGGTCGATGTGTGGAGTAATAGTAGTAGATGCAAAATCATTCCGGTCTACTTGTCTCGGACGTGATGCCTATATTGAATGATCATGCCTAGATAGTCTCATAATTATTCGCTTTTCTATCAATTGCTCGACAGTAATTTGTTTACCCGCCGTAGAATATCGCTATCATGAGAGAAGCAACTAGAGAAAACTATGGCCCCCGGGTCTATTCTCAACATATCAATCTACATCTACTTTACTTTTACCGCTTTTATTTGCTGTTCTATTAAACTAAAAATACCAAAAATATAAACTATCATCTCTATCAGATCTCACTTTCGTAATTGACCGTAAAGGGATTGACAACCCCTTACCGCATTGGTTGCGAAGTTCTTATTTGTTTGTGCAGGTGCGAGGGACTCGCGCGTGGTCTCCTACTGGATTGATACCTTGGTTCTCAAAAACTGAGGGAAATACTTACGCTACTGTGCTGCCTCTCCCTTTCCTCTTCGAGGGAATACAACACAAGATCAAGAGTTAGCAGTCCACCATATCTACCTATGGATTGAGTAATATCCTTCAAGTAAGTTGTCATTTTTGCCAGCAATAAAAATTGCTCTCTAAATATGTATGATCTATTAGTGTGGATAAAATAAGCTTTATACGAGCTTGTGATATGGAAGAAATAAAAGCGATGGACTGCATAATAAAGGTCCCTATCACAAGTGGCAATATAAAGTGACGTTATTTTGCATTAAGATTTTGTGCATCCAACCATAATAGCACATGACAACCTCTGCTTCCCTCTGCGAAGGGCCTATCTTTTATTTTTGTCCTATATCTTATACAAGAGTCATGGTGATCTTCACCTTTCCTTTTTACACTTTATCCTTTGGCAAGAACTATGTGTTGGAAAGATCCTGATATATACATATCCAATTGGATGTGGGTTTTCATAAAGCATTATTGTTGACGTTACCCTTGAGGTAAAAGGTTGGGAGTCAAAACTATAAGCCCCCATCTTTCTATGTGTCCGATTAAAACTTCATACCCATAAGTATTGCGTGAGTGTTAGTAATTGTGAAAGACTAAATGATAGTTGAGTATGTGGACTTGCTGAAAAGCTCTTATATTTACTGTTTTTGATGTTATGATAAATTGCAATTGCTTCAATGACTGAGATTATAGTTTGCTAGTTTTTCAATGAAGTTTCTGATTCATACTTTACATTGTGAATATATATGTTGCTTTTCTAAGAATGAACATGATGCCCTCATGTCCGTATTATATTTTATCGACACCTCTATCTCTAAACTTGTGGACATATTTTTTGATATCGGCTTGCGCTTGAGGACAAGCGTGGTCTAAGCTTGGGGGAGTTGATACGTCCATTTTGCATCATGCTTTTATATCGATATTTATTGCATTATGGGCTATTACTTCACATTATGTCACAATACTTATGCATTTTCTCTCTTATTTTACAAGGTTTACATGAAGAGGGAGAATGCCGGCAGCTGGAATTCTGGGCTGGAAAAGGAGCAAATATTAGAGACCTATTCTGCACAACTCCAAAAGTCCTGAAACTACACGAAAGTCAATTTTGGAATATATTGAAAATATTGGGGAAAGAAAGCACGAGTGGGGGGCCACCCACTGTCCACGAGGGTGGAGGGCTCGCCCTACTCCCTAGGCACGCCCCCTTGCTCGTGGGCCACCTGGAAGCCCCCCGATGCCCATCTTCTCGTATAAGGTGTCTTTTGCCGTGGAAAAAAAATCATAAGAAAGCTTTCGGGACGAAGCGCCGCCGTCTCGAGGCAGAACCTTGGCGGAACCAATCTAGGGCTTCGGCGGAGCTGTTCTGCCGGGGAAACATCCCTCCAGGAGGGGGAAATTGTCACCATCGTCATCACCATCGATCCTCTCATTGGGAGGGGGTCAATCTCCATCAACATCTTCACCAGCACCATCTCCTCTCAAACCCTAGTTCATCTCTTGTATCTGATCTTTGCCTCAAAACCTCAGATTGGTACATGTGGGTTGCTAGTAGTGTTGATTACTCCTTATAGTTGATGTTAGTTGGTTTATTCGGTGGAAGATTATATGTTCAGATCCTTTACGCACATTAATACCTCTCTGATTATGAACATGAATATGATTTGTGAGTAGTTACATTTGTTCGGAGGACATGGAAGAAGTCTTGTTATAACTAGTCATGTGAATTTGGTATTCGTTCCATATTTTGATGATATGTATGTTGTCTTTCCTCTAGTGGTGTTATGTGAATGTTGACTACATGACACTTCACCATTGTTTGGGCCTAGGGGAAGGCATTGGGAAGTAATAAGTAGATGATGGGTTGCTAGAGTGACAAAAGTGTAAACCATAGTTTATGCGTTGCTTCGTAAGGGGCTGATTTGGATCCATATGTTTCATGCTATGGTTAGGTTTACCTTAATTCTTCTTTTTTAGTTGCGGATGCTTGCGAGGGGGGTTAATAATAAGTGGGATGCTTGTCCAAGGAAGGGCAGTACCCAAGCACCGGTCCACCCACATATCAAATTATCAAAGTAACGAACGTGAATCATATGAGCATGATGAAAACTAGCTTGGCGATAATTCCCATGTGTCCTCGGGAGCGCTTTCCTTTATATAAGAGTTTGTACAGGCTTGTCCTTTGCTACAAAAAGGATTGGGCCACCTTGCTGCACCTTGTTTACTTTTGTTACTTGTTTCCCGTTATGAATTACCTTATCACAAAACTATCTGTTACCGATAATTTCAGTGCTTGCAAAGAATACCTTACTGAAAACCGCTTCTCATTTCCTTCTGCTCCTCGTTGGGTTCGACACTCTTACTTATTGAAAGGACTACGATTGATCCCCTATACTTGTGGGTCATCAGCCTGCCTCATTTCAATGAGCAGGAAAATGGTTCTCATCGTCCCTCGCCCTTGGTACAAATGATTGTTGCCAACATAACTGGCAGGCTATCCACTGACCTTCCTTGCTACCATGACCGTGCGGGGTGCCAGCGCCCTTCCTAATTCTAACCCACATGGTGGGCCCATAACCCACAGTTCTACATGATCGAAACCTGACTCTCCCATGCATCCCTATTTTCAAGGTTATTCTATTGTTTGGATTCGTATGAGATTCACGAGCCACCCTCCTAGAGATCTATTCTGGTTTCAGCCGCAATACCTACTTGTTGCTCTGAAACCCTTTCACTCTTTGTTTCAGGCATCGAATGATTGCCTATCTGCTTGAAGCTTCTATTTGCACCTTCTTATTTTGCTCTCGACATTTTCTTAAGTTTCAATTAGAGAGATACTTTCTGCCGCCTACCCTGAGTTATCCACTAGGTAAGCAACCTAATAGAGGACCGTTCTTCCGAAGTTACCTGTTTTCCTTCCGTAAGTACGAGGAAGACTTCGAAGAAACGATGATGACTTCATCATGATGACCAGAAGTGGAGAAATGAAGACATTAACAAGAGGGATCAACTTCTTCAAGAAGAGCAACAAAGAACAACAAGATCCGCTTAGAATTTCGTAACCACAACTAGCCCCCTTACTCCACCTCTTAAATCTCAGGACGAGATTTCTTGTAGTGGAGTAGCTTTGTAACACCCCGAGAATCATGCTATAGTGATCTTCCCCTAATATGACATGTCATCATATGTGTCATATTTAAAATGCAATTAAATAATTGACCCAACACTCAAATTAAAATTTTAAATACAAACTCAGAAATTATATCACCAAACACTAAAGTAAAATTGGTCATATTATGGCTAATATCTCACTCAACAAAAGTCATGTTGAACTCCACAGCATTTGGAACTCCGAGAGTGCCTTTAGTTATTTTTGAAATGGCCCAACAACGCTTAAGTGGAACATTTAAATTTAAACCAATTTTTAAATGTTTCAAAATAATCTCAAACTTTGGGAACAGCTGCAGAATATTACCAAGTAACTGTGTGACAGGTTTCATATGCAACAAAATTCTTTTGATGGACCAAATAAATACCGATCAGAGACTAAATAGAAATATAATATATAAAGCACCCATATATAAAAGGGAAAATGCCTATGCTCTACCGTGTCACTGGTTCTAAGTGCTATAGTGCACTTGGCCCAGCCCAAACGGGGCATCTCCCTCCTGCTACAGGAGGGAGGGAGTGCGTGGTGGCCATCCGCACTACCATGGCCACTTTGGCCGCCGTGTCAACCATCTAGCGAGCCCCCGAGGCATATAAAGCCCTCCCGACGCGTGAGACAAACCGTAGGCCACTGTTTTCTCCTCCCTAGCTCACCCCCTTTTGTTTTCTTCGCTCTCGAGCTCGAGGTCGCCGCACCATAGTTGTCCATGCGCTCCGGGGCCTCCCCTCCTCACACCAAAACGACCAGGCGCACCCTCGTCGTCGACTCCTTTGCCTACGCGCATCGGTTCGAGTACTGGCCAACCAGAACCTTTCCATCGCCACCATCTTGGTCTACGACCGCCACATCTCACCATCGAGCCCATCGCATTCGGGCCGCCCTGCCCCTCCTAGCCATGTCTACAAGCTCCGGGTGAGCTTCTTCCCCATTTCTACTATTTTCCCCGTCGATCCGTGCCTTTTAATGTCATGGATCGCCCTGGACAGAGCTCACGAGAGCTTCCGCGTACGTGTGTGTGCATGCTGCTCATAACGTTTCTAGGTGCTGCTCTTGCAGCTTGTGCTGCGGCGCTGTTGCTGCTTAGAGCTTCAGCTGGTACTGCTGGCGGCGGCTGCTGCTTCCTGCTACTGCTGCTCATGCATTGCTGCTGCCGTTGGCTGCAGCTACTGCTTGCTTTGACTCCAGCCGCGCGCGCCCCACGCCCGCCTTCACCAACCCGCACCATCCGCACGTACTCTCCGCCGCGCCCAGCTGCACCCACCGTTGCTCGATGTGCCTCCTGCACAACAACTCATGGCTGGCCATGGCTGCCGTGGCCATGCGCCTATGCATGCTGGCCATGGCAAGCATAGCCGTGGCACAGTCACTCTACGTTAAGGACCGGCCTTGCTAATTAGGGATTAGGCTTCTGTTTAGTTATTTTATTAGGGTGTAGTAGTTAGATAGCTCTATGACATGTGGCTCCCCACTAGGTGTAACACCCCGGTATAATGATGCTACAGTAACCCTTGGGGTTAAGTTAATCTTTTGCTAAACAAGTGTTGGTTCATCGCTGTCTAATATCTTTTGCAAATTCTAGTTGAATTCAAATTTCAAATTGTGAGTGAAATTCAAAATTCCTCAAACATGAAAACTAAAATGTTCGAGGTGTTGCAAATAATCACTGGATAAATGTCTTGGTGGGACCTACATTTTATATAGTGGTTAAGTGCCCTAAAACAAATAAAACATTGGCAAAATCCTATTTATAATGTCTTTTGTAATTTATGAAAATGCAAACTATTTTAAATACCTACCAAACTCCTGGTGGCAGTGCCTATTAATGCAAAGTAAATATGTGGCTAGGTTCCCTATTTTGCAAAAGTCATTTTGATGACTTTATAAAATAAAAGGGTGTTGCTGTAAAAGAGCAATACAAAACAAAAAGTAAAATAGAAAAAGGGCCTAACTAAGTAAATTTGAACTGGGCCTTTGGTGGCCGCAGTGAATCTGGCCCAACTCCAACCCCAGTGTCCCCTCCCTCTGCTACAGGGAGGCAGGGGGCTCGTGGCGCCCATCCGCCGGCGATGGCCGGGCGTGGCGGCCATCCACCTCTCCCGGCACCCTACTAGTACCCCGGGGTGCCCCAAACCCTAGCCCCTCTCCACTATTGCCCTCGGCGCATGGAACCCTAGCCCCGCAATCCCCTTCCTCTCGCGCTTTCTCTCTCTGCTAGAGCTCGCGCCCGAGACCCCGTCACCGCCGCGTCGTCGTTGTTGTGCTCCGAAGCATCCCTGAGCTGCTACAGGGTGGCCAGGAGCCTCATCGACCTCGTCTCCTTCATCTACGCTTCTGGATCGAAGCCAAAAGGCCCTGTGCGCTCTGCATCGAGCCGCCATCCCCACCACAGCCGCCGTGGACATTGCTGTCGATCTGCTACCTCCGGTCCTCCCCGAACCACCCCGAGCTCGCCATCGCCTTCCCCTGGTGAGCCGCATCCATTCCCCCCTTTCCCCCCTCGATTTGGTCGCCGTAGGTCGCCGTTCCACCTTCGTGGCTGCTTGCTCACGTTGAGGCCGCCATGGCCTGAGCTCCGCACACACCCGCACGCATATGCCTGCCCCGCCGCCTCCTCTACCACGCCACCACCTGCCCCGCGCCTCCCCGGCCCTCCTCCCCGCTGGGGCTGCTCTGGTCGGTCACGGTCGTCGGCAGCGCCCACCTGGCCGCGCCCTCCTGGCCGGTACATGGCCGCGCCCCGCTTCCGACCTCCTCGCCCCGCGCTCCTGCCCCCCCGGTCCCGCGCGCTGCTCCGCCCCTGGCCGACGCCCCCCTAGGCCGCCGTCGCCTGGCCGCAGCTGTCCGGCGAGCCTCGCCACCGCCGCCAGCCACGGCACAGGTCGGCCGACGCCCCCCCTAGCCGCGCTGTGGCCGCAGCTTCGCC